>OZ004709.1:97539831-98739831 GCA_963924515.1 Vespertilio murinus
CCCTTGTAAGCATACATGCATCCAACATAGGAGCACTTTGAATATATAAAGCAAGTCTTGATAGACATAAAGGGAGATATAGACTGCAATACAGCATAGCAGAAGATTTTTTAAAAATATATATATTTTTATTGATTTTTCACAGAGAGGAAGGAACAGGGAAAGAGAGCTAGAAACATCGATGAGAGAGATACATCGACCAGCTGCCTCCTGTACACCCCCCATCAGGGATGTGCCCGCAACCAATGTACATGCCCTTGACCGGAATCGAACCTGGGACCTTTCAATCTGCAGACCAATGCATAGCAGAAGATTTTAACACCGCTTTGACATCAATGGATAGATCTTCTAGACAGAAAATCAACAAGGAAACAGCAACCTTAAATGACACATTAGATCAGTTGGGTTTAATTGATATTTTTCAGAGCATTTCACCCCCAAACAGCAGACTATATATTCTTATCAAGTACACATGGAATATTCTCTAGGAAAGACCACATGTTAGAGCACAAAAAAGTCTTAAACAATTCAAAAAGATTGAAATCATAGCAAGCATCTTCTCTGACCACAATGGTATGAAACTAGAAGTCTATTATGAGAGAGAGAGAAAAAAAAAAACACCTGAAAACACGAAAACACATGGAGGCTTAATAACATGTTATAAACAATGAATGAGTGAATAATAAGATCAAGGAAGAAATCAAAAGATACCTTGAGGCAAATGAAAATGAAACACAACAACCCAAAATCTAGGGGATACAGCAAAAGCAGTCCAAACAGGAAAATTCATAAGCAATACAGGCCTACCTCAAGAAGCAAGAAAAATCTCAATAAGCGATCTAACCTTAGGAACTAGAGGAACTAGAAAAAGAACAGCAAATAAAGCCCAAGGTAAGTAGGAGGAAAGAAATAATAAACATCAGAGTGCAAATCAATGAAATAGAATCTAAAAAAAAAAACAAAAAAACAAAAGATCAATGGAATTGAGCTGATTCTTTGAAAAGATAAATAACTGACACCAAAGAAATACAAAGGATTATAATAAAACACGATGAACAACTATATACCTACAATTTGAACAATGTGGATGAAATGAATAAATTCCTTGCAATCTTCCAAAACTGAATCAAGAAGAGAGGAAAAAAAATCTGAATAGGCTAAAATAATGAAATTGAAGCAATAATCAAAAGTTTCCAAACAAACAAAAGTCCTGGATCAGATGGTTTCACAGGTAAATTTTACCAAACAATCAAAGAAGAATTAATAACAACAACAAAAAAATTCAAGAGGAGGAAAGATCCCCCCAACCTCATTATACATGGCCAACATTATTCTAATTCCAAAACCAGATAAAGACACTACAAAAAAAGAAATTTATAGGCCAATTTCCCTGAAAAATATGGCTCAAAACTATAAAAATCCTGGATGAAAACATAGGCATTAAAATCTTGGAAATTTCTCATAGCAACATTTTTTTCTGATATAGTATATCCTCAGGCAAGGGAAACAAAAGAAAAAATAAATAAGTGGGACTGACTATATCAAACTAAAAAGTTTTTGCACAGCAAAGGAAACCATCAGCACCTGTCAGAATGGTTATCATCAATAAATTAACAAACAATACATGTTGGCACAGATATGGAGAAAGGGGAACCTAGTGCACTGTTTATGGGAGTTCAGATTAGTGCAACCACTATGGAAAACAGTATTGAGGTTCCTAAAAAAAATTGGAATTGCCTTATGACCCAGAGATTCCACTTCTGAGAATCTATTTGAGGGAACCCAAAACACTAATTTGAAATGATACATGCACACCTACGTTCATTGCACTGTTATTTAAAACTAGAGGCCAAATGCACAAAGATTTGTGCAAGAATGGGCCTTCCTTCCCCTGGCTGCCAGCACCACCTTCACTTGGGCTGGAGCCGCCTTTTCACAAAGCCGCCTTTCTACCTTCCCACACTGCCCAGAGGCCCAGAGCGGCCGGGGCTGTGCAAAATGCCTGTGTCATTGCCATGGCGACAAAGCAAGCATCCCGTCCCACCCCTGGCTACTGGGCTCCTGTATATGCAAATTAATTCACCATCTTCGTTGGGTTAATTTGCACACTCACTCCTGATTGGCTGGTGGGTGTCACGAAGGTATGGTCAATTTGCATCTTACTCTTTTATTAGTGTAGATAGCCAAGATTTAGAAACAACACAATTGCCCATCAGTAGATGAGTGGGTAAAAAAAAAAAAGTTGTGGCACATTTACATAACGCAATACTACTTGGCTATAAAAAAGAAGGCAATCTTGCCTTTTGTGACAGCATGGATGGACCTAGAGGGCATTATGCTAAGTGAAATAAGTCAGTCAGAGAAAGACAAATACCATATGATTTCACTCATATTTGGAATCTAATGAACAAAATAAACAAATAAGACAGAAACAGACTAATAGATACAGAGAACAGACTAACAGTTGTTGGAGGTGGTTGGGAGCACAAGAGAATGGACAGTTCTAAAATTATTTGCAGATAGCCCTGTGCAGAGACAGAGGACAGGTGGAGACTGTAGCCCAGTCTGCCTTGGGATTCCATGGTCTGGAGCCCCCTGGCCTGTGGGAGGTGCTTGCTTCTAACACCTCTGTGATGTCTGCTGAGGTTCAGTCTGGCCTCGGAATCCGTCACAGGCAGAGCCAAATGAGAGACACCCTCCTCCAGAGACTGTGGGTGAGGGCTCAGTGCCAGTCTACTTTGACCCTTTGCCCTCCAGCACAGCAACACTTGTGGGGTACCTTCTGTGTGACAAGGTGTGGTGCCAGGCACTTGAATGTACCATAACCTCATCTAATGCAACAACCCCGAAAAATAGAAGTTTTCTCCCCATATTTTTGGATGCAGACAAGGGAAATGACTTCAGACAGTGGCTTGAAACTTTTAGCGTGCACCTATAGGGCTTGCTAAAACACACCGCTGGGCAATTCTGCCTGAATTTCTGATCCCCCAGGTCTGGGGCAAGGCCTGATAACTGGCATTTCTCTAAGTTTCTGAGTGACCCAATGCTACTGCTCAGGGCCCAGACTTTGAGAACCACCAACTCTGGGGTCATGGCTAGGAAGTGGCAGGCAATGAAGACTGTCCACCTTCCCTGAAGAGTGCCTGGGTGGGACCTTCATCAATGCTTTGAAATCTCTCCACCTGGAAGTCGGGTAGACAGGTAAATCTACAAGGCCCTGAGAACTAGGCTAGCGCAGAAGTGAGCACCAAGTGCTCTGGACTCCAGCACAAAGGGAGAAAGTCCAGACGGAGACCCCAGGCACCAACTTGGCTCACTGGCCCCTAGAGCTTCGTTTACAGGGTGTTTTATGGGCAAATTGTCAGTGCCAGTATCAGAGGCGGGGGAGTGAGGGGCTCAGTCCTGCCAGAGTCAATAGCAGCCTGAACAGGCGGGGAGGTTCAGCCCATGGGGTCCCCCATTGAAGGGCAGTTTTAAATTGCTACTGTATTTAATTTTTAACCAACCTGCTTAATTGGCTGAGGGAGTGGGAGAAGGGGGAGGTGGGCAAGCTGTAGAAGAAGCTGGTAGAAGGTGTATTTCTCCCCCGTTGGGGCTCACAGGGACTCTGCACATAGCAGCCCCTTGGGGCTCAGTGCTGAAGTTTATGTCAATCCCAGTGCTTGATGGGTTTGAGGTTCGTGCCTCCTGGTTAGTGGCACCCAGGAGGCTGGGAACCCAGCTGCTCCCAGCATGCATCTCACCATTTCTGAAGGCAGGGGCTGACTTTGACTTTTGTGGGTCCTGAAATAGAAGCCAGAGCTGGCATGAAGCACCATGAAGCTTCTCGGCAGCCACACGCTGTCACCCAGCTCTTCAAGCCTCACACGAGCGGGGACTACACAAAAGGGCCTCCTGCAGGCACAGGGGTGGCCACAGGGCTCTTTCCAGAGCACTGCCAGCCTGGCATCCCAAGGATCTCCATGGCCAACAGGTATCATTGCCCCTGAGAGCAGGGCGTGTTCCAACCACTCATCATTCTCTGCCTATTCTTTCCCCCTGAGCCCTCGGCAGGAATCTGCTCTACTCCTGCCTCGGAGCAGTTGAGTCCACCTGAGCAGTGTAATTCGGGCCTGGAAAATTGTAGTAATCATAACTATTGCTCTAACTCACTCAGGGCATGCTAAGGGCTGGCCACTGTTTACATACTGATTCATTTCATTATCTCCATAACAATGATTTGTACTGTTATTATCTCTATTTTGCAGATGGGAAAACTGTGGCCCTGAGGGGCTAAATAACTTTGCCAAGACCACACAGCTAGAGAATGAGTGAGCCTATATCTGAACTTGGGTAGTTTGCCTCCAAAAGATGTACCTCTGACCTCTCCTTTTTACTGCAGCCCAGTCCCCCCTCCACTCCTTCCCCTCCACTGCAGCTACCCAGGCAGTCTCAGGAACTCCCAATCCCAATGCCCTCCAATACGTGTCGTGGTCGCCAGTGTCCAATGGCATGTAGACATATGCCACTTTGCAGAAAATGAAGTGGCAGAGAGATGGCAATGGGGACAGAGAGCTCCAGATAAGACCAGGGGCTAGGGCTGGGGGCTGTGGCCCTGGAGACTGTGGAATGTAGCAGAACGCACCAGGACTTGACTCAGACAACCTAGAGACTCAACATGCTGCCTGATGACCATGGGCAAGTCCATAGACTGAATGTTTGTGTCCTCCCCTAATTCATATGTTGAAGCCAGATTCCCCACATGGTGGTATTTGATAGTGGAGCCTTTCTTTGGGAGGTGATTAGGTCATGAGGGTGAATCCCTCAGAAATGGGATTAGTGCCCTTATAAGATAAAAACGTAAGAGATATGATCCCCTTCTTGGCCATGTGAGGACACAGGGAGAAGGCAGCTATCCACAAGGAAATGGTCCTCGCCACGCATTGGATCTGTGAGCACCTTGATTTCAGACTTCCTAGCCCCCAGAACAGTGAGAAATACTGTTTGTTGTTTAAGCCACATAGTCGACAGTAGTTTTGTTGTAGCAGTCCCGGATGCACTGAGACAACACATTGTTGAACCCCTTTGGGTATCAGTTTCCTGCTATATAAATGAGGATAACTCTGCTATGGGCTGAATTGCTCCCCTACCCACAGTTCATATGTTAAAGGGCTAACCCCCAGGGCCTAGAATGTAACTGTATTTCAATATAGGTTCTTTAAAGAGATAATTGCAATAAAACAAGATCATATGAGTGGGCCCCAATCCAAGATGTCTGGTGTCCTTATTAGAAGAAGAGATTAGAACTCTTCTTCTAATCTCAGACACACCCGGAGGGAACAGCACAGGAGGAGAAGGTGGCCATCCATCACAGGGAGAGAGACTTCAGCAGAAGCCAACTCTACTGACATCTGGATTTTGGACTTCCAGCCTCCAGAACGGTGAAGAAGTAAACTTCTGTTGTTTAGGCCACCCAGTCTGTGGTACTTGCTGTGGCAGCCCTAGAAAGGTATCACAGCTACCTGCAGAAATACACGAAAAGTGATAGTAAGTAAAGGCTCTTACTAGAGTGAGTGGCATGTAAAGGTCAGGAACCAGAATGGATTAGGGCAGAGGAGAATAGGAAATGAAACCACATTTGCCTGAAGGAATCAGGAGTGAGCGATGTGGGGTCCTGTGAGAGGGGCAACCCAGGAATCCGAGGAGGAGGAGTTTATTTCAGATGGAACTCGGGATTCCACTGTAACAAACCAAAAAGGATGTATTTTTCTAGGGACAGAGGGGATTAATGTGATGGCTCAGCTTCATTCATTCATTCACTCACTCACTCACTCACTCACTCACTCACTCATTCATTACATATTTAAGCAACAGTTATTGAATGTCTGCTGTGTGTGGGCAGCCAGCCTTGGCTGAGAGCATCCAGGAAGGCTTCCCAGTGATGTCTGAGATAAAACCTGAAAGATGACCAGGACTGAGTCAGATGAAGGAGGTGGTGACAGTTGTATGGCCACATTAGGTTTGAGCTGAGAAAAATAGCCAAGTGCAGATTCCATTTGGGTAAATCAGACAGGGTTTCCTTATTTATAGAGAAGGAGAGAACTCAGGACACATGGCAGACACCAATCACCTTCCCCAGGGCAATGGCCCACAGTTGCAGGTGAGGACTTCTGAATAAATGAGGGTCACAGATGTTTTTTTGGAAACCTGTTTACTTCTAGTAAGGACATATTTCTAGTTTTTTGTTTTGATTTTTATAACTTTTTAAATTGATTTCAGAGAGGAAGGGAAAAGGAGGGAATCATTGATTGGCTGCCTCCTGCATGCCCCCTACTGGGTTGGAGCCCACAACCCAGGTATGTGCCCTTGACCAGAATCAAACTTGGGACCCTTCAGTCTGCAGGTGGATGCTCTATCCACTGAGCAAAACCGGCTAGGGCATATTTCTAGGTTTATGGGCATGAAGCTTATACAGTTTGGAAGGGCCTTCTCTAAGAAAAATAATAAAATTATGAGTATACAATTAGGTACAAAGCAAATATTTATTTAGAATGAAAAAAGAAATCAGAGTAAATTACACATTTTATTATTTTTTTAATTTATTAAAGTATTATCTGTGTACATAGCTTACCATTGCCCCCCCCTCCCAGAGATGCCCTCCCTCCCCAGAGTTTTGTGTCCATTGGTTGTTCTTATATGCAAGCATACCAGTCCTTCGGTTGATCTCTTATCTCCCCCAGATCTCCCTACCCTCCCCCCACCCCACCCCCACTGTCATTTGACAGTATGCTTGTTGTTTACTGTCACTATATTTATCTTTCTGTTCATTAGTTTATAATGTTTAAATTACACATTTTAAAAAGCTGGTAAATAGAGCCAACATCCAGGGAATTGGAAGGGGCTGTGCAAATGAGGGATCCTGAAGCTTACATACATCTGCAGATGAAACATGTACCTCATGTCTAGACATGAGGCTAGAGCAGTGGTTGGCAAACTGCGGCTCCCAAGCCACATTCGGCTCTTTGGCCCCTTGAGTTTTTAGAAAAGGCCAGCTTAGGAGTACCCTTATGAAGTTAATAACAAAATACCTATCTATATAGTTTAAGTTTTAAAAATTTGACTCTCAAAAGAAATTTCAATCATTGTATTGTTGATATTTGGCTCTGTTGACTAATGAGTTTGCCGATCACTGGCCTAGAGCATATAGTACACGATCTGCACAGCATTCTTGCCAGAGACCCCTCACCTGGGCCAGGTACACGGCCATCTCAGAGTACATTGGCTGCAGTGTATATACATGGGGCAGTACAGCATAATCAAAACCTGATTCAGACTCTCCAGCACAACTGGAGAATTAGAACAAGGGCTAGTCACCCAGCAGGCTCTGAGTCAGACCATCAAGCCCTTGGTCCAGCTGTGCGGCCTGCTCGGCACGGGTATTCCAGGCAGGAGGCAAAGCCTGGGCAAATATCTGAAAGAAGGGGTGGCAAGTTCATGTGTGTGGGCCAAGAGGTAGAAGTGTATGGAGAAAGAGACACTTAGGAAGGGGCCAGTCTTAACAAATTTTTGCATAGATGTTAAAGAGTTTTAATTTTATCCAAGAGAATGGGAACTCATTGAGGAAAGCTAAATATGTGAAAGGCATGCTCAGATTATATTCTGGGAAAACCACTCTGAAAGCAGCGTGGAAGGTTGAGATGGCAGGAAATCATTCCAGTGGCCTAAGAAAGCATTCTGCTGGGAGGTCGGGAGGGTAGCACCCTCGCTACAGGCTGTGAGGCTGTGTGCAGTGAGTCACCTCCACTTGCAGAGCCGAGTTCATTCCTGCCATCCCTAGGTTCCGAGGGTTCTTCCAAACCATGTACTGTGCAGCCTGTACCTGGATCTGTAGCTGGGTCACTGGCCCCCTTTGATCAAGAGCCTCAAGAGCTGCTGTGAGAATTGGGATTTCGGGAGCAGAATTGATGGCTTGTTATTTACGTCAGCCCTGTCAAGTTACTCTCCGAAATCTGCCTTCCTCTTTGTGAGTGCTGTATACGCTTCAGCCCCAGCCCAGCTGGCACACCTGGGGAAGAAGAAGAAGGCTGAGAACAGAAACCATGGAAGCACAGAATTCAGGGATTGAGCAAAAGGAGTGATAAATGTTAGGTATTTTCTTTTCTTTCTTTTTTTATCCTCACCTGAGGGTATTTTTTTTCCATTGGTTTTTAGTGAGAGTGGAAGCAGAAAAAGGCTGGGAGAAGAGAGGAGAGAGAGGGCCCCAGGATTGAGCCTACAACCCAGGTACATGCCCTTGACTGGGAATCCAACCTGCCACCCCTTTCGGTGCTTGGGCCGATGTTCTAACTACTTAGCACACCTGTCAGGGCCAGTATTTTATTTTATTTATTTTTTAAAAATATATTTTATTGATTTTTTACAGAGAGGAAGGAAGAGGGATAGAGAGCTAGAAATGTCGACGAAGAGAAACATCAACCAGCTGCCTCTTGCACACCCCCTACCGGAGATGTGCCCACAGCCAAGATACATGCCCCTGACCGGAATTGAACTAGGGACTCTTCAGTCCGCAGGCTGACGCTCTATCCACTGAGCTAAACTGGTTTCGGCGGTATTTTATTTTTTTAACTAGAGGCTTGATAGACAAAATTTGTACACTCAGAGGCAGGGGGTCCCTCAGCCTGGTCTGAATCTCACAATCCAGGAGCCCTCAGGGGATGGACCTAAGCGATCAATTGGACATCCTTAGTGCTTCCGGAGAGGCTCCTACCACCTGCTCCTGCACTCACCAGCGCTCACAGGCTTCTAGCTTAGTGGTGCTCCCCTGTGGGAGAACACTGACCACCAGGGGGCAGCTCCTGCATTGAGTGTCTGCCTCCTGATGGTCAATACACATCATAGTGACTGATTTTTCCACCTTTTGGTCGATTTGCATATTAGCCTTTTATTATATAGGATAGCTTTTCATTCAAGCATTTCTCAGAGTTTGTAGTTATATTGTCATTGATTGTTTGATTAATATATGTATCATTCACTAAATTGTATACTACATCACGGTAGAGCCCTAGTCTGTTTGATTATGATTTTAAATTATGGTTTAATACAGTGCCTGGGACAGAGGAAGCACAATAAATATTTATTGAATTGATTAATGAGTAAAATACAGAGGATAATTATGGATTGAAGCAAGTGCAACAAAGGAAAAGACAGCATGCTGTGTTAGGAAATAACTGAGATGAAGGAAGAAGCTAGAAAGGTCTACAAGGAAGGCTTCTTTGAGAAGGTGATATGAGCTAAGAGGGAAAAGTAGAGAATGGACCATCCATCTGGAGAGTTGAGGGAAAAGCATTTCAAGCAGAGGGACAGCATGTTCAAAGGTCCTGAGGCAGGTGAGGTTTGGGCACACCATGGGAAGTCAATAGGGATCTTAGTCAGGAAAGTGATATAATAAGCAAAGAGAACAGTTAGGAGGCTGCTTCCGTTGGAAGATGATGGTGGCTTATACTGAGCCGGTGATGAAAAGATGAAAATGTGATGGGTTTGATATGCCTTTTAGAAGTGTAGGTCAGAACAAAAATACATAAATCAAAGTTGACTTGGGCAATTATGTGAGTGGTGGTGCCATTTATTGGAAGAGAAAAGCTAGGAAGAAATTATTGACTACTAGAAGACCATGAAGATAGTCTATGTTTTCTTTTAAAAGCTTTATTGATTTGTCTTTCACATTCAGATCTACTGTCCATATAGAATAGATGTTTGTGATCAATATGAAGTAGGAGTCAAGATTCAATTTTTTCCCATGTGGACACCCAATATTTTCAAAAGACCATTCTTTAACCATTATTGCAGTGCCATCTTTGTCAGAAACCAATTATCCATATATGTTTGAGCTTATTTCTGGACTTTCTATTTTGTTCCATTGGTATATTTTTCCTATGCCTGCCCCTATTTCAATCTGTCTTGTTAGTTTAATTATGTAAAGTCTTAATAATAGTAATGTAAATTTTCCAATTTTGTTATTCTTCTTACAAGATTTTCTTGGCTTTTAGCATTTAAAACAATGGTTCTCAACCTTTCTAATGCCGCAACCCTTTAATACAGTTCCTCATTTGTGGTGACCCCAACCATAAAATTATTTTTGTTGCTATTTCATAATGTAAATATCTGTGTTTTTCAATGGTCTTAGGCTCTACAATAGCAGTTCTCAACCTGAAGGGACACTTAAGACCATCAGAAAACACAGATATTTACATTAGAAAGGTTGAGAACCACTGATCTAAAAGAAGTGAATGAATTGAGAACCAAGATGGTAGCATAGGTAAATGCCAATAGTTGCCACTTCCCACAACAATATAAAAATTACAACTAAAATACAGAACATTCATCATTCAAAACCCCCTGAAAAGCTGGCTGAATGGAAGTCCTACCACTAGAGAAGTAAAGAAGAAAGTGCACTGAGATTGGTAGGAGGGCAGAGGCCTAGAAAGGGCTGGTCTGACATCTACATGGGCTGCTTTCCTAATGGGGATAGAGGTCATACCTGCAGACTTCCCATGAGGATCAAGAGTTCTTAGTCCCACACCAGACCCTCAGCCCAGGTTCCCAAAGCTGGGAAAAGAAGTCCCCATAACTTTGGGCTGTAAAATCCAGGAGAGATTGGGGCTCAGTGACATGGAGGCTGCTGGAGACCAGGTGTTCCTTTCAAAGAACTGGAATACAAATTGAACTTACAAGGTCTTGCTTCCTTTGAGCTTCAGCACAAGGGAGAGGCTCTGGAGGATCCAAACATATAGGAGGAGCAACTGGATTGTCTGGTATCGGGAGCAGGAACTCGGTGGCCTCTTCATCCTAGATGGAGATAAGAATCATTGTTCCTGTGCTGGGACCTGCCCAGTCATAGGGCTGTCTGGCAGCAATATCTGTTTGCTCCACCCTGGAAATTCCCTAAGACCCCACCCCATCCAATTTGCAGTCCCACCCAACCTGTTTTCAGTGGCTTTTGCATATGAATGGCCTGTCCTAGCTCAGGCTTCAGACTTTGCTAAAATCTCTTAAATAAGCAGCGTTCCCCAAACCTATCAATAAAAGGCCCAAGACCTTGTACTAGCATGAGCCTGCCATGCTTCATAGCTGGGCCTTGCCTGAGCACCTCCAAGCCCAATACAAATAGTCCCTGCAAGGTGGCCCCAGGAGTGGCTGACTTTACACCTCTCTGGAGGCCCTAGAGCTAGTGTGCCCATTGAACAGCTTTAGGCCATAACAGATTACAATTTTTACATATCCACAAATGACACACTCAAGGGGCAGATGCAGTGAGCACCAAAGCCCCATTGAGGCAAGACCTGCTCCATAGGGGTGTTTTCTGCATAGCAGCTCTTCCACTGTAGCCAAAGCTGGACCTCACAGCCAATTGGCCTGGAGGTCAACTCCTCCCAGAGACACTAACAGCACGCAAGGCTTAACTACAAGACTGTGCACACAGACCACAGAGGGATGCACTTAGAGCTCCCAGCTCAGATGACTTGGGAGGCTGAGCCACTGTGTCCTACAGGACACCTACTACACAAGGCCACTCTACCAATTCCAGGGACATAGCAGCTCTACATAATACATAGAAATAAACACAGGAAGCTGCCAAAATGTGGAGACAAAGAAACATGCCACAAATGAAAGAAATGGAAGCAAGAACTACTGGATACAGAATTCAAAACCATAGTCATAAGGTTTCTCAAGGATCTTCATGACACTTTCAAGGATCTTAGTGAGAAGGTCAAAGACATGAAAAAGTATCAGTAAGAAATTAAGCTTACACTAACTGAAATAAAAATAATTTACAGAGATTCAACAGTAGAGTAGTAGAGAAATCCAAGAATAAAATTAAATATGTGGAAAATGAGGAAGTAAAACACACCCAATTAGAAAAGATAAAAGTATAAAGAAATATGGCAATAGTGTAAGGAGTTTCTGGAACAACTTCAAGGATACCAACATTCGCATTATGGGGGTGCCAGAAGAAGATGAGAGAAAGCAATATATTGAAAACCTATTTGAAGAAACAATGACAGAAAACTTTCTCTACTTGGTGCAAGAAATAGACTTACATGTTCAAGAAGTGCAGAGAGTCCCAAACAATAGGAACCCAAAGAGGCCCACAGTAAGACACATCATAATTAAAATGCCAAGGGATAATCTTAAAACAGAATCTTGAAAGAAGCAAGAGAAAAGCATTTAGTTACCTATGAAGGAGTGCCCATACAATTGTCAGCTGATTTCTCAACAGAAACTTTGCAGTCCAGAAGGGATTGACAAGAAATATTCAAAGTGATGAAAAGCAAGGACCTACTACCAAGATTACTCTGCCCAGCAAAGCCATCATTTAAAATTGAAGATCAGATAATGACCTTTCACAAACAAGAAAAACTAAAGGAGCTCATCACCACCAAACCAGGATTACATGAAATGTTGAAGGGTAGTCTTTTTTTTAAATTTTAAAAAATATATTTTTTACTGATATTTTACAGAGATGAAGGGAGAGGAATAGATAATTAGAAACATTAATGATAGAGAATCATCAATCTGCCTCCTGCACGTCCCCTCTTGGGGATGTGCCTGCAACCAAGGTACATGCCCTTGATCAGAATCAAACCTGGGACCCTTAGTCTGCAGGCCGACACTCTATTTATATAGCCAAACCAGTTAAGATGAAGGGTATTCTTTAAGAAGAAGAAGAGATAAAAAATATGAACAATAAAATGGCAACAAATACATATCTATCAACAATTAAATCTAAAAATCAAAATAAATAAGAAATCTAATGAACATAACAAACCGGTGAATAAAGTAGAATCAGAGGCATGGAAGCATGAAACAGACTGATGAATCTCAAAGGGAAGAGGGGAAGGGGATGGAAAGAGATTAACCCTTTGGACACAGACTGTGTCCTGGGGCAGGTTGGGAACCGGGTAGAGGGGGACATCTGTAACACTCTCAACAATGAAGATTTTAAACCAATAAATAAAATAAGCGCAAGAAAACAAAATAATTTTTAAAAACACACACAACATTGTTATGGATTGAATTGTGTTCCCCCTAAAAGATATATTAAAAACCTAATTCCCAGTTTCTCATAATGTGACCTTATTTGGAAACTGGGTCTTTGCAGATATGATCAAGTTAAGATAAGGTCATTTTGGGGTAGAGTGGGTTCTAATTCAATGCCCGGTGTCCTTATAAGAAGAGAAGACACAGATACAGGGAGAAGATATAATAACAGAGACAGACTGGAATGAAGCAGCTGCAAGCCAAGGAACAGCAAACACTGATGACCAGAAGCAAGGAAGAGACAAGAAAAGATTCTCCCGACAAGTTCCAGAAGGATCATGACCTGCTGACACCTTGATTCCCATCTTCTAGTCCTCAGAACTGAGAGACAGTACAGTCCTGTTGTTTGAAGCCACTCATTTTGTGGGATTTTGTCACAGTAGCCCTAGGAAACTAATATGAAGATGTTATAACAAAAAACTTTATCTCAGCCGAAACCAGTTTGGCTCAGGGTAGAGAGTCGGTCTGTGGACTGAAAGGTCCCCCCGGGTTTGATTCCGGTCAAGGGCATGTACATTGGTTGTGGGCACATCCCCTGTAGAGGGTGTGCAAGAGGCACCTGGTCGAAGTTTCTCTCTCATCGACGTTTCTAGCTTTCTATCTCTCTGTAAAATATCAATAAAATATATATATATTTTAAATTTTTTCTCAGTAATTAATTTGCAATATTCAATGAAATAGACAAATTCATAGGACAATACAACTTAAAAATTAACATAGAAAAGACATTTGGAAAAATTCTGTTTATATTAAATGAGTCGTATCTATAATTATAAAAAAAATTATCCATAAAGAAAACTACATACCCTGATGATTTCATCATTAAATATTATCAAGTCAAAGAGATACATTTACAAAATTATATGTTTTTATTTATTTTAGAGAGAGGAGAAGGGAGAAAGAGAAACATTGATTTGAGAGAGAAACATCAATCAACTGCCTCCTGCACTGGGGATTCAGCCCGAAACCTGGGCATGTACCTGACCGGGAATCAAACCTGAGACCTTTTAGTGCATGAGATGACACTCAACCAACTGAGCCACCCAGCCCAGGATAAGAGATGCATTTTAAATCCTCAAAAATATGGAGAAATGTTCAAGGCTAGAGTTATAATATTCTGGGTGAAAACTTATGAGAACTTACATTTTATTTCAATGAAAATTGGCATGGTAAAGAGAAGATAGATACAAGAGATAATAGGGAGAAAGGAAGAACCAAAAGAACTTGGGGATGTTCTAAATATGAGAGGAAGATGACAGAATGACACCTGGTCAATAGTTGGACATCTGAGTGAACAGTTGTGACATTCTTTAAAACTGAAAACACAGAAGCTCTAATAGCTTGAAAGAGGGGTCGATAGGGAATTGAAATTTGACATGTTGAGTTTTGATCTCCAAGGAGGGGTGTTCACTACATGCTAGGTATGTAACTCCAGAGTGCAGTGTGGGTTGGGGATACAGGCTTAAAAGTTAGGTACCCATTGAGTAATACAGTCAAATTTTGTTTCTTGAACATCTTCCACCTTGAATTATTCAGTTCCCAACCAAGTTGTCCACAGGAAAAAAAAATGTCTCGGTTGTCCACCAAAGCTTCAGTTTTTGACCTGACAGCCCTTTCTTGCTGATACCTCAGCATGACAAAAAGTGTGTCTCAGGCAACAAACAAAAGAGAGAATGGTTTTGTTGCTGGCGAAATCAAAGATTAGCACAATTTTAAAACATAAAGAGGCCCTCAAGAGTGCTAATGTTGCTAAGGGTGTGAAAAGTGTTCACAAAACAATCACAGGCCATTAAAGAGGTGGAAAAGCTGTTGACTTGGATAAATAAAAAACAATTGCATTTCCCAGGTAGTAATATGAAAAATTCATTTAAGGTTAGTAGGGGGTGGTTCCATAAATTTAAGAAAAGACGCGTATTTATAGATTAATAGTACATTAGACAGGTGCACAAGAAAGGTTAAAATGGAATCATTTGGGGGTCTAGAAAACGTTAATTCAATTTGTATTATTTCTAATGGGAAAACTGATACGTTTTCAAACAAGTCGCTTCTCGAACAGCCTTCTGCGGTGAATTAAGTTTGAGAAACAAAGTCCCACTGTATTTGAAGCTATGAGCATGGATGAGCTCTCCTCAGAAAGGAAGGTGAAGTTAGAAGAGAAGAGGGCCAATATAAGACTTAATGGTTATCAGTCACGCCTGGCTGGTGTTGCTGAGTGTTTAAGAGCGTCAATCTATGAACCAGGAGATCACGGTTGGATTCCAAGTCAGGACACATGCCCAAGTTGTGAGCTCCATCTCCAGTGTGGGGCATGCAGGATGTAGCCAATAAATGATTCTTTTTCATTATCGATGTTTCTGTCTCTTTCTATCTCTCTCTCCCTCTCCCTTCTTCTCTGACATAAATAAAAATATATAATAAAAAAGTGGTTATCAGTCATGAAGCTATTGCAATCTAAAAATACAGGCAAAAAGCCCTATTCAACTATATTAAATGATAAAGGAAAATTGTTATTTCATATAACAAGTGATTTCAGGGTAGGGCAGCTATAGGTCAGTGGATAGGTATTACTCTTCTAGGGCTGCATCACAATGTCACACTCACTGGATGGCTGAAAGCAATAGAAATGTATTTCTTACAGTTCTGGAGGGTAGAAGTCCAAAATCAAGTAATCAGCAGAATCATCCTTCCTCCGTAACCTATAAGAGAGACTCCAGTGTCTGCCGCATAGCCATCTACTGTGTGCCCCCTCTTCTCATAAGAATGCCAGTCATATTAGATTTAGGGCCCATCCTACTCCATCATGATCTTACTAGAGGCCCAGTGCACGGATTCATGCACCTGTGGGGTCTCTCGGTGTAACCTGCGGGGATCAGGCCAAAACTGGCGTCCAATGCCACCTGCCACTCCTGCCTGCAGCTCCTGCCCATCCTGGTCCCACTGCACCTGCTGCGACTGCCTCTCCGGGCTGCACGGCCAGCTGTGAGCCCTACATCTGGTGTCCACCAGTCAGCTGAGCAGTGCTCCAGCTGTGGGAGCACACTGACCACCAGGGGGCAGCTCCTGTGTTGAGTCATGTGCCTCCTGGTGGTCAGTGCACATCATAGTGACCAGTCGTCATTAAGCGACCAGTCGTCATTTAGTCATTCAGTCACTAGGGCTGATATTATATATATAATTAATTACATCTACAATGACACATTTCCAAATCAGGTCATATTCTGAGGCACTGGGGACAAGAGCTTCAATATGTGTTTTTAGGGAACACAGTTCAGCCCATGCAGACCCTTTCAATCTTTTTGCTCTGCCATTCTCCACCTGCCACTCATTTTAAAAAATATATATTTTATTGATATTTTACAGAGAGGAAGGGAGAGAGATAGAGAGCTAGAAACGTCGACGAGAGAGAAACATCGACCAGCTGCCTCTTGCACACCCCCCACCGGGGATGTGCCCGCAACCAATGTACATGCCCTTGACCGGAATCGAACCCGGGACCCTTCAGTCCGCAGACCGACGCTCTACCACTGAGCCAAACCAGTTTCGGCCCTGCCACTCATTTTTATGCTGCTCTCCACATGGTCAAACCTGGCCCCCGTGGTCCAAGGCATCACATCAGCACCACAGTGTCTGACAGATGCAGAGGGACCATCTCTTGTATCTCTTTTAGAGGCAAAGAGACCTTTCAAGACCCTGTCTGTCACAGGCTTCCTCTCATTTCTCTTCAGTAAACATTTTATTACACATGCATACCTAATTCAATCACTGGGAAGGGGAATAAGGCGATTGGCTTGAACCAGTGGTTCTCAAATTTGGCATGCATTGGGATCACCTGGAGAGCTTGTTAAAACACAGGTTGCTGGGCTCCACTCCTAGAGATTTCCTTTTGGTGGTGGGTCTGGAGTGAGGCATGAGGATTTGAATTCTTGAGTTCCCAGGTAAGGCTGATGCTCCTGGTCCTGGGACCACACGTTGAGAACCAGTGGTTTGGACTGATCAGGATTCATCTCAGAGGACAGCACTCAACCCCTGGGAAATGCGCTGCCACAAGGAGGAAGGGGAATACCCAAACAAAAGGAGGTTTTTATCAGAAAGGAGCAAGGGGAGAAAACTGTGGGGGCTACGATGGGGTGGCCAAAGAACAGTCTGGAAGAGCCTGAGAAGGAGTGTGTCCAGACAGGCAAGAAGAAAGTCAGAATGAAGTGATGTCAGGGGTCGTGGAGCAGAGATTCAGGAAGAAGGTGGCCAGCGCTGTTAGTGTCACCAAGAGGCCAGGAAGGAGAGACTGAAATGTGACCATTGGATTGGACAATGAGGTCTTCATTGATCTTAGCAAAAGCAGCTTTATTTTGAAACCAAGACATGGGAACACTTATACAAAACACAAAGTTATACATATGTCATTGTCTGCTACTGATGCCAAGTGCTAGAGCTAATTCCTAGAGTTGGGATTGGCTTTCCTGGAATCCAGATAACTAGGTGAGTGATAAGGAGTAATGGGTTTTGATTTGCTGCTAAGCAGTAAAATTAACTTACTGAGATAGAACTCAGTGTTCTGAGCTCAGGTTCAAACAGCTATATCCTGAGTCCTAAGTTCCAGACAAGAGGCTATGACTGCAGGGGAAAGTTGGCACATTCTCATTTATTTGCTGATCCACACATCTGTCTCCACATGTGTTCAGATATGTCTACTTACCCAGCAATTCCCACATACTTCTGTCTATCTATGCACATTTATTGTCTAGCTTCACATATGTACTTGCTACTAGTCTCAATTTCACATCTGTGAGGTAGAGAGAGAATTGCACTTCTCATAGATCTGTTGTGAGAATTAAGTGAGATCATGTTGACAAATAAAAATGTGTATGTAGGTAAGATTGTTATTATGACTACACATCCATTACTCTTTTTACATACAACATCATCAGCTAACTAGCACTTGATTTCCAAGTGTTGGATGAGTACAATTTTAAAAGTATATTTATCCAGTATGATTCCAACTATATAGTATTCTGGGAAATTAAAAACTATGGAGACAATAAAAATATCAGTGGTTGACAGGAGTTGTAAAGGTTGAGGGGTGGGGTGGGGGGGAGGACGAGGAGGTGGAGTACAGAGGATTTTTAGGACAGTGAAACTCCTCTGCAGGACACTATAATGGTGGATACATGTAATTGTACATTTGTCCAAACCCATAGCATGTGCAACACCAAGAGTGAACCCTAATGCAAACTATGAACCCTGTGTGATCATCATGTGCCAACGTAGGTCCATTAATTGTAACAAATACACAGTCTGGAGGGAGATGTTGATTTGGGGAGGCCAAGTATGCGAAGGCTATCTGGGAAATCTCTGTACCTTCCACTGAATTTTGCTATGAATCGAAAACTGTTCTAAAATAACTAAGTATTTTTTTAAAAAAGTATATTTATAGCCCTAGCTAGCTGGGCTCAGTGGATAGAGCATCAGCCTGGAGACCAAAGGTTCCCAGGTTCAATTCCAGTCAAGAGCACGTACTTTGGTTGCAGGCTCCTTCCCGGCCCGGGCCCTGGCCAGGGGACTTCTGCAGGGGGCAACCAATCTCTCACATCAATGTTTCTCTCTGTCTTTCCCTCTCTCTTCCACTCTCCCTAAAAATCAGTGGGAAAAAATCCTTGGGTGGAGATTACGTAAGCAAAAATAAAATAAAATAGCCATTGTTGATACTGTAATTTTATATATATATAATTGATTTTTTTTACAGAGGGGAAGGGAGAGAGATAGACAGAAACATTGATGAGAGAGAAACATCCATCAGCTGCCTCCTGCACACTCCCCACTGGGAATGTGCCGGCAACCAAGGTACATGACCAGAATCAAACCTGGGACCTTTCAGTCCGCAGACTGACGCTCTATCCACTGAGCCAAACCAGTTTCTGCTGATCCTGTAATTTTTTAAAAGTATATTTATAGTTATCAATTTATACCCACCTACATATGCTAAACCCAGAGGTACACCTAAATTTGCTCCTAGCATTGCATGTACACATACTCGCATCTGTTCTACCTGTCTAGTGTCCATCTAGCAACTATTGGCATAAATAACATGTAGGCGCAGAGTTTCCATCCCAGACACTGATGTATATAACCCTCTCCTTCTGAAAATTAGAAGTGTGCTAGTCCTGGTCCTCTGAGAATCAGATGCCAATATGGGATTAAATGTGTGAGCATTTTGTTAGGGGAAATGCCTGTTAGGGAAAGATGGAGAGGGAGCCAGCGTAGGCCAGGGGAGCTCTCAGATTTCTCTCCAAGTCTGGTTTCAGAGAAGGAGAGAAGGAGGAAGGGAGAGAAGGATGGAGGGAGGGAGGGAGGGCTGGGCGGAACCTTCATAGATTGCCATGCAGTGTAAGAAAGCTTTGGCAAGGCTGTTGGGGAGTCCTCCAGCCAGTCAGCACCAGAGGAACCCCGCCTCCCGGGAGTGGGCCTTAGTCGGTCACTGGCCATGAGCAGCCCACTGAGGGAGTGGCCTCAGCTCAGACGCTGCCGTGGAGTTCAGAGCAGCAGTTGGAGCCTTTGATCAGTTACCCCCAGTGCAGCTGGAGGTCCAGAGCGGTGCAGTCTCTTGGCCACCAAATGAGGTGCTATTCATTTTTGCATTTGACCCAAACAGTCAGATTTAAAAAACAGAAAGCCAGCTCCAATTTGGAGAATTCACCTGGGGACAGAAATGCCTGTGTGATCCTCATTACCTGAGCTGTTCTAGACAGAACCTTTGCTCAGAGAGGCCCTTGGGCTGGGGCCTCAGGAAGGCCAGGGTGTGGCTGCCCATGAACTTGGCTTGTGCTCTGCTCCAAGCATGCCTGGTGGAGCTCCGGCTGAATTTATTGCTGCTGCTTCCCAGCTACATTCTGCGAGGACTTCTTACCCAAGAATGGGAGCAACCCGGACATTCTTACCAGTGTCTGCAGGGGCTCAAACCTCAGATAAGGCACCAGGCAGGTGGGCACTATCCCCTCCGGGATTCCTCCTTTCATCTCCCTCTGCCTGGTCCATGACCTACTTCGTGGCAGGGCTGCTGGGTCAGCCTGATCGGAGGACAAGGGACGGAGGGTGGCCAGCCAGTGGCTCCGTGTGTTACCTTGTGTTCTAGGCCAAGTCCCACTGATGAAATCACGGAGAGCCGCAGTGCCCGAGCCCAGGACTGTACAGACGGAAGTCGTAGTTATGGGGAAGATATATCTGCAGAGGGAACAATAAACTGCAAAGTATGACGGTTTGCAACAAACGCTGTAAAGTTTTATATTCCTGAAAACGAGGGATAAAAGATATAACCATTTAAAGCAAAGTAGATAAAAGGGGCTTCCACACAATTGTAAAACAGCCTTATAATAGTTAATTGCTGGTTTCTTATTATAGCAGAGTCAAAATAGCCTTTAAAACACCCATGGTTGGGAAAGGAAAGGAGAGAAGAAGAGGACAGAAGGGGTGACCTACCAGAAAGAGAGTTTGGGCCCCTGCTTCCAAGTGTTCTCAGAACAGGGACCATTGTTCCTCCTACCAGCCCACCCTGGCCCCAGCTCCGAGGGGCTGAGCGCTGCCGGAGCCTCTGGCACAGTGGTCGGCAAACTTCAGCTTACAAGCCACAGGCACCTCGAGAGCCGAGGTTTGCCGCACTGTTGACCAATGAGTTTGCCGACCACTGGGATAGGGGCGTAATCACAAGGTACAACAACAACCTGTAATTATTGGAATCAAGAGTCTAGGTCAGTGGTCGGCAAACTCATTAGTCAACAGAGTGGCAAACTGAGGCTTGAAAGCTGCATGTGGCTCGCGAGCCGCAGTTTGCCGACCACCACTCTAGCCCATTCCCATCACTGCCACAAAGACCTGAGTGACTATGCAATTGCATAGCTAAAAGGAGACATGGATCTGGGTCTCCCCTAGCTTCCTGAACACTCCCAGGGGGTCCCCACACTTTGGGGGTTTTCCTTCCCTGGGCCACACATCTTCTTTACGGCCAAAGAGTGCACAGCGGTCTTGCAGGTCCTCCCAGCTGACTGCTGAGTCAACACTGTCCACTCAGTGACGCCGCTCCCGGCACTGGAAGGTGGGGCGGGGAGGGGGATGGGAGGAGAGCAGTGGGAACAGAACTGATGTGGGTGTTGCATGCCTGTCTGTGCAGGCGCTGGGAGCAGAGGTGGGGAAGGTGTGGTGGATGCCCAGGGAAGGAGGCCCTCGGAACCCAGGAGACAAAATCGAAGCTGGGTCTGGTAGGTTGCAGGGAAGCTTGCCAGAGTGAGCTTCTAGGTACAGGACTAACGTGTAAAAGCTCGTGACCAGAGCTTCTGGGTGGCACATTGGGGTCAACAGACGTGGTGCCCCCAGGGGTTGTGCCACGCACGACCTGCACGTCCCCACATAGCAGCACAGTCCACGCGGGCCTGGATGCAGGCAGGGGATGGGGATGGGACCCCCCAATCCAACATACAACACAGTTCAGGCTTGGACCTCTCACCCCACTTTTCCTTCCCACCTCATGGGCTACTGCTTAGATATGACTGGGCCCCAGGGGGTTCTACTCTTCTTCCAAACTGTGGGGACCCCCAGGGAGGGGTCAGGAAGCTAGGGGAGACCCAGATCCATCTGCCCCCTTAGTAACACAATGGCACTTCGTCTCTACTCTGCAGGGGAGCACACTGGTGTTTGTGGATCTCCTCCACGAAAGAGGTTCCTAATGGAAGGCACACCTCAAAGGCAATGGCTTGCCTGACATTCCTGTCAGTCCAGCCCAGTTCAGCCAGCGTTCAACCCCATGGGCATGTCCCTTCTGCCAGCAGCGACCGTCCACACTGCGCCCCACTCCACCGTCCTTCTCCATCTCCCACGGGAGGGAGCCCCCAGAGCCAGGGCCTCGGTGGGTGCGGCCCCGGAGCTTGGCCTGCCTGCCTCGGCCTGCCCAGCTCTGCTTCCTGCTCCCGAAGCAGCTCATCCCTCTTCCTGGGGCCGGACTGCAGACACCCAGCCGGCCCTCCACACAGCTCTGCTGACACAGGCGGCCTTTGACCTGTGACCCCACAGGAAATTCTTCCGACCTCCGAGGTGAAGCTTAGGAGGAAACCATGACCCCATAGTGGACAGGGCAGCACTGAGGTCTCCCCGCCCAGCCTTAGGTCTCCTGACTCTAGAATCTGTCAGAATTGGGCAGAAGCACTTCTGGCTTGACCGGCTGGGGTAGGACTCAGCTGTGGGAGGGGCAGGAGACCCTAAGGAGGGAGGGTGGCCTACATCCGGCTCCCCTGGGACAGCCCCAGGGTACAGTGTGCTGTTCGTGAGCAATGGTGAACAGAAATGCTCTGGCCTGGGCAGTAAATTATATCCTCATCCAGGAAAAAGGGACTCAGGTAGAATCTATACAACTCCTTCATTTAACAAGCCTGGCCCCCCAGTCCCTCCCCAAGGTGCGCCCCTGGTCCTACAGACAGAGCCGAGGAAGAAGCTCCTGACTTGGGCACATTCAGCCCCAAACAGTTACACCACAGTGTGGACGTTCTCAGGGGAGATGTTTGTTCTCTCAAAGGATTTCAGAGAAGGTTCACTGAGGAAGGGGCATCAGGGGCTCCAGTAGCCACCCAGCCTCCGAAGTGCTCAGGTCTCTTGTGCCTTCCTCTCGCTCCCACCCACAGGCAGTGACCTCGGGGCTCAGGAGCAGGTTCAAGAAAGAACCTTGGAGAAGGGCTTCCCTCTGCATGGTGAAGGTCTCCTTCCCCTCCTTCATGCATTGATTTGCTCCCCAAATGCAAGGCATGGACTAATGTCAGCACTGTGAGTCATGAATGGTACGAGACATGCCTGCCTCTGGGAACTAACAGAATAGGAGTCAGGACAAATGTTAAACCTAAATAAATGAATTAATGACTGTTGGGAGTAAAGATATTGGGAAGGTGTTAAATGAGCACCTACTGGGTGAGGCTAAGGTAATAGGAGAAACACTGCTTACCTTCAGAAGAATTAAAAATGAGAGAGAGAGGAAGGGAGAGAGACTGTGTGTGTGTGTGTGTGTGTGTGTGTGTGTGTGTAAGAGAGAGAGAGAGAGAGAGAGAGAGAGAGAGAGAGAGAGAAGAAAGAAACATGCCATACTCAGAGACTGAACCTACAACCTGGGTATGTGCCCTGACCTGGGGTCAAGTCTGCTACCCTTTGGGGTAAAGGACGATGCTCCAACCAATTGAGCCCCCCAGCCAGAAGACTTTTGAGGATTGAACCCCTTAGTGGGAATTTTAGGTTGATGACAAACCCAGATGGCAGATTTCAGTTTCATCAGTGAGAACCAGAAAAATGAGTCCTTAGGTAAGAAGGGCAGGGGGTGACCATGTCAGCAAAGAGAAAGGGATAGAGCCCAGAGCTGGCAACTTGCTCAATGGTTAAGTGTCACCTGGATGGACAGGCAGGACTTCCTGGGCCTTGAGCTGGGAAGGGCCTCCAGGGGTTTCCTGTCCATCCTCCCCCTGCCCCACTTCCCCAGGCAAAGGCAGTGAGTCGGGGAGACTCACTGTTAAAGGCTCTGAGGGAAGAGATTCTGCATCCCTTCTGCGTGACACTCCTTGCCTCAGGAAGCCCTTAGCACTGCCAAGCCTCTCTCCCCGGAGGAGGATGGGTAGCCCTTGTGTGTGGGCAGAGAGAGGAAAGAGAGAGAGGCTGCCCCCAGCCAGTGTTATATCTCCAGCCAGGCTTCTGCATTCATATCTTCCATCTCTTAAGGTTATAAAGCAGCTCCATATTCATCACCCTGATGGTATTGCACACAGGAATGTTGCCTCCTAGAACTATTGTCTTATGTAGCACTAATTAGATGGCTGTGAATGGACCTCATCTCAATTTTGCCATTCGGGCTAGTCAGGAAGCCTCTAATTTATGCATAAGAGCAATGATGCAACCTGTGGACCCTGAGGAAGAAGATACCTACTCAAGATGCTCCCAGTGGCTAACTGGGCTCCAATTTAAAAACAAACAAACAAACAAAAAAAAACAGCAGGAGAGAAAAGAAGAAAACCAAGATGGCGGCATAGGTAAACGCCTAACTGCAGCCTCACTCAACAATTTCAAAAATACAACTAAAATATAAAGTGGACATTATCCAGAACTACAGGAAAGTTGACTGACTAGAAGGAAAGAGAAAACCAGAAGGAAAATCAGAGGAGCTGTAAAAGCCTAAGGTACAGAGACACAGTGCGCGTGTGGGGAGAGGACGGAGCTGGAAAGGAGGGGGCAGCTGAGTGCCTGGCTGACATTCCCTAGTGGGAAGGAAATAAAAGCTCAGGACTGTGCTGAGCCCCAATTCTAACTGCACTGAACCCCAGTTCTGGGCTAGACCCTTGTGCCCCAGCCTCATACAGAGGAAATCTGGGCTGTAAGGCAGAGGCTCAGGGAAGCGGTGAAAGGCAGAGCCCCCGAATCACGCATATTTTGTGCAGAGGTCAGAGGGTTGATTGAGCCGCTGGATTGCCCTAGCAGGAAGGAAACATAAGCTCTGAACTGCTCTTAACCCCAATTGCAACTGCACTGAACCCCAGTTGCAGGCTCGTTGGAGGAGGGACTAGACTGGTAGCGGGTGACACTCTAGGATGCCTTTCTCTCAGAGGCGCTTGCAGCGAATACCAAAGGACACTGAAGTGCACTGAGACTCAGGAACCTCAGAGGACGGGGCTAACCGGAAGCCAAGGCTGTAGGCTCCACCCTGAAACTCCACCCCATCCAAGCTGAACACAGAGGCTTTTGCAGGTTTCCAAGTCTAGTAGAATAAGGCTGTCTCCTGGCATAGACACAGCTGATCCTCCCAACCTACCAACTCAGGGAAGCAGTGAAAATGCCGAGATGAGGAAACAGATCACAAACAAAAGAAATGGAGGACAAAAAGTGACTGGATATAGAGTTCAAAGCCACGCTTATAAGGTTGTTCAAGAATCTCCTAGAGGCCGAAGCCGGTTTGGCTCAGTGGTAGAGCGTCGGTCTGCGGACTGAAAGGTCCCAGGTTCAATTCCGGTCAAGGGCATGTACATTGGTTGTGGGCACATCCCCAGTAGGGGGTGTACAAGAGGCAGCTGGTCAATGTTTCTCTCTCATCGACGTTTCTAGTTCTCTATCTCTCTCCCTCCTCTCTGTAAAATATCAATAATATATATATTTTTTAAAAAGAATCTCCTAGAAAAAGCCAATAAAATAAATGAGACCTATGAGGATATGAAAAGGGATCAACTAGAAATAATAAAGGATCAACAAGAAATAATAAAGGATCAACTAGAAATAAAGAATACATTCTCTGAAATAAAAAATATTATACAGAGTCCTAAAAACAGAATGGAAGATTGCAAGAATCAAGTCCAAGATTTGGAACACAAAGAGCCAGAGGACACTCCTCCACAGAAGCAAGAAAACAAGAGAATCCAGAAAGTTGAAGACAGTGTAAGAAACCTCTGGGACAACTTCAAGCGAACCAACATCAGAATTATGGGCATCCCAGAAGATGACAGAGAGCAAGATACCAAAAACATATTGAAAGAAACGTGACAGAAAACTTCCTCCACCTGGGGAAAGAAATAGACTTACAAGTCCAGGAAGCACACAGAACCCCAAACAAAAGGAATCCAAAGAGGACCACTCCAAGACACATCATAATTAAAATTCCAAGAGCAAAAGACAAAGAGAGAATATTAAAAGCAGCAAGACAAAAGCAGGTAGTTACCTATAAAGGAGCACCCATACGATTGTCAGCTGATTTCTCAACAGAAACCATGCAGGCCAGACGGGAATGGCAAGAAATATTCAAGGTGATGAATAACAAGAAACTACAGCCAAAAATACTCTACCCAGCAAAGCTATCACTCAGAATTGCAGGCCAGATAAAGAGTTTCACAAATAAATTTAAGCTAAAGGAGTTCATCACCACCAAGCCAGAATTATATGAATTGCTAAAAGGGGTTCTTTAGGAAGAGGAAGAAAATAAAGATAAAAATTATGAACAACAAATATGTAACTATCAACAAGTGAATCTAAAAACCAAGGGAAGTAAAAATCATGATGAACAATATTAACTGTTGAATATAATAGAATCACAGGTATGGAAGGGGAGAGACCTGATGATTCTCGGGGAAATGGGAATAGGAGGTGCGGGAAGAGACTGAACATAAACTGCACCTATGAATGAGGACAATGAGGGATGGGGAAAGGGCAGAGAGTGGGATGGAAACTTGGTGGAGGGGAACAATGGAGGGGGGAAAATGAGGAACATTTGTAATAATATGAACAATAAAGATTTATTTAAAAAAAATAAAAAACAAACAGCCTGGCCAGTATGTCTCAGTGGTTGAGGGTCGACCTATGAACCAGGAGGTCAGGGCTCATGCCTGATTTGTGGACTCGATCCCCAGTGTGGGGCGTACAGAAGGCAGCCCAACCATAATTCTCTCTCATCATTGATGTTTCTGTCTTTATCTACTTCTTCCTTCCTCTCTGAAATCAATAAATATATACTTTAAAAAATAAAAAATAAAATAAAAAAACAAACAAACAGTGCCTAGCAGCCATTTCTACACAGGGGCTTCTCATGCAAACTGCACTTCAGGGATCAGCCAGCATTGAACTGCCTGCCTCTGCACTGACCTGCCTGCCTGCACTGTTTTTGCCATCAGAGCCAGGCCTTATAAAGCAGTTCCTGAAATCCTATTTGAACCAATAGGACTGAGGCTTTCCCCATCCAATCAAAGCTGTGCAGCTATAGGCCAATCAGCTTCTTCACTGACCAATCAGAGCGACTCTATTCTGACCAATCAGAACAGTGCCTCTTGGACCAATCAAACTGTGAGGATTTGAGACTTCATTTACATGAGGACAGATCAATCAGGGGCCAGGAGGAGGGACATTTGTTTATCCAAGTCAGCTCCTCTGTGGCTCTAAAAATGCATTTTTCCTTTCCAAGGTGTGTGTTTTCTGAGCTGGTGCTGAAACAGCAAAGATGTCTGCCCCAGCAGAGCTGCCTCGCCAGAGAAGGGCCTGGCCCTGGGCCACCTTGCCCCAGCGCTGCTTCACAGCCAATGCTCTCACAGTTGAGCTATTATGCATTGAATAAAGTTTCCTTCTTCACTGCATCCCAAATTGGAGGTTCCTGTTGTCCTTGATTGAGGAACCATAGTTGAAATTTATCAAGTGTTTATTTTGTGCTAGACCCTTTACTTGTATTGCTTTTCAAAACATTCCCAAGTGTTTGGTGCTTTTTCCATGCTCATTGAATAAAAGTAGGAACTGTTATTGCATGTATTTTATAGATGAGGAGACTGAGGCACAAAGAAGTTAAGCAACTTGCCCAGAATCTCAGAGTAGTAGACCCCTCAAAAAAAGTTAATCACTTCCAGATCATGGAACGTATAACTGTGCTTCATTACAAGGCAAAGGGGACTTTATAAATGTGACTAATTTAAGGATTTTTAGATGGGACATTATTCTGATTATCTGAGTGGACCCACTATTATCACAAAGGGAAAGAGGGAAGCAGGAGAGTCAGAGGAGGTGTGAGAAAGCAGAAAAATCTGAAGATACTACACTCCTGGCCTTGAAGAGAGGGGAATAGGAATATAGGCAGCCTCTAGAACCAGGGTGGGCAAACTTTTTGACTCAAGGGCCACAATGGGTTCTTAAACTGGACCGGAGGGCAAACCTGACCATGCTGGCACTCTCCTCTTGGGCTGCTGGGGAAGGAGCGGAGGGGAGAGCAAGAGAACCCTCTGCTCTTTCGGCTCCACGGGCCGGATAGAACAGCCAAATGGGCTTGCCCATGGCTGCTTTAGAATTTAGAAAAGGCAAGGAGCTCCCAGAAAGAACATAGCCTTGGACTATGTTTGGACTTCTGACCTCCAGAACTACACTATAATAGCTTTGTGTTTTAAGTCAGCAATTTGTTACAGCAGCAGCCAGAAACTAAGATGCACAGCTAGCATGTGGCATCAGTAAAGTTATGAGCATTGCCCTGGAAAGGGTAAAAAATATCATGTCATTTAACCCCCATGTCATTGAAGGCAACTTCACCTCTTCAGTCCTTACCCTGGAGCCATTGGGTGAATATCTCCCAGCGACCACCCTCCCTATCTACCTACTGCTCGGACCCACCTCCCCAGCTCCCAGTGTGGGCGGCACCTTCCTCTCACCCTTCTTTTCTCAGGACCATTGATGTCCATCTCAGAGCCAGTGAGGGATGAGCTTCATGCGCCCGTGTATGTACAGGTTTTGGGTAAAAGAGTTTCTTCACCCTGAGGCATTAATATCTTCCTCGCATAAGCAGAAAGTGGGAAAGCAACGAAATGTGTGCTGGGGGGTGGGACCTATGACTGAGCACAAAAGCAAGAGAGGCAGTTGCTCAAGGATCAGTGTGGGCACAGCTATGTGATGGGGGAGGGGCACCAAGCATTCTGGAACATGCTCCTTAGGGCTGCCCTAGAGGGACGGGGGCTTCAGAGCCCTGTGGAGGGACATGGGGGCATATGGAGAGCAAGGGGGCAAGAAAATATTTCATAGGGTCTCCTTCATAGAACCTCTGGGCTTTGCTGCCACCTTCTGGACAGAATTAGAAAGACAGGGTTGTGACTGCCCTTGGCGGAAGGTAGATACCAATAGCTCTCTGTGCCTGCAGGGAGACAGGAGGCATGGAGCAGGAGAGATCCAGCCACCATAAGGCTAGGCCACCCAGGTTTTGCCAGTATCTATACACATTTCTAGAGCAGGAACTCAAAGCTGTGGTTGTAGGGAAGAACTCCTTGGAAAGGAGCTGAAAATGTGCAGAGTTGAGGTGGGGGGAGAGAGAAATAGGGGAAAGTGACATGGAGGAATGGGACACAGAGGCCTGAATCCAGCCTAGTGGGGACAGGAATATTAGGCCTCACTGGCCTGTGGTTCGTGGCCAGTTCACTTTGCCCTGCCCACATCTGAAATGGGGACGAGAAGGACAAAGGCTCTCCTCTGCCCTCCCCTGGGGCAAGTTCTCACCTGTTCACTGTGATGTGAGCAGAGGGGGGAAGGGCTGACACGCCGCTGGACATCTCTCCCCTCCAGCCTCCTGATTCCCTGGGCTTCTGCCCCATTTGGGAGCGTGATGCCCCTCATCACCCATGAGGCAGGTGCTGATGTGACAGCCATTGACAGGTAAGAGGACTGAGGCACAGAAGACTCAGTACTTGTCCGAGCTTTCACAGCTGGCATGTGATGGGAGAAAAATCCAGTTTGGGTAGCTTACTCTTACATTGTTCCCAATAAATGTGCTGCAGAAAGGAATGAAAGTGGCCAAACTTCAGAGGTCCAAGCTCTGGAGCGCCCGCCCTCCCAAGTCTGGTAGAGTAGTGGGACTTGAAGCAAGTCTCCTCTCCAACTGGTCTGCCCCTTCCCAACCTAAACAAAGGTTTCCCTTTTAAAGTAAGGTGGCCAGATGTCCCACTTTTGGTAGGAAAGTCCCGATCTTTAACAATTTGTCCCGTGTCCCGCGGTGTTTTAGAAAAGTCCCAATTTCGGGACAAATTGTTAAAGATCGGACTGTCCCTCCAAAAGCAGGAAGTCTGGTCACCTTATTTTAAAGACTTCTAGGAAATAAGATTCCACTCCTTTCCTTCCGGAGTCCCAATCTAATTCATTTGGGGAATATGAGTATTAGGAGGTTCTTCCTACAGTCTACCCTACACACCTCCTCCTGCATGTCCATTTATAAGGTCTGTTAAGCAAACAAAAAAATTGAACTTTCATGGCTGAAAGTCTTTTTAAAAGAAATGGCTTTATTAGGCATTGCTGGCAAAAGGAAGAGGAGAAGAAGGAGGAGGGGGAGGTGGAGGAACTCTTCTTTTTTTAAAATATATTTTGTTTTGATTTCAGAGAGGAAGAGAGAGGGAGAGAGAGAAATATCAATGATGAGAATCATTGGTTGGCTGTCTACTGCATGTCCCCCCACCCACTGGGGATTGAACCTGCAACTCAGGCATGTGCCCTTGACTGAATTGAACCCGGGACCCTTCAGTCCGCAGGCCGACACTCTATCCACTGAGACAAACCAGCCAGGGCAGGAGGAGACGCTGCTCCTGCTCTGGGCCCGGGGCACGGCGTCCGTGTCACAGCAGCTTGGCCAGGAGGAAAGACAACGGTGCGCTGCCTGGAGTTCTGTGTGTTTGCACTTCAAGCCGAGGGCGAGATGTAAGCCTTTCTGGAAGGACTGGCGTTGCTGCCGATGAAGGGGCTGCAGAGGTGAGGCAGGCAGTTCAGGGGCAGGCGCGGAGTGGGGAAGAGGAGTGCCCTCTCCTCAGGTTGTAGGCAAGGCTGGGAAGTTCACATGTAACTCAGAAGCAGAGGCTCCTGGGGTTCAGAGGTGCCTGGCGGTTCTCTCTGAATAATCACGGACACAGCCACCTGTACACGAATCTGACATTCCTGCATACACTGGGGAGTGAGCAGCCTTTTGTCAGAGCTGGCCCTCAGCTAAGGACGTCTCTTTCTCTCACTCTGGCCGCTGGGATGATAATTTAGAACATCTGGGGGATGTGGAAGGGGGGAATAAAAAGTTTTTTGTTTTTGTTTTTGGTCAGGTCCTAGATGGAAGAGACAGAGGATGTGGAAGCAGGCTTCTATTTCTGAGAGGGTATTCATGGTCTCTAAAACCAGGGTTTAATTCTCTAACCATGCAGTCAGGGCTGGCCAATCACAGGCCTTCATGGAAGAGCTGAAATTATAGAGGACTAAGTTAGAGGGAAGAAAAAAGCAACAAAGCCCACCCCACTCCCAGCCACTGGGCTGCAGCTGATAGGCAATTATCTGCTGCTGGCGTGCCGGCCGGCTCCCCGTGCTGACTGCCGACTGCCGGGTGGACAGTGTGGCTGGGGGAGGAGGCCAGTGAGTGCGTGTCAGGTCAAGATAATCGTGTGAGGGGCGTCCAGACCCCACTCCACTTCCCCCTTTCACCCCTGCACTCCCCTCCAATCAGGAGAGGAGCTGCCCTCTCTTGCCCACCGCCCCTCCCCAGCCCTGGGAGGAGAGGGAGGGATTAGCATGGGGCATTGTCCCGATAATGGGCCCCAGCTGCTGCTTCAAAGAAGAGACAAAGCGCCTGGCGCTGCACACGCATTATTCCCTCGTTAAATCTCTGTTATTAGATTAGATTCCAAATGTATTGATTTGGAGGCTGGAGGGCGATGGGGGAGGGAGGAGAATCTGGCTGGGGATTGCTGAAACACCTCTCCTCAAGCTTGCCCTCCCCCCTGCTGTCCTCCCAGGCAGCTTGTCCTCCTATTCTCTCAGGGAAATCACCCTGAAGCCCACCTCCTAACTCTGAGCTCAGCCACGCCCCCTGGACTACTCCTGCGAGGGGCCCTGGGTCACGGAGTGAGGCTGCCATATTCCAATGGGAAAGGCGGCCTCCTGGGATGTAGGCCACTGGCTCCGCTGCTTGGAGCACTACAAAGGGTTGGGCACTTTCAAGACCTTTAATGGGAGCCTTTGAGTAGAACTGACAGGTTTTGGAAATCAGGTAAGTGGGAAAGGCAGCTGAGAGCGGAGAGTCTTCTTATGTGAATAGAAAGGAGTAGAGATGAGATGGAGAACCAACAAGCTTCTCGGAAGGAGGAAAGAAGCAGATTCCTGGAAATATAATAGTTGAGAGAGACATTCTGGGCCTTCTCGTGCCCTGGGCAGAGTAAAGGTCTCCTTTGGAGAAGCCCAAGGTCAATACTGATGACAAGAGTTAGTGCCCCGGGATTCCCTGGCCCTGGCCTCAGTTTCCCATCCCTGGGTAGTACAGTCTGGATATGGATCGATGAGCTGATTGGCTGGGGCTAGTGGAGCAGAAGATGTTACACATGGCAGCTCATTCTTAAGGTGGTTAATTGGCTGCCACAGTGCTGGGCTCTGTTGCTCCAACAATTGTGGGTGAAGGATGAGGAGGGAGAGATGAGGAATCAATAGGTTGATTAGTGTCTCACTAGCTCTCTGGTTGGACACGTTGTCAATAGCCACCCTCTTACTGACCTGACCAATGGGGCATCAACAGTGCCAGAAGCATGCCTGGCCCAGATGCAGTGAGCAGCTCTTTCCCAAGACCAGGCTCCGAGGTGCTGCTGCAGGGACCATCCTGGGAGCGTCAGGATAAGCCATATCTACTCACAGGAAGCAACCATTGTGAGTGTGGCTACTCTCCAGCCCCACAATCTCCTGCTTTTTATTGGGAGACCCTGATACCCACCCACCAACAAAACAAAGATAATCATCAAGTCCTTAGCTAATTCCAAAGCCCGAATGCCTGGATGGAGGTATTGGATGAACTCCCAATTGGACAGTTCTCCCTCTGTGAGTTCTTGCTCCACGCTGGGGACCTGAGGTGAGAAGCCAAGAGAAGTAGAACCAGACAAGCCCCCCTCCTCAGCCTCAAGCTCTTCCAGACACGAGGCCCCAAGGTTTTGCCCGGGATGGTCTACTAACTAGAACTGCAGGGTGTGGGTCAAGGGAAGGCATAGCTCCAGGTGTTTCTTACTGAGCCCTTCTAATTGGCCAGTCCAGATGTGGATCGATGAGCTGATTGGCCAGCTCATTCAGGTATTTCTTTGGGGTCCTTTCCCTTTAGCCTGATGTGTTCACTCCCTGTCCACACGTCTTCCCCTGAGAGATGAGCAGCCCAAGGCAGGGAGCGGTGTGCGCTGGACTGAGAGAGAGTGGCAGAGCCAGCCTCAGGCCTCCATGGAGGACACTGAGGTGTCACCTCGGTGGCTCTGGCAATCCTCTCCTCTGAATGCCTGTGAGGTGGGTGGAGTGATAGAATCGGGGTGCCGCTCAGCATGTCTTGAACCCCAATGCCTGGGAGAGGAAACCACAAGATCAAAGGCCCTCCTTTTGCTTGCCTCCCTCGTGGTCCTGCTTGCTGGTGGGTGTGCCAGTGGCTGGCCGCTAGGAGTTCCAAAAGGCAATTAAAAAGGCAAAATGAGGCACAATCTCAAACTAGAGCTTTCTGTCTTTCAAAATCCAAACCTGCTGGCGCTGGCCGTGGTGCTGATGTTCTGATCTGCACAGCAGGGTCCTCAGGCAGAGAGGATGCTGGGTCCGTCCAGCATCTTGCCAATGATCAAGAGCTGAGCTTCCCCCTCCTCGTCTCTCCATTGCTCTGTTCACGGTCCTGACCTTCCCATTTTAAATCCCACCTCCTATTACTTCTCCTTCATAACAGCCACCATTCCTTGGGGGCAGGAAGCACCAAACAGCTTAAACCACAGAGACTCTCCAACCTCCCTTTCATCAGTAACTTTAAGCTTCTTCATCCTCATGCAGCTCCTGACAAATGGCCAAGAAGAGAGGTCAGGGACTTATCACATTTTATTACCCCCACCTCCCCACCCCACCCCCACCATCTGATGAAACATGAGTGTTCAGGGAAGGGCCACAGTGAGGTGAAGAGAGCAATGTCAGTGTTGGATAAACCTAAAGCAGTTATCAGGCCTGTGTATTAGAGAGTTGGCTGGCCTTTGATCTCAAAAACAAGGCTGAGGGAGATGAGCAGAATTCCAAAGTGCCTTATTTAGGGAGGTGCCAGTGAGGAAACTGAGGCTTACTGCATAGATATAAAGTTAGGAAATGCATGAATTTCTTCTGATCTAAGACAACCTGCTTTAAAGCCATCATGACAGGTCGGTGGGGGAGGATGTAAGGACCTTGGACGCCAAGATTTTGGGGGAAGAGTTAAGGCCCTGCTTTGGGATTGCTGAGATCAATTGGCATTGGAAACAGAGGTGGAGCTGTCTATGTGACTTGAGGACATCCTTGGCACCCCCTGGGCCCTGAGGTCCCCCAGCCTCGCTCGGCTGGACTCATCAGGAATACTGCCAGATGGACCAGAGCGTGACCAGGGTGACACTGTAGGCCAGCACTGCCAGCAGGTAGATGCGGAACAGCAGCCTGTCCAGCACGGAGCCCACGCGCAGCCAGTCCCGGGCCACCTCGCGGCTCTCCTCCCGCTTCTCCAGGAAGTGCCGGATGGAGGCCAGCTCCTGCAGCAGCCCACGCACGGCCAGGGACGCCTCCCGCGGTGGTGGGGGCGGGCTGTCTTTGCCCCTCGGGATCTTGTCTAAGTCCCTGGGTCCTCCCAAATGGCCGCAGTGGTTCCCCACATCTAGAAGAAGGGGCAGAGTGTTGGCAAGGGAGGAGATCCAGCCAGGTGGCCTGAACACCGTCCCTTACATTTCTCTGGCCTTCGAGAAGCTTTTATTATGAGCAATCTCAGACATAAAGAGCATCGGGAGTAACCTGCATATTTGTGTACCCACCACCCAACTTAAGCAAATTAAGAAAGCCAGTACACGAGGGAGATTCTCGTACACCTCTTCTTAGTCACATCCTCTGCGCCCTCCCCAAGTCTCCAACATCAAACTTGGTGTTTATCCTTCCCGTGCACTTATCTTTTAACTTGTGGTCTTTCCCCAGCTTTGATATTCCCTACTAGTATTTCATTTGCTCTTCACAGTGGCCCGTGGAGGAGCAGAGGAGGATGAGTTGTTACCCACACTCTTTGTATGAAGGTGCTAACGTTCAGAGAGGGTAAGAGACTAGCCTGTGGTCACACAGGTGGAGCGTCATTTAATAGCGAGGCCATTGAGGCCTAGATATCTGGGCTCTAAATCCAGTGCCCTCTCCACTGTGTCTTATTGCCTCTATGCTCTCCTCTCCGTGACTCTGAGACCTTTTGGGCCAGAAAACACCCTGTAGATATGGCGGCCTTCGCCAGGTGAGCAGTGAAATCAGGCACCAGGCGGGTGCTCTAGCTCAGAGATTTTCAACTGTGCCACAGTAATTTTTAAAACATGCAGTATCTGGCTATTTAGTCAAGGGCACTGACCTCTTTTCCCTTAGATCAGTGTTTCCCAAAGTTCTCTCATGATGAGAATCACCTGGTAGAGTTGTTAAAATACAGATTCCTGAATCCCAACTAAGAAGTGCTAAACTAGAATTTGTATACTTAAGTTCTAAGCTTAGAGCACTAGTTAAGTATACAATTTTACCTATATGTTCCCAAAAATTCTAGTTTTTTTGGCCAGAAGGGACAACAAGGTGGGGTGGTTAAAACACCAGCTTGGTCAGATGGGCCAGATTTCAAATCACACTTGACTAGTTCCTGGCTCTGTGACTTAGGCAAGCTATTTGGTCTCACTGTACCCCTGTTTTCTCATTTGGAAAATGAGAATGAGGACAATGTGGATGAAATGGAAAAATTCCTAAAAAAACACAATCTGCCAAAATGGAATCAGAAAGAATCAGAAAGCCTGAATATGCCAATAACAACAGATGAACTAGAGGCAGTAATCAAAAAAATTCCTAGCAAACAAAAGCCCGGGTCCAGATAGCCTCACTGAAAAATGAGAATGAAAATCCAATTGGGTCACCATCAGGATTACCTGTGATCTCTCAGAAAATGCTTTGCACATGCCTGGCCCAAAGTGCACAAGATATAGACCAACACACCACCCAGCATGACCACCAGCAAATGGTGGCTGTGGCAACTCCTCAGCAGATCCCCTGCACCCTGCATCCTGACCCGTCTCTGTCCACCCAGGCTGGTGAGCACGTGCAGGTGCAAAGAGATGGGCACTCAGGCTGCCCCCACCCCCAGTGAGGTGGTGCATGGGGTGCTACTTGCAGGACAGCATTCACCTCCCAGGTCCTGTCAAGCTCCTCGGCACGTCCTCCAGAGACACCACCCTTGCCCCTGCCCCCAGGCTGGAAGGGCCTCTGTATAGGGTCTCCCCCTTCCCCTCTCACCTGGACAGTCATCAGTCTTGCTGGTTTGGGAGGCAGCTGGACACCGATGGGAAGTTGGCTGCTCCCCCAGGCAAAGCAGCAGGGCAATTCGCTCAAGAACAAGGCGCCGCAGCCAAGCAGGCACCGGCTGCTGTAGGTCTTGCTTGTGCACCAGCCGTACGATGAGGATGGTCTCAGCCAAGCTGATCACCAGCAGAGCCATGCACACGACAAAGTAGACACCTGTGCACCCCGGGAAGGGGGAGGGAGGGAGACACATAGAAGGTGGGAAGGCCCACTCCTGGCTTCCTTGGCCACACCGAACTCTTCCCCAGAGGCAGGCCTTACCAATGAGGGGTGTGCCAATGGCAGTGGCTGGCAGCGTGTCGGACACAATGATCAGGAAGACAGAGTAGCCCAGAAGGAGTGTGATCTTGAAGGAGACCCTCTCACCACTCTCTGGGGGCAGGTAAAAGCCCACAATGTCCATAACCATGAGGAAGATACTGGGCAGCAGCAGGTTGACCGCATAGAATAGGGGCCGCCGGCGGATGACCACCTGGGACCAGGAGAAGAGCTCTGGGGGAGGCCTGGGGCAGATAGGCCCTGTGCCCAGGAACCGCCCCCGATCCCAACCTCCTTGCTTGGCCGAGCTTTCAACCTGCATTTCTCAGAAAAGGACATGGACAGACCCCACATGTTTCCTCTGGATCCAGGCTATGTTGCTAGGATAAGGGAGGTACAATTCAGCAGATGAGTGTTGGGCCAGGGCCACAGTGGTTCCTCCCCCATGTCTCCTCAATTCCACTGGGATGTGCCGGTCTAGTGGTTCCTTATTTTAGCCACCCCCACTCTCTGTCCCACTCACGTAGAACTTCATCTCTGCATAACAGCTGCTGCTTTCCATGGTGAACTCCCGGAACTGGGTCAGCACGGCCAGAAGCTCCCACTCGCCCTGGTTCATGAAGACGCTCTTGTCGAACTTCACCTTTTCTGGCAGGCGCCAAAGGGAGATGTTGATGTCCTGGACTGGGAGACAGGAAAGCAAGCCAGTGTTGGAGTCCACGCCAGCGGCAAGCCAGAGCCTGCGATGGTAGTGCACACACAAGGCTTAGCTCGCTTCAGCTCTTCATCTCCAACCTCAGTTTCCTCAGCTATACAATGAGGTAACGGCACACTGTACCTATCTGTACAGTGGGCCTGGAGTGAGGGGAAAGGAATGTGAAGTGAAATATACAGCAAAATGCAAAGAACCAACAAACCATTTATTAGAACGCTTCTTCCCACAGCATACACACACACACACACACACACACACACACACACACACCTTTCTAGGTTCTCTTGTTATATTTACCTATCTAGGAAATAAACAAAAGTCAATACTACTTGACCGGTAGAAAGCCGCCTGAACTAGGAAGCAAGCAGAACCCTGCTTACAGAACAACAGTTGAGTGCCTTTGTCTACTAAAGAAGCAAATGCACGTGGGCACCAGAGGGCAGGAGCGCCCACTGCAGTCAAGCAGCAGGAGTGACTGACGTGTCCATGAGTCAGGAGAATGCTGAACAAACCCTGATACATCCAGACCACGGGATATTCTACGGCCGTCTGAACTTATGAGGGCGATCTACATGCGCACTAACTTGAAAAAATGTCCCAGATCTGCTGTTGAGTAAAAAGAAACCAGGAGTAGTAGCATAAATTATGTATGTAGGATAATTTCCATGAACTTTCCATAGATGTGTATGTATGTGTATATAGGCAAAGGGTAGAAGAAGATCTGGAAGAGCATATTATATAAAGTTTATTCTGCTGAAAGCTGGTAAGTCCTGGTGTGGGGAGTTGGTGAAGGGTTTGGGAATGAGGGTAGAGGTCAAAGATCATTTGTAATTCTGGGTTTGGGTCAAAATTAGAATGTCGTGGAGGATGCCGTTTTGCAGCAAAGTGATGCTCACTTCACTAGACCTCAGAGAGCACCTAGCACCCCCGCAATGTGTTTGTCAGCACCTTTCTCTGTGCCAGGCACCGTGCTGTGCACCCATAGTGGGGCAGAAGTCATGCCCCACCCTCTCTCTGTGTGTATCTGGTAGAGAAATGTACATTGAACAAGTGCTTACAAACACAATAGACGCGGAAGTTGAACAGGAGGCTGTACTTTGGGCATTGGGGATGCCTAGTTTGGAGGTTGAAAGGGGGTTTCCTCGAGAAGCTGCCCTGAGCTGTGATTTGAAGTGAGCAGAGCAGTTGGCCAACCCAGGTGTGGCTGGGGCAGGAGGGGGACAAGAAGGAAAGCAGGAGAGGAAGGAAGGCAAGGTGGCCTCAGAGGAGAAGCAGCCTGTGATTGGGGGAAAGCACAGGCCTGTGGGGGGCTGGGAAGGAGGCAGCTGGGCTGCAGCAGATCACAGGGGCATGTGCAGAAGGGGCTGGAGGAATGGGCTGTGGGCGGCCAGCCCAGGGCCCCATGGGCCAGAGGAAGGATTTGGATTCTGTCTGGGGAGCATTGGAAAGCCACTGAGAGTCTTAAGCAGATTTGCATTTTAATAAAGTCTCCATTTGCTCCGTGAATTGGAGGAGGACAAGAATAATGGAGGGGGACCCGCTAGGAAGCTACTGCAGAAATCTGGGCACAAGATCAGGTTGGCTTGAATTAGGGGAGAGTGCATCAGCGAAGAGGGGGAATGAGGGCTTTAAGAGACATGGCGTGCCACTCCTGTGAGTGACCCTGGGAAAGAACGGCCTTACTGAGTTTGGCAGTCAGTTTGCACGGTCTCGGTCAGTTGGTATGATGACAGAGGGAGGCACCGGACAATCAGGTTACTCCCATTTGGAGGATAAAGAAACAGGCTCAGTGGCATTAAGAATATAAGTGGTGGGAAGCAGCGAAAATGCCGAAACGAGGAAACAGATCACAAACGAAAGAAATGGAGGACAAAAAGCAACTGGATATAGAGTTCAAAGCCATGCTTATAAGGTTGTTCAACAATCTCTTAGAAAAGGCGGATAAAATAAATGAGACCTATGAGGATATGAAAAGGAATCAACTAGAAATAAAGAATACATTCTCTGAAATAAAAATTATTATACAGAGTCCTAAAAACAGATTGGAAGATTGCAAGAATCAAGTCCAAGATTTGGAACACAAAGAGCCAGAGGACACTCCTCCGCAGAAGCAAGAAGACAAGAGAATCCAGAAAGTTGAAGATGGTGTGAGAAACCTCTGGGACAACTTCAAGCGAACCAACATCAGAATTATGGGCATCCCAGAAGATGACAGAGAGCAAGATACCGAAAACATATTGAAAGAAATAGTGACAGAAAACTTCCCCCACCTGGGGAAAGAAATAGACTTACATGTACAAGAAGCACACAGAACCCCAAACAAAAGGAACCCAAAGAGGACCACACCAAGACACATCATAATTAAAATTCCAAGAGCTAAAGACAAAGAGAGAATATTAAAAGCAGCAAGACAAAAGCAGGTAGTTACCTATAAAGGGGCAGCCATACGACTGTCAGCTGATTTCTCAACAGAAACCATGCAGGCCAGACGGGAATGGCAAGAAATATTCAAGGTGATGAATAACAAGAACCTACAGCCAAAAATACTCTACCCAGCAAAGCTATCACTCAGAATCGAAGGCCAGATAAAGAGCTTCACAAATAAATTTAAGCTAAAGGAATTCATCACTGCCAAGCCAGAATTATATGAATTGCTAAAAGGGGTTCTTTAGGAAGAGGAAGAAAATAAAAATAAAAATTATGAACAAGCACGTAACTATCAACAAGTGAGTCTAAAAACCAAGGGAAGTAAAAATCATGATGAACAATATTAACTGGTGAATATAATAGAATCAGAGGTATGGAAGGGGAGTGGACCGATGATTCTCGGGGAAATGGGGAGTGGAGCGGGGCGGGAAGAGACTGAACATAAACTGCACCTATGGATGAGGACAATGGGGGATGGGGAAAGGGCAGAGAATTGAATGGAAACTTGGTGTAGGGGAGCAATTGGGGGGGGGGGAAATGAGGAACATTTGTAATAATATGAACAATAAAGATTTAGTTAAAAAAAAAGACACTCAGAAAATTATGTTTTCCCCATTTTAGAGAGATAGATCAGGTTTTCCCATTTGGAGACCCTCCCCAAGGGGAGTTTGTATATGCTTACAATAAACTTCCAGACTTGTGCCTATAAAAAAAAAAAGAAAAAGAATATAAGTGGTGCCCTGGCCGGCATGGCTCAGAAGTTAGAGCTCCGATTCTAGTCAAGGGCAAGTACCTTGGTTGTAGGTTTCCCAACCTAATTGGGATGCATTGGTGAGGCAACCAATTGATGTGGCTCACTCACATCAATACTTCTCTCTCTCCTTTTCCCCTCCCTTCTATTCTTTCTAAAATCAAGGGGGGAAATATCCTCCAGTGAGGATTAACCGAGGAAGAAGAAAGAGAAGAAGAAGAAGAAGAAGAAGAAGAAGAAGAAGAAGAAGAAGAAGAAGAAGAAGAAGAAAAGGAAGGAAGGAAGGAAGGAAGGAAGGAAGGAAGGAAGGAAGGAAGGAAGGAAGGGAGGAAGGAAGGGAGGAAGGAAGGGAGGAAGGAGTGGTAGGTGACTTGGTTAAGGAAGTTGCATCTGGGATGTGCTCCTCACTCAAGTGTCCCGAGCCCCAGCCTGAGCCAGAGCCCATCTACTCACTGGTGTGCAGCCAGCTGGTGAAGGTCAGCGAGCAGTTCTGCACATCGAAGGGGAAGTTGTAGATGTCCAGGCTGCAGGCAGTCACCACCTGGAGGGGCTTGTAGTTCTGGACCTCGCCATGATGCCGGACATACACGTACGGGATATCTGGAGACTTCCCCACGTCCACGCTGGCCAGCGAAGAGGGGTCAAGAAGCAGGTCAAGCCCAGTGTCTGAGGGTCTCTGAGAGCCCAGCAGGGAAAGAAACCCAGGGAGATGCAAGGGCAGCAGGACAGCTTTGTCTGCATTTGGTTTTTCTAACCTTCCTGTCTCTCTTAGGCCTCCTTCCCTGCCATCAACACTGCTTCCCATGCATTCCTGAATAAAGGCATTTCTCCTTTATTCCTTTGGCAACCTAGCCAAAAAAGGCAGGTCAGGATCCCTGGACCCAAACGCTACGAACCCTAAGGAGCATGCCCAGCTGTTCCTATACTGCCACCCACTGGCTGGGCAGAGCTCAGTTTCCAGGATGCCCTCCCAGTGGCAACGGGCAGGCTTTGTGGGTTCCATCCTGACTCGGGCTTCTCTTGGCTTCCCATTGCTAGGAGCCCTGTGAAGTGAGAGGAATCACCTCTGCAGAAAAAGGAACCAGAAATGTCATGAAGAAGAAGGGGCACAGGGCAGAAAGTGACCACTGCGGCATGCTGGGGCCTGGGCCTAGGGCCCTGAGCCTGCAGGTTACTGTGGGATCAGGCTGAGACTTGAGAACTCAAGACTATAGCTGCTTCACCGATTCAGCCAGAAACTGGAATTTCCCTGCATCCCTCCAGCCTGAGCGATGCAGGGCACGAGGCTCCTGGTGGACCGCCTCTCATGGAAACCAGTGTGGGTGGCACCCTTGGAGCCGGGCAATGTAGTGGGCCCTGGCAGAGGGTGACCGGCCCCTCCACTTCCTCCTCCCACCCATCTCCTCAGCCAGAGGGTACCTGAGGGTGGGGAGAAGGAATGTTGGTCAAGGCCAGAGAGACTGGCTGCTGAGAATAAAGGCTAGTGGGACCCACTTCAGACCGAGGGTGCAATCTGTGGTGGGTCAGGCACTAGTGAGACTTGAGAAATTTGTCTCCCAGCTTCAAGTCTCCCCTGTGGCCAGGAACAGTGGCCAGCATGTCATTCCTTCCAGTAATGTTACTGTCCCTTTAAAAATGCTGCCGTCCCTCATTCGAATATTATAACAATGTGAATTCATTCACTGGCCTCCTTTCCCCAGCAAGGGGAAATCAGGAAATGCAGAGTTTCACGAATTAAGCAAGAGGAGTTTTTGAAAAGAAAAGAAAAAGCAGGGAATGTGGGCCCAAGCTAATTTTACCTACAGCTCTTCAAGTCTGGGTGGGGCATGGCAAAGGACTTCCTACCCCTGCCCTCCCCAACCCATAGCTACCTGGCCGCCCAGCACCAGAAGGCGGTACTCACAACTCATTGATGAGAATGTCCGGGACCCAGATGCTGTCCGTGGGGATGGACAGCTTGGTGATGTTGTCAAAGTCCTCCGGGTTCCACTGGAGAAACTCGTCAGTCCAGTACTAGGGAAGGAGCAGGACCCGTTAGGGTGGGCGGGGTCGTCCCCAGCACAGGCCACCTCCACCTCTCAGTGCCCAGGACAAAGGCAGGCATCTTCTTGGGGGAATCTGGGTGTCAGTGGCACCCTCGTCACTCAGCCGCACCCAAGAGTCCCCCACCTTTGTGCCCAGGAACTTTCTATATGCAAATACGACGCAACCTCCCAGGGACAGCGGTAGGGCATTGCTAACATTTTGAATTCCCTAGCCACCAACCGAGGGATCTGAGACCGCGGCTTCTTGGTCGTGGTCTGCCCAAAAGTAAGAGGGGATGATATCATGCACCTCTCAGGGGAGAGATGGTTACTGTTAAGTTTTAATCAATGCATTCTCCACTGTGCTGCCAGAATGGCTGACCTAACAGATATACATATTTTAACATTTCACATTCTATTTGAAGGCCTGGGGAAAAGATGGTGGACCAGTGGGAGTGGTCTGGAATACTCAATAGTGGGTGGAATGCTTTGGAAGTTAATAGACTATATTATCACTGATAACTGTACAGCAATCTCTGTCTTCTTGATCAAGGTGAGTCTTACTCATCCTTCTAGACTTAACCAAGACACCTGTCTATTCTATTCTCCAAGAACCTCTGGGAACCCCATCCCTGGCGGGTTTCATGTGCCTCCTCTGTGCTTCCATGGCTGACATCTTGCCTACTGTGTGGGTTGCATAGAATTGTCTGCTCACGTGTGTGTGGTCTGCACCAGTCTGTGAGCTCATTGAGGGCAGGGCCTGATCTAGTTTGTGTCTTTAATTCCAGTCCCTTAGCACGTGGCAGACTGGCGTACCCTCTCTGCTGGGGCAGACAAGAGACCCTAGAGGTGCAGAGGTGGGAGCTGGCCATGGTGTCCCACTGGGTCCCTTCCCTGAGGCAGCGGGTGTTCTACAGTTAGGGATCTCACAGAGGCAGAAAGGGAGCAGAACCACAGGAATCAGCATTTGGCTTCTTCCTCTACCCCACTTCCTGTCCCATGAGCTGGCTGTGGTGGAGTGCTCACGGAGAGTGGGAGAGTTTTAACAGAGACCCATGTTGCCAGGTGTGACCCCAGAGTCTCTCAGGCTTGACCTCAACGAACTGTCCTCACGTCCCTGCACGCTTCTCTTTAGCCACATTGTTGGCTTCCCCTCTGCTCTGACACTTTCTCCGGGTACCTGGGACCCTGGGGGCACCAGCTTAGGACACACGGTGGACAGCAGCTTGCCCTGTTTGTCTGCTCTCCCCCACCAGCTCCGAGCCAGAACTGCTGCCTGGGGCCTCAGAGACTGCATATGCCAGGGCCTGACCAGTGCCCGCCAGAAGCTGGAAGAAGTGGGCAATAGCCATGGGGTGAAGACTGTTTCAATCACCCAATTTGGTTGATGTTCAATTTGGTTTAATAGGAAAAAGACTTGCGAGCCATTCCAGCTGCGTGAGAATGAAGTGGCTGCCCGTGAGCTCCCAGTCACTGGAGGTGTTCGATCAAGAGGTGGGACACGCACTTGCTGGGGATTCCATGGAGAACTTCAGGACCCAGAGCAGGCCCAGAGGACTTCCCCCACCGAGCCTTCCACACCCCTCCACCCTCAGCCCTGAGCTAGGGGAGTCCAGGCTTCTGCATCTCAGGTCCCTGATGCTCCAGGTGGCGGGTCCCTTTCCGGAAGGGGAAGTCCCAGGCCAGGAAACGAGGCAGGAGGCGAAGGGCTGGGCTGCTCACCTGCCGGTACCAGATGTAGGTGGTCAGAACCTGGTTCTTCTCGTCCTGGGAAAGGAAAGGGAGCTCGCACAGGTGGCCCTGTGGGTTGAGGGACCACTCTGCACACACAAACCCCAGAAGGCGCTGCTGCTCTGTGTCCCTATTTCCTTGGGGAGTGGGGGTGAAGCAAAGGGGCAAGGAGAAGGGGCCAGCCAGGAGAAGTTGGTCTTTTACTAGGGTACAGCTAGAAAGAAATACAGTGACTTATTCTTAAACTATATGTGCAGGTACATATATATGCCCTTTATTATCTTCTATTATTCCATGCATATTATATATGTCTATTATGTTATCTATTATGCCATGCATATTATATATGTCTATTTGTTATTTTACAAATATGATATACATAATAGAAGATAATATGATATAATAGAAGAGAATACAAACCATATTTAGTAATATCATGTATATCTATCTATATCTATATCTATAGCTATATCTATATCTATATCTATATCTATCTTCTATCCTAGAATGAAGTCAAAAGGTACAAAGCCACACAGAGTGAAAATTCATCGCTCTCACTCCTATCCAATCCCAAATTTCCCTTCCAAACAGTCGCCGATAGTGGAGACTGATGTCAGTTCCAGCCCACCCTAACATAGAACAATGCCCCATTTCGGCATCTCCGTGGTCGCCTTCTGCCATCTCTGCCGAGTCCAACCTCCTGTGCTGGGTAGTGGACTCCACCCACTACTGTCATTAGTGGAGGAAACTATTAATTGATTTGTGATAAACCCTTCAATAACCATTGAGTAACACCTACCATGTACCAGGGACCTGTGTGGCACAGGGCATAGAGATGAATAGGACAATCTGAACCCTCACACAGCTCCCACAGGGAGGTGGTACCATGATATGGTGAGTGGCCCGCTGGCTGCAGGAGTGTGGGAGGGATGGCCACAAAGGTGGCCCAGGTTCTTGGTTTGGGCAGCTCTGCATGTGGGGGTGCTGCAGCCTGTCTGAGTCATGGTGCCAGGCCACAGGTACTATGGTAGCCGAATGTCCACCAGGTGCCCAGGGCCTCTGAGTTGGGGGCATCTTGGGGCTAAGCCCTCACCACGTTGAGGATGGCATAGACAATGACGTCGATGGAGACGGTGGTTGGCCTCCTCCAGTCCCGCACGGGCCGCACGCCCTTCCTGTAGTTGGTCAGGAGGTGATCCGACAGCCGCCACAGCGTGGGCCTGGAGGTGTCGTGGGCCTGGAGGCCCGCCCTGCGCCTGGCTGGGAAGGAGAACAGTTCCAAGTGGACATCAAGCCGTAGCAACAGGGCCTCTTGCCCTGGTTTGGAGCTGTGAAAAGGGAAGTGCCCTCACCAGTCCCACCTCACAAAGCTCCCAGATGCCCCACCACGGAAATTTCTGTTGTGTCCGCAGACTCCTCCCCAAGTTCAAAAGTGTGATCTCATAAGGGTAACCCACACACCCATTTACGTGAGAGAGGGAGCCGGACTGGGAGAGAAGGTGACATAAGACAGGGGGGGGCGGTGAAGGAGGCCACGGGCTTCGAGGTCAGCCTGCGGGGCTCTGGTCGGGGGGCTCTAGGGAAGTGAAGGGGAGCCGGCCCCGGGAGATGAGAGGGGAACAAAAAAGTGGCCCCCGATTCACAGTTCCTCAGCCCAGAGGTCTGCGTGAGGGTTTGCCTCCGTCGAGGTCAGATGTCAGTGACCGTTTAGCCCCTCAGCTCCTGGCCCCTAGCCTGGAACTGACGAAGGAAGAAGGGGGACATCCAGTGAAAACTGACATCTCCTCTTCCCTCCTGCAAAGCACACCCCAAGAAGCTCCCACCCCACCTGCTGGGGTACACAAACTCCTGGGGGAGGTTGCCGGGTCCCTCACAGGTGCTGTGTGGGCAGTTGGTTAGGGTCAGGAAGAGGGCTGGGGTGAGGTGAGGAGGAAGCAAGCAGGAGCCAGTGCGGGAGGCCTGAAAGAACCAAATGGTGAGGAGAAATCACTACTCCTAGGCGGGAGCCCCATCCTCTGGGATGTCCTGTGCGCCTCAGGTGCCTTCTGGGAAACAGCAGAAGCACTTCCTGAAAGGTGCCAAGAAACGTGCAGGTGAAAAACAGGGTGGGAGAGGGAGGACCAGGGTGCAGGCTGAAAGCCTCGGGGGCCTGGCAGCGTGAGCTCGGGTCTCAGCAGGCCTGGCTCTGTGTGCACAGCCTGTACAACAAATCGATCCTCAGTCTCCTTCCTGCCCCTCACCACCTGTCCCTGATACACCCAGCTGCCCTCAGGACAGAGCCGAGAGGGAGGGCAGAGGTAGGAGAGCATGCATGAGGGCTGCCTTTGGAAGAACTCCAGTCACCATAGTACTGCTTCAACCCCAGAGCCCCGTGTGTCTACCTACGGCAGCAGCCAGAGCCTGTCGTCTGGGATTCGGGTCAGTTTGGAGAGGACCAGCCTGGGCCCTGCGGGTTAGAGCAAAGGCCGTTTCGGGGAGGCAGAGGGCTCCTCAGCCCGGACAGCCCGGACCAGTCATCCCCTGCTCATCCTGCTTAACTTCCCCAGTGCCAACTCTTGGGAGGAAAAGCATCGAGTCCAGCCCCCTATCCACCCTAACGTACCGGCCCCGGCTTCAGCCCAGCTCTGGATGACGAGAAAACAGTCTAAAATGAATGGAAATTGTCTGCAGCAAGAGGACACAACCCTTTTGTGAGGAGAACACCTGTATCCACTGGGGAAACAGGAGGGATGAGTGGGGAAGCCGAGAGGGGTTTGGTGTTGTTGGAGACTAGCCCCAGAAGCAAACTTTGGGAGACAGAGACCTCAAGAGCCCACACAACAAAACCAGTGCTGCAGCTCACCGGCTGTGCGACCTGAGCACGTCATTCCCCCTGGACCACAGCGTTCCCTCTGAGGGAACCTCGCAGCTCTCCTTTGATGAGTTCAGGGGCAGGACAAAGAGCAGAGACCTCGCTCCTGCCCTGTCCACAGGGGTCCCACACAGCAGGCTACACTGCACCCCTCTCAGCAGCCCCGCTCTCACCAGGCTCAGCCTCGACCTCTCAGCTGGGCCACAGAGCCTCAGAATGCTCACATGTGCGTTTGGGGTGAGAGCGTGACCTCCTGCAGCCTTATCCACTCCAAAACCCACCGGCCCTCAGCCCTGGCAGGAATCAAGCCTCCCCTGCCGCCACTTGGTAGGTGGCCAGCCACGTCCTCCGTGTTTCCCATTCCCCCCACCGCCTTACCTTCTCCCTGAGGCAGGAGCACCGGCAGAAGCAGGGCCAGCAGCGCCTGTGGGGCCCACAGCAGCATGGCGAGCTTCCACGGCGTGGGCGCCTCCGGGCAGCGGGCGGGCAGGGAGAGCCCCGCCGAGGGTCAGCCTGTCTGCGCGCTGCCGGCCCCGTGTCCCCGCTGGCCTGCCTCTCCGGGCTGCTCCCAGACTTCTGAGGCTGAGCCTTGCACTGCCCGCACTGCCCGAGCCACCAGGCTGGGAAGCTGCCAAGTGTCCCTGCAATCAATCCTTCATTTGAATCAGGTTTCAGAGTGGGAGGGGAGGGGATGGAACCACTGAGGGGAGGCAGGGGCAGCAAAGCTCAGTCCTTCTGTTCTGCCAGGTGCCCCGCGCAGTTCCCCTAGGACTGACTTGGGGACCGGAAGCCGAGGGAGCCCCTGTCAGCTGGGAGGTGCTCCAGGCAGCTGCCTTCATGTATGTCCCAGGCAAGTATGTTTCCTAGCACTGGGCTGGGCTGGGTGGTGAGGTGGGAGGAGCAGGAGGGCCATTCTCTTGCTCGGCAGGATGACACGGGGCCCCTAGTTAGGCTGCTGACTGGGCATCTCTGCAGACAGAAAGGGGACCTGGAGTCTTCATGTGTCTGCCCCTTTGTCCTCATCGAAATATTCATATTTAAAAAGTCAAGATGTAATATACATATATATTTATACAATATATTTTTTTCTAGGCTATATAACTATTTTATGTATTTTATTATACAAAGTAGATATGCATAGTTAAAATACACCAGCAATACATCCTCATTGTGGGAAAAATGAAGGAAAATGGCAATCATCCATAGGCATACTGACTGCCCAGGGACAGCACCATTCAGACTTTGGTGTATATTCTCTGTAACGTCCTTCTATAATATGTACACAATGAAGTAAGTTACCATACATGTAAATTTGGGTCCTGCCCCCATTTTTTGCTTAATGTCATTTCACGTGCAGTCACAACACTTTTCTTTTAAATGTGATTTTCTTGAAAGAAGTGTTTTTCTTTTGTTTTGTAAATTAAATAGGCATGTATCTATCCCTCCAATACCGAACTGGGTACCACCAGGTTGTCTGGGAAAACAATGGCTATAGGTTTATTTAGAGGTGTCCCACCCCCACCTCACCATGCAAACAGGTGTATAGATGTAGACTTTTCTTCTTCCTTTAAAGAAAATTGCTATTTATTTTAAAATATGTTTTTTATTGATTTCTGGGAGAGGGAGGGAGAGGGAGAGGAAGATACATCAATGATGAGAGAGAATCATGCCCCCTGGAGATTGAGCCTGAAGCCCGGGCATGTGCCCTGTCCGGAATCGAACTGTGACCTCCTGGTTCATAGGTCAATGTTAAACCACTGCGCCACACCGGCCGGGCGGGCTACGTAGACTTTTCTACCTGGACTGTTCTCTAGGTAAAATCCACCTGCATCAAAGTGCAGTCATGCAAGCTCCAACCACAGGACATTTCAGTCTTCTCCAGCTGAATTGAAGGGTAGATCAGGATGAGAACACTGCAAGGAGAAAGGATTTTCTGAATTTTAGTTAAGTTAAAAAACACCCACCTTGATCAGAAGTAAGTCTTTCTGGTTCTGTCTGGGTTTTCCCTCCTGTTCATGTACATGGAGAACTGCATGTTGCATTGTCCCCTCCGTTGATGGGGTCCCTCACAGGGCCACAGCCAGGGGAGGGAGGGGCCGGGATGCTCCCTCAGGCTCAAGGAGCCTGGGCTACCCTTCTTTCCAGCCATGTGTTCTCTCATGGCACACTCTAGGAAAACAGAGAAAATCAGCTCCAAGAATTCCCTTTGGGGAACAGAGATGGGGAGAAGTGGTAGAAAAGGAGGAAATAGGGGGCCCCAAACTTGTGGAGAATTTAGAGCCACCCCCTCCTGTCCCCTGAAAGAATGTGCCCGGACCCCAGGCTTGCCCGCTGGATGGCCGGACAGGAAGGCGGGGCTGCGTGGGCCCCAGGCAGGCGCAGCCGTGCGGAGGCTCAGGCTCAGAGCCGCTCTGTGGGTCCCAAATGCAGCCTCGAGCCCACATCAGAGCCACGAATGAACGCTCGGGCTCCTGCTCACTCACCTCCCAGGCCACAGAAATTTGCTGCGAATTTCTAGAGGGCGTTCTCCTCTGCTGGTCTGCATCTAGCCCCATCCCATTCATTGAGGGGGTCCCTTCCTATGGCAGTAACAAACCCCCTTGGGGTTTCATTATAGTTTCTTCATCATTGGAGAACAGACACTCAACCACTCCCCACCCCCCCACCCCCAATGCCCACACACACTGACTGCTGCCCCAAATGCTCCCTGAGCATGTCCATGAGGCACATCCCCCCTTCCTCCATGCAGAGGACAGCGTGGCCTGGCCCATTCCTTCCACAGAGCCAGGCCGCGGAGACAGAAAGCAGCGAGAGGCGCCGGCACTGAACTTGTTCTGAAAGGGGCAGTGCCAGACAGGAGGGGAAAGGGCAGGAAGAGGCGCAAAGAAACAGAAGGTAAAACGATAGGAGATTGGGGCTCTGAAGAGGAGAAGGGAGTGAAGTAGAAAATAAAAGGAAGATGAGGAGAGAAGGAACATTGGTAGGAAAGCAAGGAGGAAGAGGAAGACAGAAGTGAAAAAGGCAAGGAGAGAGGGAGGAAAAGTCTAGGAGGAAAGGAAGAGAAAGGAGAGAAGGGAGGGGGAGGCAACAGCAGCAGAAGGGGCTGAGCTGTCAACCCAGGGTGGCCAGATTGTGGCTCTCTCCAGCCCACCATGGGAGTCTGGAAGGTGGGTTCTCCACACCGTAGAGTGGTGTGCCAGCCACGGGCACGTGCTCAGAGCCATCTGGGGGCAGTGCCACAGCCTGGACACCCTGTCCCCTGGGCCCAGGCTCTCTGCACTGAGCTCTGGCCCCTCTGGGACGGCCCGATTGCGTTAGAGAAGGAAGATTATGTCTTGGGTACAGGGTGTGCATTAGAGAATTAGCTTCTTAGGTAACAGGGTTAGAGCCAGCCAGGCAGGCCTCGCGGCACGGGGAGCTGGTATCACCTGCGTGCCTCTCGGATGGAGCAGCAATCACGTTTCCCCGAATAAATGTCCTATTAATGGATCTGGTGGCACAATGGACAGGGAGGCGTTGGAGCTGCTGCCAGTGGCGGGGTGTAAATTGCCTCCAATGAAACCGTGGAGTCACTTTGCCCCTTTTAAACAAGAATTAGTTCCAGGCCGCGAGGCGCTGCCCTGGGCCGAGGGGACCAGGGAAAGGCGGAGGCAGGGCTAATTTGATTCCTGAGCTCTGGCTGCAGACGGCCGGCTCCTCCCAGGGAGCGGAGGCAGACATGCAGATGGCAGCGATCCAGTGAGTGTAATGAAAAGCTCAAGCCTGCAGGAGCCGCAGGCCTGGGCCTCCCTTGTGTCCAGCTGCTCCCAGCACCCTGGAGAGGAGGACTGGACTCACACACACGTGCCAGGAGCTTTCCACCCATCTCCCCATCTCACTTTTCTTGTTCCCATTTTCCAGGTTAAAACACGGAGCCCAGAGAGCCTTCGCGACATGGCCCTTCCCCACAGGTGGACACGACAGAGCAGAGCGCCCCCCCCCCCCCCGACTCCCGGCTCCAGCCCTTTCCATGGCAGCTGTGCTTCCCGCCTTCCGCAGTAAAGTTTTACTGGTCTGTAAAACTTTTACCACCAAAGAACCTGACCTTTAAAACCCTATAAACTTCCCCAAACTCTGCAATCCGTGGTAACATCTGGCTGCACTAGGGGCCGCCTGCCAGGAAAGAGCGGAGGGAGGGCTAAGGGACATCATCCTGGTGCTAAGCGGGAGACGATCTGTATCTTCCCATCACCTCGGGGAGAGGGCTTCATGAAGCCCCACTGGTTGGACCCAGGACACAGCACCTGCTCAGGGTCCCCAGAAGAACCACCCTCCCTGCTCTGGGGATGACACAGGGAGGACAAACAGGTGCAGCCTTTCTCCACCTACTTCTTTTTTTAAATATATTTTATTGATTTTCCACAGAAAGGAAGGGAGAGGGATAGAGAGCTAGAAACGTCGATGAGAGAGAAACATCGACCAGCTGCCTCCTGCACACCCCCTACGGGGGATGTGCCCTCAACCAATGTACATGCCCTTGACCGGAATCGAACCTGGGACTTTTCAGTCTGCAAACTGGCGCTCTATCCACTGAGCCAAACCGGTTTCGACCCCCCACCTACTTCTGACACATCTTGGCACGGAGGTTAAAAGGTTTAGGGCTGTCCACCCGTGGAGAATCCAGCAGGATGAGAAGGTGCTTGATTGTGTCTGCCTAGCTCCCCTGCCAAAGAGACAGCAGTGGCTGTTATAGGGAGAAGGGAGCAGCGGCAATGACCTTGCTATGTCGTCCTGGCCCATCAAGGGCCTGGTCCCCCGAATCGCCCGGCTCTGCACCCTCCCGCAGCAGCACCTGCGGTTGATGGAGCACAAACTACATGCCAGACTCTGCGCTAAGCTCTTTATCATACTTAATCCTTGTTTCCTATGAAGAATGTGTTATTAGTTCCAGGTTGCATATGAGGAGACCGGGGCACAGAGAAGTAAAGCAACCTGTGGAGAGTTGCACAGCTAATCTGTGAAGGGTGTGGTATTGGGTCTTAGTACCCGAAAGCCCGAGCTCTTGCCCACTGGTTACACTGACTCCCCGAGCACCCTCTTGGCGGGGACCCAGGCGGATTGGGCTCTGGCTCCCCTCCTGGAACAGATGGGGCCCGTGTTCTTGCCGTGGTTACTTTTGTCGAAAGGCAGGCCTGTTGTGTGGGTCCCACATTAGCCTGCTAAATTAAAGATATTTTTATTGGAGTGTGCCATAAGTAAGGAAACACAACGACCCGATGGGCCATGAAGTGCAGCGTTTCCCAGTGCAGAGTGGATCCGGCGAAGCTGCGCTCCGGCATCCTGGTCCCAGCGAAGCCGTCCCCACTCACGTCAGCTACGGGGTTTCATGGGGAACCTGGACTTCCTCAGGCCTCCCTATTATTCTGGTGAGTCTGGGAGTATTTCTTGTCTCCTGTCACCTGGGGAAGAGGCCTTTTCTAGCCTTCCAACCAGACAGGATAAGATGGGGAAGTAAGCAGCACAGCGGGGTTCTTCCCTCGGGGCTGACCCCCAGGGTCAAGATGACTGGGGTCGCCCCGTCCACAGGAGCCGCAGAGGGCCCACAAGGCTGTGAGGGCCGAGTCGGGCGCCGACCTGTAGGTCTGCGTGCTTGCTTGTGGAAGTGCCCGAGGGCTGTGTCCACGGGAGCTGGAGGAGGTTCATCCGTCTTCGGGGCCATGGTAGCCACTGACCCGAGGGGTCTGCTCGCTCGTGGAAGTGCCTGAGGGCCCCGTCCACAGGAGCCGCAGAGGGCCCACAAGGCCATGGGGGCCGAGTTGGGCGCCGACCCGTGGGTCTGTCTGCTTGCTTGTGGAAGCGCTCGAGGCCCGCGTTGGGCGCCGACCCATGGGTCTGCGTGCTCACTCTTGGAAAAGGGCCCTGAGGATCCCGTCCACGGGAGCCGCAGAGGGCCCACAAGGCCGTGAGGGCAGAGTTGGGCGACGAACCGTGTGTCTGCGTGCTCGCTTGTGGAAGCGCCTGAGGGCCCGGTCCACGGGAGCTGGAGGAGGTTCACCTGTCTTCGGGGCCGTGGTAGCCACTGACCCGAGGGTCTGCTCACTTGTGGAAATGCCCGAGGGCCCAATCCACAGGAGCCGCAGAGGGCCCACAAGGCCGAGAGGGCCGCATTGGGCGCCGACCCGTGGTCTTGCGTGCTCGCTGGTGGAAGTGCCCGAGGGCCCCGTCCATGGGAGCCAGAGGAGGTTCACCCGTCTTCGGGGCTGTGGTAGCCACTGACCCGAGGGTCTGCTCACTTGTGGAAATGCCCGAGGGCCCAATCCACAGGAGCCGCAGAGGGCCCACAAAAGCCGTGAGAGCTGTTGGGCCCAGACCCGTGGGTCTGTCTGCTTGCTTCCTGGAGTTTCCATGGGTCCGTCCACAGGAGCCGCAGGAGGTTCACCTGTCTTCGGGGGCCGTGGTAGCCACTGACCCGAGGGTCTGCTCGCTCATGGAAGTTGCTGGAGGGCCCCGTCCACAGGAGCCGCAGAGGGCCCACAAGGCCGAGAGGGCCGCATTGGGCGCCGACCCGTGGTCTTGCGTGCTCGCTGGTGGAAGTGCCCGAGGGCCCCGTCCATGGGAGCCAGAGGAGGTTCACCCGTCTTCGGGGCTGTGGTAGCCACTTGACCCGAGGGTCTGCTCGCTCGTGGAAGTGCCCGAGGGCCCCGTCCACAGGAGCCGCAGAGGCCCACAAGGCCACGAGGGCCACGTTGGGCATTGACCCGTGGGTCTGCGTGCTTGCTCGTGGAAGGGCCCAAGGATCCATCCACAGAAACCACAGAGGGGCTGCGAGGGCTGCGAGGGCTGTGTTGGGTGCTGACCCATGGGTCTGCGTGCTCACTCCTGGAAGGGCCTGAGGGCCCCATCCACAGGAACCACAGAGGGGCCCACAAGGCCTTGAGGGCTATTGGGCACAGACCTGTGGGTCTGTCTGCTTGCTTCCTGGAGTTTCCATGGGTCCGTCCACAGGAGCCGCAGGAGGTTCACCCGTCTTTGGGGGCTGTGGTAGCCACTGACTTGAAGGTCTGCTTGCTCGTGGAAGTTGCCCGAGGGACCTGTCCACAGGAGCCGCAGAGGCCCCACAAGGCTGCGAGGGCCGAGTTGGGCGCCGGCCCCTGGGTCTGTGTGCTCGCTTGTGGAAGTTGCCCGAGGGCCCTGTCCATGGGAGCCAGAGGAGGTTCACCCGTCTTCGGGGGGCGTGGTAGCCACTGACCCGAGGGGTCTGCTCGCTCGTGGAAGTGCCCGAGGGCCTATCCACAGGAGCCACAGAGGGCCCACAAGGCCATGGGGGCCAAGTTGGGCGCCGACCCGTGGGTCTGTGTGCTTGCTTGTGGAAGTGCCCGAGGGCCCCATCCAAAGGAGCCGCAGAGGGGCCCACAAAGCCGTGAGAGCTGTTGGGCCCAGACCCGTGGGTCTGTCTGCTTGCTTCCTGGAGTTTCCATGGGCCTGTCCACAGGAGCCGCAGGAGGTTCACCCGTCTTTGGGGCCGTGGTAGCCACTGACCTGAGGGTCTGCTTGCTCGTGGAAGTTGCCCGAGGGGCCCGTCCACAGGAGCCGCAGAGGGCCCTCGAGGGCCGCGTTGGGCGCCGACCCGTGTGTGTCTGTGTGCTCACTCGTGGAAAGGGCCCTGAGGATCCCGTCCACAGGAGGTTCACCCGTCTTCAGGGGCCGTGGTAGCCACTGACCTGAGGGTCTGCTCGCTCATGGAAGTTGCCCGAGGGCCCCGTCCACAGGAGCCGCAGAGGGCCCACAAGGCCGGGAGGGCCATGTTGGGTGCTGACCCCTGGGTCCGCGTGCTCGCTCGTGGAAGTGCCCGAGGGCCCTGTCCACAGGAGCCGCAGAAGGGCCCACAAGGCCATAGGGGCCGAGTTGGGCGCTGACCCGTGGGTCTGCGTGCTTGCTCGTGGAAATGCCCGAGGGCCCCGTCCACGGGAGCCGGAGGAGGTTCACCCGGCCGCGGGTGCCTCTGACCCGTCTGTCTGCTCACTCGCTCTCGGAGCTCCTGTGGGCCCGTCCACAGGAGCCGCAGGAGGTTCACCCTTCTTTGGGGGCCGTGGTAGCCACTGACCTGAGGGTCTGCACGCTCATGGAAGTTGCCCGAGGGCCCCGTCCACAGGAGCCGCAGAGGGCCCACAAGGCCGGGAGGGCCGTGTTGGGCGCTGACCCCTGGGTCCGCGTGCTCGCTTGTGAAAGTGCCCGAGGGCCCCGGAGGAGGTTCACCCGTCTTCGGGGCCATGGTAGCCACTGACCTGAGGGTCTGCTCGCTCGTAGAAGTTGCCCAAGGGCCCCGTCCACAGGAGCCGCAGAGGTCCCACAAGGCCATGGGGGCCGAGTTGGGCGCCGACCCGTGGGTCTGTGTGCTTGCTTGTGGAAGTGCCTGAGGGCCCCGTCCAAAAGAGCCGCAGAGGGGCCCACAAAGCTGTGTGGGCTGTTGGGCCCAGACCCATGGGTCTGTCTGCTTGCTTCCTGGAGTTTCCATGGGCCCGTCCACAGGAGCCACAGAGGGCCCACAAGGCCGAGAGGGCTGTGTTGGGCGCTGACCCCCGTGGGTCTGCGTGCTCGCTCATGGAAGGGCCCGAGGGCCCCGTCCATGGGAGCCCACAGAGGGGCCCACAAGGCCGTGAGGGCTGTTGGGCCCAGACCCGTGGGTCTGTCTGCTTGCTTCCCGGACTTTCCATGGGCCCATCCACAGGGGCTGCAGGAGGCTCACCCGGCTGTGGGGGACTCGGGTGCCTCCGACCCGTTTGTGTGCTCACTCGCTCTGGGGCTCCTGTGGGCCTGTGCACAGGAGCCGTAGGAGGCTTAACCGGCTGCGGGGGCTGCGGGGGCTGCGGTAGCCAATGACCTGTGGTTCTGCTAGCTCGTGGAAGTGCCCGAGGGCCCTGTCCACAGGGGCCGCAGAGGGCCCACAAGGCCATGAGGCCTGTGCTGGGTGCCGACCCGTGGGTCTGCGTGCTCGCTCGTGGAAGGGCCCGAGGATCCGGTCCACAGGAACTGCAGAGGGCCCACAAGGCCGAGAGGGCCGTGTTGGGCACCAGACCCGTGGGTCTGCTTGCTTGTTGGAGGCCTGAGGGCCCCATTTACTGGAGCAGCTGAGGTCTCCTGGCCATGAGGACCGCGTTGGGTGCAGATGTGTGTGGGTCTTGCTTTTTGGGGCCGTTTTTGAGGTGTGCAGGCCGAAAACAGGTTGAGTTCCACGGACATGGACTGTAGATGTGGCTCGGTAGGCCCAGTTCCCTGAAGGAGCGTTTCGTGCGTTCATTCTGAGATTGGTACCCCCAGGGCTCAGTCTTGAGCTGGTCCATCGTCTTCCTTGGTCTGGGACCGGCCCACGTGGGGCCTGCCATTCATTCGGGCTCCCGTGGCCCTGACCCATGGTATCTTCACCTGGTGTGGGCTCTAGCAAGCCCCACCTGTGGGGCTCTGTGCTGCAGGTGTCTTCAACCTCTTCCCCGGGCTGCGGCCTGCCCACTCGCGCGAGAGAAAGGTGCGTGAGGCTCACGCACCGACTTCCGCTTGCCGCGTTCCGGAAGGCTCCGGGCGCAGAGGGGGGCGGACGCCTTTGCTGTGCAGTTGACACCGTTCTTCGTGTTTGCAGTCCATGCAAGACGTGCTCCGAGGTTTGACGTGTTTGGGCGAGGTCTTGGGCTCCTTTACCACCGGCTGTGCTCCCTTGCAGCCCGGTGGAGCGGAGGTGTGGGGCTGCGGCTCGCGCGCGCGGGTGGTAGGCCAAGTGCTTGTGGTTGCTTTGTTTCCTCCCCGGGGGAGGTAGAGGTAAATGTGGCGGCAAAGCATGAGGGGGTTTCCGTGGAGGCCTGTGGGCTCCACCGGAGTTGGCGCCTTATCGGTTCTCCAGGTATTACCAGCTGTCACCCACCCCCTGAGGGTCCAGACGGACCTCAGTGGTAAGTGTTTCCTTGGGTCGCCTCTGTCGGTCTTCTCCGTTTCTCTCCCTCCAAAGTGAGGGGGAGAAGGAGGTTGGTGGGGAGGGAGGGGAAAAAATAAAACAAAAGAAAAAAAATAAATAAATAAATAAAAAGATGACTGGGGTCTTGTTTTTAGAAGGTGGGTGCTGCTGTTGCCACGTCCCACGTGCAGACAGGCGGGGAGAAGGAACGAAGCGACTCAGGCCAGGAGCTGTGCTAGTCTCTAGGGACTCTGTGGCAGGGTTCCGGACGCGGGGAAGTTGACAGGCCTTGGAGAACAGGGCCTCTGGTTCAGTCTACGTCTCCTGTCTTGTCCCTGAGTGTGTACATAAGTCTGACTTTCCAGCCTTCCCCCTCCACACAGGGGGGCGGGGGGGGAGACGTTGTTCCTGAGTAGCCCAGTGTGGTGGCAGCGGCAATGGTCTGAGGGAGAGAGGCACCCACGCACGGTGACCCTTCCTGCCTGGAGACCTTCATGGGGACTTGTTTTCATAAGGGAGGTGGCCACCCTCCCCTCAAGCCACCAGGGGACCTTGGGCATGAGGAACAGCAGAGCAGGGGGTCTGCCCTTCATCCCCCACTTCCCCGCCTCCCCCTCTAGTCCTTGCAGGTGCCCTCGAAGGGACACTCCAGCCTCCTGAGTATGTCTCCTCTGTGACAGGACACTTTGCCCCACCCCTTCCCCCAAATCTCTCTCAAAGTCTGGCTTTTCAACCTCCTTGAGGGCGAAACCCTTTTTTCTGTGCCCCAAACAACAGAGCCCCGTCCAGGGCGGGGTCCAGGGCAGGTCGCTGGGAAGTGGCCCTGGTGTTAGCAAGCTGGTCACAAAGGCCAGGCCTGAGGGTGCCAGTGATGGGTCAGTAGCCCATCTGGTTCACCCGAAGCTGGACCCTGGCACAGAAGGTCACTGGGCTTAAATTTCTCTCCAACTCAAGAGAATGACTAAACTCAGGAAGGAAGGGACCAGAGAGGCCATCGCATTGCAGGCGAGTGGCCATTAGTCCTTGTGGCCACCCCCGGGCTGGACCTGGGACAGAAGATAATTCGGCTTAAATGTCTCTATTACTTGAATTCTAATTTCCAGAGAGGAAAGGACTAGAAAGGTCTTTCCATCCATCCCTATTCCCTTGTTTCTGGGAATATTAGCGTCTTAATATATTGTTATTAGAATTTTCTGAGAAATTCTCAAAGAAAGAAACCTCACACGTCCCTTTGGGATTTTAAAACAAAGTTTCTTCTAATATCTAACTTTTAAGTGCACTTGGTAAAATTGGAGTCATTTCCTTTCATCCTGTAGAAATGTCTCCCATGTCCTGTCTGTCCTCCCCACTGCCTCTGAGAGGGGACGAGGACGTAGAGGCCGCATCTGGGCCCTCCGGAGAGAAGGACGCAGAGGCGGACAGCCATGACACTCACTCGCCCTCGCACACACATCACTGAGTGCTGTAAAGCAACGTCCATGCGTGTCTTATCCTTCACTTTGAAACTCTGTGGAAGGTGAAATGATCTCTGTTTTATAGAAGAACCACAACAGTGAAACATTTAGTGACTTTTCCAAGGTCACTCAGCTAACAGGTGACCACACCTTGTTGGTACCCTGCACCCAGCAAGGGCAGCCCCTGTGAGATCTGACTCTGTTGTCTCCTTTGCCACAAAGTAAGTAGTGAGAAAGTCATAGGAGGAGACCTACTGGGAGGAAAGAACAACAAACTAATGGTCCTTGCCTCTGGCGGGCGGGGGGCGGGGGTTGGGAGGGAGGTGAGAGTGCCTTTTCACTTTGTTGATGGTTCCTTTGCTGTGCAGAAGCTTTTTGGAGTGATGTTGTCCCACTGGTTTATATTTGCTTTTAAAAATATATATATTTTATTGATTTTTTTTAACAGAGAGGAATAGAGAGTTAGAAACATCGATCAGTTGCCTCCTTCACATCTCCCACTGGGGATGTGCCCACAACCAAGGGACATGCACTTGACGAAAATCAAGCCTGGGACCTTTCAGTCTGCAGGCCTACGCTCTATCCACTGAGCCAAACTTGTTTCGGCAGTTTATGTTTGCTTTTGTTGCCTGTTACCAGTAACTAACTTCAGTGTTCTCATGTCCAAGTTGGCCATGAGCACCCTGATCCCACAGGTCATGGTGAGGATGATATAAAATGATGGATCTGGGGGACCCAGTGTGGAGAGAGATCTATTTTCTTCATCTACCAGTTCTGCCTTTTGTGGAAGAAAGGGGTCACATGCTGACCTGACAAGCTCAGGGAAGGCCTGCATGGCGGTATTGCAAACTCAGAGACCTAAAGTCACCACAAAGGATGGTCTGAAATGAATCTTTAACTAAAAGCAGTGATGGTGGGTAGTTATGGCCTAGGCTGGTATCTTCTCTGATAAGGTCAGCCTTTACCTTAACTGAGCCTATCTGTCTTTTTGCTTCTATAATAACACACCCTTGAAATGTCTGAGTAACTTGTAACTTCCCTTTTTCTGGGACCCTTGGAGCACAACCTATTGTGCCTGGGCACCAGGACAGAGACCACAAATTCCTTCATTGTTATGTTAATTGTTCCTGCACCCACTAAGTATGTGTCTATCATTTTACTTTTTATCCAATCCCAGGGGTTTCTCTGCTTTGCTTTCTTCTATCACCCATCGATTTCATGTAATCCACCTACATCCCTTCCTTTGATTGCAATATACAAATAATAGTATAGATGTAACCCTCCATTATCTGGATCATTATCTCAATCCGTTGAGGTTCTGCTTCCCAGCATATGTCGACAGTTTGGCTCAAATAAACTCACAAAAATTATTTACAGGTTTGAATGTTTTTATGTTAACCCTTTAAATTTTGTACCATGTAAATCTATTACCTACGCAAAACACTAAATCAATTTTTAACAATAAGCAATGGAAAGAACAGAGCACAAGCCAATTCTAGCCCTGGTTCCATTGAAAACTATCTGTGTGGCCTTGGGTAAACCAGTAAAACTGCCTATGCCTCTGTTTCATCACTTATAAAATGGGAATAATGGCCCTGCCTACTAAATTCACCTGTCTACTAAACCCATAGGACTTTTAAAAAATTGTTGACAGTATTATAGATGTCCCCATTCCCCCTCTTTTTGTATAAGATTTTGTTTTTTTAGAATAATAGAGTTCAGCAAGTACTAACCTGGTACGAGAAAGGCAGTATCAGCATCACTGGGTTTGATTTATATGTGTCTTTGCTCCCAGATATTCTGATACCTGCTCCCTTTTCCCCATAATACAGACAATTATTAAAAAAACACTAGAGGCCTAGTGCACGATTAAATCGTGCATGTATAGGGTTCCCTAGGCCTAGCCTGCCACCAGGGCCATGTCCACTGCCCCAATGCTTCGCATGCCTCGAGGACACTGATGGCGCCCCGTGATGCTCTGCCAACACTGCTGGTACCCTTGGATGCGGGCGTGGGGGATGACCAGTCGTTAGGTTGTTACTGAGTTACGGCCACTGGCCTTTTATAATATAGATAATTTATGGAATTATGGGGGGGGGGAGACTCTCAAGTTAGACTTGGTTTGAACTCAAATTCAGTTGGTTGGAGCATCTTCCCATACACTGAAAGGTCTTAGGTGCGTGTAGATTGATGTTTCACTCTCACGTTGTTTTACTCTCTCTCTCTCTCTCTCTCTCTCTCTCTCTCTCTCTCTCTCATATCTCAAGTCAATTAAAATTTTAAAAAAGCTTAAAGTAACTAACTTCAGTGTTCCCATGTCTGAAGTAGGCCTAACCACGCTTACCCACAGATCATGGTGAGGATGAAATGAAATGATGGCTGTAAAGCACGTAGCAGGGTGCCCAGGACTGTACATGCTCCAAAGCTGCTCGTTTCCTCCCCTTTACAAATAGAAGGGATCCGTAGGATTAACGAGTGAACGAGGCAATGGGTGTGAACACTCTCAGTCAGGCAGGCACAGCAATAAAACCTGAAGGGGATGCTACACAGCAGCCTGTCCCAGCAGCCCAAGCGCGGGACCTGGGAAGAGGGGAGGGGAGAACTGAAATGAGCAGCTCATCTGTGACCTTGGCTGTCACCTTTCTCAATGTCACCTTCTCTGACCAACATATCTAAATCACATGCCCAGCACTCCTACATTCCTCCATAGCAATGTCACCATCTAACATACTATATATTTTGTTTATTTATCTTGTGTAGTATCTGTTTCTTCCTGGAGAATGTAAGAAGTAAGGGATTATTTCCCCCCTCAGCTTAATTGAGGTATAACTGACAAATAAAATTATGCATATTAAAGTGTACAAAGTGATGATTTGATATATGAATACATTGTGACATGGTTACTACAATCACATGAATTAATATATCTGTCACCTCACATAGTTATCTTTTGTGTGTGTGAGAGAGAGAATGCTTAAGAATGCTCTTAGCAAACTTCAGGTATACAACACAGTACTATTATTTTTTTAAAATATATATATTTTTATTGATTTCAGAAAGGAAAGGAGAGGGAGAGAGATAGAAACATCCATGATAAGAGAGGATCATGGATCGGCTGCCTCCTGCATGTGCCCTGAACCTGTGACCTCCTAGGTCAGTGCTCAACCACTGAGTCACACCAGCTGGGCTAACACACTATTATTAACCATAATTCCCTAGAATTTACTCATCTTATAATTGAAAACGTGTGCTGTTTGACCAACATTGTCCCATTTCCTCCAGCTTCTTTTTTTTAATATATATTTTATTGATTTTTTTACAGAGAGGAAGGGAGAGAGATAGAGAGCTAGAAACATCCATGAGCGAGAAACATAGACCAGCTGCCTCTTGCACACCCCCCACTGGGGATGTGCCCACAACCGATGTACATGCCCTTGACCGGAATCGAACCTGGGACCTCTCAGTCCGCAGACCGACACTTTATCCACTGAGCCAAACCGGTTTCGGCTCCTCCAGCTTCTGACAAACACCATCTAGTCTACTCTCTGCTTCTCTGACTTTCACTTTAAAAAAGAAATTTCCACATAAAAGTCATATCATATAGTATTTGTCTTTCTCTGGCTTACTTCACTTAACATCATGTTGCAAATATCAGGATCTCCCTTTTGTAGGAATGAATAATAAATATTCCTATTACACCTATATCTCTAGGTAGAGATATGTCATATTTTCTTTATCCATTCATCCATGGACAGACTCTTCTCTTGTGTCCATCTTTATCTTGGCTTCTGTGGAGAATGCTGCAATAAGCACAGGAGTGCAGATATCTCTTTGAGATCCTGACTTTGTTTCCTTTGGAGATGTGCCCAAATTTTGGATCACTGGGCCATAAGGTAGTTCTATTTTTAACTTTTGGGGGACCCTCCATCCCATTTTCCATAATAGCTCTACCAATTTACATTAACAATTCACAAGAGTGTACAAGGCTTCTCTTTTCCCCATGTTCTCGCCAGTATATGTTTCTTCTCTTATTTATGACAGCTCATTGTGGTTTAGGTTTGCACTTCTCTGATGGCTAATGATGTTGGCATGTTTTCACTTACCTGCTGGCTATTTGCATATCTTCTTTGGGAAAATGTCTATTCAGGTCCTTGACCCATTTTTAAGTCAGATTATTATGTTATGCTGCTGAAGTGTGTGTGCTCATTATATATTTTATATATTAACCCCTGATCAGATATATGGCTTGCAAATATTTTCCGATGCAGGGCAGACAGTAAGCCCTCACAGGAAGAAACCAGTCTTGCCAACATCTTGACTTTAATCCAGTGAAACTGATTTTGGACTTCTGACCTCCAGAGCTGTAAGAAAATATATCTGTATGGTTTTAAGCCACTAAGTTTGTGGTAATTTGTTACAGCAGCCATGTGAAGCTAATATACACTGTTCCTTGGGCACAAACTCAGATCTGTTTTTCTCACATCATACAAAACCTCAGAATCCAAGGTTGGGGCAGGAGGACCCTGCAACCTCCCAAGTGATTTCACCGTGATACCTTCCTCCTCCCGAGTGTGGTTCAGAGCTGAGCCACCCACTTCCATCTCCTCTGGAGCTGTCCAAACACTGTAACCAGGCCCTGAAGTGTCTTGCTGGCCTGGAGTATCTTTCCCGAGAGGACCCTCTGGCTTCCTGCTTCAAGGTATGTGATTAGCCCTCGATGAAGAGGCCTCCAGAGGTGTCCAGCGCTTTGCCCATTTGTGGACACAATCACATTTGCACCTTTGCTGTTGCCCCTGATTGTCATCCTGGACACTCCTCCCCTCTGGTTCCCCTGGAGTGATTCCAGGAGCCCAGAGAGCAGCAGCACTTTGCAAAGCATGTTCTCTCATTTCATGGGAACCTTCCGAATTCTGCAGCTCGGTCTGTCACCACCAGGCTGAGTGCTTCTCTTTAGCCGGGGCTGGGAGCAGATGGGGTTCCCGGGATTCTGGTCCAGGACCCTTGAGGGCACTGGGGTGGGGCATCTTTACAGCAGGGCAAGCCTCAAGCTGCAGTGGGGAGCAAAAGACCCCAGATCTCCTCTGTTAAGAGTAATAATTTCATATCTTTGTGGCTCCCACCCCCACGGCTCATGTAAGTGCCACAGCTCCCTGGGGCAGAGAGGCACGTGTTCTTACCATCACCTCTCTAACACTAGAGGTCCTGGATGCATCTGGACTCTAACAAAGTTAGATATTACATCAGATAACCCTGAGTTCAAACTCCACTCTGTCACTTACTCATTGTGGGATGTTAGGCAAGTTACTTAATCTCTCTGGGCCTTGGTTTCTGCATCTACACCTTTACCGCGGGCCACATTAGACACAAGGTTGGAACCCACAGGCAGTGGCTTCAGTAATCAGCATCATTACCATCGTCTTATCATTATCTTGGGCTTATTGTTATCCTTTCTCGGCCTCATCTACAGCATGAGAGCTTTGGACGAGCTGGTTAGTTCCTCTCCAACTTGAGTTACCACCTCAATCACACATGCCCACCCTGCTGCCCAAAGAGGCCAGGAGACCCCAGGCCTGCAAAGCCATGGTGGCAAGCCCGGGCTCTGCTCCGGTACCCCAGTGGCAAGTCCAGGTGTCAGGAGAGTGTCCTGGTAGCTGAAAGGCAAGAGGGAGGGCTGAGTGGCCAGAAGGGTGGGCAGACTGTAGGGAGACCGGGGGTGGGGGGCTGTACTGCAGCCCCGAGCCATCTCCTCCCGCCGTCCTGCAAGCAGCGCCCATAAAACCTAATGGGCACTTGAAAGCTCACCAGCAGGGCCAGGTCTGAGATGGAGAGAGCTTTGGTCCCTCCTGGGGACGCGGGCTGAGACAAGGGGGCTGGCAGAACAGGCACTGGGCAGCCTTGGGGACTGATGAGGAGACAGAATGCCGGCTCAGGGTAATAGTTGGTGGAGGCAGCCGGCCTAACCTGTCACCTGGAGCTCTTTCCCTCCCCACACCCACACCAGTGCTGTGATGGGAGCGGGCAGCAAGGCGCCTCCCCATTGCAGCTTGCTGGCCTCCATTCGGGAAACGGGGGCACATGTTCCTTCATCTAAACCCTGGGCCCGTCCTCTGGGCCAGGCTGGTACAGGTGCCACAGATCAGGAAGGATGACAGTGTCAGGCCTGCCTCCGCCCATGTCCTCAGAGTGAGCTCTGGGGAGAGAAGCGGGTTTGGCTGGACTAGGGCTACATCCGTACATCACACAGGGAGGGATTCCCACGGAGGTCCCTGGAGGCACTGAGGCGATGACACAGAGGCCGGCTGGCTCAGGGTTTGCCCCTGCAGTGGTGGGTGCTGCAGAAAACAGTACCTGGCTGTGGTGCTGGCAACTTGGTTCTCCAGAAAAGAGGGTGTCTGCTCTCAGGAGGAGGCAGTGGAAGGGCCTTCCTTTCTCTTCACCCTCTCTCTTCAGAGGGCACACACAGCCAGCTCCACCACCTGCCCACAGCCCATAACTCAGCTGCCGGCTGCACCAGTGCTCAGTGCTCTGACTGTGGGGGCGCCGTGAAGGGCAAGTGCCTGGCGGCCCGCTGTCCTGGAAGCAGAGGCAGGAGCACAGCTAAAGAACTCGCCCCACTTCCATGCAGTCCTAAGTTTTATCTCAACTCTAATTTTTTGCTTCCTCAAAATATAACAGTATTTCTTTTTATAAGAAAGTTAGTAATTTTTCTAATAAAAACACATTGAGTAAAATTCATGATCTATGAGCCAGGTGCATTCTAGGCCTCTGAGTGCACCTGGCACACCTCTGTGCCCCTCTGACTGCACCTGGCACACCTCTGTGCCCCTCTGACTGCACCTGACACACCTCTGTGCCCCTCTGACTGCACCTGGCACACCTCTGTGCCCCTCTGACTGCACCTGGCACACCTCTGTGCCCCTCTGACTGCACCTGGCACACCTCTGTGCCCCTCTGACTGCACCTGACACACCTCTGTGCCCCTCTGACTGCACCTGGCACACCGCTGTGCCCCTCTGACTGCACCTGGCACACCGCTGTGCCCCTCTGAGGATATATGTGCCCAGCTGAGGATCTTGCATGACTGATCCCACCAATTAGTATTTAGGATAGCTGACTGTAGAGGGATTTTGATGGTTTTGTGCATCGTGTTGGGGAAGGAAGACTTAATCAGAGCACAGCAGTGAGAGGTCCTTCGGTCAGTGGTGGCATAGGTCCCTAGGAGGACGAGGGCAGGGAAGAGGAGGGAGCAGGCAGAATGTAGGCAAACTTGGCCTATTGTGAAACTTGACCAAATTCCGTCTCTGTGCTCTAGGACAAGGTGGGAAGAGGCTGCAGGAGGTGGGATTCGGGTGAAGGAGGAGCTTGTGAGGGGAGGAGCCGAGGAGCCAAGGATAGGCCCGGAGGTGGGAAGAAAAAGGACTGTCAGTAGCACCTTGATTTCCTCGCTCTGGGTCTGGAGCGTTCCCATGAGGGTTCGCTGGGGGACCCGGAGTGCGGCCTGACCAGGGCCGGCTGTGCACAGGAGCCTGCTCCCTAGTGGCACCGAGAGGAGCTGATGAGCCCCCGGGCCCGGAAGCACTCCCGGTTTTAGAGCCTGGCACTAGGCCAGGGGAGAAGTAGGGAGGCCAAGGGGACTCCCTTCCCCTTTTCCCCTCCTCTTCCCTGTTTCCAGATCTGGAGTCTTCCCTGTTTCCAGATCTGGAGTCTGAGGCCTATCACAGAGCTTTGCCCCTGTCCAGCAGTCCCTTCCCCCTGCTGTGGGGCCCTCCCTGCCTTCCTGCTTACGGACTCTGCCAAATGAAGCACAAACTTAACTACATCACCCCCCTGACAGGACAGGGGAGGGGCGGGCGGCACACTGGGCTGCTCAGTCCCCCAATCTAGCCGCTGGCGGGGGTCATTTCAATTACAGACGCCAGAGTGTGGCGGGGCATGGCTGCTCATAAGAGCTTCCATGCTATTGCTCTGCTAATTACGAAGCTCTTACCGCCTCCCTCCCTAGGCAGGTAAATAACAGGCTGAGAGGCTCGGGCTGCTGAGATGGAGGGTGAGCCAGGGAACAGGGCAGGGGGGTGCCTGGGCTGGCAGGGAGGGAGGCACCACGTTCCTGGAGGGAACATGGCACCGAGGCCTCTGCCCCAAGGTGACCATCCACCGTCCAGGAACTGGTGGAGAAACTCCTGACCCGCAAGCCCAAGATCTGGAGTTGTTAGACGCCTCAGGGCCACGGGGGATCCTTGAGGAGTGAGGGGCCCCGGGGAACCCTGTGCTGAGGGGGGGCTCTCTGCCCGGCGCTCTCATGCCGGCCGCTCTCTCGTTTGCTTCCTGGTCTGAAATGTTCAGGCTTAAAGCAGACCCCGCAGATTGGGGTCTAAGTTGGGTCCTAGACCCCGGAGAGGCGAGGGCGCAGCTCCTTGCCCACTACAGCTCCTCTCCTCTGCACAGCCCAGGAGAGGGGCTGTCTGGGAGGGAGCGAGACCCTCTGCCACCGAATGAACGGCCACCCAAAGGCTGCAGAGGCTCCGAGAAGCCGCAGCACCGCGATCATTCTGAGACGTGATGGCGAGAGCAGAGGCTGCCTGTCTAGCCGGGGGCTGTGCTTAACGCCCGCTATTCCAGGCGCCAACGTCCCCAGCATCGGAGCTGTGGTTTCTTCGTGAGTGCTTAGGTTCTGGGAAGCAGCAGATGGTAGGAGCACTCACAGCTGGGAAAATCCCGTTTTTACTCTGTTCCTCAGTTTCCTTCCCCCATGAAATAGGCAACATGAGATTTATAAACACTCGGAGGGGCTGAGCTACGGCTGCTGTGTAAATATGGGCTCCTGGCACCCCATCTTCCTCCCATGGTGGAGGGACACCATCCCAGGAGGAGGTCTTTCAATGCCACGTGTGTGTGTGTGTGTGTGTGTGTGTGTGTGCACGCGTGCATGTGTGTGTGTGTATTGATTTCAGAGAGGAAGGGAGAGGAAGAGAGAAATGGGAATATCAATGATGAGAGAGAATCATTCATCAGCTGCCTCCTGCATGCCCCACACTGGGGATCGAGCCCACAACCCAGGCATGTGCCCTGACTGGGACTCAAATCATGACTTCCTGGTTCATAGTCAATGTTCAACCACTGAGCCATGCAGGCCAGGTGCCACTTGTTAGTAATGGCGATGCTCCCGGTGTAGAGCTGGCCCTGGCCTGCCTGCCGTGCGGAGATCAGCATCACTTGACACCTGAACACTGGAGCCCAGCTTATCGGCCAGTCTTCACTCCTAAAGGGCTGCTTTTCAGAGGCTGATGTAAAAAACTTGAGGGATATTCTTTTAAAAAAATATTTTTAATTGAGTTTAGATAAAGAGGAGAGAGAGAGAAAAAGAGAGAGAGAGAGAGAGAGAGAGAGAGAGAGAGAGAGAGAGACCTGCTACCTCCTGCATGTCCCCTGCTAGGGATGGATCCCAAAACCTGGACATGTCCCCCTTACTGGGATTCAAACCAGTGACCTCTCAGTGCATGGGACGATGCTCAACCAACTGAGCCACACCGGCCAGGGCTTGACAAGGTCTTCTTAGGGAAGGGAGCAAAGGAAGGAGCTGTACTGAAAGTGGGATATAAAGTCCCTTTGATAGCCCCCTCCCGTTAAGTCCCCTAACAAGGAGGCATGTGATGCTTCAGTCTTGACCTTGGGATCCTGGAATAAAGCACTTCAGGAAGTACCAGAGACAATAACTGGATAGAGGTGGCTGAAGTGGGAGCCCACACCAAAGACTCAAAACTAGAACCCATCTGCTCATAGCAAGCAGGTATTTTTATTTTGCAGTGTATTATTTACTTTTCGAAATGCTGTTGAATACATTGTGTCATGCTGATCTTTAAAATTCTGTGACGTGGGTAGAGAACATATAATCAGCCCCAATGTCAAATAGTGAAAGCTGAAGCTCCGAGAAGTCAAGCTTGAGGTCCCCTAGTAGATGGTGGTGGAACCACGTTCAAAATCAGGTCCTTTCTCCAAGACATGGCTGGAAAGGAAGGAGACTCCATAGTGGGGAGTTTGCCGCCGGCTTTTTCCTCCTCTAGCAACTGAGGAAGTGAAGGGAGATTTAGGGATGGACTCAGAGGCTAAACTGAGCAGGCTGAGGCAGAGGAAGCCAGTGGTACAGAGTAGGAAGTGAGGATGGAGACAGGTGGAGGCTTGCATGGACACTTCCTGCTCACAAACTTCTTATGCTCCTCATTTCATTAACAGCAGCAGTGGAATTTCATGGGCAATTGGCATTGAGCACTAACTGGGAGGTAATGAGAGAGAGAGAGAGGATGCAGGTAAAGGCTGTTTGAATTTAAATTCTTTTTCTTTGGGGGCAGGGGGAAGGAGGGAGGCAGATTTTTTTTAAAGGCAATTTGAGTGCTGGAAAAGTTTTCAGCAAACAGCTTTGGGCTTTTGCGTAATCTGTGGCAGTGTAGGGACTGGTGACTGTCATCCAACCCATTGTGCTCTCCAATCCACCAACTCCTGGTGCTGCCTTTGAGTGAGAGATGCTGAGGGGCTGGGTGTTGGACCTTAGGTCGGTGTTGGCCCTCAGACTTGGGAAGACACACTGGAAACATGTGCACCATCCATGAGCTAGAATGAGACGCTCTGGAATAGTTATTGCAGAATCACCATAAGCAAAACTCTGTATGGACCTGGGCAGAGGTGAGGAATAAACTAGAAATAGAAAACAGGATTACTGTCCTAGGTATGCCTGATCTATTTGACAAGTGATACACACACACACACACACACACACACACACACACACACACCACGGCCACAAAGCATTCCAAGAGAGTAGGATAATGGGGAATGTAAGACTAAAGGTTGAGAAGAGGGCAGGGTCATGAGGTGACAAAGTGACAACAGTTGGGGGGAGGAGGCTGCTGTGGGCACGACTCTCAGTGACACTCGGGTCAGTGAGCTAAAGGGAGAGGCTTAGATGGAAGTAAAGGCCTAAGCAAGGAGGTGGCCAGCTGGCCGGGTGGCCGGTCTGAAGACTGTCATGGGAAGCAACGAGAAATGAAGAGTCGAGTGTAAGGGGAGGGAAATGTTGTGGAAGGCTTGAATTCTAATATTCGGATTCAGGATATGAAGCCACTGGAACTGCCACAAAGGAGGCAAACCAATGCAGATTTGGCTACAAAAGAGTATGAGCCAGAAGTGGATTAGCTACCCCGGTGCCAGGGGATCAGGGCTCCTTTGTTCAGGATGAGGATCTGTGGGCACAGATAGGAAGCTAAGGAGCCTTTGGGGTTATTTAATTTTACGTGTCAACTCAGCTAGGCCATTGTGCCATTCTAGATGTTTCTGTGAAGTTATTTATTTAGACGGGTTAAAATTTAAATCAGTAGAATTTGAATAAAACTGATTATCCTCAAGAAAGTAAGTGGGTCTCATCCAACCCTTTGAAGGCTTAATAGGAAAAGACTGGCCTACCCTGAGAACGAAACCCACCAGCAGACTGCCTTTAGACTCAGACTACAACTCTCCTGGGTCTCAAGCCTTCCAGTCTCCACAATCATGTCAGAGTTATGGGCTGAATTGTGTCTCCCCAAAATGTATACTATGTTATATCTTACAAAATGACTATATTTGGATAAAGGGCCTTTAGAAAGGTAATTAGAGTTAAATGAGGTCATTAGCACATGAGGTCAAATAGGTCATAAGGACACATATGACTGTGTCCTTAGAAGAAGAGGAAATTTGGACACACACACACACACACACACAGAAAAGGCCACATGAGGATACATGGAGAGGACAGCCATCTACAAGCCAAGGAGAGAGACCTCAGAAGAAGAAAACTCCACCAGCACTTTGATCTTGAACTTCTAGCTTCCAGGGCTGTGAGAAAATAAAGCTTTGTTTAAGCCACCGAGCCTGTGGTATTTTGTTTATGGCGGCCCAAGCAGACTGAAACAGGATAGCAGATTATAAATTGCTTGAACCCAAGGGCCATGCATTGAGCCTGTCCCCCAGCTCAGTGCTTTGTACGTGGTGTGTGCTACCTGTCTTGACCTAGACTGCCCTGGGAGCCTCGGCACCTGGTTTCCCTCCATCAGTGATGCGCTGGCTGCCGGGGCAGCAGAGGAAGGTGGACTCACAGTGGGACAAGAGCCTCGGGATACAGGCATGGTGGAGAGGCTGCTGAGATGGAGTGTGAGCCCGGGAACAGGGCAGGAGGTGCCTGGACTTAAGGGAACTGAAGGTCGATGCAAGGTTGACCTCAGGAACCCAGTCAAGGGAAGGATGAGCTGTGACTAACTTGTTTTGTATTTTCTGGTATGCTTAATACAATGCCTAGAATTTATTTGACACCACTAAAGGTTTTGTTGGATGACTGACTAAATAAGTGACGCAGACAGGGCTGGGAGATGGAAGGATCTTACACTTAAATAAACCTGCGGGAACATACATGCGTGCTGGATGTACTTAGGAATTTTCTGAAAGAGATTGCTAACAGGGATCACTGTTCCCTGCATGCTCCGAACTGTTTATGCATTTTCATCATGACTACATTACCCCTGGGTCATTTAATCTCTCATTAGGTGTGCGTGCCTGGACTGAATGAAAAGAGGCAACAGGGGCTGGAGAGCTTTTAACCCACCATTCCTCTCTAGTCTCCCCACAAAATGCTCAGCCTCCACTTGCTGCGAGAGCACGGGAGGCCAGCCACACCCGCCTTCACAGGCGGCTCCACAGCGCCCAGAGGGAGCACAGCGTGGCGGCGTAGAGTCCCAACATCACCAGGTAGCCTTGAAAGAGCAGTCGGTCAACGCGTTCCAGGAAGGCCAGCCACCCGGCCTCCCGCTGGGCTGCCTGGGCCTGGGTTCGGAAGTAGCTGCTGATGGATTGAATCTGGGACAAGACTTCCTTCAGGGCCCCTGAGTGGGCCTGGTGCTCTCGAGAGACAGGGGACTCTGCGTGAGAGAGGAGAACACCCCAGTCAACCAGGAATGACCAAGGCCCTTTGGACTTCCCACTGAGGCTGATGGCCTCACCCTTCAAGAAAGGTTATAGGCGAAACTGGGCAGTGGATTGAGTTGGGGATGAGGAATCTCTTCTCACCTGCTCAGGGGTTTAGAATGTAGGAAAAAAATCCTTTTAAGTTTTTACATAGAACTTATATCAATATTACTAATAATTATAATAACTAGAAGAAACTACCATTTACTTCCCACTGCTGTTGGCTAGGCACCAGACTGTGTTTCCTATGTTTTGTCTTAGTCAATCTTCACAGCAGCTCTAGGGCTGGGTATTATGATCTCCGTTTTATAGACAAGGAATCCCAGGTTCCTAGAGGTGAAATTGCTGAAGGGAGCCCTGGAGAGCATGTCTGTGTGGGGTGTCTAGGCTAGACCCATCCAGGAGGCTTTCGGAGCTGGGGACAGCCCAGGTTGACCCAGGCAGAGCTTCATGGCAGAGATGATTTTTAAACCTTTGCACATTAAGCTACTGCAATCCAAAACTACACAGTGTGTGTGTGCGTGCGCCCGTGCGAGCCCATGCACGCAGCACTTAGGAAATAAAACAAGCTAAGGGAATCGAGGACCTGACCTCCAAGCTGAAATGAGACTTTCTGGGAAGCCAGCAGGAGTTAGTGGCCTTCAGTCCCCAGAAAGGCCATGTAAAATGCAGCACAGAGGCCAAAAAGCAGATGTTTCAGGTTTCTCACACAGCCCAGTGCTCCATTAGTGGGAATGGGACCTCAAAGCTTCTACAAACCTGTCACCCCATCAAGATGGGCCCTGCGATCGGTTATAAGCCCATCAGCATCGGCGTCCCCTCGAAGGCATGGGAGGGGCCGCTCCTGCCTGCTGTTCTGCTCATTGTGAAGGAATTTGATCAACAAGATGGACTTGGATAAGCTGAGCACCAAGAAGGCCATGCAGACGGTGAAGAAGACACCTGAGGGAAGGAACCAGGAGGTGGAGTTAGCTGGGGTCTCAGGGACTCCTCCCTCCCCAGATTTGAAATGCAACAGCAAATCTTTGCCAGGAGTCATGCAAGACAAATGTCTGGTGACCCCAAGGTTGCTTACCAATCAGAGGGGTGCTCACTGCGCTCTGTGGCATCTCATCAGACATGTTGACCCTGAAAACGGTGTAGCCCACCAGCACGCTGGTCTTGAACACGATCCTGGCGCGGCAGGTGGGGGGGATGTAGAAGCTCCCCAGGTCCACTAGCATGAGGAAGATGCTGGGAATCAGCAGGTTCACCACATAGACCAGTGGGCGCCTGCGAATCACCACCTGGACAGGGACAAGGAATCTGTTGAAGAGAGGGTCTAAGCCGATGGACTAACATTTGGCTAAAACCAAAGCCAAGAAGTCCTAACCGTGTTACATAATGTGAAAAGTCTATGTGGCTCAGAAACAGGAGACTGTTTTGTAGGTTCGAACCACCTGCTGTTTGCTAGGCACCGGACTAAGTGTTTCCTATGTTTTATCTCAGTCGATCCTCACAGCAGCTCTAGGGTTGAGTATTATTATCTCCGTTTCACAGACAAGGAATCCCAGGTTCCTAGAGATAAAATTGCTTGTGTAAGCTCACGTAGCTGGTGAGTGAGAAACTGTTTAAAACCAGGGCTTACACGGAAATCTTCCCTCTTAAACCACGTGTGATGCAACACATTGTGTGTTTGGGGTCTAGTCTGTCTTCTTACTTGGAACGGGAGCTTCTTAGCACCTGTGAGTGTATCCGTGGGAATCTGGGCAGGAACAAAGCATAACTGACTTGGGAAATCTGAGGAGGGCTTAATAAAGAGTCAGTTTACAGAGTGTGGGCGGGGCACAGGAAAGCCACAGGAAGGAGGGCAGTGTCCCAGGGGCTGGGGGCACTGATGAGCTGTTCTACCCCTTAGGCCTGAAGGGACCTGAGAGAAGCTGTGGGGATAGGGCTGCAACAGTTGGGTCTTCCTCTTAGGGACAAAGCCAGCCTGACTGGGACTCCACAGAGAGAAAATGGGGAGACAAGCACCCACTCGCTCCAATCTTCTGCCTCGGCCCCAATTGGTCAAACAAGGCCAGGGCTCCCGTCCCTGCAGGCCACAGCTGCCTCAGGAGCAGGGAGCAGGGGCAGGAAGGGACCCGCCACAGGCCGACTGGAGAGGCCCAGCGAGGCCTGCAGTGTGGCTGGCATGCAGGGTGCTGAGTGGGTTTTGTAGCTGGAAATCTGAGAGCCTCATAAAATCACTCTGATTGTTGTTGCCATTTATTTGTTTGTTTGTTTGTTTGTTTCTCTGGGATGGTGACAGGAATTGTCTTTAATAAACACAAACTGTTTCCCTCCCTTGAGAGAAACCAGGGAATGACAAGGCTGATTTCCTCGCCAGATGCTGACCCTCTGAGGGTGAAAAGCAATGTGTTAAATCTCCCACAGAGCCAAAAAGAACACCTGTTTTGCAGTGGCTATTCCATGAGTGCTTGCTGAACAAATGGCTGGTTTGAGACCTTTACTGTTGGGGTTTGGAAAAAAACCAATGTCTGAAATTTCCTGTTTCTCTGATTCTCAAAGCAATAGAAGGTTTTCCATGTGTCAGAGGGTCCACTTGGGGGTGGTCTTAGGCACATGGTGTGGTTTAGTTAATCCTCCCTGCGAGCTTTCTGGCAGGAAACCTAATAGCTCTGCTGTACAGATTTTAACAAGTGAAGCTCAGCCGTCAGCGAGGTGAGATAGTGGCAGAGCTGGGAAGAGCCCCGATGTCTCCAGATTCCAGCCTGGGGTTCTTTTTCTTACAGTGTAGCTACAACTCTCTATCTGACCAGACAGACCTCTGAGTTTAGTTCAGGGTTCTTCCCCCTCCTCTCTGTCTCCTGTTCCGGAAGAGAACCACAAAGAAATAAGCCAAGACATAGGCCAGGGATGGCGCAAACAGTAGCAAGGCAAGAGCTTGCGTGAGGGAGGCCAGACAGCACCTTGCCGATGAGAGCCGGACGCCCTCCTCGTGCCCCCCCCCCCCCACTCCTGGATCTGAGAGCATATTCCGTCTCAGTGGTGCTTGACAGGCCGAGTGTTTGGCGGATTGCAGTCTGGTTGTTGTCTTTCGCATTAAACATAATTGGCTGCAGATACCTAAACCAGAGCAGCACTCACTGCTTTGCAATAATTTGGTTAAAACCCATTTCTACCAAAGTGCAATCAACAGCAAAACAACAACAAAATGAGCTGTCATCAACCTGTACCCCCTAGCTCCCATCATCACGCTATGCCTGGCTATGGTTGGATGGGAGCAGTGAGCAGGGTGCCCAATGGGTAGAGTCCATGGGACCCTGGCGTGTGGGCCCAGGCTAGCCCACTGGTGATCTGGACATACCGGTGGGGGTGACCAAGCCTGCTGTCTCCAGTGGGTAGAAGCAGAAGACCCTCTAGAGACTTCATTGTAGCTGTTACATGAGGGGTGAAAAGAAAAGTATAGGTGGGCACATTGGCTAAGCAGAGAGTCCAGACATAGTCCAGTGTACAGGGCTCCAGAGCCCTCGCCCCTAGGTCCTACCCGTGCTGGTTTCAGTGGTCCCAGGTGAGGGATTTAACCCCTCCATGCCTGATTTTCCCTTTTTAAAATATTGATTTCATAGAAGAAGGGAAAGGGAGAGAGAGATAGAGACATCAATGATGAGACTCATTGGTTGACTGTCTTGCATGCCCCACCCACACTGGGGATAGAGCTTTGCCACCGGGCATGTGCCCTGACCGGGATTTGAAGCATGACCTCCTGGTTTATAGGTCAGTGCTCAACCACTTAGCCACACCGGCTGGGCCAGGCTGCCTTCCTCTTCTGAAAGAGCAGTTCACTGTAGCCTTGCCGAACAGGTTGGGTGCAGCTGAGATTACCGTAAAGCTCTTCAAGTGGAGTTCCTATGTAAAAGCAGGAGCTGAGATGACTGCTCTCCAACCAGAGGCGGCTGCAGGGAATGAGGGTAAAGCAGGGCCAGAGCCAAGGATGGCATCGTGGCTCCTCCAGCCCCGGTTCCAGGAAGGTGCAGTTGCCGGGGGAGAGATGTGGCAAGAGCTAAGAGGTTGGGAGGCAGGCGGCTCCCAGGGCATGGAGCCATGCACTTTGTTAATGCTCTGCTGGTGCTGTTTTGAAATTCGTAGTGATTTTTGATCAAGGGGCCCTGCCTTTCACTTTGTACTAAGGCCACACAAATTCCGTAGCCAGTCCTGTTGGGAGGGTATTGTCACTGGGCCAACAGTAGCTGAAAGTAGAAGGAAAACAGTGGGAACAGAAAGAGGCAGATTATGATGTAACAAAGTAGAAACCCCTCCTGTCTGTGCTTGGCTTATAAAATTGTGAATCTAGACAGGCCCTCCAAAACGACCTCATCCATCTTCCTACCTTTGGCAAGGATGCTTCTAGTCTGAAGACAGACAAAATAGTGCCTATAGTTTTTGGTTTGCTTCAAAGAGCGAAGGAGCCGCCTTTCCCTCTAGGTTGATTTAGGAGCAGTGTCACCTATGTGCTAGGCTAATTTTCTCTACAAGCTGAGTGCAGCATAAAGAAATATTAGTTTTATCACCCAGTTTTTAGAAATGTTTTGTTTTTATTCTCTCTTTCGATCCTCAGAGACCTTTATTTCCTTGTTCAAGAGACATGAACAGAATGTTAGACTCTATCCTAAATATTGGAGTCGGACTGTTAATAGGAAACTTCCCGGTCTTATGGGGTCAGGAACCAGACTCTGGCATTAGATGTTTCCCAAGTCTATAGAGGAAAAGGAATGGGCCACGCCCAGACTCTGTGCCTGCTTTAGATGCTGAGATTTAGGTTCTTTTGAGTTTACATTAAGATGATATTTTGGTCTTAGAGTTGGAGCAGGTGTAGGTTAAGATGGTTTGGGGGTGCTGGAACAGGGTGAATGCATTTCGGGACAGACACGAATTTCCAGGAGCCAGAGGATGGCAGACTGCAGTTGGTTGAATAATGAGTCCAAGAACCCATGCCCTCCTGGAAGGTCATCATGTCACCGAACTTGGAAATGGTAATCAGTTCAGAGGAGGTCGCTCTGGGGAAGGCGTGCCCTTCATCCAATATTACTAGAGTCCTTTTAAGAAGAAGATTCACGAAAAGAAGAAGGCTATGTCCAGATGAAGGCAGAGATTAGAGTGCTACCTCTGTGAGCCAAGGAATGCTGAAGACTGTCAGCAACAGCAGAAACCAGGAGGGGGCATGGGACCGATTCTCCTCCCTTGGAGCCCAGAGGGAACCAACCCTGCTGACACCTTGATTTCAGGCTCTGGCTTCCAGAACTATGAAACGAATCATCTCTGTTGCTTTTAAGTCACACAGTTTGTGGTGCTTTGTTAGGGCAACTCTAGGAAACTAATGCAGGGGACTTGCCCAGTAACACACAGTGCACAGATGCCAAAGAACGGACTGGATGTGCTGCATTATGTTTAGTTGTATCATTATCACATGGAATTAGGTATCGTTTCTCATGTTAGATTGCCTGGGTTCAAGCCCAGGCTCCACTAGCCACCCCATTACCTTGATAAATGACTTAACTTCTCTGCAGCCCAACTCATCCGTTTGTAAAAACACAGACACTTAGAGAACTATCTCATCCAGGTGTGGGGGTTACATGTACAAACTCATAGAACGGTGCCTGACACAGAGTAAATGCTCACGCCTGTGGTGATTGTCAGCATGTCTCCCTGGCAACTGTGAGGTCTATGACAGGTGCCAGGAGACTTGTTTTATTCATGTGTGTCCTCCGTGCTTGCCACTGAGCTTGCCACAGACAAGAGCTCAAAAGCTGTTTCTTGAGTTGCATTGTACTCTATTGATAATTCTATTTTTTATTCATTGGGGTGGGATCCTGGGAGTAGCCCAAATGGGGGCTCTGCAGCTGAGGTCACCCTCTGAGGGCTACCTCTCCGCGGATGCACCAGAGGCAACGGCCCTGCTTTTCCGGGGGCGGGGGGGGGGGGGGGTACGTCACTGCCAGCTCAGTGAGACGCTGCTCTCTGTGGAGCTGCCCCTACCTAGAGCCCATCATTTCTAATGGACTAAGGGAGCTAGTGCCTTTAAATTTCACAGAAAGGGAAGGAAAAGCACTTTAGTTTCAGTCTGTGTTCTCCATTAGACACCCTTCAGGTGTTAGCAATATTATGCCACAATTTCATTATCCATTAAAGCCAGGTAATAATAAGTACACAAAGGTATTTGGAGCCTATTGTTGTTAATGAAAGAGATCAATCTAATTCAGAATGTGTGTGTGGAGAGCTCCTTGGAGATGGAATAGGCCCCAAGGTTAGCCTCTAATTGCCTCTGTGATGGTAGACCCCACCAGTACTCAATTTTGCATGACCGTCTTTATGACATAGTTGGAATTTTGACGCCCAGACTCAGGCTTCATACCGAAGCCCATTTTCCTCTTCTCCCAAGCCCCTCTCCACATTCCTAATTCAGAAAGAATGGGAAGTGGCTGCCATCTATGTAAGATCCTTCCACCGAGGGAGAGTTTCTCAAATCTGGACCTTGGCTTAGCAGGATTAGCAGAGCCCGTGATGCTGGGATTACTTGGGTGACCCTGGAAAGATTTCTAGGGCTCTAAATTCATATCTCTCTCTCCCTCTCCATCTCCCTCTCCCTCTCCCTCTCCCTCTCTTTCTCCTCCTCCTCCTTCTTCTTCTCCCCCCCCACAATCCCCATCTTTCCCACTCTTGGCCTGGTAGTGCTCAGAAGGATCTTCTATCAAGCTTATGAGCTGCATTCAATAGGTATCTGAACAGACAACTCATCCTAAACTAGAAAAGAAAATCATGTCAGGAAAAGAAGATGAGGCACCTTTCTTTCTCAAATGGCCCTCTGCATTTTCCTGGAAGCCCCCTATGGACCCCTCCTTCCTGCCTAAATTAGCGTTTACTCAGTGTGCAGCTCTGTGGTTGGACTCACGTTAGTTCCCACAGTGTCCACTCTCTTCTGTCTAAGGTGCGTACATAATTTTTATTCCTACCTCTTCCCCTTCTACCCTCATTCTTTTATTTTTTTTATTGATATTTATTTATTTATTTATTTTACAGAGAGGAAGGGAGAAGGATAGAGAGTTAGAAACATCAGTGAGAGAAAACATCGATCAGCTGGGGATGTGCCCGCAACCAAGATACATCATACCCTTGACCAGAATTGAACCCGGGTCCTTTCAGTCTGCAGGCCAACACTCTATTCACTGAGTCAAACCAGCCAGGGCTACCCTCATTCTTTAAAAAACAAAAACCAAAATGCAGCATACAGATACCAAATGCTGGCCCTGCTGTTTCTGGGAATTAGCACCTCCGAGGGGTGTTGGAAGAAACATCCCCTCCGTGGACTGCTGGCTCCGGCGGCACAAGCTGCTCACAGACACCCCAGGTCTGCAACCCCCCACCAGGCTTTGGCAGTAGGTGCCCCAGGGCTGGCAGATACGATTGCACATTAGCTGGAATGAGGCGGGGCAGCCAGAACATTGGATTTGGTTTCGGTGGCAGCAGTGTCCCTCAGGCCCAGGTGACAACATATTTGGAACAGATAGATCATTGTGGCTCCTGCCTGCCCACCTGTCCCCAACCGCCTGCTGTCCCAGCCTGGACTGGGACCCAGCAGGTGATCAGATTCAGAGGGACGTGACTCTGCCTTCAGGACCGCAGCAGTCCAATGTCTGAATGGAACTGGGCTCCAAATGTCTCCTCATCGGCCACGGGCTGCTGAAGGACACGTGCCTCAGTGCTAAACTCAGAGCAGGATGTGTGGGATGAAGTCAGGGCAGCTGAGCCAGCCACGGTGCACAGAGCAGGACTGGGGAGGCCAGGAGGCTGGCAGTGGTCAAGGGAGACAGGATTGGGATAGTCACCAAATCTCCTTCAAGCTCCTGAGTCTAGCTCCCTGCCCAGCCAAACGTGATCTGTGTTCTGCTCAGGATTCTTGCCCCAGTCTGTTCTGGAGGGCCAGGTGGCCACCAGCCCTGCTGGATCACCCACCTTAGGCCCCGGGCAAAGGGCCCCAGGGAAGAGCTCTCAGAGCCAGAAACCTTATCTCCGCCTGCCTCCGCCTGCCTTCGTCACACCCATCACAGACCCTGTGTGTGGAGAACCAAGTGCCAGGACCATGGCTCCTGAGGCCCGGAGCCTCTCTCTCCTTCTGTAAGCAATCTTTCCCCCCGCTGGGCATCGTAGTGTCCTCAGCCACCGTCGAGATGACAGTTTACTATTGAGGGCAGAGGGTGACATGTGTCTATCAACAATGGCTGCCTATGCAGAGAGAGTGTGTGTTTACCTACCCGTTTCTGCTTCCCCCGTCTCTCTCCGTGCAGTGCAGGTAATGGCGTGTGCAGCGTTCTCGGGGTGCTTGGTAGGTGACTGTGTCCCACCTTGCATGTGCCGCTCCCTCACATTTCCCTTTAATGCTCTCCATTATTCGGCTGCATTAATAATGTTTGCGGGCTGATATCTTTAAAATTAATGAGGTGTTTACTCTGAGCCAAGAAACTCATTGAAATTTAAAAAGCTCTCTTTTCTCCACTCCCTTCCCCTCGCTAAAAAAAAAAAAAAAAAGTGGACACACAAGCCACAATGCAGGCTTTGCTAAAAACCAAGCAGAATAGGCCAGAACCCAGACCCCACCACTAGGAAGATACGAGTGGCGATCAGCTAGTGCCCAGGATTATACATGGGCTGGGTTCACACAGCAGCTGTCTCTGAGGGGTTCTCACTTAACGAGAGCCTTCCTGGGGAGCTGCATGCACCTTTTCACCAATGCAGGGGTGTCTGTGCCCTCAATGACACCTCCTTTCACAGCCGCTACCCCTTAACACAAAATTATCCATTGTAACCATAGCACCTTAGTGTAGTCTCAATTTTCCTTCTTATCCAAAAGCCTTATTTTCAGGATAATTCATCTTGCGTATTCTGGTCTGCCTGTAGTCTCTTTTTATCAGTGGAATCCCTTACCTGACATAAAGGATGCCCCCTCCTACCACTCCCCACACTGCCGCCGCCACTGGCTGACTTTGTGCAGGAAAGCAGAGCTGCATACTAGTGATGTGAGTCTGTGGGCTGCAGGAACTTGCTTTTGCTCACATTCAGGGTGGTTCGCCAGGAGGGCCGGGGAAGGGAGAATGGCTCCTGGGAGTGCAGAGCAGTGGGCTTCACTGTCCTGCGCCCCACACCCACACCCACCCCCAGCCCCCAGCCCTGCGGGACAAATTCTCTGTGAAGAAGGCAGCCCAGAGCATCTGGGTGGCACGTCTGAGCAGTTGGGGTTTTCATCACAGCCTTTTAGGGCAGTTGTTCTTTCTGATCCGGAGACCACCAGCGGTCTCTGCGGATCCTGCAGGTGATTTGTTAGCTAATCCCTCCAGATATCCAAGATAATAATATGGTAATTTTATGCACCTGCATCTGGAGTTAATTAATAATTTACTAAACTGAAAACAGGACAATAGCGCTGAAGAGACACTCTCTCTCGATGTGCTGCTGTTGTGCGTGGATTCTCTTTGGTTCCTCTCTGTAGGGATTGTAGGTGCCAGCGTTGGGGGCAACTAAAAGGCCTGAGTTCCTGCTGTGGTGGCTCACATGTCTGGTGTCTGAAAACCATTCCCTCTGTAAGGTGGAACAGCTCCAGGGCCGGTGCCTGCACCTCTGGCCTCTGAAATGCTAAAAGCAAGTGGACGTCCAGAGCCGTCTGAATCGACTGTTCCTGAGTGATAGTGAGTGAAAATGAGCAATGGAGGGGAGAGGGCCGAAGAGGGCAGAGAAGTGGGCAGCGGAGACAGGAAGGGGGAGGACCTACGTTAAACTGAAGCTGAGCAAAGTCTCCAGCGCTGCTCCGCAGGGTGCCGTAGGCTGAGGACACAGAGAGAAGTTCCCACTCGCTGTCATTGGAGGACGCTTGCTTGTCATGCTTGACGTCCTCTCTGCTCCGCAGGAAGGCCAGATCTACATCTTCCACTAGAAATCACAGGAACAACGGGCACCAACGTAAAACCAGTTCTTTCACTCCTGCCCGCCGTGTACAGCCTCATGGAGGTGGAGTTCATACAACCATTTGAATTAGGGGTAGAGATGTGGAATAAAGTCTTTCTAGCCATGGAAAAAACAACTATGGGAGTAGGGTTTGGGTTCCACTATCCATAGAATGATGGAGCTGCCCCTGTGACTTCTATAACGTTCCCAATGGCAGTAGAGGCCTAATAGTGTATTCCCAAACAAAAAAGGGCAATTGGGATGTGCATCTGGGCACAGCACTGCACTTGGTCTGAATTACAGCATGAGCCAACTAATGGCAAGAAGAAATTTAGGTTTACAGAAGGTTAATTATGTGCAAGAATAAAACGGACCTGAAGAGTGGCATAATATAATCACACCTATGTGCCAATCACCGAGCACAGGCATGTTTCCCCCTAGGAGGCTGTGCCTCTCCTGGCTTACCTGTGTGCAGAATGCTATTGAAGGTTAGGCTGCAATTCTGGATATCAAATGGAAAAGCATATGTCTCTAAACTGCAGGCAGAAACCACCTGGATGGACTTGGAGTTCTTAATGGTCCCAGATGAATTCACATACACATAGGGAAGGTCGGGTAGTCTGTCAAGGTCCACACTGTATGAAACACCAGAGAGTTTGTTGTTAGAGAGAGAGCTTTATCCATTCCAATGTAGAACTGATTATGAGATAGTAGTGATTACGGCACCCAGGACTAACTCAGAAGCACAAAGACAGGGTCACCTTTCCTGCTGAGTCCATCTTTGCTGGTGGTTTTCCGACACCAGCAAAGAGGGACTCAGCAATGACACCTCATAAATGAATTTACTTGCTACTGTTATAATACAAGCACAATCCATGAGCAACCTCAAGCATTAGTAACCAAATCTGTATCTTAAGTGATGTCAGCCTATGGTATGTTTAACCTGAATATTCCCAACAATATGTTGGTCTTTAAGTTGAGAAACAAACAATAGCAACAATGAGTGAATGGGAGCAGGAACTATCCTGAATATTCTAAGCCATCTAAACCCCACAGAAATATAGCCAATGCACTTACAATTCATTAATGATGATATCAGGGGCCCAGATGGCACTTAGCGGTAGGGAGATCTGGCTAATGTTATCAAACATGCTGGAGTTCCATGATAAAAACTCATCATCCCAAACCTGTTAGGAGTAGCCAGAAAGGAAACTTATCAAAAAGGGGCAATATCAACCTTACCAAAAAGTTGAAAAGAGATTTGGAGAAATAGCCCAACTGATCAACCCGTTGTTGGTACTGTTAGGGTAGAGGACTTCCCATCCAACTCCAAAAGATGGTAGCTTCAACCAGGAAACATGCCCTACACTTACCCAGATCCTAACAAATTAGGTTTGCTGCAGATCTAAGGAACTATAAACACAAAGATAATCTCCATTCCTCAGAGTAGTAATATGTTTCAACAGATTAAGATCGGGAGGGCAGCATGCATAGAAGGAAATACTCCTTTACCTCAATGTACCAGACACTTGTCTTTAACTTTTGGTTCTGTGCATCCTGCAAAGCACAAAGAAAATACACACCAAATATTAGTATGTCAGCAAGTCAAAGCCCAACTCAACAATATGACAATTCCGAGGAAGGAAATCAAATATAAATAAACAGTGCTGATTTTAGAAACATTATCTTGACTCTTCAAGATGGGAATATTTTCAGTTCCTATTTATTACATACACCTGTCACTGTGAGCTTTACTATATTATCTGTGACAAAATGGCACTTTGACTGCACTTGACATCTTGAATAATTTGCTAATCTCTCTCCCACTCTAATTAGTTGCTCTGCCATTAATCAGACTAAAAAATGATATGTACTTGTGGCAAATTCTGGGCTAAAAGGATGAGACCCAGCTTTTATTTGTAATCAAGATATTATTCATGTCTTTCAACGCCTGTTATCTCAGCCACTATTGGCAGCCATTCCTCAGTTACCTTATGTTTGGATTTCCATTCTTAAAAATAGACTAAATGAGCATATGTAAATGAGGTATATTTTGATTATATAAATAGATGTAATGTTCCATGTCTGCAATGAGTCAATGATTTTTAATAGACCCCAAAAAGAACAAACAAAATAAAACCTCCTTTCTAATTTTTAAATCTAATCTAGTAAAGAACATTCTAAAACTATGTCCTTAGAGATTTAAAATTTTTATACCATATAAAAATTAACTTGAAATGAATCATAAATCTTAATTTAAGAGTGAAAATTATTAAACCTTTAGAGAAAACACAGGAGTAAGTCTTTCATGACTCTGAATTAGGTAATGGCTTCTTGACACCACAAGAACAAGCAACAAAAGAAAAAATAAATGAGACTTTATCAAAATTAAAAGCTTTTGCGTTTTAAAGGACATCATCAAGAAATAAAAAGGCAGCTCACAGAATGGAAGAAAATATTAAAAATTATTTATCTGGTAATAGCCTTGTATCTAGAATATGTAAATAAATCATAACGACAACAAAACAGACAACCCAAATTAAAAGTAGACAAAGTGCCTAAGCAATCTTGAGAAAGAAAAATAAAGCTAGAGGCACTACGCACCCTGATTTCAAACTATATTACAAAGCTATGGTAATTAAAACAGTATGGTATTGGCATAAAAATAGACACATCTATCAATTGAACAGAATAGGGAGCCCAGAAATAAACCCACACATATATGATTGATGAATTTATAATGAAGGAGCCAAGAATATACTGTCGGGAAAGGATAGGCTCTTCAATAAATGGCACTGGGGAAATTGGACAGCCACATGCAAAAGAATGAAACTGGGCCACTATCTTACCCCAGTCACAAAAATTAACTCAAAAGAATGTAAGACCCAAAACAATAAAACTCCTGGAAGAAAATATAGGTAGTAAGGTCCTTGAAATAGTTCTTAGCAATGATTTTTTAAATCTGACACCCAAAGCAAAAGCCACAAAAGAAAATAAAAACCAAGTGGGACAGGACTACATAAAAATTAAAAGCTTTTATACAGCAAAGGAAGCCATCAAAAAACTGAAAAGACAACCTACTGAATGAGAGAACATAACTGCTAAATATATATCTGATAAGAATCAAATATCCATATAGAGAACATTTATAACTCAATAGCAAAAAAAATATCTAATTAAAAATGGGCAGAGGATCTGAATAAACATTTTTTTCAAAGAAGACATACATAGGCACATGAAAAATGGTCAACATCAGGTAAATGTAAATCAAAACCATAATGAAATATCACCTCACACCTGTTAGAATTGTTATCGTCAAAAGACAAGATATAACAAGTGTTGACAAGGGTGTTTTGAAAAGGGAACCAACCCTTGCACACTGTTGGTGGGACTGCAGATTGATGCAACCAACTCTGCAGAACTGAGTGGACTTTCCTCAAAAATTAAAAATCTGAACTCCCATATGGTCCAGCAATTCCACTTCTGGGTATTTATTTTTTTTAAAGTGAAGACATTAATTCAAAAATATATGTGCACTCCATGTTTATTGCAGCCTTTATTTACAATAGCCAATTTGTGAAAATAACCCTAAGTGCTAACCAATGGATGAATGGAGAAAAATTGTGTCACTTATGTAATGGAATATTGTCCCACTATATAAATGAATGCCATTTGCAACAACATGGATAAACCTTGAGTGTATTATGCTAAGTTATAAATTAGACAAAGACAAATACCATATGATTTCTCTCATATGTGGAACCTAAAAATAAAAAACAGCAACAACAAAATCCAAGTTTATAGGTAAAGAGATCAGATTGGTGGTTCCAAGAGGTAGAGAGGGGGAGGTGTTTGGGGTTTTTTTAGTTTTGTCTTTTTTTTTTAGTTTTATTAAATTAAAATGTAAAATATTTTAAAACTTGATAAGGGCTTTGGCAAGCGCTATAAGTCTTAGCGATTGTAAGCAGTTACTTATAATACAACATTAGCTTTCCAAATGATATTCAAATGATAATCAAATATAACAGTTTGAAGAGAAAGCTTTGTAGTAAAAATAATCTGAAATTTTGTATTTCATTAGAAAATTTCAATATTCAAAATAAAGCATACAAAAGAACATCTACAAAGGCTTTAAGGCTATGTGCTTTATGTAATGTTTATTGGCTTCATGGTTAAATACACAATTCCAATTGATTTCTTTTTAACTGTAAGGACAAAATTTAATTTCTCTATGAGAAAATGTTTTACAGAAAAAAAATGACTGAATAGACATTTCTCCAAAGAATATATGTAGTCATATGCTGATAATAACTGGGTAATTTCTAAGTAATGTGTCATTAGGTTGTTTTATCATAGTGCAAGCATCATAGAGTGCACTTACACAAATGTAAATGGTATAGCCTACTACACACCTAGGCTTATGATATAGACTATTGATTCTAGACTACAGCCTGTCCAGTATGTTACTATACAAAATAACAGGAGAATAAATCAAGCACAAGAGGAAATGATGCAATCAAATGCAGTAACATGAGATGTATGTGGCTGCTGCCAGTATAACACAGCACACTGTTTTACTGTAAACTTTTTTATAAGTAGAAAGAGTACTTTAAAATAACAATAAAAAGTATATATAGTAGCCGAAACCAGTTTGGCTCAGTGAATAGAGCATCAGCCTGCGGACTGAAAGGTCCCAGGTTCGATTCCAGTCAAGGGCGCATACCTTGGTTGCTGGCACATCCCCAGTAGGAGTTGTGCAGGAAGCAGCTGATCGATCGATGTTTCTAACTCTCTATCCCTCTCCCTTCCTCTCTGTAAAAAACAATAAAATATATATATTTTTTAAAAGTATATATAGTAAATACACAAACCAGTAACATAGTTGTTTATTATCATTATCAAGTATTATGAACTATACATATTGTATATGCTATACTTTTACATGACTCAGTGCAGTAGGTTTATTTACACCAGCATCATCACAGACACATAATGGGTTGTACTATGATATTACTAGGCGATAGAAAATTTTCAGCTCCACAACCGTCCATCATTGACCAAAACATTGTTATGCAACATGGGACTATACAAATGGCTAATAGGCACATGAAAAGATGATCAACATCACTACCATAGACCAAATTGTGTCCTTCCAAATTCCTATGACTCTTTGGCGATAGGGCTTTTAGGAGGTAATTGAGGTTAAATAAGTTCATAGGATAAGGCCCTAATCCAATAAGACTGGTAGCTTTAGAAGAAGAGAAAGAGAGGAAGATCTCTCCCTTTCCACCATGTGAGAACACAGTGATAAGGCAGTCATCTACAATCCGGGAAGACAACTCTAACCAGTAACAAAATTGGGTAGAATTTTGATCTTGGGACTTCCAAACCTCCTGTTGTTTAAGCCACCCAGTCTATGATATTTGTTATGGCAGTCTGATTGACTAATCTTAGGGAAATGTATCACTAATCTTAGGGAAATGTAAATAAGAACCACAATGAAAAACCACTTCACACTCATTAGGATGGCTACTGTTTTTTAAAAGAAGAAAACAAGTGTTGGTAAGGATGTGAAGAAATTGGAATCCTGCGCACTATTGGAGGGAATGTAAAGTTGCTATAAAAAACAAGGTGGCAGTTCCTAAAAGAAAATATAAATAAAATTACCATGTGGTCCCTCAATTTCACTCCTCATTAAATATCCAAAAAGAATTGAAAGCAGGGACTTGGATGGATATTTATATACCCACATTCATAGCAGCATACTCACAACAACTAAAGCATGGAAGTGCCCCAATGTCCATCAACACATAAATAGATAAACAAAATATGGTATGGCCATACAATGTAATATTAATATGACCTTAAAAAGGAAGAACATACTGATACATACTTTAACATGTATGAACTTTGAGACATTTTGCTAAATGATATAAGCCAGTCACAAAAGGACAAATACCATATGATTCAACTTATATGAGGTACCTAGAGTACTCAAATTTTTTGTGACAGAAAGTAGAATAGTGATTGTCAGGGGCTGGGGGAAAAGGGTTCCAGAGCCAGGAAAAGAAGTCCCCATGACATCTGACTATAAAACCAGTTGGAATTGTGGCTGAGGGAGGCAGAGTGCTTCTGGAGTCCCAGGCATTCCTCTTAAAGGGCCTGCACTTGGACTTACTCATTCTGACTTGTTCTAAGCTGCAGTACTGGGGCAGCAGCTACAAAGAAACAGGAACATATGGGGAAGAACTGTATTGTCTAGCATCAAGGTAAGAGTTGAAGGGGTAGTTTTCTCCCAGAAAGAAGTACTGGCAGAAGCTATTGTTCTTTTTCTGAGGTGGGTGCCATATCTTAGTCTCCAGCAACCTGGCTATCACAGTTCACCCTGCCTTGGTGATTCCATGAGATACCTCACTCACCCTTCTCCACTAATTTGCAGGCCTATCCAAGCTGGTTCCCAATACTTTACCATACAAATGGTCTGTCTTAGCTTATGTTTCAGACTTTTCTGAAATCTCTCAAACAAGCAGGATCTGGCCTCAGTGTGCCATATACTTCTTGTAATGTGGCCTAGGCCCAGCACTGGCAGCAGCCAGCATTGGTCACAGTGTAACCTCTCCTTGGCACCTCTGAGCCCACCACAAGTAGCAGTCATCTGCAGATTACTTTGTAACTTGAGCCAGGTGTCCCAGGCAGTGGCTGACCTTGACCTGCACATCCTGAGAGGCTCTAGAGCAGGGGTGGGCAAACTTTTTGACTCCAGGGCCACAATGGGTTCTTAAACTGGACCGGAGGGCCAGAACAAAAGCAACCTGACCATGCTGGCACTCTCATCTTGGGCTGCTGGTGAAGGAGCAGAGGGGAGAGAAAGAGAACCCTCCACTCTTTTGGCTCCCCGGGCACGATAGAACAGCTGAATGGGCCGGATCCAGCCCATGGCTGTAGTTTGCCCAGGCCTGCTCTAGAACCACCTCTACAGTGACACATTCAAAGAGTGAATTCAGTGAGCACCAGAGTCCCACTGCTCTATGGGGTGGTCCTCTGCACAGCTGATATTCCATGCTGGTGGCAGTCAGTCCTTGCAGCTGATTAGTCTGGGGTGAATCCCTACCTTTGATGTGCCAGAAGCAATTAAGGCTCAACTACAACAGAAAGCTGAACACAGCCCACACAGGGGCCACACTTGAGTATCCAGCTTGGGTGATATGGGAGGCTGTACCACTTGGGCCCTACAGAACACCTACTACATAAGGTCATTCTCACAAGCCTAGAGACATAACAACTCTACCTAATACACAAAGAGGCTGCCAAAATGAGGAGACAAAGAAACATGTCCCAAAGGAAAGAACAGAACAAAAGTCCAGAAAAACAACTAAACAAAATGGAGACAAGCAATCTATCAGATTCAGAGTTCAAAACACTGGTTATAAGGATACTCCATGAACTTAGGGAAGCATAGATGAACTTAGTGAGTACATTAACAAAGAGATAGGAAACATAAAAACAAAACTAGAAAACAAAAAAGAAACCAGTCAGAAAGGAAGAGTACATTAACTGAAAGGAATAATCCATTACAGGGAATCAATAGTGGAGTAGATGAAAAATAGGATCAAATGAGAGATTTAGAAGATAAGAAAGCAGAAAACATCCAATCAGAACAGCACAAAGAAAAAAAGAGTATTAAAAAATGAGTATAGTATAAGAAGCCTCTTGGACAACTTGAAGTGAACCAAAATTCACCAGAAGGAGAAGAAAGAGCAAGAAATTGAAAATCTATGCAATAATAATAATAAAAATGGAAAATTTCCCTAACTTAGTGAAGGAAATAGACATACAAGTTCAGGAAGTCAGAGTGTCCCAAACAAGTTGAACCCAAAGAGGCCCACATAAAGACACATCAAAATTAAAATGTCAAAAGTTAAAGACAAAGAGAGAATTTTTAAAAAAATATATTTTATTGATATTTTACAGAGAGGAAGGGAGAGAGATAGAGAGCCAGAAACGTCGATGAGAGAGAAACATCGACCAGCTGCCTCGTGCACATCCCCTTCCAGGGATGTGCCTGCAACCAATGTACATGCCCTTGGCCGGAATCGAACCTGGGACCCTTCAGTCCGCAGACCGACGCTCTACCACTGAGCCAAACCGACCTCGGCCAAAGAGAGAATTTTAAAAGCAGCAGGAGAAAAGCAATTAGTTACCTACAAGGGAGTTCCCATGAGACTGTCAGCTGATTTATCAACAGAAGCTTTACAGGCCAGAAGGAATTGGCATGAAATATTCACAGTGATGAAAAGCAAGGACCTACAACCAAGAATACTCTACCCAGAAAAGCTATCATTGAAGGATATATAAAGATCTTCTCAAACAAGAAAAGGCTAAAGAAGTTCATCACTACCAAACTAGTATTATAAGAAATGCTAAAGGGTCTTCTTTAAGATAAAAAGAGATGTGGGGATGGGTGAAAATATGAAGGGATTAAGAAGTATAATTTGGAAGTTACAGAACAGTGATGAAAATATGAGATAGGAAATATAGTCAATAATATTGTAATAACTATGTATGGTACCAGATTGGTACTAGATTTATTGAGGTGATAACTTAATAAGTTATTTAATGTCTAATCACTGGGTTGTACATCTGAAACTAATATAATACTGTATGTCAACTGTAATTTTTAAAATATTTTTGAGTAAAAAAAAAACATATGCTAAGTGAAAAAAGTCAGTCATTGTATGATTCCATTTACATGAAATGTCTAAGATAGGCAAATCTATAGATACAGAAAGTAGATTAGTATTTGCCTAGGGCTGGTGGGGGTGGGGCATGGGATGTGACTGAAGTGATGAAATATTCTGAAATTAGTGGTGATGGTTGGATAACTTTGAATATACTAAAAACTTCTAAATTGTTAAGCTGCTATTTTAAAATGGTATTAATAAAGAAAAAGGAAACCATTTTGAAGGCATTTTCAGGGAAGTTATAAGTAAAAAGGCTGATATAAACTATTAATGAAATTGCCTTGAACTCATATTTTCCATGTATAATAGAACAAAAAAAGAGAGAGAGAGAAATAGAAAATTCAAGAAGATGTTAAATAAAATGTGTAAAACATTTCCCTTGATGATTTAGGATCAGAGCTGAGGAGTTATTTAGATAACTTTTGTATTTGTGTAATACTTAGTAAAATATCAAATTTTAATGAAATAATAGAGTTTGGGGGCTGATGGCATAAAGCAAATAACTCAATTTTCCTCCTAGAACAGGATATATTAAACAAATTTCCTCCTAGAACGGGATATATTAAATAAATTATCCAGTCAATTATCCAACAACATCAAAAGTGTATAAACTGTGTACACAGGTCAAGACGACTACTCTCTTTAGTCTACATTTGGTGGGGAATAGAGAGATACCATTGCTGTTTAGTCCATGCAGGTGGTGTCCTTGGAATTGTGCAATACACGGGCTATACAGACATACAGAGGATGGCATCATTTGGAAGAGAAACAATGAACTTTTTAGATTAAAGCTCCCTCTTTTTGCAATCAAAACAGCAAGTTGCTAATGAATAAGCATTTTTAGGCACCTGGAGAAAGAAGAAAGGATTGTGAGCAGATATGGGGTAGCCCTGTTTTAGGGGCTTGACAAGGACTAGTCTGAGTGAACTTACTGTACAGATTTTTGTGGACTTCCAAATGGATACTTGGAGAAGGCCGGTTTTAAAGTAGTATAGAAAGTGAAAAAACTGAATTCACAAGGTTTTCCACAAGGAACAGCTTGGAGGAAAAACAGAGTGGACTCCTGCCCAGCCAAGATCAGCAAGGCAGGGGGCCTGGCAGTCAAAAAAAAAAAAAGCCCTCTGTTGAGAACTCAGTTTTACCAGCTGAGAGACCCTGAAATTAGCCATGTCTCACCCAGGAAACCACAAAAGCCTCCAGGTTTAGTTGCAATCAACAAGGGTTCCTCACTAACAGGGGGAAAACAAGTCCAAGTGCAGTTCATTTTACTGGGAAATACAGCTGTTAACTACTCTTACCACAAACACGCTGTACATCTAGGAAATGCCTTCAGCAGTTTATCACTGCCATGCCAAGTCAGGAATCTCGTTGACTCAGTCATGTAGCTGGGAGAAGGTCTCTGTGTTTTAATGTCTATTTTCACTTTGCTTTTATTTTTGGTTGATTCTTATTAAGTACCATGTTGAAGCCTTAGCTCATTTTTCTCTTCTTACCCATTGCTTTGTCATATTATGTGTAAAACTAGTGTCCAGAATTTCTTTTCTAACATCTTATGGGGTGTGTGGGAGGATTCGTCATTCAGCCCTAAAGAACACAATGTCAAAAAAGAGTCTGAGGCTGAAACTGAAATCTTTTTTTGTCAAAGGAAATAAGTTTCTCAATGCCAGCTGGTGAACATAATTGGTTCTCTAGTGGCATTATTCACAGCTTTTTCCTCTCTCTGTGTGTGTCTCTCTCTTTCTCTTTAGATAACTTCCATCTTGCTTGTTAAAAGCAGAGGATATTTCAGAGAATTGGAATTCATTAGTCTTCCTAACAGAGGGAGTCTATTTAGATCTAAATTGGTGGTTAGCAAATATATAGATAATTCCCACACATTCTTATTTATCTTTCCCAGTCCGGAAGACTATAGAAACAGATGCCTCAGCGTCTGGCCGGGAGGCTCTACTCAGTGTACTTGAATACAAAGGTATCTGGGATTCTGATTGACAAAACTCTATAGAAACAAATGGAAACTTTTCACTGTTGAGTAGATTATCTATATAATCAGATTTCCCTAAGGTATTCATAATACCCAGAAATTCTAAGATAAGACTGTAATCTTTCAGAGAAACAGAACAAGAGGCAGAACATTAAAATGAAAGCGAGGTGTTGTGATGAAATCTGGGCTGGAAGCTCTTTCTCCAAACAAAAGTTGTCAGAAATTCAGCTGCTAGCAGATGCATCCAACAAGTGACCCCGTTTCCCTGAAAATAAGACAGTCTTATATTATTTTTTGCTCCCAAAGATGCACTAGGTCTTATTTTCAGGGAATGTCTTATTTTTCCATAAAGAAGAATACGGTACACATTTATTGTTAAATGAAAATAAAGGAAATTTATTACCTGTATACGGTATGGTAGTATGGTAGTTGTCAACACAAACCAGACAAACTGTGAATCCTGGGGGCCTTATTTTCGGGGGGATGCCTTATATTTCACTCAAAAGGAAACCTGTAAGTAGGTCTTATTTTCGAGGATGTCTTATTTTCGGGGAAACATGGTATCTATTCACGTTGTGAGTATCTGTCTGAGCAGAATCTGTGAGTGATCTGATCAAGTTCTTCAAACCTGGCCTTGCCTCTGGAATGAACTTTAGGTTTAGCCCAACTGAACGTCATAAAGTCATTTGCAAAGCATCCTATATAATAAAAGGGTAACATGCAAATCGACCAAACAACGGAACGACCAGTCGCTATGGTGCACACTGTCCACCAGGGGGCAGATGCTCAACACAGGAGCTGCCCCCTGGTGTCAGTGCGCTCCCACAGGAGCAGGAGGAGGGGGCAAGGATGGGAGTGAGGATGGGCACCACTCAGCCAGAAGCTGGGCTTGCCAGTGGGCTCACGACTGGCAAGAACAGTTGCAGTGGCAGGAGCTGTCTCCACGGCTGGTGGACTTCCCCCAAGGAGTCCTGGACTGTGAGAGGGCACAGGCCAGGCTGAGGGACCCCCCACTAGTGCACAAATGTTGTGCACCGGGCCTCAAGTATTAGTCATTATTTGCAATCCTAGAATTTGTATTTATATGTTGTAATTAATTAGTTTATTAGGCAAACATCTATCCACTATCTTTGAAGCACATATTGTGCTGCCTAGCAGGTGTGGCTCAGTGGTTGAGCCTCAACCTATGAACATGGAGGTCACGGATTCCATTGGCTATTCATGACACATGTCCAGATTGTGGGCTTGATCCCCAGTGAGGGGCATGCAGGAGGCAGCTGATCAGTGATTCTCTCTCATCATTGATGATCTCTCCCTCTCCCTTCCTCTCTGAAATCAATAAAAATATGTTTAAATTTAAAAAAATATATAGTGTTGTATATTGGGGGAAAATGAGTAAGAAATTCCTTCCCTCAAATAGCTTATTAATAAATTAGGGTATGGGACATTGAAACAACTATGTGCATTGAGAAATATAGAGACTTCAGTGGATTTAAGAAAGCAGACACTGCTGTCAGCTTGGAGATCTGAGGGGAAATTACACTAGGAGTTAAGATTTGAAGGACTCAGGGGGCCGAGTGCCCCGGGTGAGCCGAGTGTCCCAGGGGGCGGGTGAGCCGAGTGTCCCAGGTGAGCCGAGTGTCCCAGGGGGCCGAGTGCCCAGGGTGAGCCGAGTGTCCCATGGGGCCGAGTGCCCCGGGTGAGCTGAGTGTCCCAGGGGGCCGAGTGCCCCGGGTGAGCCGAGTGTCCCATGGGGCCGAGTGCCCCGGGTGAGCCGAGTGTCCCAGGGGGCCATGTGCCCCGGGTAAGCCGAATCCCCCAAAGGGGAAGGGTGTCCCGGGTGAGCCGTGTGTCCCAGGGGGCCAAGTGCCCCGGGTGAGCCGAGTGTCCCACGGGGCCGAGTGCCCCGGGTGAGCCGAGTGTCCCATGGGGCCGAGTGCCCCGGGTGAGCCGAGTGTCCCAGGGGGCCGAGTGCCCCGGGTGAGCCGAGTGTCCCAGGGGGCCGAGTGCCCCGGGTGAGCCGAGTGTCCCAGGGGGCCGAGTGCCCCGGGTGAGCCGAGTGTCCCAGGGGGCCGAGTGCCCCGGGTGAGCCGAGTGTCCCAGGGGGCCATGTGCCCCGGGTGAGCCGAGTGTCCCAGGGGGCCGAGTGCCCCGGGTGAGCCGAGTGTCCCAGGGGGCCGAGTGCCCCGGGTGAGCCGAGTGTCCCAGGGGGCCGAGTGCCCCGGTTGAGCCGAGTGTCCCATGGGGTCGAGTGCCCCGGGTGAGCCGAGTGTCCCAGGGGGCCATGTGCCCCGGGTAAGCCATATCCCCCAAAGGGGAAGGGTGTCCCGGGTGAGCCGTGTGTCCCAGGGGGCCAAGGGCCCCGGGTGAGCCGAGTGTCCCATGGGGCCGAGTGCCCCGGGTGAGCCGAGTGTCCCACGGGTCCGAGTGCCCCGGGGGAGCTGAGTGTCCCAGGGGGCCATGTGCCCCGGGTAAGCCGTATCCCCCAAAGGGGAAGGATGTCCCGGGTGAGCCGTGTGTCCCAGGGGGCCGAGTGCCCCGGGTGAGCCGAGTGTCCCAGGGTGCAGTGTGCCCGGGCGAGCCGAGTGTCCCAGGGGAAGCAGTGGGACCCAGGGGAAGGGGCAGTGAAAACCAGAGGAGGAGCGGACTCTATACATAGGGTCCTGAGATAGTCACCATAAAACAAACAGACTGCCAAATGACAGCGGGGAGGGGAAGGAGACCTGGGGGGAGATAGGAGAACAACCGAGGGACTGGTATGCATGAACATAAGTACAACCAATGAACACAGAACTCTGGGGAGGGAGGGCATAAATGGGGGGGGCAATGGTAAACTATGTACACAGAAAATACCTTAATAAAATTTGTTTTTAGTTTAAAAAAAATTAAAAAAAACGATTTGAAGGACTATACTATTTTGTAGAAAGAAGACATTTCATGGAGAAAATAGCAGAATGAATGGCATACAAACAGGAAACAACAAACGATTCAGTTGCAATGTAGCCTTGAGCACATGTAGACGATAAAGTTAAGACAGCAGATAGGGATAAAAATAGAGGAATGGGAGCCCTACCTGTTTAGCTCAGTGGATAGAGCATTGGCCTGCGGACTGAAGGGTCCCAGGTTTAATTCCAGTCAAGGGCACATGCCCAGGTTGCAGGCTTGATCCCCAGTGGAGGACCTGCAGGAGGCAGCCAATCAATGATATTCTCTCTCATTATTGATGTTTCTATTTCTCTTTCCCTCTTTTTTCCTCTCTGAAATTAATAAAAATATTTTTTTAAATATAGGAATTGGATATAAGGGAAGTTTGCCATATCCAATAATATAATATGTGTAACATATTCTAGTAAAAATTAATATATTCTACAACAGTGGAGAAAAACACACAATTGAAAAAATAATGTTTTCTCCTTAGTTGCCATAAGAAATCTGACTTCATTTTTTGTTATTAAGGTATGCAGAAAGAGTTACATAAAAGTTTCAATTTGATTTAGTTGTTCTAAGAGAAAATTCTATATAATACAAGGCTAATATGCAAATCTACCAAACAGCAGAACGACCAGATGCTATTACGCACACTGACCACAAGAGGGCAGACACTCGATGCAGGAGCTGCCCCTGGTGGTCAGTGGATTCCCACAGGGGGAGCACCGCTCTGCCCGAAGCCAGGCTGATGGCTGGAGAGCACAGCAGTGGTGGTGGGAGCCTCTCCCACCTCCGCACAGTGCTAAGGACACCTCTGGGTCCCGGACTTCGAGAAGATGCAGGCCAGGCTGAGGGACTCCCCACCCAGTGCACGAATGTCGTGCATCGGGCCTCTAGTCCAATCTAATAATAGAGTAATATGCAAATTCACCATTACTCGAACACACAAGATGGCTGCCCCCATATTATTAAAGATCCTGCTCACATGTGGACACAAAATGGCCACCACAAGATGGCAAGCAGGAGAGGGCAGTTGGAAGGCACCAGGCCTGCAAGGGAGGGCAGTTGAGGGCAATCAGGCAAGCAGGGGAAGGCAGTTGGGAGACACCAGGCCTGCAAGAGAAGGCAGTTGAGAGGGACCAGGCCTGCAAGGGAGGGCAGTTGGGAGTGATCAACCCTGCAGGGAGGGCAGTTAGGGGTGACCAGCAGGCAGAGGAGGGAAGTTGGGGGCAAACAGGCTGGTAGTTAGACATCAATCAGGCTGGCATGGGAGTGGTTAGGGGGTGATCAGGCTGGTAGCAGAAGCAGTTAGGGGCAATCAGGAAGGCAGGTAGGTGAGCAGTTGTGAGCCATCAGTCCTAGATTGTGAGAGGGATGTCCCAGATTGAAGAGGCCTCTAGTATTTATATAAAAACCTTACTCCTTTTCTATATTTACCTCCAAAAAGCCTCTAGTTTGAGCAATTTTACTCTATGTGAATCAATTTAGAAAGTAGGAGGAAGAGGGACTTAGAAGGTGGTCTTAAACCCCTACTCAAGGCTGGTTATTCCTCTGCCCTGAGGTTTCACATCACATGGTTCATATCATGTGTCTATTCAAATCATGTTTTTCTTCATTGTACAGTGTCTGATAATATCCACTGACAACTAAGTAGCAAGGGCTAATATTTCTCAAGTAGGTAAGAATACATCCAATAATGCCTTAGGAAATTGTTCACAAAATTCTAGTTCATTATCCAATTAGGAAAGAGAATTAAAGAAGTTTTCTGTTGGAGCTTGTGTAACAGGAGGCATTTTGGAGTAGAGGTGGTGTTTCCTGGCATTTAATTAAACAACATTTTCTAGGATCTTATATCTAGTACTTTTACTAGCGTGAGTGAAAAAATAAAGCTAGGAAAAGTAAAATTGGTTTCTAAAGGGGGGATTTTTTTTGTATTAGTTTAACTTTCCTCTTTGCAAAAAAATAATAACTACAGGGTTATATAAACTGGAGGAAAATATTCTATAATAATTGCATCAGACAAAAAATAATAATTTAAACCCTGTTATAACATATCAATTATACTTTTAGTTTCAAATTATGTTTACCAATTGTAGTGTCTAATTCTTTTTTTCTCCCAGTTTTTTTATTTAAAGAAAAACTATTTTAAATATAATAATGTACATGCAATAAACCTTAATATTTCAAGAAAAATGACCTTAATTCTAATGTTACATGCAGCAAACATTAATATCTCAAGAAAATTTTCTTTATTTTTGTAAATAAATTTTTATTGTTCATATTATTACAAATGTTCCTCATTTTTCCCCCTCCAATTGCTCCACACCACCAGTTTCCATCTCACCCTCTGTCCTTTCCCCAGCCCCCATTGTCCTCATCCATAGGTGCAGTTTATGTTCAGTCTCTTCCCACCCCCCCACCAATCCCCATTTCCCTGAGAATCATCAGTTCACTCCTCTTCCATACCTCTGATTCTATTATATTCACCAGTTAATATTGTTCATCATGATTTTTACTTCCCTTGGTTTTTAGATTCACTTGTTGATAGTTACGTATTTGTTGTTCATAATTTTTATCTTTATTTTCTTCCTCTTCCTAAAGAACCCCTTTTAGCAATTCATATAATTCTGGCTTGGGAGTGATGAACTCTTTTAGCTTAAATTTACTTGTGAAACTCTTTATCTGGCCTTTGATTCTGAGTGACAGCTTTGCTGGGTAGAGTATTTTTGGCTGTAGGTTCTTATTTATTCATCACTTTGAGTATTTCTTGCCATTCCTGTCTGGCCTGCATGGCTTCTGTTGAGAAATCAGCTGACAATCGTATGGGTGCTCCTTTATAGGTAACTACCTGCTTTTGTCTTGCGTGTTTTTAATATTCTCTCTTTGTATTTTGCTCTTTGAATTTTAATTATGATGTGTCTTAGTGTGGTCCTCTTTGGATTTCTTTTGTTTGGGGTTCTGTGTGCTTCCTGGACTTGTAAGTCTATTTCTTTCCCCAGATGGGGGAAGTTTTCTGTCACTATTTCTTTCAATATGTTTTAGGTATCTTGCTCTCTCTCTTCTTCTGGGACCCCCATAATTCTGATGTTGGTTCCCTTAAAGTTGTCCCAGAGGTTTCTTACACTATCTTCAACTTTCTGGAATCTCTTGTCTTCTTGCTTCTGCGGAGGAGTGTCGTCTGGCTCTTTGTGTTCCAAATCTTTGGCTTGATTCTTGTGATCTTCCATTCTGTTTTTAGGACTCTGTATAATATTTTTTATTTCATAGAATGTATTCTTTATTTCTAGTTGATCCCTTTTCATATCCTCATATGTCTCATTTATTGTATCAGCCGTTTCTAGGAAATTCTTGAACAACCTTATAAGCGTGGTTTTGAACTCTATATCCAGTTGCTTTTTGTCCTCCATTTTTTTTGTTTGTGATCTGTTTCCTCATCTCGGCATTTTCGCTGCTTCCCTGAGTTGGTAGGTTGGGAGGATCAGCTGTGTCTATGCCAGGAGACAGCCTTATTCCACTAGATTTGGAAATCTGCAAAACCCTCTGTGTTCAGCTTGGATTGGGCGGAGTTTCAGGGTGGAGCCTACAGCCTTGGCTTCCGGTTAGCCCCGACCTCTGAGTTTCCTGAGTCTCTGTACCTCAGTGTCCTTTGGTATTCGCTGCAAGTGCCTCTGAGAGAAAGGCGTCCTAGAATTTCACCAGCTACCATACAGTCTACTCTCTCCCCCAACAAGCCCCCAACTGGGGTTCAGTGCAGTTGGAAGTGAGGTTAAGAGCAGTCCGGAGCTTGTGTCTCCTTCCCGCTAGGGCAATCCAGCGGCCCAATCAACCTTCTGTCCTCTGCATGAAATTTGTGGGACTCGGGAGCTCTGCCTTACGCCACTCCCCTTACAGCCCAGATTCCCTCTATATGAGCCTGGGGCCTGAGGGTCTCTCCCAGGACTGGGGTTCAGTGCAGCCAGAACTGGGGCTCAGCACAGTCAGGAGCTTTTGTCTCCTTCCTGATAGGGCAATCCAGCAGCTCAGGGATCAGCCTGTCCTCTGTGCACAAATGTGCGCGACTCCGGGACTCTGCCTTTTGCTGCTCCCCTAAGCTTCCACCTTTCAGCCTAGATTCCCTCTATATGAGCCTAGGACCCCAGGGTCTCGCCCAGAACTGGGTTTCAGTGCAGTAGGAGTTGGGGTTCAGCACAGTCCGGAGCTTTTATCTCCTTCCCGCTAGGGAACGCCAGCCAGGCACTCAGCCGCCCCTCCTCTCCGGCCCCGTCCTCTCCCCACGCAAGCACCGTGTCTCTCCGTACCTTAGGCTTTTACAGCTCCTCTGATTTTCCTTCTGGTTTTCTCTTTCCTTCTAGTTGTAGAATTTCCAGTCAGTCAACCTTCCTGTAGTTCTGGATAATGTCCACTTTATATTTTAGTTGTATTTTTTGAAATTGTTGAGTGAGGCTGCAGTTAGGCTGTTACCTATGCCGCCATCTTGGTGGGTTCCCCCCCCCCCCCCAATGTCTAATTCTTAACCAGAAAATCAGAGTCTCTAATGCATAGCATAGCAGTCAGATATTAACATAGAAAACAACTTCTATAGGTTCTTCAAAAACTTAAAACTGGAACTGCCTTATGACCCAGTGTTTCCACTCCTGGGCATATGGCCAAAGAGGCTCCAAACACTAATTTGAAAGAATATATGCAAATATATGTCATATGCTCGTTGTAGCATTATTTACAATAGCCAAGATATGGAAGCAACCTAAGTACCCATCAATAGACAAGTGGATTGACCTAGAGGGCTAAGTGAAATAAGTCATACAGAGAAAGACAAATACCATATGATTTCACTTATATGTGGAATTTAAAGGGCAAAATAAATGATCAAGCAGAACAGAAAAAGACTCATAGAGAAGACGGATGGTTGCCTAAGGGGAGGAAGGCTGATGGAAGGACTGGGTGAAAAAGGTGAAGGGATTAAGTACAAATTGGCAGTTAGCGAATAGTCACAGGGTTGTCAAGTAGAGCATAGAGAATATAGTCATTAATATTGTAATAACTATGTATGGTGTCAGGTGGGTATTTGAAATATTGGGAGGACCTCTGTAAAGTATATGATTGTCTAACCCAGCCGTGGGCAAACTACGGCCCATGTACCAGATCCGGCCCGTTCGGCTGTTCTGTCCGGCCCACGGAGCCGAAAGAGCAGAGGGTTCTTTTGCTCTCCCCTCCGCTCCTTCACCAGCAGCCCAAGATGAGAGTGCCAGCATTGCCAGGTTGCTTTTGTTCCGGGCCTCCGGGCCAGTTTAAGAACCCATTGTGGCCCTTGAGTCAAAAAGTTTGCCCACCCCTGGTAACCACTATGCGATTACACCTGAAACTAATACAAAATAATATTGAATGTAAACTGTAATTGAATAAGGAACTGTTTGACATTGAAATTGGGACTCAAAAGAACTTTTGGCCCAGAAAGAAACTCACTACAGACTAATTCATTTGCCTCTCAGCATAACCATTATGGCTTGTCTCAGTTTCGGTTCTTTTAAGGGAATTCCTTATATCACATGATCTAACACATCTAGGGAAAATAATGAACAATATAAATTGATGAACAAAAACAGACCCGGAGACAGAGAAGCAGCGATCAAACTGTCAAACCTCAGAGGCAAGGTAGGGGAGGATGGGGACAAGGGGGAGAGATCAACCAAAGGACATGTGTGCATACATATAAGGCTAACCAGAGGTCATGGACAACAGGGGGGCAGGGCATACATAGGGAGGGGTTTGGGATGGGAATGAGGGGATAAGGACAATTATGTGATACCATAATCAATAAAGAAATTTTTAAAAAGATTTAAAAAACTGTAATTGAAAAATAAAATTTAAAGAAAAGAAAGAAAAACACTTCCATTAAAATAAATTAAAGAGGAATTGTTATTTTAACTTAATTCATTATAAGTACATTAAAACAATAACACTGAATTGTGAGGCATATTATGTATTACGTATGTAATGTAAAGTTGAGGGCAAAAGTACTACAAAGGATGGGGAGCAGGTAAATGGAATTTTACTGCTGCAAGACTTGTACATTTTATGTGAAATGTAAGAACACTAATTCTAAGTACATTATATTAAGTGAGTAATGGGTCTGGAACTCTGTAAGCCAACATGGGAAAATAAAACAATGTAAAAAAGGGTACTAAAAGGCCAATAGGAGAACTAAAATTGAATATTAAAATTTTTTAAATTTACCTAAAATAAGGTTGAATATGAGAATAAAAAGAGCATAAGACAAAATAGATGGGACAACTAGAAAACAAATAACAAGATGGCATTGGTAAATGGATTAAACACTTCAATAAAAACGCATAGATTGGTGGTTTCAAAAGCAATACCCTGGACCACTGCTTGGTAACAGAAAGGAATGAACTATTGATATGCACCACGGCTTCCAAGAACAGTAATGGAATTAGACTGAATGAACAAAAGCAGTCCTGAGGGTTACATACTGAGTGGTTCCATTATAATCATCTTGAAAATATAATTATAAAGATAGAGAAAATATTGACTGGTTGCCCGTAGTTAAGGACTGGGGGGAGAAAGGGCCGGGGCTGGGAAGGAGCAGTACCGGGAAGCCCTGTGGTGGCGGCAGCATAGCTGGAAGTGGTGGTGATGGTGACTACACCTACAATAAAATTACATAGAAGCACACACACCCCAATGTGAATCCATGTAAAACCCGAGAAACCTGAATGAGCTCTATGAATTGCACAAATCTAATTTTTCTAGTATTGACTCTGTACTATATTAATGCAAGGTGTTAATATTGGGAGACATTGGGTGAAGGGTCCACAAAACCTCCCTGTAAATTAATTTATAACTTCCTATAAATTTATAATTATTTCAAAATAAAATGTTGGTAAGAAATCAAGATGCACTACATGTTGTCTCCAAGAAATGACTTCGAATATAAAACAAAAAGATTGAAAATAAAAGAATGGCAATATACATGGTGGGGCAAAAGTAGGTTTTCAATTGTTCATATGGAAAAACATATGCAGGTTATGATTATTACAATAGCTTTATCAATTCTGTGTTTCATGTACCCACAACTGTAAACCTAATTTTGCCTATCCTTGTATGTACCATGTAAAAGCATAAGAAAAACTTGGGGGGGGGGGAATAATATTACCAAGATGAAGAGGGCCATTTTATAATGATAAAAGGATCTGTTCGCCAAGAATACATGAAACCCTGTATGTGTATGCATCCATGGACCAAGCAGAGAATAGACAAACCACAATTATAGATGGAGATTTTAACGTTCCTCACTATAAAATTAATGGAATAACAAAAACAATTTTTTAAAATTAGAAAAGACTTTAACAATGCTATCAAACATATTAAAGTGATATTTATATATTAAATATCAAATGCCATATGATATTTATATAACAGTATATCCTTGTATTGAGCATTATACTGACAGTTCAAGCCAAGGCAATAGGCAATAATAAAAGGAAATACAGGCTTAAAAAGTAGAAATAAAGAAGTGAAACTATCTTTATTCACAGATAATGTGGTCTTCTACATAAAAAATCTGAAAGAATCTTCCCCCAAAAAAGCCTCTGAAACTAATAAAAGATGGTAGGATCACAGCATCCAAGGCCAAAATGTACAAATCAATTGTTTGTTTGTTTTATGCTAGCAACAAATGGAGACTCCATTTAAAATACCATTCATAATAGCATTAAACTGTAAAATTCTTACGGATAAACTTAACCAAATATGTACAAAACACTGAAAACTACAATATATTACTAGGGGAAATCAAAGAAGAACTAAACAAATGAAGAGATATACTGTATTCATGGATTGGAAGACTATTAAGATGTCAATTCTCCTCAAATTGATCTGTAGATTTAATGTAATCCCAATAGAAATTCTACCAGGTTTCTTTCCACTAGGAATTGATGAATTGATTCTAAAGTTTATATGGAAATACAAAGGATGTAGAAGAGCCAAAAGAGTTTTGAAACAGAAGAACAAGGTTGGAAGACACACTACCTGATTTTAAGATTTCTGGAATGCTATGGTAATTGACAGTGTACTAGTGTAAGGAAGAGCATATTGAATAGTTGTATAGAATACATACAAGAAATATACCCAAAGTACATATAAACAATGCTTGTAATTCAATAAGATAATAAGCAATCCTATTTTTAAAATGGGTAAAAGATTTTAACAAATACTTTACCCACCACAACACACAATTGGCAAATTAGCTCACAAAAAGATGCTCGATATCATTAGTCTGTACTCAAATGAAAGTTAAAAACTTCATGAGCCACCACTACAAATCTACTAGAACAGCTAAAATGTTAAAAGACTGACAATATCAAGTGCTGGTCATCATGTGAGGAACTGAAACTCTAATACATTGCAGGTGGAATGTAACGTGATAGTCACTTTGGAAAACAGCAGACCTTTATGCAGTTAAACATCGACTTATCACACATTGCAGCAATCCCATACCTAAGTATTTATCCGAAAGAAGTGAAAACATATGCAAATGTTTATAGTGGCTATATTCATAATAGGCACAAATTTGAAGCAGCCCGCATTTCCAACAACTGTTAAATAGATAAACAAATCGCAGTACATCTGTACAGTGAAATACTGCCGTTGATATTTGCAACAATACAACATGGGCGATTCTCAATAGCATTATGCTAAGTGAAAGAAGCCAAAAAACTAAGTGGAAAATGCCATATGATTTAATTTATACAGCATTCTGGAGAGGCAAAATTATAATGAGAAAAACAAGTTCAGTCGCTTCCAGGGACTGAGGATAGAAGGAAGAGATTTGCTTAAGAAAGATGAGTTTCATTTCTAAAATGTTTCAAAATTTTGTAAGATGCAACAAAAGCAGTGATTAGAGGGAAATTTATAATTTTAAATGCAAAATTATAAAAGAAAAAGAATCAATAAGTTTCTACTTTAAAAACAATTAGATGAAGAAAAATGAAATGCAAAAGAAAGAAGAAAAAAAGATATGAGCAGATATCAATGAAAAAAAATAAAGAAAATTGATAAACCTTTGGAAATACTGTCCAAAGAAAAATAAGAGAAAACACAAATTACTGATATGAGAAATGTAAAAGACAATATCACTATTTAGTGATGGACACTAAAAGAATAAAAAAGCAATATCCTAACCCAGGCTGGTATGGCTCAGTTGGTTGGAGCAGCATTCCACACACCACAAGGTGGCAGTTTGGTTCTAGTCAGGGCACATACCCCGATTGTGGCTTCAATCCCTGGTTGGAACGTATGCAGGAGGCAACCATTAAATATTTCTCTCTCACATCGGTGTGTGTGTGTGTGTGTGTGTGTGTGTGTGTGTGTGTGTGTCTTTGTCTCTCCCCCTCTTTTCCACTCTCTCTAAAAATCAATTGGAAAAAGTCAATTCTTCCCTAAATATCTCTGTATATCCCATATCATTTGAAACAAACTCTAATTGAGGTTCTTTTTTCCAATGTCTAAATAGAAATGAATGGCGGCTCTCTCTCTGAAGCACACCCACACCTTTCTCCTTCCCCAGGCTCCTTCTGTCTGCCGTTTTTTTTGTGTGTGTGGTTTTTTTTTCTTCAAATGTCATTTCTTTGCCTCTATAACTTGTTTCCTGATGCCATATAGCCCAGCTGGCTCACCTTTTCTACCTCTGTGACTTTCTAAATAAACTTTCTCTTATTAAAAAATTTATATATATGGAGAGAGAGAGAGAGAAAGAGAGAGAGAGAGAGAGAGAGAGAGAGAGAGAGAGAGAGAGAGAGAGAATTGAACAAGATGACTATAAAATGCATGAAGAAATACTAAGGTCATAAAAAGCCAAACTATCTTAAAAACAAATAACAAAATCCAAGGACTTACATTATCTGATTTCAAGAGAAACACAAAACAAAACCCACAAAAACAACATAAAAAACCTTGACCCATACCTCATAGCATCACAAAAATTGATTCCCATTAGATCAATAGAACTAAATCTAAAGAGCTAAAAACTGTAAACCTTCTAGAAGAAAATATTTTCATGAACTTGGAGTAACAAAGGTTTCTTGGTACCCGGAAGCACTAACCATAAATAAATAGTTGATAGAAACAGACTTCACTAAATTAAAAAGTTTCTGTTATCAAAAGACCTATTAAGGGCCGAAACTGGTTTGGCTCAGTGGATAGAGTGTCAGCCTGCAGACTGAAGGGTCCCGGGTTTGATTCCGGTCAAGGGCATGTAACTTAGTTGTGGGCATATCCCCAGTAGGAGGTCTGCAAGAGGCAGCTGATTGATGACTCTCTCTCTCATTGATGTTTCTAACTCTCTCTCTCCCTTCCTCTCTGTAAAAAATCAATAAAATATATAAAATTTTAAAAAGACCCATTAAGAGATAAGTCAATGAGCTGCAGACTAGGACTAAACATTCACAGTACATATCTGGCAAAGGACTTGTGTCAAGAACATATAAACAATTCCAATAAATCCTACATAATAAGAGCCTAATATGCTAAGTGTCTGTTTGTTTGACTGTTCGACTAGTCGCTATGACATGCACTGACCACCAGGGGGAAGATGCTCTGAATGGTAGGTTAGCTTGCTGCTGGGGTCCAGCCAATTGGGACTGAGTGAGATGGCCAGACACGCCCTGAAGCCTTCCCATGGTTCCTCCTTGGCCCCAATAGTGCACTGGTGGAGTCCCTCAGCCTGGCCTGCACCCTTCACAATCCGGGACCCCTCAGTCGGAGAGCTGGTTTTGACCTAATCCTTGCAGGCCAGGCTGAGGGACCCCACTGGTGCATAAATCCATGCACTGGACCTCTAGTCTATAATAAAAAGACAAATAGCCAAATAAAAATAAGGAAAATACTTAAATAGATACTTTACAAAGAAGCTATGTAAGTAGCTTATGAAAAAGAGCCCCAAATCATTAGCCATCAAGAAAATGTAAAGTAAAACCACAATAACATACCACCACACCCGACTAGAGTAGCTAAAGGTTAAAAGTTGATAGTATCAAATGTTGATGAGGATGTGGAGTAATGGGGACTCTCAGTGCTGACTGGAAGGAGAGCAAAATGACAACCATTTTGTAAGTCAGCCTGGCAGTTTCTCAGTTATTCCACTTCTAGGTTTTACCTAAGAGAAATGAAAACATGTGAATGCAAAAGACATGTACAGGAATGTTCATACCAGCTTCATTAATAATGTCCCCAAACTGGAAACAACCCAAATGCTTATCAACAGGACAGTACATACATAAATCATGATATAGCCATAGACAAATACTGCTTATCAATACTCAACAACATGAGTGAACTTCAAAAACATTACACACAAAAAAAATTCAAACACAATAGATGAATAAAATTTCATTCATTTGATGTTCTAAATATGGCAAAAATAATCTAAGGTGAAAGAAATCAGAACAGTGGTTGTTTCTATTGGATGGAGGGAATGGGGATTGACTGGGAAGGAAATGAGGGAACTTTCTGGAGTGATGAAAATGTTTGATAATTGATAGGTAAGGATTATATGGGTGCACACAGTTATCAAACCTCATCGAATTATACATTTAAAATCTATGCATTTCAATATATGTATCTTATACTTCAATTAGAAAAAAAATAGTTTTGAGAAGTAAATTGAAAAACAGCCAAAACCGGTTTGGCTCAGTGGTAGAGCGTCGGTCTGCGGACTGAAGGGTCCCAGGTTCGATTCCGGTCAAGGGCATGTACATTGGTTGCAGGCACATCCCCGTTGGGGGGTGTGCAAGAGGCAGCTGGTCGATGTTTCTCTCTCATCGACGTTTCTAGCTCTCTGTCTCTCTCCCTTCCTCTCTGTAAAATATCAATAAAATATATATTTTTAAAAAAAGAATAAAAACAATCATTAAACTACTTTAACAAAACAAGCTCAATAAAAGTCTGCTTATAAGAGAAAGCAATGTGTGGTGCCAGATGGATACTAAACTTATTGGGGTGAATCACTTCATAAGGTACATGAATGTCTAATCACTGTGATGTACACTTAAAAATAATTCAATATTGAATGTTAACTGTATTGAAAACATAAATTAAAATAAGAGAAAAATAAATCTGGGACCTACTGGTACTGAAGACTTTGTAATTAAGAAAAAGGAGAAAGAGCTGAGCTGGAGTGGCCCAGTGGTTGAGCATTGACCTATGAACCAAGAGGTTCAATTCCCTGTCAGGGCACATGCCTGAGTAGCAAGCTCCATCCCCAGTAGGGGGCATGCAGGAGACAGTCGATCAATGATTTTCGCTCATCATTGATGCTTCTATCTCTCTCTCCCTTTCCCTTCCTCTCTGAAATCAATTATATATATATATATATGTTTTTAAAAAAGGAGAAAGAGGAAGCAAGGATAATCATCAAGACCATCATTTATTCATATGATTTTTTTTCTCATTTTATTCCCACAACAACCGATTTATCAGATATGGTAGGAAAAACATCCTTTAATAAACAAATCTCCCTCCGCCCCCCTCCCCCCGATCCTGACCACCAGCCTTAGTAAAAACCTTAGGTATAAGGCCACTTATACACTCAATACCAAAGCACTTTTTTTCTGTTTTTAAATTTTCAGGCAATACTATCACTAAAATATGTGAAGGGCGGGGGGAGGGGAGGGAGGAGGGAGAGTGTGGAATGCCTATTATCATTCTTTGTTTCAGCAATACTAATAAAATATGCACCAGATCTATGACCAGAATTCTTGAAACATCCTATTCTGTGCAATTCATACTACTACCGTGTTTCTCCGAAAATAAGACATCCTCCGAAAATAAGACCTACTTCATGGAAACATTATACTTCCCTTGAAAATAAGACCTAGCGCATCTTTGGGAGCAAAAATTAATATAAGACACTGTCTTATTTTCGGGGAAACACGGTAGATTATCTGCCAGGCCGAGGGACCCCACTGGTGCATGAATCCATGTACCGGGCCTGCAGTATAAGTTGGGGGCTAGAAAGCATGATTTTCCTAATAAATATTCTACCTCATGCTCACTGCAAAACTGAGCCTAGCACAACCCCCCTACCATCTCAACTAAGAGTCTCAGGAAAAAACTATTCCTAAGCTTCTGTGAAAACAGCACGCAGTTGTACACCAGGGCAGCAGGAATAGGAACGGGTAAGTGGTTCTTACCACATCCAGTACCGCACGGACAAATACGTCCAGGTAGACAGTGGTGGCCTCCGTCCAGTCGTGAACTGGTCTCATGTCCTTATGATACTTCTGCAGTAGCTGCTTGGTGAGATGGTACAGAGCAGAATTCCTGGGACCAGGTGTATCTATGGCTAGGATTCCTGAACAAGAAAACTATCATTGTGAAGTTGAAAATAAGAGGAGCTTAGCTTCTTTAGGAGAGTTCAGACTATTCCAAACTCCTAGCAGAATATAGCCTCAGCTCACCCTGATCAGCCTAAGCCCACAGCCAGGTGGTAATTTTTTTTGACAGACAGTTTTAAACAACTGATGTAAATAAGCTGATGGCCTCTGTGTCCAATAGAGAAATCTCATTGCAAAGATAAATAAATCAGCTCCATCTTCAAGGAAGCTAAGCTGCAGCCACAATTTCAGTTTCTAATAATCATGCATCTTGGAGACGAATCCTTTCCTTGTTCTTGTACCGCCTCTTCCTGTACATGAGACTAACCTTCCTACATACTTAGCCAATTTTTTTTATTTTCCATTTTTAATTCAACAGTTAAAATAGAAAACCCAGGCAAAAACATGGACGAACCAACGAACCCAAAGATCTGTGTGGATTTCTAAATAATGGGATTAATGAGATTCCAATTCTTTTCTCCTACAAAAAAAGAAATCACTTTTCTCACTCGGTCTGTCTTTAAATAAAATGCACTTGTCAGAAAATGAGATCTTCATTTGGGGAAATTCTCTCTAGTTCCAGGGAGCACCCGTTTCCTACGGCCCAGGAATCTTGATTTGTGGAGGAGCAGGGGTTGGTGTTGGGGGAGGGGAAAAGAAGCAAGAGAAATGAGCGTCAACAATTGGAGGTGACAAATCTGTGAGGGTTTTCTCCGAATTGCAGAAAGATATTTTGCTCACAAGCTTTGCCAGCCCTCAGGGGATTCAAAGCCTCGCTAAGTCATTGGACTGAAGCAAATTGTGTGGCTCCTGCCAGGGTGCGTGAGTGAAATCTATCTGTAGTGTCCTGCCTGTGAATTCGCTGGCGCTCAGTGGTTTTGATGGTTATTTTGATGAGCTGCTGAAGGTATGCAGGATCCAGCAGGAAACTGTAAATGAGATATCTTCTCCCTTGCAAGACAGTCCTGTTTCTACCCATTTCTCTATGAATGATGCCATGTCACTTGCAGCCACAGGCAGCAATTTCTATGATTTATCAATGTCATTGTGACCAAAATGCTCACAGCGACGCTGGAGGTGCAATTCCAGGCTCATCGTGGGCAGTGGAATATTCGCTTTCATTACCCTCGGAACTGGGAGCCTAATGAGAATATTAACTCCCTAACTGCTCATCTGAGGGGCGCCTGAAGTGGCGGGAGCTATTCAGGCGCGCAGGCCGAGGTGCGTGGCTTGCATCAGGCATCATGTTTAGGGTGTTTTGTGAACACTGATTGTCAAAAAATGTGCTGTGACTCTCCACCTGAAGCCATCTCTTGCTGGCGTACCCCAGGGGACAGAAGTCAGACGCACAGAGACAAGCTAGGCTGGTGTGTTTCCTGTAAACTTTGCTGTGGGCGACCTCACTTTTACCTCGCTCGGAAGCTCCCAATTCCAGTCCCAGTTGGGGAAACACTGAAATGGCATGTTTCAACATGGATAACTGCCCGAGACAGAATGAAGACAATTCTGAGAAATGAACACGTGTGTTCCCTACACCCTCTGCTCACAAAGACTCAGATTCCCAGCTACCGTCTTTTCGAAAAAGCAATCAACAGGTCCCCTCAGGTAAACACATATTTCCTAGAACATGTCGAGGTCTTTGGGTAAAAAAGAGCAAATTCTGGAAGCCAGAACTGGGAACAAAAGAGAAATGAGCATCCATAGGAGAAACATAAGAAACAAAAGGAAGATGGTTTAAGTAAATTGTATGAGGAAAGAGTTCTTTGTTTAAAATGGGAAGAAATGCTGAAACTGGTTTGGCTCAGTGGTAGAGCATCGGTCTGCGGACTGAAAGGTCCCGGGTTTGATTCTGGTCAAGGGCATGTACACTGGTTGCGGGCACATCCCGGGTAGGGGGTGTGCAAGAGGCAGCTGGTTGATGTTTCTCTCTCATCGACGTTTCTAGCTCTCTATCTCTCTCCCTTCCTCTCTGTAAAATATCAGTAAAATATATATATATATATATATATATATATATATATATATATATATATATTTAAATAAAATAAAATGGGAAGAAATAATAAATTACATTTCTATGATGCATGCAAATTTGCCTGAGGAGAAAGATCTATAACAGGAGGGAGATTAAGGATCTAAGTGACCATTAATTAACAGTAAATTATGCCCCTTGAAAGCTAATGTGACATTCTCAGGGGAGCCAAATGACTCGCCATAAAGTGATGTTTCAACAGACACTGATGGACGCTCTTGGCAGACCTGGAGTAGAGTGCTCCTAGCACTGCCTCCTGACAACCAGCTTCAAATAACTCACTCAAGCCGGTTTAGCTCAGTGGATAGAGCGTCGGCTTGCAGAATGAATGGTCCTGGGTTCGATTCTGATCAAGGGCATGTACATGAGTTGTGGGCACATCCCAGTAGGAGGTGTGCAAGAGGCAGCTGATCGATGTTTCTCTCTCATTGATGTTTCTAACTATCTGTCCCTCTCTCTTCCTCTCTGTGAAAAATCAATAAAATATATAAAAAAATAAAATAAAAATAACCCACTCAAGATCTTGGGAAGGGGAATGTGATAGGAACTGAGCTATAAAACACTATTAGGTGAAGAGAGGGTGTGTGTGTGTGGTTTTTTTAAAGATAAGAATACAGTAGGATAATTCCTTTGTTTTCCTTATTTGAATGAGTTTCTCTTACCCACACCTATCATACAGTGTTCTGCACTTTGATTAAAAGAGCTATTCTGGCTTTAGTGAGCATACTATCTTTAGGATTATGCAAGGTACACATACACCTGAGAGGTTACAAGGAAATAGAGGTTCAGGTGTGCTGTTCTATTGAATACCTCATACTGATTGAATGCTTTCATATGTCAGGCACAAGGCTAAAGGCGATTTCCATGAATTATCTCATTTAACTTTGGCCACAGCCTGTAACATAGATACTCTCCAGCCCCGTGTGTCACTATTATTACAGGTGAAGGACTACAGCCTTGACGAGGTTAGTACCACCTGAGGTCATACAGCTGGCAAGCAAAGAGGCTGGTATTTAACAGTTACTGATCTGTGGCCCGGCTTCCTGAAAATATTAGCCACCGTGGTGAGTAACCTTTGCAAAGAGAGACAGACGGGTGCATCACATCGTACACTGTTGGGCAGAAACAGCCCCTCATAATTTTTTGGGAATGTGTGTTTTCAGGTCCATCATAGCTTCTGTTTGTGTTGCACCTTACACAGTCCACCATGCTGTCTTGTCTGATCTTTATGAGCATACAAACTAAATAGTTAACTTGCAGGAAAACTGACTCTCTAAGAGATTAGTGGACTCGCCAGGGTCACCAGGCTGGCCAGCAGTGGTGCAGGAACTAACTAACAGGCTCTCTTCATCCGGGCCGTCTGCCCAGCACACCACCTCCTGCAGCAGATGGGAGGTGGCAGCCTGTTCAGTGACCTTATATTGACAAATCCTCTTGGTGCTAACCCGTTAGAATTCCCGAGGGTGGATTTTTCCGCGACTAATGTGCTCAGTAGGATTTATGTTCAAGCACAGATTACTAGACACTGTTAAACCGCCTTTGTCTGCAACATTTAGAACAAAAATCAAGCATAACACAAGACATTAGGAAGAGACATTGTTAAGAAGAATTTCTTCTGTTTTCTTACCTTCATTTTTCTATTTTATCTTAGTTTAATGTTCATAATTATTTTCTGCTAAGAAACCCATTTGGCATTTAATGAAATTTCCTCTGTTTTCATTTTTATAATTAAGATAGGCTTTTATCCTTTAAGTTCAATAATCAGGATTTTTATACTTTAATGATAAGTGGCTATTTTTTCCCCAATGAATAAAAAAATCATTTCCAGCTTCTTGACTACCAAATTCCTTCTTCATCTCCATAATTGACTCATTCCACTTCCAGTTTTATTTTAAAACATGGAAATTCAGATATGGGCTCGAGGAGAACCCTCAAGAAAAGGGGATATTGGGAAATAGCAGCATAAAGATTAATTCTTTATTTGTGCATGTATCCTAAGAATCAATTGTGTCCTAACTAAAATGGCTTAATTCAGTAGAGTTCATACTGGCACCATGGATGTTTAGTTCTAAAATTTTAGGGGGAAAAATATGTTAGCTTCTAAGAGGAATTGTTACCTAATTTTAAGAGGAACTGTGCAGCCAAAACCGGTTTGACTCAGGGGATAGAGTGTCAGCCTGTGGACTGAAGGGTCCCGGGTTTTATTCCGGTCAAGGGCATGTACCTTGGTTGCGGGCACATCCCCAGTGGGGGGCGTGCATAGAGCAGCTGATTGATGTTTCTCTTTCATCAATGTTTCTGACTATCTCTCTCCCTTCCTCTCTGTAAAAAAAATCAATTAAAAATATATATATTTTTTAAAGGAACTGTGCACTCAGAACATGTGAGCTGACAGTGTGTGTCTTTGGACACAGACTCACCTGCACAGACCGTGTGGCTGGATGGAAGCCCCGGAAACCAAAATGGCCTTCAGGCATCTGTAGCCACAATGCATCCAAGGGCCTCTCTCTCTGGGTTATCAAAAGCTTATGATGAAGCCAAGACTATTTTGGGTAACAAAAATGTACGCTTCACACACAAAAGCAAACCCCCCCCCCCAGGCTCCATGGAAACCGCAGCAGAGAGAGGGGTCCTCAAACAGCAAAGACTGGGCAAGCAGGGCACCCCGAGGCCACTCTCGCTCTGTGGGGCAGCCTGGCCATGGGGCCCGGTGTGTGCACGTGTCTGAAACTGTAGGAGCCAAGTCTCCATGGAGCCTCACAGGGCTGGCCTGTGACAGATGAGTTAGTCACATAGCACAAGGCAGAAGAAACCGTCTCTGGCTCCTAAGCATTAGTATTTGTGCTGTTAGATCCCCAGACGACTCACCTGACGCAGCCACCAGGATCAAGGGCCACAGAGGAGCCATCGCACCTGCCAGGGTCTCTGGACAGAGAAGGCAAGGCTGCCCGTTGGAAGGAAGGCACTCAGTCCTGCCTGGCGGGCTCCTCTCCACCGGGCTGCTCTCTGCCGCTGTCCCTGCGGGGGCCACTTTGCAAGCACCAAATGGAAGCCAGAGGCAGTCCCAGCGCCACAGAAACGTTTTGGAACTGGTGCCTTCGTGGTAGCCTGAACTTCTCCACTCGGTTCTGCCCCAGGATCCAATCACGGCCAGCACTGCCATTCCCCGACAGGAGGTTTCTAAGTGAATAATGTAATTGAAGAGGAGCCCCAGAGGACAGGAAATTCCACACTAATATGATTTCCTTGGCAGCCTTTACCTAAGGCAATGCTCTTGCTTACATTCAGGACACTAATCTCATTCATAATTGAGACCCAAATCGCTGTTCCAAATATGCAGTAACATCTTCAGCATCCACAGAGTTATCAGCCCTTGGACTACCCAGAGCGAGTGGAAACCCGGTGCTGCCTAACGAAGGACAAGTGCTGACGAGCAGGGCGAGGGGCTTTCTGTGTTCCCTAAGCCCCTTTCATGAAGAGCTGATTTTTGATAAGTGGGAGTGCTTTTCAGATTCCCATTGCCCATAATTCAGAAAGTAGCTATGTGAGAGAGGGTGGTCTAGGCTCAGAGGACATGAGAACTGCTGAAGTTTAACATCATGTAATACATTTTTTCTTCACTTTTTGATCGAGGGACCATTATCTCTTCATTATTTAAAAAAGCTGCATAATTCTATAGTATAATAACTCTATCTTCCAGTAGTAGACTCCTAGATGCTCTCGAAACTAATACTGCATTTCATACCATTTTTCAAGAGCTGCCTTCTTTTTACTATAATTGGGATTGTAGAGGCACAAGTGTGAGATACGTTTTTACAAGCAACCTGCGGGGGGAGAGAGGAGATATATACCTGATTCCTAAGTATTCAGTCTCTTTGTTTAGAATCCTTGGAGTTCTCTTCCTAATTTTCATTTACCAATAAAAGGTAGCCAGATGGGTTTCCTCCTATTGGTGAAGACTTTCAAATACAGAAAAGGAGAAAACTAGGATGGCCCCTGTGGTATTCAGTCAGTTTGGGGTAGAACAGTATGAACTTAGGGTTTTCAATATATGTAGCTCAATATAGAAATAAATGCAAATGTAAATGTGTGTGTACACATGCTCATACTCACATAGCTCTAGCTCTGTCTGCTAGAGGGCTGGGGAGCAGGACACCAACAGCAATGAGTACAGCTAGTCTCCAGATCTCAGTTTCTAGATACTTTATCACCTAAAAGGAAAAAATGGAGAAATGGTAGATGCCAGGGCTGAGAAGGGGATGGTAGAAGGGCCATTTTTGTTGTATCGTAAAGAAATGCTAAAAGAATGATATGGACATGATAAAAGGACATAGGAACCAACTTGAAGGGGCTCCCGATTGCCAAATCTGGGGCAATTTAAGCATCAAAATCAATAATGATGGTGAAAAATTATAATGTGCTAAATAAGTAATAATCCACAAGTCCACACTGATTTAAATAAATAAGTAAATGGAAAGAAAGGAAGGCTTTTCCTTTCATTAGAATGCCAACTAATAAGTGTAGAAGGAATGATGAATCTTCATACTAATAATTCACCCTTGAAACATCCTATATATTAAAATCCTAATATGCAAATAGACCAAATGGTGCAATGACTGGTCACTGTAATGCACATTGACCACAAGGGTGTTTACGCTCAACGCAGGAGCTACCCCCTGCTTGTTAGTATGCTCCCACAGGGGGAGCACCACTCAGTCAAAAGCTAGGCAAACGGCTATGGAGCACAGTGGCAGTGGCGGGAGCCTCTCCTGCCTCCACTGCAGGGGGCAGTAAGGAGCAAGGGTTCCCAGACTGCAAGAGGGCACAAACTGGGCTGAGGGACCCACCCCTCAAGTGCATGAATTTCATGCACCGGGTCTCTAGTCAATGATAAAAACTAGTTGGGGAAAGTTCGATAAGGAACAGGACATTTACCCAAACAAGACAGTAATTATAAAGATTGGGGAGAAAACCTTCCAGTGGAGAAATCTAGCAGGCAGTACCTTAATCAAGTGATGAAAATGAACATCATCAGTCGTGGGAATGGTGTGCCACGAGGTAGGAAGAATGGAGAAGACACAGCAGCACTTCCATTCTCCTGCTAAAAATTCATAAACTTGAGTCTACCCAGGAGGAAACACCAGACAACCCCATGATGTGGGACACATGACAAAGCAGCAGGAATGTCATCTTCAAAAGGGTCAAAAGGCCGAAACCAGTTTGGCTCAGTGGATAGAGCGTTGGCCTGCAGACTGAGAGGTCCCAGGTCCCATCTGGTCAAGGGCATGTACATTGGTTGCAGGCACATCCCCAGTCGGGGGTGTGCAGGAGGCAGCTGTTCCTCTCTCATCGATGTTTCTGGCTCTCTATCCTTCTCCCTTCCTCTCTGTAAAAAATCAATAAACTTTATTTTAAAAAAAGGTCAAAAGTATGGAAGCCAAGGAAAGACTAAGAAACTACATAAAACAAAATCAGGTTTAAGACACAAGACAGCCAGGCCCAGTCAGGTACAGGCCTGGGTTGTGGGCTTGATCCCCAGTAGGGGGATGTTTCGCTCTCATCAATGTTTCTGTCCCTCTTGACCTTCCTCTCTCTGAAATCAATAAAACATTTTTTTAAAAAAAACAAAACCTTCATAATTCACTTTTCCTTAAAAAACAAAAGGTACATGACAACTCAATGTGTGATTCTGAATTGGATCCTGTTATTATAAAGGACATTTGGGGGAAAATTGGTGAGACTCAAGTAGAAACTGTAGATGAGATAGCAGTGATGATATTCTGACTTTGATTATATTGAGAGGATATAAAAATATTCTTGCCTGTAAGAATAAAGCTTCAAGTGCTCACAGGTAAAAAAGCATCAGATGGCAACTTACTTTTAAGTGTGGTTGGTGGTGGTGGAGGCGGACTCAAGGGTCTTTGGTTTGATTTTGGTCAAGGGCATGTACCTTGGTTGTGGGCACATCCCCAGGAGGAGGTGTGCAGGAGGCAACTGATAGATGTTTCTCTTCCATCAATGTTTCTAACTTTCTCTCCCTCTCCCTTCCTCTCTGTAAAAAAAAAAAAAAAAAAAAATATATATATATATATATATATATATATATATATATATATATATATATATTTTAAAATATCACCAGGGATTGATCTGGCCATCGAAATCCCAGCACTCTCCATCAGTTCTCCAAACCATTGGCTTCTACCTATGAGATGAGTCTGGACCAGAGGTAGGCAAGCTGCAGGCAGCATTTCCACGTGGGCAGCACCATGGAAAGTACAGAAGCAGAGGTTTAATTGAGACGATGATGGACACTACGTTCTTGCCAGGCATTTCAGTAAGCCATGACTCTAAATCAAACCCCCCCCCCCCCGTTTCTCCTCACTTTCCCGTACACCCATCTGTTACGGGAAGGCCTTTGCTAATGATGTGTAATACAGGTACATTACGACCTTCATTAGCTAATTTAACAACAGTCTGGTGCTCCTGCCCATTATAGCTCCTTGTTGACTGATTGTTCTGCCAAGAGGGAAAGGTTTTGTGTGAGCGACTTGTCTTCAAAGTACTTGATATCAGACGCTTCCTGGTCCTTCCTCGGCCACCCTGCTCAGTACAACCAGGCAGCTTAGGTCTTTCTCTTCCAGCTTTATGATCCTGTCTGCATTTGGTTGGTTTACTCAGTGCTTTCAGGTTGGTATCTCTCCTCTGCTCAACCTATAATTTTTCATGATAATTGTTGTTTCTCACTCCTTAAATACGGCACTTTTAACTCACACTGTTTCTTATAATCCACCAATGGCCTGGTGCATGAAATTTGTGCGGGGGGGCGGGGGGTGGTCTCTCAGCCCAGCCTTTATCTTCTCCAATCTCAAAATTCCCTCTCACAATCCGGGATTGCTGGCTCTTAACCCCTCACCTGCCTGCCTGCCTGCCTGCCTGATTGTCCCTAACCACTCTGCCTGCCAGCCTGCTCGCCCCCAACTGCCCCCTACTGGCCTACTTGCCCCCAACTGCCCCCCTGCTGGCCTGCTCGCCCCCTTCTGTCCCCCTTGCCAGCCTTCTTGCCCCCAACTGCCCTCCCCTTCTGGCCTGATTGCCCCTAACCACCTCTGTCTTAGCCGCACCACCATGGCTTTGTCCCAAAGGATGTCCAGAAGGTCTCCCGGGAGGTCTCCCAGTCTAATTAGCATATTACCCTCTTATTAGTATAGATTAGTCAAATATTTCACACACACACACACACACACACACACACACACACACACACACACACTTATACATCTCCTTAGGAAGGATGAATATCGGGATTGGGGGAAATGCCATTTGGGTCCTTCAAACAGATTAGTGTTTAAATAAACAACCAGAATTGTCACCTGGGAGAAAGAAAGTCTTCCTAATCTGAGGTTTGGATCTGCCCTTCTCTGTCCGTGGTTCAGGACAGGCCTGGCATTAGGAGAGTACCTGGTACGTACTTCTTTCTGCAGTCCCCCTCCACACCTATGAGCCCATGCACTGGTTCCTCCATTGTTTCCAAGAAAGATACCACCCCTCTTAGATGGACCCGAGTCTTTCGGAGGAAGCTGGGGGAGAGGGTTTATTATGCAAATATAATAAGGAAGTGTTTATTATGCAAACAGCAACTGAGTTATGTGTCCTTTAAGACTACTAAATAGTTTTTAATTACTGCTATATCAGTAAATCCCATAAATATGCAAATGCAATTAGTTCACAAAATAGGCCTTTAAATATCTTTATTCCTCTCCAACAAAGTTCTTTGAAGTTAATCGCCAGCTCTCTTTGTCTGCTCCCTTGGCAGTCCTGCTCAAAGTGACAGAGATGTTGACAGATGTACATACTCGGAGGGAACCAGATTTTCTGAGCACATCTGGTCAGGCCAGAGGAGAAAGGCGGAAATGGACGCTCTCGCCAAACACAGGTAGCTCATGAGGAGAGCCCCACGTGAAATTTTTTTCCTCCATAGCATTGTCCTCTGAAATAAACACATCGGTAACCACAGGGCAGCAATTCAAGTCCAAAACCACACTCAGTATCTGATTTTCTTCTGGCTCAGAATTTCATTAATAATGATAATCACATTTTTCTAGTCTCTAAAAAAATAAAAATAAATGCAGAAATAGAGTCCCTGTGACTGTGGCCCTCCTGGTCTACAGGACATGTGTTCTGGGAGAGGTCACAGGACACAGGGGCTGGGGTTCCAGGCTTTAAAGTCAGACACACTTTGTTTTCCCTCCCTGCTCATGGCTTTGGTCAAATTGCTGCCTGTTTCTAAGCCTTTGTTTTCACACCTGTAAAAAGAGTACCACGGGCTCCGGTTCATTTTCTATGGCTGCAGAATGAGCTTCCACATGCTTAGCAGCTTAACCCCAGCATGAGCTCCCAGTTCCAAGGGCCCGAGCCCAGGCACAGCACAGGTGGCCTCCATGCCGGTCTCCCGAGGCAGAAGCCACGGCGGTGACCAGGAGCCAGCGGTGTCCATCCCTCCCTGAGTGTGCTCAGGGACAACACGGAGGCAGCGTGGACCCAGCCACGATGGGAGTATGTGCCACACGGAAATCGGAAAGCACTATGCATCAGGCCACTCCACCCCCTGCTCACTAACCATCTGCAGTGCACCTTTGTCGCTCCTGGAAAGCACAGGTCTCATGGGTACCCCATTATTGCACTTATTCAAATGCATCGTGACTGTTTCTTTTCCCAGCTCTGCCATGTGAATTTCTTGAAGAAAGAGCACTGTATCTTACCCATCTTTGTACCTTCGTATCTGTAGCCCAGAGCTCGGTACCTGGTGTATCTTACCCATTTTGTGTATCTTACCCATCCACCAAATGTTGGAGAAGAATAGAAGGAAGATAGGGTTGGAATAACTAAATGGGCAGAAAAGAACTTCGTTTATGCACGAAAGATGACTGCCTACGGAAGGGTCTAGCTTTCCCATGGCCACATCCAACATGCCTTCCTTTCACCACCCCTCTCCCAAAGGCTGTGGAGAGTGACAGCCTGCGTTCGGAGCACGATTGCTCTCGTGTGGGCTGCTGCACAGCCAGCTAGCAAGCAATGCACAGGAAAAACATGGGCCCAGACACCAGCAGTTCCCGCCTTCCTGATTCTCTCAGAGGGTGCCAATCTTATAGCCGCCTGGAGTGAGATGTCCCCCCTAAAGCCAGAGCCACAGGGACCGTGGGCTCGCTGCTTCTGTTTACGCCTCCCACTGTGTCCGTTCAGGCAGCGGTCTCACCCAGTGAACTGCTGCTCAGGCCCCTGCACAGATCGAGGGCCTGGGGGCCTTGCTGGGCCAGGGCCCGGGACTCGCCCCTCTCAGTGCTCACTGCAGGGTCCAGGGCTTCCCATTCGGCCTGTTTAGGAGTTGTCCCTGGAGAGGCCTGGATGCTGCCAACCACAGCAGCCAACAAGATATTCTGGTTCAGGTCTACAGTTCTGGATATTCCCATCTCTGCCGTGGCCTTAAGATGGGGCACGGTCTTTGACCCTTTCGAGCTTGTCTCATTTATTGATTCATTCATCGCTCACTGTCTGGGGCATTGTGGTAGACACTGGGGTAAAGCTAAAGGAGCTGGGGGCGGAGGTGGCAGGTAGGAAATGCTTAGAACAAACACAATGAGATAAAGGCCAGCAGGTGAGTGACCCCGGGAAGAGGAGGGTAAAAGAAAAGGAGCCCAGACTTGGGGTGTGTGAGGGGAAGCTGCGCTTGGTAAAGAGAAACCAAAGAGAGACCCGAGGTGAGGAGAGGGAGAGGGGAGCTCTGGCAGCAGGAAGAGCATGTGAAAAGGCAGGATGGTGAGAAGGGAGCATAGCACCTGGCCAGCCTCACTTTGGAAAATCGGGGGTGAGGGGAGCAGGTCAATCCAGATGAACATGAGTTGAGTGGATTAACAAGTTCACGTTACCAAGTGTTGAGGGGAATAAATAGAAAAGTGAAATGCTGTCTACTGTCTGTATTAGTGCTGTGATTATAAAGCTGTCTCCCAATGGCCTGCAGCAATTACTCTAAAATGCACAGCAGCTGTATTTGTCCCCTTCCTGCCCTTGCTGAGATTCACACTGTCATTGCTCCAGGAGGAAGGCTTGGCACTAATAACAGGTTAGCTGACTATGGCTGGAGGGTGACAGACCTCTAGTTAAAGCCCATAATGACTGCAAGCAGAGTGGGGAAGTGGAAAGCTCAGTGGAAGCAAAGTGAATGTAGTCAGAGTGCCGCCTTGTGGCAGCTGCCATGCCTGCAGCCCCAGAAAACAACATATATTATATTTTACTAGTGGCCCAATGCATGGATTCATGCACATTGAAAGGGAATAATTAGAAGAAATAGTTTAATATTGCTATTTGCCCTTTCTCTCTCAATGCCTGTGAGCTGGGCAGCAGTCCCACCCCCCACCGCTGCTGATGGCCATCTGCCAGGCGATCAGGCCTCTGCTTACACCCACCTTGGCCTGGTTCCGCCCACTCACCTGCTCCACCATCCATACTGCCTGCTGCCAGAGCCACATCACCGATGCCCACCATGTTCTTCACCACCCCCTGGTGGTCAGTGCACATCATAGCGAGCAAACTTTCCGTCAAACCACCATTTGAGGGGACAATTTGCATATTAGGCTTTTATTATATAGGATTATACCAGCAATTTTCAACTGGTGTCCCACATGCAATACCTGGCTATTTAGTCAGCGATATTGACTTCTCTTTCCTTAGATTTTCAAATAAAATAAATGACAACAGCCAACACAGCAATAGCTGTCCAGTGTGAAGAAATATTGATTATACCTACTAGAGGCCCAGTGCATGAAATACATGCATGGCACGGTCCCCTATGTCTGACTGGTGACCGAAGTGTGAGCATCTGGTGTGGAAGGGCAGGTCCCAGCTGACCTCTGGGTCCTGGGCAGCACCTGGGCCCCTGGACCCCTGTATGCCCCCCTCTACCAGAGTCATGGTGCCCAAGGCCCCATGCAAAGATGCAGTGAGTGTGGCCGGACGCTGCGGGCCAGGGTGCAGCGTGGGCTTCTGGGCCACCCAGCAGCAGTGCACGGAAACCGGGCAGGCAGCGAGATTGCTCCCGGCTGGCCTTGCAGACTGGCTCAGTGCGAACCTGCTGGAAACCAAGATCAACAGTTATTAATATAAATGTGAGAAGTCTGGCAGAAGGCTGACCTGGGCTCCTTTGATATTCGCAGGGTGAATTTGCATTTTATTACCTACTGCTGACTCAGTGGCCTAAAGCAAACTCCCCTCTAACCTGATCATCTTACTGTTTACTATGTCTGTTTGCATTCCTAAAAGGCAATTGCCTATTCTAGTAAATAAAAGCAGCGGAGAACTGAGACTCCTTGGAATTTGACTACTACAGTTAAGCTTCCCCCCATAATTCCAAATCTGTATTTCTTGTCTTATGTTTTAATTTGTGCATCAGCTCTTTCTCCAAACCTTTGAACCCGAAAGCCAGGCTGGCCATGGCTTTTCACACGAACCCACGGGGAGCCTGCCCGGCTCCTGCAGTCCTGGCGGCTGAGGCCCGGCTCACCCAGAAGAGGCCATGCGTGTGCAGGGTGGGCTCCTCGCGGGCACCCAGCCCCTGCTGAGCTCGGGGGCTTCCCGGCATGTGAGTCCTGGTGTCCTGGGGGAGGGTGGCAGGGGAAGTGAGAGCGAGCTCTGCGGATACCCCGCATTCTCATCACACCTTCTTCGTCCCTGTCACCCTGCCCCAGGTAGCCAGCAAGAGGTCACATCACCTTGCCAACACCTATCATGTCCCACCCCCAGTGGTCAGTGCACATCATTACGACCATCAAACTTCTGGTCTCCTGGTCGAATGACTGCCCAAAGGGACAATTTGCATATTAGGCTTTTATTATATAGAATTTTTTTGTCAGATCGGCAAAAAAATATATTTTTGGTGTGCCGCAGGATTTTAGCAATTAGCTCATATATGCAGGAGGAGGAGAAGTTGGAACAGTGAGAGAAGTTGGACATCACGGTATTATCTGTGCACTTTTAGGTGACTTGAAAGTCATGTCATGCTCTATTCATGCCACCACTCTTTTTCTTTGCTCTAAGTATCCCTCCTCAGGTTCCCCAATACCAACTCACACCAACGATGCAATTTATTTCTACTCCGCTCACAACTGTCAATGGACTCCACCTGCTTACTTTCTTACTCTCCTGCCTCCGAACGTTTTGTCCCTAGGAGCTCCCATGTTCCCCAGTAAGTCAGCAACTTCTCAAGGGGTAACTTCTCTACTCTCTTCCTAACAGCAGCATAAATAAAGCTTTGGTTGTCTGCCTCTGAAAAGTTATAAACAATAGTAATAAAAGCCATACAGAGCCTGGCTGGTGTGGCTTGGTGGTTAAGTGTCATACAAACCAAGAAGTGATGGTTCTATTCCCTGGCAGGGCACATCCCCGGGTGTGGGCTTCATCCCCAGTAGGGGGTGTGCAGGAGGCAGCCAATCAATGATTCTCTCATTATTGATACTTTAATCTTTCTCTCACTCTCCCTTCCTCTCCCTTCCTCTCCCTTCCTCTCTGATATCAATAAAATTATATATTTTAAAAAGCCATATAGATTTTTTTTAATTCTCACCTGAGAATATTTTTCCATTTATTTTTAGAGAGTGGAAAGGGGAGAAAGAGATGGAGAAAGAAACACCTATGTGAGAGAGACACATTGTTTGGTTGCCTCTCACATGTGCCCTGACTGGGGCAAGGGGTTGAGCCTGCAACTGAGATACGTGCCCTTGACCTGAATCAAACCCGCGACCCTTCAGTCTGACGGCCATAGAACCAAACCAGATAGGCCTAGAATTTTAATATTAGATAGAAATGGTAAGATCCCAGAAAGGTGACTTAGACTGGATTTTTCTGAAGCATAACTGAAAAGGATTTGTGTACGAGTGTTTGTTACAGAAGGACTCACAAAAGAAACAGCTAAGGGGAAAAGGTTGTATTAGCCTGGCCCTGCAGGTGAAAACCACAGCAAGAGTTTGTTCCTTAGTAAGGGAGCCTGGCTGGCACTCTCACTCACACCTGGCAGGGGGCGGGCGCAGGTAGTGAACTCCCAGGTGTTTTCTGCTCTTTTCCCAAAGTATTTAGTAGCCCAGGCAAAGAATTTAGGTGTGAGCCTTTGGGAGCAATAGCACCCAGAAGCCGCGAGAGGGAGCACAGGGACCGTGGAAGGGGATCTGGGACGGTCTGGGAAAACCACTGCAGACCGCGGAGATTCAGAGGAACCTGGCGATCAACTTTTTTCAGAGCCTAATCATAGAAAAAATATACATATTAGTTATTGTCAACTTTATACTCTTCCTCCTGAAGGAAGCTCTTCTCTCCTCAAAATACTCAGTGACGATTTTACCACAAAACTTTGCAGAGGCTTGTGGTTCCCAAACATGATCACATTTTTAAAGAATCAGATCCGGCCCTGGCCGAGTGGCTGGGCTGGTCGGAGCAGCGGCGTGGTCCCGAGCACCAAAAGGCTTCGGGTTCAATTCCTGGTCAGGGCTTCTAGGGGAGGCAACCGATCCATGTTTCTCTCTCACATGGATGTTTCTCTCTCCCTTCCTCTCTTTAAATATATCCTCAGGTGAGGAGTATTTTTAAAAAGAATACGATATGAAAACATAAAATCTGAAGTCTTAAGTAACACTGATGTGAAGTCTAAACAAGTAGTTTGCAACCCCGACAGAACGTTAGGATCATCTGGAGCAGTGGTTCTCAACTTTCCTAATGCCACGACCCTTCAACACAGCTCCTCATGTTGTGGTGACCCCCGACCATAAAATTATTTTTGTTGCTGCTTCCTAACTAATTTTGCTACTGTTATGAATCATAATGTGAATATCTGTGTTTTCCGATGGTCTTAGGCTCTTCAGCAGCGGTTGAGAACCCACAGGTTGAAAACTGCTATCAGGGTTAAACATTCTGGAGTGTTTAAAAACTTTTTAAAAATTACCTGGCTCCACCTCCAGAGATGCTAATGCTGTAGTATAAGGAGGGACCGGGCCCTGGCGGGTTTCTGAAACTGCGCGGGTGACTCTGATGTGCAGCCAGGTCTAAAAAACACACGTCTAAACCAACGCAGATGCATGGAATACATTTCCCTTCGTGCAGTTATCATTAAACTCCACTTTGATGCTTATAAAATAAGGTGACCAGATAGATGTCCCGCTTTTGGCGGGACAGCCCCGATTTTTAACAATTTGTCCCGCGTCCCGCGGCGTTTTAAAAAGAAGTCCAAAAGATTTAAAAAGAATCTTTCCAAAAATCGGGACTTTTTAAAAACGCCGCGGGACAAATTGTTAGAAATCGGGACTGTCCCGCCAAGAGCGGGACGGCTGGTCACCTTTTTATAAAAGGAAACTGTTGGGATATGTCTACACTCCCTTTTCGGAGAATTGCCTTCTTCTCCGGCCGCAGAAGCCATATGTGTCCTGTTACTCGTCCCTTCTGACCAAAGCCAGTAGGACAAGGAATGGACCTCGGGTCCAACTGGACCTCCAGACCCTCTCCTAGAACTGACGCGGGGGTAGTGGTGTTGGGACTGGGGAAGTATAGTGGACCCAAGGCTGGAGCGATGGCAATTTCCACCATTTCCACGGAGAAGCACAGAATGCTGGGCAGAGGGGTGAGGATGAGAAACCACCCGGGCCAGCAGTCAGAGAGGAGTCATTCTGAATCCTGGTGATTTTTGAGAACCGGTCCTAGCTTTGCAGCCCAGCTGACTCCCCTGAGATTGGCCTCTAAAAAAGTCACCCTCCCTCCGCATATTAGAGCTGCTTTGTGCTGGTTTCTGTCACTTGCAATTAAAAGGCCTTTGTTAAAGCGATACTTTGGCCAGGTACTAAGTTTGTGCCAAAAGTATCTTTGTTAGGTAAAATATGTAGAGGCATGTAAGCAATGGTGCATACTCGCTCCCCAGCCTATGTAGACATTCCTCGCCACCACGACTGCCTGCCTCCCCTAGAGGTCACGTAATCACCCAGCCATCACCCAGCATGTACAGTGGTATGGTAGAGGTCCAATGTGTAGTTGTTGAATTCAACTATTAGGCTTGTCAAAAAATACATATGTATTAGTGTGCTAGGGCCGTGGTCAGGAAACTACGGCTCGTAAGCCACATGTCGGCTCTTTGGCCCCTTGAGTGTGGCTCTTCCACAAAATACCACGGCCCAGGTGAGTCTATTTTGAAGAAGTGGCATTAGAAGTTTAAGTTTTAACAATTTGTCTCTCAATAGAAATTTCAATCGTTGTACTGTTGATATTTGGCTCTGTGGACTAATGAGTTTGCCAACCACTGTGCTAGGGCTGCCACAGCAAAGCACCACAGATTGGGTGTTTTAAACAACAGAAATTTATTTTTACATGAAGGTGTCAGCAGGGTTGGTTTCTCCTGAGGCCTCACTCCTGGGCCTGCAGATGGCCACCTTCTTGCTGTGTCTTCATGCGGTTGCCCCTTGATCTGTGTCCTAATTTCTCCTCGTAAGGACCCTGTCATATTGGACTAAGGGCCACCCTAACACCCCATTTTAACTTAATCACCTCTTGAAAGGCTCTGCCTGCAAGTACAGTCACATTCTGAGGTGCTGGGCATTAGGGCTTCATAAGAATTTGCAGGGGACACAACTCAGCCCCTAACAATGTATGTTCACTCATCTATTTATACCAGACACTTTTGTTGGTCGCAATGAAACAGGTCTAGTGTAATCCTCCAAACCAAAGCCTTATATCAACGTTAAATGTGCCAGCTCCTTCATATTGTTAGTTTATAATTTTCAAAGCATCTTATAGATTGAATTTCTCCAAATCACATGAGTAACTCTTGGAGGAAATCTAAGGCTACAAACTTCAGAAAAATAGGTAACAGCACACAGTTTTATTATCAAAATTAGAATGGATAGAGGTTTTTAAATGTTGCTTTCTTTTTATTTTAATTAAGACTTTATTTTTTAGAGCAGTTTTGAGTTCACAGCAAAATTAAGGGGAAGGTACAAAAATTTCTTATATACAGCCCTAGCTGGCTTAATTCAGTGGATAGAGCATCAGCCTGTGGATAGAAGGGCACATGCCTGGGTTGTAGGCTCGATCCCCAGTAGAAGGCATGCAGGAGGCAGGTGATCCATGATTCTCTCTCATCATTAATCTTTCTATCTCTCTCTCCTTCTCCCTTCCTCTTTGAAATTGATAAAGAAATATATATTTTAAAAATATTTCTCATATACAACCTGCTCCAAAACATGTATAGCCTCCCCTAGTATCAGAGTGGTACATTTATTATAACTGATGAACTTACATTGACATGTCATAATCACCCAAAGTCCATCATTCACACTGCAGTTCGTTCCTGTTGCTGTACATTCTATGGGTTTAGAAAAATGTGTCATGACACGTCTCTATCATTATGGGATCATATTTTTACCACCCTAAACACCCTCTGTGCTCTGACAATCGGAACCTTTTAACCTCCAGCAACCACTGATCTGTTTACTGTCTCCATAGTGTTAACTTTTCCAAAATGTAATATAGTTAGAAACAGACATTTCAGATTGACTTTTTTTTCACTTACCGTGTTTCCCCGAAAATAATACATCCTCCAAAAATAAGACCTACTTACAGGTTTCCTGCTGAGTGAAATATAAGGCATCTCTCCGAAAATAAGGCCCCCAGGCTCTGTCTCAGAATGAAAATTAATTTACTGTAAAGTGGTCGTTAGGGCCGCCCCAACTGGCATCTAGCAACCAGTGACGTTTCGAGGAGTACTGACATCACTGCTGTGTGGAGGTGGAGCAGAGGTCGGAGTGAGTGGTGAGCGCAGGGCTGGAGAGAGGAGGAGACTTTCGCAGATGCGTGTAGAAGAACAGGAGGATTAGAGTGGATGGAATGCGGTGAAGGTGGTGAGTGCTGGTCTGTCTCTGGTGACACTACCTGATGCTCGCGCTGCCTTCGTGATGACAGAAGGTTCTCAGTCAGTGGCAGACCCTGCTCCAGCCCAGATCCAGACCCCAGCAAGCCCAGTGACAGTCCCCAGGCAGGCCCCAGGGGGTAAATGTCTGATAAAGGGGTAGGGAGGATGTCCAGTGAAGATGTTCAGTGGCACAGGGGTGGGGGAAGGGGGATCACTTAAAATGACACAGGAGGATCAGAGGGAGCAATCAAAATGACACAGGAAGATCAGAGGGAGCAATCAAAATGACACAGGAGGATCAAAAGGGGTTACTAAAATGGTAATCCCCCCTCTGTTTCTCCTGTGCCATTTTGATTCCCCCCTCTGATCTGCCTTGTGTCATTTTAAGTGATCCCCCTCCCCCCACCTTGATACCCCAATTCTTTTTTTTTAACCCCTAGAAATGAGCGCAAAAAGAAAAAGGTACTCAGTGGAGTACAAGAAAGGAATCTTGGAAGACTCTTGGGGCCAAAATCTTACTGCTTTCTGCAAAGAGAAGATGTTGAATATCCGATTGGTCCGAAAATGGCGAGCAGAGTATGGTAACCTCATTGAACAAGTGGACAAGGGAAATGCTAAAAAGCGCAAGTGTGGATCAGGTCGGCAACCATTATTTTCCGAGCTGGAAGACCTGATCTGTGATGGGTTGTTGACAGGAGAGCAAAGGCTTTGGTTGTGAATAGGGCTCAGATTCAAGAATTTGCCCTTGCAATGGCACCACAGTTTGACATAGCCCCCGAAGACTTCAAAGCATCACTACACTGGCTGGATAATTTCCTTCAGCGAAGTGAACTGTCTTTAAGAAGATCTACAACATTGTTTAGGTTGGAAGATACTCAAGTTATTAAGTGAGCACTTTCATTCAAGTCCTTTATTGATGATGCTGACTTCTCTAAATACAATCTTTCCAACATGATTGCTATGGATGAAATTGCAGTTTTTATGGGCCAATCATCTCAAACAACAATTGAACAGCAGGGTGCCTCCTTAGTGTACATTCCCTCCACTGCTTACGAAAGTGCACGTGCTTCCTGTGTTTTGGCAATTCGTCTGGATGGGACTAAAATCCCACCTTTAATCATTTTTAAGGGCAAGAAGGAAAAGATTAAATGTGTTTTGGTCATTTTTATTCTTGAAACTGAAAAGGCCTGGGCCACACAAGCAGTTATAAGGAAGTGGGTCAATTTAATGCTGCTGCTTATTATGCAGGGGAGTTAAAGAGGTCTGCTAGTCTGGGATGCAGCCAGCACTCGCTGCGCTAAAGACATAAAGACATTTCTTCATGAAAGAAAAATAGATCAGATAATGATTCCCGCAGGAATGACGGCCTATCTCCAGACTCTTGATATTACAATAAACAAGCCATTCAAAGACAATTTGCGTATGGATATTAATGACCACATTGAAAATAGAATGGAGAGAATCAGCGTGGAAACTTTGTAAAACCTAAACTGCAAGAAATTCATTGACAGTTGCATTGCAAAGCACTGTGAGCAGGCTACCTTGACAAGAAGTACTCATATAAAGACAATGCTATTGCTAAACATGAGAGATTTGGTCCACTGATTCTGAAAGAAATGGATTCATAAGAAATTCACCAGAAAATTCAGAAATTGGATTGTTATGATGTTCCAGAAGATGATGACATGATTGTTATTGAATAAATGAGTAAATTCTTGATACTGTAAGATTCACAGTTTGTCTGGTTTGTGTTGACAACTATCGTACTACTGTACTGTATACAGGTAATAAATTTCCTTTATTTTCATTTAACAATAAATGTGTACCGTATTCTTCTTCATGGAAAAATAAGACATCCCCTGAAAATAAGACCTAGTGAATCTTTGGGAGCAAAAATTAATATAAGGCACTGTCTTATTTTGGGGGAAACAGGATAGTAATATTAATATTAATTTAAGATTTCTTCATGTCTTTTCCTAACTTAATAGCTCATTTCTTTTTAGTGCTGAATAATACTTGGTATTTGGATGTACCATAGTTTATTTACTCACTCACCTACTGAGGAACATCTCAGTTACTTCCAAGTTTGGCACTTATGAATAAAGCTGCTATAAACATCTGTGCAAAGGTTTTAGTGTGGATGTAAGTTTTCAACCCCTTTTGGTAAATAATAAGGACCTTAATTTGGGGATTATATGGTAAGAGCATGTGTAGTTTTGTGAGAAACTGACAAACTGTGTTCTAAAGTTGCTGCACCATTTTGCATTCCACAACAATTCTCAAGAATTCCTGTTGCTTCGCAGCCTCAGCAGCAGTTAGTGCTGCCAGTGTCCGGATTTTGGCCATCCTAGCAGGTGTGTGCTGGCATCTCCTTGTTTTAAGTTGCACTTCCCTGAAGACAAATAATGTGCAGCCTTTTTTCATATGCTTATTCACCATCTGCTTATCTTCTCTGGTGAGAGATTTGTTGAGGTCTTTGGCTCATTTTTTAATCAGGGTGTTTGCTTTCTTATTGTTACGTTTTAAGAATTCTTTTTATATTTTGGATAACAATATTTTGTCAGGAGACCGAAACAAGATGGCAGCCTAGGTAGTCTCCTAAGCTGCCGCCTCATCAACAATTTGGGAAAAAACAACAGCTAAAATCGAAAGGGATCACATCAGACCCACAGGAAAGCTGGTGGAATGGGATGGCTACAACTAGAGACAAAGAAAACCACCGCTGCTGCCACGTGGAGTTTAAAACTACGGTGGAACTGGACCCATCAGAGCCGCCAGAGCCACCGCCACCACCACCACCGCGAGTGAGGGAAGCCCACCGAGAGCAGAGCTCGCTCCGCCCCAGGCCCAGGGAGTGGGCTGCTTCGGAGCATGGCCTCCGCGTCCGCAACCGTCCTGGCCTGCCCACCGTGGGAGCGAGGGAACCGATGCCAGGCCTCGGCCACATCTTCCGCCCCCACCCGGAACGAGACGCCTTGGAGCACAGTCTCCCCGCATGCAGCCATCTCAGCCCGGCCTCCGCGCCCGCAGCCGTTCCAGCCCGCCTGCCGTGCTGGTGAGGAGCTGGCGCGGTGCCTTCCGTTCGCAGCGAGCCCTTCACCCATCAGTCCCGCCTCCGCCTGGCTGGGCTGGAGCCTCTACCGAGCCCCTGAGGAAGGGCGCCACTGCCGCCATGTGGATTTTGAAACTACAGTGGAAATGGAGCCGCTGGAGCCACTGCCGAGCCCGCACTCGCCGCCATCGCTGCAAGTGAGGGAAGCCCACCGAGAGCAGAGCTCACTCCGCCCCGGGCCCAGGGAGTGGGCTGCTTCAGAGCCTTGCCTCCGTGTCCGCAGCCATCCCAGCCTGCCCACCGTGGGAGTGAGGGAACCGACGATGGGCCTCAGCCGCACCTTCTGCTCCCACCGGGATGCCTTGGAGCGCGGTCTCCACACCCGCAGCCATCTTGGCCCAGCCTCCGTGGCTGCAGCCGTCCCAGCCCACCCGCCGTGAGCGGTGGGTCCTGGGAGACCCATGTGCCCCGGGTGAGCCGTGTGCCCCTGGGGGCCATGTGCCCCGGGGGAACCATATGCCCCGGGAGAGCCGTGTGCCCCAGGGGAACCGTGTGCACAAGGGGGGCGGTGGGCGGTGGGATCCGGGGAGCCATGTACACCGGGAGAGCCGTGTGCCCCGGGGAAGGGGTGGGACCCTGGGGCGGGGGCAGTGTGAACTGGAGGAGGAGCGGATTCTATTCGTGTGGTCCTGAGACATTTGGACAGTCTGCAGCCATTAGCTACAGAACACTCTGTTGTATTTTCCTACAAAAACAAATGAGAGAGGGTGTCCCACTTGAAATTCATATATGGAAAAAAAGGAAAAGAGAAGGAAAAAAAATCTGAGGAACAGAATAAAGTAGTGAATATAGTAGAATCAGGGGCAAAGAAGGGGAGTGGACTGATAATTATCAGGAGGATAAGGGGGTGGGGAAGCAGTGAGAGACTGGATTGAAATCATATAACCAATGGATGAAGACAATTGGGGGAAGAGGGGGTAAGGGCAGAGGGTGGGAAGGGAACTGGGTGGTAGGGAGCTTTGGGGGAGAAAAAGGAGAAACAATTGTAATAATCTGAGTAATAAAGATTTATTAATAAAATAAATAAATAATTAAAAAATATTTTGTCAGACATATCTTTGGTAAATATTTTCTTCAAGTCTATGACTTGTCTTCTCATCCTCTTGACATTGTCTTTCAGGAAGCAGAAGTTTTACTTTTAATAATATCTAGCTTATCAAATATTTCTTTCAAGGATTGTAACTTTGGTGTTGTTTCTAAAAAAATCACCCAATACTCAAGTTTATTTAGAGTTTTATAGAGTTGTGTTTTACATGTAGGTCTGCATTACATTTTAAGTTAGTTTTTATGAAAGGTATAAGGCATGTGTTAGGATTAATGTTTTTTGCATGTAGATCTTCAGTAGTTCTAGTACCATTTGTTGAAAGGACTTTGCTTTAGTTTATTACCTTTCCTCGTTTGCCAAAGATCAGTTGACTGTATTTATGTGGGTCTAATTCTGCACTTTCCATTCTGTTCCATTGTTCTACTTGTCTATTCTTTTTCCAGTGTCATACTGTGTTGATTCCTGTAGCTTTCTAATGTCTAATGTTGAGTAGTATCAGTCTTCCTACTTTGTTCTCCTTCAATATTGTGTTAGCTATTCTGGGTCTTTTGATTCTCCATATAAACTTTAAAATCAGTTTATGGATATCCACAAGATAACATGCTAAGATTGTGGTTGGAGTCCCATTAAATCTATAGATCAAGCTGAGAAGAACTGACATCTTGACAATAGAGAGCTTCTTATCCACAAACATGGCTAGCTCTCCATTTATTTATTTATTTATTTATTTATTCATTCATTCATTCATTCATTCATTCATTTTCTTATTTTAAAATTTTATTTTTTTAATTACAGTTTACAGTCAATATTATTTTGTACTAATTTCTTTCCATTTATTTTCCCTCCATTTATTTTGGTTTTTTTATTTCATTCATTAAAGTTTTCTGGTTTTTCTCACATAGATCTTACACACATTTTGTTAGATTTATAGCAAAGTATTTCATTGAGGCGGGGGGGGGGTTGTAAGTGGTTTTATGTTTATACTTTCAAAATCCTCTTGTGCATTCTGGTATACAGAAAAGTGATTGACTTTTTTTATATCAACCTTGTGCCTTACACCCTTGCTATAAACATTGATTAGTTCCAGAAGTGTTTCTTATTTGCTTGTTTTGCCAATTCTTTTGACTTTTCTACATAGATGATCATGTAATCTGTGAATAAAGACAGTTTTCTTTCTACCTTCTCATTATATACACCTTTTATTTCCTTTTCTTGTCTTGATGCATTAGCTAGAACTTCCAGTATGTTGAAAAAGAGTGGTGCGAGGGAACATCCTTGCCTTCTACTGATCTTAGTGGCAAAGCTTAGAGTTCCTCACTAGTAAGTATAATGTTACTGTAGTCTTTATAGATATGTTTTTATCAAGTTGAAGGAGTTTCCTTCTATTCCTAGGATATTGAAAGTTTTTATGATCAACGAATGGTGTTATTTTGTCAAATGCTTTTTCTGCATCTATTGATATGATCATGTAACTTTTGGAAACAGTTTTAAAAAGACTTTTATTGTAGTTTTCACCCTAAGTGTGACCAACTCACTTTTTAATTACTTTAGTTCTTTTCTTCCTTTTTGTGCTTTGTTGTTATGTTCAAAGAAGGTAATAATTTAAAGTGCAGTCTTAAATGTGCAGTCTTATGAGTTTTGAAAAATGTATAAATTCTTCTAACCAACATCAAGATATGATACATTTCCAAAAGGTTCCTTTATGTTTTTCACCTATGTTAGAATTTCCTACAATTAGAATCATAGACAGTACGCACCCTTGTGTCAGGGTTCTTCCTCTCAATGTTTTTGAAATTCACACATGTTGTTATGTATATCAACAATCCTTTGATTTTCATTGCTGAATGATATTTTATCATGTATTAATTTGTTTATCTACTCTCCTATCGACAGTTATTTGGGTCATTAAAATTTGGGACTGTTATAAAGAAAGATACTCTGAGCATTTTGGAGCAGGTCTTCTCGTAGATCCACACTTTCATTTCTCTTGGGTAAAAGCCCAGAATGGCCCTGGCTGGTTTGGCTCAGTGGATAGAGTGTCGGTCTGCAGACTGAAGGGTCCCAGATTTGATTCCGGCCAAGGGCACATGCCCTGGTTGTGGGCTCGATCCCCAGTAGGGGGCGTGCAAAAGGCAGCAGATCAATGATTCCTCTCTCATCATTGATGTTTCTATCTCTCTATCCCTCTCCCTTCCTCTCTGAAATCAATAAAGAAATGTTTAAAAACAAAACAAAAAAATCCAGGAATGGATTGCTGGATACAAGATGTGAATGTTTAACTTTTAAGAAACTAAAGATTTTCCAAAGTAGTTTTACCATTTTATATTCCTGCTAGCAATGTATGTGAGTTTGGGTTGCTCCACATCCTTTCTAACACATTACAAAGTCTTTTAGCCTGGGCAGGTGGCTCATTGGTTGGAATGTCGTCCCATATACCAAAGAGTGGTGGCTTTGGTCCCTGGTTCAGGGGCATGTGTGGGAGGCAACCAATCGATGTTTCTCTCCCCCCACCACCCTGCCTGCCCCCTCTCAAATCAATTTTAAAAACTTTTTTAAAAGCCTTTAAAATTTTAGTCACTCTAATTGGTGTGTAGTAGTATTACATTATAGTTTTAATTTGTAATTCCCTGATGACTAAGGCTATATTGGCCATTTATGTATGTATCTTACTTTGTAAACTATCTGTTAAAGTCATTTTCCCATTTTTATTTTAAAATCTTTATTGTTGAAAGTATTGTATATACCCCCTCCCCTTTTCCCCCCACTGACCCCCTTCAGTTCATCCCTGCTCCCCACCCCAGGCCTTTACCACCCTAGTGCCTTCACCATGGGTTATGCATATCTGCATATAAGGTCTTTGGTTGATTACTTAACACCCACCCACCCTCTTTCTCTTTCCCTCCGAAATTCTTTTGCTCATTTTTAAACTGAACTGTATTTTTCTTAATGATTTGTAGGAGCTCTTTTTACAGCTGGTTATGAATAATTTTCTCAGATTACATATTATAAATATGTTCTCTCAGCCTATAGTTTACCTTTCAATTTTATTAACAGTCTTTGTGGAGCATAAAATTTTTACTTTGATTAATCCAGTTTATCAATTTCTTCTTTTATGTTTAGTGTACTTTATGACCTGTCAAGCTAACCTGCCTATAGCCAGGTAGAGAGGATACTCTCATGTTGAGTTCTCTCCTGAAGCATTAAAATTTTAGTTTAAAATTTATATATATGGCCATCTTGAATTAGTTAATATGTATGAAGAATGATTGAAGTTGTTTCATTTTTTTCCCATACAAGTATCTTGTTATCACCATTTATTGAAAAGACTTTACTTTCCCCTCTAAATTGAATCAGCATCTTTTCTGAAAATCACTTGACTCTGAATTTATTTCTGGACTCTCTATTGTACTGCATTGATATGTTTGTCTATCATAAGGTTTCTCAACTTCAGCACTATTGACATGTTGGGCCAAATAATTTTTTGTTGTGGGAGCTTTCCTGAGCATTATAGGATATTTGGCAGCATCCCTGACCTCTACTCAGTAGTACCATCCCCTCAATGTGACAACCAAAACTATCTCCACACATTGTCGAATGTCTCCTGCAGAGCAAAATTTTCTTAGAGGGGAGAACCACTGGCATATCCTTTTGCCAACATCAAACTTAAAATGAATCAAAAAGGCAAAATACACACTGAATGGCCAGATTATTGTGATCTCTAAACATATAATAATATGGCCACTCAGTGTGTGTGTATATATATATATATATATATATATATATATATATATATACACACACACACACACACACACACATACATACATACTGGTGCATGAATTCGTGCATGGGTGGGGTCCAATGAGCCTGGGCAGGGGGAGGGGACAAGGGCAGTTGGCTGGTTGAACTCCTGATCAAGGGGACAATTTTCTTTTTCTTTTTAAAAAAATATATTTTATTGAATTTTTACAGAGAGGAAGGGAGAGGGATAGAGAGCTAAGAACGTCGATGAGAGAGAATCATCTACCAGCTTCCTCCTGCACACCCCCTACAGGGGATGTGCCCGCAACCAATGTACATGCCCCTGACCAGAATAAAACCCAGGACCCTTCAGTCCACAGGCTGACGCTCTATCCATTGAGCCAAACCGGTTCCGGCAAGGGGACAATTTTCATATTAGCCTTTTATTATATAGAATATATGCTGGGTTGTTGTTCCAGCATTACAAAGGGTTCAGCAATCTGAAGAAAGGCTATGGATAGACACTCTGCCCCATCCAAGCTGATAACAGAGGCTTTTGCAGTTTTCCAAGTCTAGTCGAATAAGGCTGTCTCCTGGCATAGACACAGCTTATCCTCACAGCCAATTGGCCTGGAGGTCAGTTCCTCCCAGTGATACCAACAACAATCAAGACTTAACTACAATAAGGCTATACACACAGTCCACAAAGGGGTGCACCAAGAGTGTCCACCTCAGATAACTGGGAGGCTGACCCACTGAACCATATAGGATGCCTTAACACACAAAGCCACCCTACCAACTCAGGGAAGCAGCAAAAATGCCGAGACAAGGAAACAGATCACAAACGAAAGAAATGGAGGACAAAAAGCAACTGGATATAGAGTTCAAAACCACACTTATAAGGTTGTTCAAGAATTTCCTAGAAAAGGCCAATAAAATAAACAAGACCTATGAAGATATGAAAAGGGATTAACTAGAAATAATAAATGATCAACTAGAAATAAAGAATACATTCTCTAAAATAAAAAATATTATACAGAGTCCTAAAAACAGAATGGAAGATTGCAAGAATCAAGTCAAAGAGTTGCAACACAAAGAGCCAGAGGACACTCCTCCACAGAAGCAAGAAGACAAGAGAATCCAGAAAGTTGAAGACAGTGTAAGAAATTTCTGGGACAACTTCAAGCGAACCAATATCAGAATTATGGGGGTCCCAGAAGATGACAGAGAGCAAGATACCAAAAACATATTGAAAGAAATAGTGACAGAAAACTTCCCCCATCTGGGGAAAGAAATAGACTTACAAGTCCAGGAAGCACACAGAACCCCATACAAAAGGAATCCAAAGAGGACCACACCAAGACACATCAAATTAAAATTCCAAGAGCAAAAGATAAAGAGAGAATATTAAAAGCAGCAAGACAAAAGCAGGTAGCTACCTATAAAGGAGCACCCATACGATTGTGAGCTGATTTCTCAACAGAAACCATGCAGGCCAGACAGGAATGGCAAGAAATATTCAAAGTGATGAGTAACAAGAACCTACAGCCAAAAATACTCTATCAAGCAAAGCTTTCACTCAGAATCGAAGGCCAGATAATGAGCTTCACAAATAAGAAAAAGCTAAAGGAGTTCATCACCACCAAACCAGAATTATATGAATTGCTAAAAGGGGTTCTTTAGGAAGAGGAAGAAAATAAAGATAAAAATTATGAACAACAAATATGTAACTATCAACAAGTGAATCTAAAAACCAAGGGAATTTAAAAAAAACAAGGAACAATATTAACTGGTGAATATAATAGAATCAGAGGTATGGAAGGGGAGTGGACTGATGATTCTCGGGGAAAGGGGGAGTGGGGGGTGCGAGAAGAGACTGAACATAAACTGTGCACCTATGGATGAGGACAATAGGGGATGGAGAAAGGGCAGAGGGAACCTGGTGGAAGGGAGCAATGGATGGAAAAAAATGAGGAACATTTGTAATAATATGAACAATAAAGATTTATTTACAAAAAAATAAGAGAAAGAAAGAAAGGCTATGGATAGATTAAATAAGAGTCCGGAGATGAAAATAATTTTGAAAGGCACTGGAGGTCAGGGAGCTTCAACTAAAAGAGCTAAAGTTCTAAGTTCTTCATTCTCCTTGTCTCAGGATCCCTGCTTTTTATTAACACAATTTGTCCTAAAGCAAGGTGGAGATAATACACTTCAAAGGGTAGGGTTTTCAGAATCATTGTCAGATTAGGGAATAGCCTACAGCTGTTTAGGGGTTTGGACAACAGGAGGCAATAACATGTAGATAAGAATCCCTGAGCTGTCTGGCAGTAAACAATCATCCTATTCAGGTATGGGGAAGTGCCCGTTAGCCATTCCAACAGGTAATTACATATGTGACTCAGCCCTTGTTGAGCCCCCCAGGTTTCATCAAACTTTGATGAAACTCTTGTAATTATGACATGCTGGAATTGGCTTCTGGCAGATATACACTGAGTGGCCAGATTATTATGTGTTCAAAGATCATAGTAATCTGGCTACTCAGTGTATATCTTAGGGTTTCTAGTATGGTTAAATACTGAGAATGAATTCCTAGCCATGAAAATAAATAAACATTATTGTTTTATAACCTGTTTTAAGCAACCTCCCTCTAGCAATCTCTAGAATCTGCTCTGAATAGATTGGCTTATTTGATAATGACCACAAAGTGATGGAAAAGAGGCTCTTTATCTTATCCAGTTTGAGCAATGCATATTTAGTTTTTGTAAAAATAAAAACTTATTCAAGTATCACTGCAAAATATTCAAAATATTTTCATGTTCTTCATATAATCTTATAACCAGATCAATACCAAAAGACATACTCAGCATGATCGAGTCATAGCATTAGTTTTGTCTTCATCCCATTCTTTTTGTCTTGCCAATGAAATAATGAGATTTAGCATAAAACAACAGTTGTTCAGGTCACTGCTCATCTTTTTGTAAAGCTGAAGAAACCAAAGTTGAGAATCCACTACTTTTAAATAACATGACTAGCAAGGTTAAGCTGAAATACTTTCCTAAAGCTTTTATTCCTACGCACTGGAGCTCCTAGACTGACGTAAGCCAACTCTGATCTGCTGGCCCCAGGAATGCCGTTCTTTATCTGCATTCCTTAAAGCACAACACCCACTCTACAGGGTTACAGCTCTTCACAAAGATGGCTGGAGTCCAGACACTCGATTCAGCACCCATTTCTTCGGTTTTAAGTTTCACATTATGGATTACTCTGGAGAAGTTTTAGAGACCATAAATACTACAAAAAATAATTGTTTCAGGACTTCAGAGTTTGTACCTTTGCCATTCCAGACCTGAAATTCTAAACTCTCTTCTCCAATGGGGACTGAAAGCTCCATTCATCTCCAGCTTTAGTTTCTACCTCTCTGGCAGAAACCATCCACTATTTTCTCTCCTTTTAACTCCACTTGGTCTCCAGCTCTTTGACCATTGCCCTGAGGACCCTTGGACCTCAAACGATGATTGAAGTTGGCTTACAAAATTGGAAAAGTTGCTGTACTTAAGGGCACAGGACTCCAGGTAGTGATCCCACTCACTTTCAGTGGGGTTCCTCCTATTACCTCTGATTATGTTCTTCAGAAACAGATTAGCCAGTTTTTGTTAATTATGCATGCTTATCAGATTTGGCTAGGGATCTGCGTTTCAGCTGTATTTGAAAGACTGGGAAATTCTATGCTAAAGAGTCTCTAATGACCATTGCTTAAGCTCAACATGAACAGCTCGGTAAGAGGGTGACCCTACAATTTATCATCCCAACCTGGAAGTTTGAGAAAGGAGGAGCTACTGATAATCAAGCTGGAAAAAACAGAAATAAACAAGAATTGCCCCAGGCAAAGTGGAACTTGTGATTACCCCAACCACATCAGCTTTCCCTGCCTCTCAACTCAGCTCAGGTGGCACTCAGAATAGTCTTTACAGGCTGCTTCTTCAATTATTCATCTTTCCCAGTGAGAGTTTTTCTAAACCAAAATCTTCTTATCTTTTACTCCACAAAAAACTAGCCTGCTTGGCTTAGAAACCTGGCTCTACCTTTATCAGTAGAAAGACCTTGGGCAAATTACTTAATCTGTCTGAAGTGGTTAACTCATTTGTAAAGCACATCCTATATAATAATATATAATAAAGGGGTAATATGCAAATTGACCCCAATGGCAGAACAATCAGAATGTCTACTCAACCAGTCACTATGAGGCACACTGACCCCTCTCGGTCCCTTTCCCTGGCCAGGAGGCTCCAATCGCTCAATGGAGACTGGGGAACTGGGGGGTAGGTATCAGGGGACATGAGCAGTACCAGGCTAAGGCCCCTGCCCCACCAGTTGCCCCCCACACAGAGGGCAACCCATGGCGGGGCAAGCAAGCAGGCAGAATGGCTGGCCTCTTGGTTTCTCCCCGCTGGCCTACAAGCTCTGACCACCCAATTGTGAATGGGAAACCAGGAGTGGGTGGCAGTGGGGGGCAGAGCCAGCTGTGGGAAACTGGGGGAGATGGCCCTAATCACAGACCAGACCTAGGGTGCACATGAATTGTGTGCACCAGGCCTCTAGTATCCTATATAATAAAAGGCTAATATGCAAATCAACCAAACAGCTGAACAACCAGTCGATATGATGTGCACTGATCACCAGGGAGCAGGCACTCAATGCAGGATCTGTCCCCTGGTGGTCAGTGCACTCTCACAGGGGGAGCATCACTCAGCCATAACCTCTGAGCCGGCCTTACTGCTGGCAAGCACAGCAGCAATGGCTGGAGCTTCTCTCGCCTCTGTAGCAGCACTAAAGATGTCCAACTGACAGCTTAGGCCAGCTCTGCCTAGGCCGGCAGTTGACATGCCCTGAGAGCTCCCAGACTGTGAGAGGTGCAGGCCATGCTGAGTGAACCCCTTGAGTGCATGAATTTTGTGCACTGGGCCTCTAGTTTATAATAACAGCACTTACTTTTGTTGACCATAAGGCTAAATTGATTAGGTACTGCATTACCAAAAAGAAGTTATTCAGGAACTACCCTGTTTCCCCGAAAATAAGACAGTGACTTATATTAATTTTTGCTCCCAAAGATGCACTAGGTCTTATTTTCAGGGGATGTATTATGTTTCCATGAAGTAGATCTTATTTTCAGAGGATGTCTTATTTTGGGGGAAACACTGTAGAAAAGATTGCAATCCAGTGCAGAGCCTGAAGCTCTGGTGAGTTTTGTGTAATGTTATGCTTGGATAAAGGAGGTACTTTATCCAAGGGAAGAGGATGTTGTGGGGAAGCACAGGACTTGGTTGGAAAGTCTGTAAGGAGGAATCTCTGAAAGGTCAGGGACCTCAAGGGGGACTTACCAAAGGCAGCAGCCCCTGCTTTGACTCTTCCAAGCAAGTCTGAGCCTCCAGGTGTTTCATTGGAATCTTTATATTTAGACTTCAAAATGTCCTTGCTTAAAGGACACTACAGACGCATGTGTCTTCTCAAGAATGCTTGCCCTGCTGATAGCATCTAATAGTTAACTTTAGTTCAAGCTGTTGTTACCATAAAAGCCTAAGGAGGCAGGCGAATGGGGCTGTTTTGGTTCCTATAGTTTCTATTTAATAGGAGAGAATGTTAAATGTTTGCCTCATGCATCAGCCAGCATAAAAGAATTATCTTCTGTAAACTGAAGAAATTTTATATTTCTCAGTATTTTTGGTGAACACAAAAATATTATTAGAGAGGGAGGTTGGTATGTTTTCAACCTTTATAATTAGAATAGTGTTCTTTTGATCTTTTGTTTTATTAAGTAGTTATAAAATCTATGTAAAATGATATAACAAACCCTCATGTATCTACCACCTGATTTATGAAAATAAAATATTACCAATATCTGTGAAATCCCTATATGCTCTTTTTTATTTCTTCCCTTCTCTTTCCTTCCCTCAGAATTTTGTGTTTACAATGTACTTGCTTTTATTTGTAGCTTAACCATGTGTTTATCTCCCTAGACAATTATTATTTATCTAGAGGCCCAATGCACAGATTTGTGCACCGATTGGGTCCCTCGGCCTCGCCTGTGGGGATTGGGCCAAAACTGGCTCTCCAACATCCCCTGAGGGGTCCCAGAAATTATGAGAGGGTGGTTCAAGTGATGCACCCTGGAATCAAGCTCCCTTCTCTCTGGTTCTGGGTGCATCACCCAAGAACCACAGCTGCCAGGTCACTGCAGATTGACAGCCCCTGCATTGAGCATCTGCCCCCTGGTGGTCAGTGAGCATCATAGCTACCGATCAGATGGTCAAACGGTCAGCTGGTTGGCTGGTCGTCTAGGTTTATATATATATTGCCTTTGTAATTTGCATAAATAGAATCATGTTGTTTGTTATCTTCACCCCACAACACTGCGTTCCTGAGAATCAACCATGATATTAATAGCACAGCTGTAGTTCATTCATTTTTCTGCTATATGTATCATTATATGACTATACAAAAATTGATCAATTTTACTGTTGATAGATTTAGGTTGTTTTCTGTTTTGTCTGCTGTTAAAAGTGTTATATTTGTATACATATATTCTGATAAAAAATTTTTTGCTAGGATACTATTTGAGAGAGGAATTGTTGGCTGTGAGGATGCACAACTTCAAATGTTAGTAGTTGATATTAACTGCTTTCCAAAGTAGTTGTGCTAATTTATACTACCGAACAGTGTAAGGTCCTCCCATCACTCCACATTCTAAGCAACTTGTTATTCTGGCATTTAAAAAATGTTGCCAATTGTATGCATAAAATGGTATCTTTATACCTTTAATTCATGTGTTCCTAATGACCAGTAAGTTTAGCATCTTTTCATACAATTGGGATTCTTTTCTATGAAGTGTCTGCTTAAGCCTTTTGCCTCTTTTTCTATTGCATTGTCTTTTTCTTCTAGTTTGAGGAGTTTTTCATCTAGTTTGGGTCAGTGGTTCTGAAAGATGCTGCCCTTTAGGAGATACAAATGTTGAAAATATTTGGCAATGTCTGGAGACATTTTTAATAGGTACAACTGGATATGGGAGAGCTACTGGCAACTAGAAGGTAAAGGCCAGTGATGATGCTATAAAACATCCTACAATGCACAGGATAGCCACCACAACAGAAAATTATCTTGTCCAATATGTTAATAGTGCCAAAGTTGGGAATACTCCAGATACTAATGTGTTAAAAATATTTTATCCCAGTTTCTGGATGCTTTCATTTTTCTCATGGTATGTTTTAATGAAGAGAAATTCCTCGTTTTAACATAATTGAAGTTATCGATCTATTCTTTTATGGGTTGGACTTTTTGTGCCCAATTTAAGAAAGATCCTTTATCCCCAAAGCATAGGATTCTCCAAAGGTGTTTCACAAGTTTTTAACTTTGTGTGTGTTTTTTTTTTACAGGCAAGTCTTTAATATACCTAAAATTGATTCTGTTTATGATGTAAGGTAAGAGTCTAAAATTAAATTTTATATGGATAACTATTAGTCTGAGCACCATTTATTAAAATCCCATCCTATTTTCACTGGTCTTTGATGCTGGTCAATTAAAGTCAAGATTGCAGCCGAAACCAGTTTGGCTCAGTGGATAGAGTGTCGGCCTGCGGACTGAAAGGTCCCAGGTTCGATTGCGGTCAAGGGCATTGGTTGCGGGCACATCCCCAGTAGGGGGTGTGCAGGAGGCAGCTGGTGGATGTTTCTCTCTCATCGATGTTTCTAGCTCTCTATTCCTCTCTTTTCCTTTCTGTAAAAAATCAATAAAATATATATTTTTTAAAAAGTCAAGATTGCAGCCCAGGTAGCTTGGCTTGTGCCCAGGTTTTGGGCTGGATCCCCAGTAGTGGGATGTGCAAGAGGAAGCCAATCGATGATTCTCTCTCGTCATTGATATTTCTGTCTCTCTCTCCCTCTCCCTTTCTCTCTGAAATCAACAAAAAATACATTAAAAAAATAAAGATTGCAGAAATGGCCTTACTTCTAGTTCTCTATTTAAAAAAATACTTATTTTTCAATTGATATACAATGTTATATTAGTTTCAGATGTCTAATTAAGTATCCATTTATATAAACTATAAAGTGATCACCTCAATAAATCTAGCATCCATCTGACATCATACATAGTTATTACATTATTGACTATATTTCCTATGCTGTACTTTACATCTCATGACTCTATTTCAACCCATGACAATTATGTAACTACCAATTTGTACTTCTAAATCTCTTTACGTTTTTTCACCCATCCCTGTAACTCCCATCCCATATGGCAACCGTCAAAATGATCTCTGTATCTATGAGTCAATTTTTTATAGAGAGGAAGGGAGAAGAAGAATAGAGAGCTAGAAACATCGATGAGAGAGAAACAGCCATCAGCCGCCTCCTGCACATACACACACACACACACACACACACACACACACACCAGGGGATGTGCCCGCAATCAAGATACATGCCCTTGACTAGAATCGAACCTGGGACCTTTCAATCCGTAGGCCGATGCTTTATCCACTGAGCCAAACCGGTTTCGGCTTATAATTATTATTCTTAATTTCTGTTTCTTTTTCTTAAAGAAGAGCAGTTGACATCTCTTATAATACAGGTTTGGTGCTTTTTCCTGTCTGGAAAGCTCTTTATCTGTCCTGTAATTCTAAATGATAGCTCTGGCCAAAACCGGTTTGGCTCAGTGGTAGAGCATCAGTCTGTGGACTGAAAGGTCCCGGGTTTGATTCCGGCCAAGGGCATGTACATTGGTTTCGGGCACATCCCCGGTAGGGGGTGTGCAAGAGGCAGCTGGTCGATGTTTCTCTCTCATCGACGTTTCTAGCTCTCTATCTCTCTCCCTTCCTCTCTGTGAAATATCAATAAAATATATATATATATTTTTAAAAGATACTCTTGTCTTTACCCTTTGTGAATCCTGAAGGAAAAAATGACACCTACTAAGTAGGCCTCTTGATGGCTAACAAGGCTCAAATGTTAAAAAAAACAACAACAGAGCAACCCTGGCCAGTGTTTACAGTAGTTAGAGCATCAGCCCATGCACAAAGCGTCTCTGGTTTGATTCCTGGTCAAGGGCACATATCTGGGTTTTAGGTTCAATCCCCACCCAATGTGAAAGACACCTTGATTGGAGACCATTTAAGGTGTCTTTCACATTTATGTGTTTCTTAAAAATATATTTTTATTGATTTCAGAGAGGAAGGAAGATGGGGAGAGAGAGAGAGAGAGAAACATTAATGATGAGAGAATCATTAATAAGCTGCCTCCTGCATGCCCCACACTGGGGGGTCAATTCCACAAACCTAGGATGTGCCCTGACTGGGAATCAAACTATGACCTCCTGGTTCATAGGTCCATGCTCAACCACTGAGCCATGCTGGACAGGCTCATAGTGAGTTTCTCTCTCTTTCTTTTTCCATCCCTTCCACTCTCTCGCTCTATCCTTCTTTTAAAAAAATCATTAGGTGAGGATTAACAAGTAAACAAGCAAAAACAAAACAAAACAAACAAACAACAACAACAACAAAAAAAAACAGAGCCTAGCAGCCATTTCTGCACAGGGTCTTCTCACACAAATTGCACTTCACAGAGAAGCTGGTGTCTCTGCCCTCAATTCCCTACCTGCACTATGTGTCTACCAGCTGAGCCAGCCCTTATAAAAGAGTTCCTGGAATATTTCAGCCAATAGGACTGAGGCTTTCCACATCCAATCAGAGCTGCACAGCTCCGACCAATCAGAGCAGTTCTGTTCCAACCAATCAGGACAGTGCCTTTTGGACCAAACTGTGAGGATTTTTCAAGAGAACAGACCAATCAGGGACCAGATGCAGGACTCCTGTCCATATAAGCCAGCTTCCTTCTGGCTGGAGAGTGTACTTTCCATGGAAGACTGAAGACTATATCCCCTGGCTTAGTTGAAACACTAAAGATGTATCATACACCAGAGCAGAGGGTAGCAGGCCAGGTTAATGCAAGGCAGACCCTTAAGGAGCAGAGAAACAAAAGGAAGGGGACATAAGCTTGTTATTTTGATAGATATGTATTTATTGCCATTTTATAATTATTATTTTTAATTTCTGTTTCTTTTTCTTAAAAAGACCCTTTGAATTTCCAGGTCAAATACTTCTAAAATAAAAATGAACTCATTAACTTTACTGTAAGGTGTATCAATTTCCACAAACCATATTCCCCTATTGTACAAATTTCAGGAAGGTTGGAACTGATTTTTCCAATTATAGGTGTTGTATATTTTTCCATATATACAACACCTATAATTTAATCTCAACACTTATACATCATCTAAATCTTTAATCTGTCCTCCTTCTTCCATCGGTAGTAAGAAAGGCCCTTTTTGTAAGTGCTGAGAAGCTGGCTCTTAAGGATATTTCTGTCTAGGTCATTCCTGGAAAAGATCCTATGGCTCAAAGAACAGCCACTCCTGTCAATCAGCCTTGGCCATCAGTTTTCAACTCCAGTTGGTCTGAAGCCGGTGGCAAAAACTATTTATAGAGTGAAGCCCAAATAAAATGCAAGTATACATTTTTCCTCCCCTTTTTCTTTTTTCTTTTCCTAACTCCCTCCTTCCCTTCTCATTTACCCTACAAAGTTTGCTAGAAGCATTCAACAACATTGGATAGGATCATTTTATTATAATACAAACTATATCCAGAGTTTTAGATAAATCAGAAGCAGAATTATAAATACACTGACTCAGAAAATTAATGAGCCTTGGGACAAAAGTTTTCTAAGAAAGGAAAACATAATTCAATTTCTTCCTTAGGAAAATACTCTGAAAAGCATTCCCCCTTTTTAATAGGTCAGCTATTTATTGCTCCATATTAATATAATTTTTCCTGAATACTCTTGAAATGATTATCAACTAAAACCGTAATTATTGTGAAGCCTTCATGTATGGGTTTTAAAGAGGAATGAGAAGGGATTTTCTGAGGTGACAGCGTATGTTCCATGATACCCACTTTTGTTATTTGATCACCATGAAGTTTGCCAACTGATGGCAGAGCACTGACGTAGAGTGTTCATTAAATACACTGGTCAGACTCGGTGTCTCTATCTGATTTCCATGTCCAGGACCAGCTGGTAGTTAAACCCCATAGGGCTATGGCCCTCAAATTGATTAGGTCAAATTTATTAATATGGAGTCTTGTTTGAAACCTCATAGCAGAAATCAGCTTATAATCAAAACTCAGGGGCCAGTATTTACCAAATGGTCTGTGCATATCCTTTTCAGAGACATGAGTATAAACAGTCTTTGCTGGTCTTTCAAGGAACTTTTCATAAATAAGCGTGATAGATCTCCACCTACTTGCACACAATAAATAAGCAAATGTTCAAAGATGAAACAAGAGTGGCTCCAGAGACATACTAAAGATACACAAAACTAGAGCTTGCTAACAACATACAAGTATGCAAGGCTGCAAATAAACTAAGATAAGAAATCAACTTAGCCCCAAGGTTGAGGCCATGAACACAGGTTTCGATTACTCATTAAAAAAATGAAATGGGGTAAAGCCACAAAAAATAGTCTTACAACTATTAGACATAAACACAGCCTGTTGAATGTGGAAGATTCTGATCTCTTCAAAAGTTACCTGCCTGGGAAAGGGGGTCCCTGGAGCTCCAGGCGAAAGAAGTATCCATCGCCAGTCCTAGTTCAGGCTCCTTCAAGTAATCAGCCCTCCCATGGGAGCTTCAGCGGTGTCCTTAGAACAGGTGTGGTCACATGCAGACTAGAAAAACCATCACAGTCACAAGAACAATGCCAATGCCGGGACCACTGTAAAAAATTCACACCAAGGGTGCTGCCTGAGGGCTAGGACCAGGGCAATGGTAAAAGCAGTAACCGCTAAAAAAAAAAAAAAAAAAAAAAGCGCGTTTACACCCAGCCTAAGCATAGATTTTTGAGAGCCAAAAGTGTGCCTAGTGCCATGGTAGGCAAACTGCGGCTCGCGAGCCACATGCAGCTAGCTCTTTGGCCCCTTGAGTGTGGCTCTTCCACAAAATAAACTGGCCTGGGTGAGTCTATTTTGAAGAAGTGACGTTAGAAGAAGTTTAAGTTTAACAAATTTGGCTTTCAAAAGAAATTTCAATTGTTGTACTGTTGATCTTTGGCTCTGTTCACTAATGAGTTTGCTGACCCCTGGCCTAGCAGTGTTTCCCAAACTTTTGACATATGTGTACCCCTTCTATAATTTTTGTAACGCTGAGTACCCCTCGTCAAAAAAAAAAGGATGTATTTTAATAACAATCAAAATATATTTATTTTTGGTACATACACAAAATAATAATAAACGAAAAATAAAATTATTCATAATAAAATATAAATAAAAGTTATATTATAAATAACATTTATTTGCATACCGGACCATATCACGCCTCACAAGGCTGTCTTGACTTACTCATGAGAATGTAGAATTAGGCGCAGCTAAGCATGGTGCAGTGCATATCCCCACCAAACTCCGGTGCAAGGCGTACCCCCACCAAACTCTTCCCGTACTCCTGGGGTTACGGGAAACACTGGGGATTGCCCTTGTGATATGTGTGAATGTGAAACATGGTCAGTAGTTACAATTTCCGACAAATTGTTCAAAATAAAACTCAATTGAGGGCACCTTAGCTTTAACATGCTATCTACATAAGCATCTGGCTCAAACTTAACAAAACACTACAAAATTTTAGTCCCAACTCCAGAAAATCTAAAATGGGACAACTTAAGAATTTTTTTCTATTTTATTGTGTTTTTAAATCTATTGGGGAAACATTGGTTAATAGCATTATATAAATTTCAGGGGTGTAATCTCATATTTCAACATTTGTACACTCTATCATGTACCCACCACCTGAAGCCAAGTTTCCTTCTGACACCCTGTATTGGGCCCCCTTTACCCTCTTTAACCTTTCCCTACCCCCGTTCCCCTCCGGTAACCACCATTCTGTTGTTGTATCTAGGTTTTAAAAATTTTGCTGTTCTTTGTTTTATTTCCCACATATAAGTGTAACTATTCAGATCTTGTTCTTTTTGTCTGGTTTATTTCATTTAACATAGTACTCTCAAAATAGTCCAGGTTCATGGAGTAAAATAATTACCATTGTTAAAATGGCCACATTGCCTAAAGCAATATACAGATTTAATGCAATCCCAGTGGCATTTTTCACACAACTAGTGCAAATACTCCTAAAATTTATATGGAACCACAAAAGACACCAATAAGCCAAAGCAACCCTGAGAAAAAAAGTACAAAGCGGGAGGTATCACATTCCCTGACTTCCCACTATACAATGGTATTGAGAAAATTGGAAGCCACTGACACCATACACAAAAATTAATTCAAAAAGAATTAAAGACTTGAATATAAGACCTGAAGCGATACATGGAAAAACACATAGGCACTTGCTCCTGATGCATATTTGGACTAAGACTTTAGAGTAGTAAGATGGGTGGGAGGGACTGTGGTTGGAATGAGCGCTCCTGGGAGCAGGTCTCCAGCTCATCCATCCAGAGAACCCTGTAGAAAGAACTATGCCTACATCATACTCTATGGTTGCAAATGCCTCCCTCCTTCACTGTTTCCCCCCAGTTCAGCTCCTCTCCATCTGGCAGCAGAGCAGCGTGTGCATGTGGCTGGCCGGGTCTGTAGGCGCTGAGTTGCAACTCCTTCTCTCCCCCCAGCCCCCCGCCCCATCCTTTTTGGTGACAAAACACCTAGGGACTACTGTCCACACTGCCCATGCCCATGCCAGTGTTAGGCTCCACGCTGGGCACCAGTGTATAGAGGTTTGGTTAAGTTTAGGAAGGCCGCTCATTCAACTTGTCTATTTTATAGATGATTAATAATTTTTCGTGCCGCTGGACTTAGGAATGGCTACGTGACCAGATGGGAAACCCTTTATTTACGCTGTCCTTAGATAGGGTCCCAAATTGGGGAGCATCTTTCCCTCCTCGGAGGGGAAGGCTGAGCGGGTGGTGGGTCCTAGAAATGAGCATGCTTTGGAAGCAGAGAGCGAAGAAGGAGCGCGGACGCAGATGCCGCCGTCCGGAAACCACGTCCTGGGCACTCCCGCGAAGAACGAACGCAACCTCCCCAGTGCCGACTCCGACCGCTAGCTGTGGGCGGGGCTGGGGTCACGTGGCCGACGCCGGGGTCAAGCTGGCTGTGCGCGGGCACGCAGAGCGCCCGAGCACGCGCTCGGGCGGAGGCGGGGCCGGAGCGGGGCGGTGGGCGGGGCGGTGGCGGGCGTGTGGGCGGGGCCTCCGGCGCGCTAGGGTGAAGGCGGTGGCGGCGGCGGCGGCAGGGTGTCCACCTCCTCCTCCTCCTCCTGCGAGGCATCGCTGGCGGTGGTGGCGTGAGGCCGGTGACCCGGCCATGACTGCGGAGCTGGAGCAGGACGACGCGGCCGGAGGAGCCGATGGCCACGGCTCGGTGGGCTCCGGGACGGCGAGGGGAGCCGGACGCCGGCGAGGCGGGCTCGGGGTGGGGGAGAGGAGGGGTGGGGGTCTAGGGCCGGAGCGGCGCGGGCGGCGGGCGGCGGCCTGCGGGCTGGGCGCGGGGCGGGGGCTGCGAGGGGCCCCCGCGGACTGAGGCCGTGGGCGAGCGCGGGGAAGGGGCTGGGGACGAGGCTGGAGTCTTTCCTGGGCTTGGGGTTCCGGCGCGGAACAGGGGGCGTTAGATGTTTGGGGAAACGAAGCCTGAAGGCGGGCGGGCGGGCGCGGGGCTGTGTTGTCTGCACCGCGGTGCCTGGGGAGAGCGCCCCGGGCCGCGGCCGGGGCTGCGGAACTTCCAGGGGCGGCGTCGGTGGTCTTTGCACTTGGTTTCTATTTTGAAATCTGCGCTGGGGCGGGGCTGATCAGAGCGTCTCACCCCGGGAGAGTTAACTGGGAGCCGGCGTTCGTCGGCACCCGGGAGAGGCGGGTCCCGGCGACCCTCCCGCGCCTTCGCCGCCAGCCACGCTCCTCGGAGCCGCCTCCCTCCCGCCGCGGCCGCGGGGGCGGCGGTCTCGGCCGGGTCTGGAGGAGGGGACCGCGCCGCCGAGCGGGAGGCGTGCGGGTGGCGGGTTCCAGCTCTGGGGTCCTGGGCTCAGGTGGTGAGAGGCAGAGAACGCTGGTTTGGGGGGAAACCCAAAGGCAGAAGTCTTCTAAAGTGACTTCGGAATGTTAAAATCTCACGCTTCCTCATCGCCCCCACCCCCTCAAACAAGGCAACGTGGGACACTTTGTGCCGAGTATTCAGATAGGGGTTGGGAAGCGAGGAATTTCATAAAATATTTACAACACAGAGTTGTCAGATGCCTCCACGCCGGAAGCCTTTGATACCTTTTTCCTCTTTTCATGCGCCAGGGGCCCATAGCCTAGAAGGTGGACCCACTTCCTCTTAAAGCTTCAGGAGTAAAAGAGCCCTCCGCGCGCGCCCTGGGCTTCGAAATGGAAGCATGCTTGCTGCTTTCTAATGGAAATAGCATTGTCAGGGGTTCCCCAGTGCCTGCAGGCACCCGAGTCGGGATTTTCTCTGCTTTCAGAGATCTATTCTATCCGTTTTTAGGGCAGAGACTGAAAACAGGTGTGTGGGGGGTGTGGGGTGGGGGAGAATCTTGGTTTTGAGACCGTGGCGTTGATTTAGAGAAGAGACTTTTTAAGGGAGAGCAAGTTATTTACTACATTTCTCAGGACTCCTGTTAGTTGAGACCACGTGCCTGTTAACCATCGGCATCTTCATTCCCCTTTGCCACAGTTTGAGAAGTGACCACCACCCATCACTGTCTATTTGAGCCTGTTGCCTGTGAGGGGTTTGATGAGCACTTGTTCGTAAGTCATCGCTATTTTTGGAGAGCTTGGGCATCCGGTGGCTGTGGTTGGCTGGAGTGCTCTGGCTCCTGGCGCCCTGCACGGTGGTGACATTAACTGTTCTTCCCCGTGTTTCGCCCCGTGCAGGCAGATAAGCTTGGTATGCTTGATAATGTTTGCCCTTTTGCATTTGTTCTTTTGTTGATGATGTAAAATGCTTGGCGTCAGCAGGCTAGGAATCTTGATGGAATCTTATATGGGGATCTTATATCCTCATCTTGATAAAGTTTCATGTTAGAATGGACTTCATTTTGAATTCTCCGTAGCATTCTATGTTTCCCTTGGAGGATCTTTAATTGTTCTCATCGAGAAGACAATTTCCTCCGCAGACACTGAGAAACCACTTAAACTTGAGTGCTTCCCATCCCTTGTTGGCCGGTTGTACATGGGACAGACAGAACCCTCCTAAACCACCCAAGAATTTTAGTAAGGGGAAAATGGAGTACTCTTTTTTAAAAAAAATATTTTATTGATTTTTTTTACAGAGAGGAAGGGAGAGGGGCAGAGAGTCAGAAACATCGATGAGAGAGAGACATCAACCAGCTGCCTCCTGCACGCCCACTATTGGGGATGTGCCCACAACAAGGTACATGCCCTTGAAAGGAATCAAACCTGGGACCTTTCAGTCCGAAGGCCAACGCTCTATCCACTGAGCCAAACCGGTTTGGCGAAAATGGAGTACTCTTGAAATAGGTTTTCAGTACCTACTCAAACCTAAAAGAGAACACTGATAGTTCTAAATCCTCCACACTGCAGAATGTTATTTGAGATCTAAAGGGATTACTTATAGATTCTGTATTGTAATCAGTTCTTGACTTGGATAAAAACCCATCAGCAACAGCCACTGCTATTGTAGGATGAACAACTTGAAGTCAGGTTGGTTCTTATAAACCTATCATCGTTGGCGGCTGTGCTAGGGTTCGTCACACCTTCTCTGTGCTAACTGGAGTTCTATGAAACCCTTCTAGCTGCAGTGAAAATTTAACTTGTTTTCCCTGGGTTTATTGGCTTTTCATTTCCTTTTACCTTGCTTCATGCATTGTGATTTTTGGAGCATCAGTAAATGAATGCTTGGTTGGTGTCTACAACTCTCATGCCTCCTCAGCTACAAAGTTTCTGCTTACACAATGAGTGTAGTATTTATAAAGCACATCAACAAATAGTGCCTCAGATCTTTCCATGTGTTTTGTTTCATCAGAGAAATTTAAAGCAATAGCCAAGTGAAGCAGATATTTTTCAAGGGAAATAAATGATGTTGATAATAGTAGTTAACATTGAGCATATACTGTTTACTAGACCTTGTGCTCAGAACTTACCATGTTTTATTTCAGTACTTAGGACTACTCCGGGAAGTTTTCTTATGAGAAGGCTTATAGTTGTTAAATACTCTGCTCAAGGTCACCCAACTGTTAAGTGGTACAGCCAGAATTGAAGCCAGGCAATTCTGACTCCCAAGGGCCATAGATATCCCTGATTCTACTTCTTTGTTGTTGGACCCATTGTCTTGGGTCAGAACCTTTCTATTACTCCCTAGAACTTTTCTGGTATTTTAAACTGTCAATCTTTGCACTGTTTCTAAATGGATAACCTTTTATTCCTATTTGATTGAGCTTGCTGACATCTAAAGAGAGCTCATTGTCTCATGGTTTGGTGTTTTTCCCACCCCCTCTTCAATGTCTCTTGTCTCAGCAGAAGAGGTACCTGTTCCTTCTTCCTTTATTTGTTAGAGATGAATCTAGATCACTGGTGCCCAGAGACCTTTTTCATTGTGACTGTTGGATGAGGATGCTGGCATATAGTGGGTGACAGCCAGAAATGCTGCTAAACATCCAACAATGTAAGGGATAACCCCCTAACACAGAGTTGTCTGGCCCAAAATGTCAATACTCAGTTTCTCAACTGAGCTTGAGAAACCCTGATCTAGATGCTCTCTCCCAAATCATCTGGCATCTCCTTTATCCTTGCCTAATCCCTTTGCTGTTATCTTCTCCCTTTAGACTCAAAATATGGTCCATGGACCAGCAGCATTTGTATCACCTGTGTTGTTAGAAACGCAGTAATGTGGATGTGCTGGAGCCAGCTTTTACTGCGTCTCCACTTGATTGTATATCTCTCTTCCCAAGACTGCTTCGTGACCTCACCTTGGTAGCTTGAATTTGCCACAGTGGGAGTATGTTACCAAGGAGATAAGCAAGCTCTCTGAATCATCACACCATTGTTTGGGCCTCCACCCCTAGACCTCCTGAATCAGAAACTACCTTTTGACAAGATTCCTGGGTGATAAACTTGAGGAAGCTCAGTCCTACTCCACAGACTTCCCACAGGTCCATTCCCTATGAATACATATCCCAATCCTCAAATAAAATAAGAGCAACAAAATTCTCTTCTGCCCTGTCCAGCTATTGCCTTGTCTACCTTTCTTTTATTTTACTTACTTTTGAACAGGTTTTAAATCCCCTGTTTCTTTCTTTCTTTTTAAAAAAAATATATTTTATTGATTTACTTCAGAGAGGAAAGGAGAGGGATAGAAAGCCAGAAACGTCGACGAGAGAGAAACATTGACCAGCTGCCTCCTGCACACCCCCCACCGGGGATGTGCCCACAACCAATGTACATGCCCCTGACCGGAATCGAACCTGGGACCTTTCAACCCTTTCAGTCCACAGACCGACGCTCTATCGGCTCCCCTGTTTCTTTTTTAAAGTGTTTTTCCAATTACAGTGTAATAGCTCTTGGCTGATAGAAGGCATAGCCCTGAGGCTGAGGCAAATTGGTTGCCAGATTCCACAGTGAGGTAGCAATAGGTTGTGCAAAAGCTCAGTTAGCCTAGGGCACCAGTCTAGGCTCCAGCAAGAAGAGGGTGATTGCAGAGAGGCCTGTAGCAGAAGGTTAGATTGTAGGGCAATGAGTAGTTTTATGTTATCAGCATGCCCCAGGCTGCCCAATCAGAGCCTTGCCAGTAGAAGGCTTTTAGTATTTGTCATTAGCAAATGAAACAGACCTGTCGGAAGTAACCAGCAACTGACCAACTTCTGGTCAAATCCGTGGTCTTTCAGTAGTGATTCCTATTACCATTTTCCTTTAGTTATTCAAGTACCCCTGGAGTCCCATTCTCATGCTCTGATTTGCAATGATTCCTTATTGCCACTTCTTTGTTGATACTTACTTTGGCATTTGATTTTATGGCTGCCTTACTTCCTGAGCTCTCCTTTGGCCCTCTATGTTGTTCTTTCATCTTTCTTCTCTGCTATGGGCTAACCTGTTTGCTTTCTTGGTTGTTACTGTCCTTTTATTAACTGCTTCCCTGTCTGCATTTGTACTTGTCTACCCCTCTTTTTGGAAATGCTTGTTGAACATTTACACTTGTATGTCAGCTTCCTTAGGCAATAAGTATCTGCTGCATAGCTACTTTCCCACACTTATTATAATAGCAAGGGTATATATACTTGTAGTAATAGCATCGACCATTTGCCAGTTACTGCCTTAAGCACTTGCTGTACATTTCTAATATTTACAAAAACCCTGCAAGGTATGAATTATTGTACCTTATTACTGATGAGGAAACTCAAATTCAGATATTAGTATAGCTAATGAGGGCCTAATATGAAATTTTCAGCTGGAGTCTGTTTGCCTCCTTATCGCATATAAAAACCGTGGCTCACTCTTACTCAAGAAGCAGAGCTGGGACTTAAAGCCATTGACTTCCCCCACTGCCATGCGTGCCTTTCTAAAGCCCAGCTCTCTGACTACCACTTGGCAATTTATGAAGCACTTCAACATATGTTGTCATTGAACCTATATATACCGTATTTGCCGGCGTATAAGACGATTTTTTGGCCCTGAAAAATACCGTATTTGCCGGCGTATAAGAGACTGGGCGTATAAGACGACCCCCTAACATTTCCACTCAAAATACAGAGTTTGTTATATACTCGCCGTATAAGACTACCCCCCACTTGGAGGCATATTTTTCAGGGCCAAAAAATCGTCTTATACGCCGGCAAATACGGTAGCCACCCCACGAAGTAAAAGTTAGTGTGACTGGGAAGTAGAGTTTGCAAAGTGACGCAGCTAATACTTAAAACCAAAACTCACAGCACAGGTAATTTTCTCCTAGGATATTTGGCTCTGTTGACTAATGAGTTTGCCGACCACTATCCTAAACAAATATTTTCTTTTTCAACATTACTGCCCAAGTTAGTACTTTCCTAGTGTTCTTTTTGGGTGTGTGTGTATGTGTGTATAGCATGTGCATGTACATGAGCAAACACAGATCTCTCTATTTTTATTCAGTTGAGGTGAAATACATATAAAATTAACTGAAATGTATAACTCAGTGACATTTAGTATATTCACAATATTATACAGCACCACTTCTATTTAGTTCCAACATATTTTCATCACCCCAAAAGAAAACCCATATTCACTAAGTAGTCACTCCCCATTCCCCAGCCCCTGGCAATGCCAATCTGCTTTCTATTTCTGCTTTAACCTGTTCTGGATATTTCATATAAATATCCTTTTGTGTCTGCCTGTTTTTACTTAGTATAGTGTTTTTGAGATTCATCTAAGTTATAGCATCTATCAGTACTTCATTCCTTTTAGTGACTGATTAATATACTACTGTGTACTCTACTTTATTCCATTTTCCATTGGTGGGCATTTCCAATCTTTGGCTGTTATGAATAGTGCTGCTGTGAACATTCCTGTACAAGTTTTTGAGTATCTGTTACCAGTTCTTTTGAGTATATACCTAGGCACAAAATTGCTGGGTCATTTAGTAACTTTATGTTTAACACTTTGCCCCAGGAATTGCCAAACTATTTTCCATAGCAGCTGTACCATTTTATATTCCCACCAAAATACACTAGGATTCTAGTTTCTTTACATCCTCACCCAACACTTATTTTTTATTTTTGTTCCTTGTTTCTTTGTCTTATAATGGCCATTCTCATGTGTGTGAAGTGGTGTCTCATTTGTGTGTGTGTGTGTTTTTAAATCCTCAATATATTTTTCCATTGACCTTTAGAGAAAGAGAGAGTGGAATGGAGAGAGGAGTGGAGGGAGGGAAGGAGGGAATGAGAGAGAGAGAGAAACATTGATGTGGGAGAAATTCATCTACTGGTTGCCTTCCCCACGTTCCCTGACAGACCCGACTGGGCTGGATATTGAACCTTCAACTGAGGTACCTGCACTTGACTGGGAATTGAACCTGCAACCCTTCTGTGTGTGGGCCTATGCTCTAATTGCTGAGTCAGTCTGGCCAGGGTTTATTGTAGTTTTTTTTTGCATTTTCCTAGTGGCTAATAATGTTGTTAAGTATCTTTTCATATGCTTATTGGCCATTTGTTTATCTTCTTTGGAAAAATGTCTATTCAAATCCTTTGCCCATTTTTTTTCCCCCTTCTGACATTCACGAACTTACTGAATCATGATTAAAAACCGTTGTCAGTACTGCCTGTCTGTTGCTTCTTTCTGTGCCACCGCCATGCCTCGCATCACTGTGCTCCAGGAGAGAGGCTCAACCAGATGCCACCTCTATTCCCAATGCCACCTAGGAAACCCAGGTTTCTGAACAGTTTTATTACACACATAGAGGATGGGATTCAGACCCTCTTAGCTGCTGCATTCCTCATGGAGGAAACGACATTCTTCAGTTCCTCTCCCTCTTGGTGTGAATATGTGTCTGCATCCTCTTCTTTTGTTGTCAATCCTCACTGGAGAATATTTTTCCAGTGGTTTTTAGAGAGAGTAGAAGAGAGGGAGGGAGTGGGAGAGAGACAGAGGAACGTGGATGTGAGAGTCACATCGATTGGTTGCCTTCTCTATGCGCCCCTTGAACAACACTGACCAGGGCCACACCCTTTTCTGGATGAACTTCAGGACCCGCTTGTATCTCCGTGGCATGCTGCTCATAGGGGGCAAACACACACCCCTCTCGGGTCATGTTCCACATGCACTTTGTGTGCTTGGTGAGGCACCTGCAGCAGTGCTGAGCCTCAGCTTGCTCATGTTCTTGCTCACTTGTGGCCCTTGTTGAGGCCAACAACCCTGGGGGAGTAGGGCAGAGCAGTGCTGCTGCTTCTCAGTGGCTGCTGCGCCAGAAAAGCAGTCCTTTGCCCATTTTTGAATTGGGTTAGTTTGTTCTTGGCTGTTTGAATTATGAGAATATATATATAGAATATATATATATGTGTGTGTGTGTGTGTGTGTGTGTGTGTATGTATGTATATGTATGTCAATGAATTTTTACAGAGAGGAAGGGAGAGGGACAGAGTTAGAACCATCTATCAGCCGCCTCCTGCACATCCCCTACCTGGGATGTGCCAGCAACCACTGTAAATGTCCTTGACCAGATTTGAATCCGAAACCCTTGAGTCTGCAGGCTGACGCTCTGTCCACTGAGCCAAAGCAGTTAGGGCTATGAGAGTTTTTTTTTTTTGTTGTTTTTTTTAATATAATCTGGGTACTAGACCCTTACCAGAATTATGATTTGAAAATATTTTCTCCCATCCTGTAGGTTGCCATTTCACTTTTTTAATAATACCCTTTGATGCACAAGTTTTTAATTTTGATGAAGTCCTGCTTACCTGTTTTTTTCTTTTGTAGCTCAAACTTTTGGTACCATATCTAAGAATCCATTGCCCAATTCAAGATCATGAAGATATACCTTTATGTTTTCTTCTAAGAGTTTTATAGGATTAGCTCTTATATTTAGGTTGTTGATCCATTTTAAATTAGTTTTTATGTAAGTTAGGGGGTCTAATTTTATTCTTTTGCATGTGGATGTCTACTTGTCCTAAGCACCGTTTTTTGAAGGGACTATTTTCCCCCCCATTATATGATCTTGAGACCCTTGTCAAAAATCATTTGACCAGATGTATGGGGTTTGTTGGAACTCTTAATTGAATTCAGTGGTCTATGCCAGTACTACACCATATGATGATTGTAGCTTTGTAGTAATATTTGAAATCAAGAAATGTGAGACTTCAACTTTATTCTTTTTTCTATGTTGTTTTTACTATACAGAGTCTATTGAAATTCCATATGAATTTGAGGATCAGCTTTGCCATTTGGGGGGGGGGAGGCGAGGGAGGGTACCGTTGGAAATTTTTATAAGAATTGCATTGAATTTGTTGATCACTTTGGGTAGTATTGCTGTCTTAACAATATTAAGTGTTTGTGATGATTACTTTGGTGTGTCAACTGAGCTGTGAGGTGCCCAGACTTTTGGTCAAACATTATTTTGTATGTAAGGGTGCTTCTGGATGAGATTAACATTTGAATCAGTTGCCCTCCCAAATGTCGATGGGCCTCATCAATCAATTGAAGACCTGAATAACAAAAAGGCTGCTTAAGAGGAACTTCACTTGACTGCTGAGCTAGTGACATCAATTTTCTGCTCTCAGGAACTTATACCATCAGCTTTCCTGGTTCTCAGGCTTTCTAACTTAAAATGGAATGACACCACTCACTCATCCTCCGAGGTCTCCAGCTTGCTAGCTGCAGATCTTGGGACTTCTTAACCTCCATAATTGCAAAAGCCAATTCCTTACAATACATTAATTTACTCCTACACACAGGAAACTGAGAATACAGGGTTCCTTTACACAAACACACACACACACACACACACACACACACACACACTCTCTCTCTCTCTCTCTCTCTCTCTCTCTCTCTCACAAACATACTCTCTCTCTCTCTCTCTCTCTCTCTCTCTCTCTCTCACACACACACACACACACACACACACACACTCACACATCCCGTATTGGTTCTATTTCTTTGGAGAAATCTGACTAATGCAATCGTCCAATCAAGGAACCTGGACATCTTTCCATTTATTTAGGCTTCCTTTAACTTCTTTCTCAATGTATAAGTATTTTACTTCCTTGGTTAAACTTATTCCTAGGTATTTTATTCTTTTGGATAGTTGTAAATGTAATTGTTTTTTTTTATTATTTTTTTAAAATTTATTAAGGTATTATATGTGTACATAGCTTACCCCCCTCCCATACATACCCTCCCTCCCCAGAGTTTTGTGTCCATTGGTTGTCCTTATATACATGTATACCAGTCCTTCGGTTGATCTCTTATCTCCCCCAGATCTCCCACCCCTCCTCCCCCGCTATCATTTGACAGTCTGCTTCTTGTTTTACTGTCTCTATATCTTTCTAATCATTAGTTTATAATGTTCTTTAATATCCATAAATGAGTGAAGTCATGTGGTGTTTCTCTTTCATTGATTGGCTTATTTCACTCAGCATGATGCTCTCCAATTCCATCCAGGTTACTGCAAATGATGAGAATTCCTTCCTTTTTATGGCAGCATAGTATTCCATGGTGTAGATGTACCATAGTTTTCTGCTGACGGGCACCTAGGCTGTTTCCAAATCCTAGTTATTGTAAATTGTGCTGCTATGAACATAGGGGTGCATATATCCTTTCTGATTGGTGTTCCTATTTTCTTGGGGTATATTCCTAGTAGTGGGATTACTGGGTCAAATGGGAGTTCCATTTTCAGTTTTTTGAGGAAGCTCCATACTGATCTCCACAGTGGTTGCACCAACCTGCAATCCCACCAGCAGTGCACGAGGGTTCCTTTTTCTCCGCAACCTCGCCAACATTTGTCGTTTGTTGTTTTGTTGATGTTGGCCATTTTGACAGGTGTGAGATGGTATCGCATTGTTGTTTTGATTTGCATCTCTCGGATGATGTAGATGTAATTGTTTACTTAATTTTTCAGATTGTTCATTATTGCTTTATAAAAACACAACTGATTTTCCCATGTTGATCTTGTTTCCTGCAAAATTACTGAATTTGTTCTAATAACTTTTTTTCGTGGATTCTTTGGGATTTTATATATTATATCATCTGGGAATAGAGATAGTTTTATGGTTTCCTTTTCAATTTGATGCCTTTTATTTTTCTTGCCTCATTGCTTTGGCTAGAACTTCCAGCACAGTGTTGAATACCGTGCTTCCCCGAAAATAGGACATCCTCTGAAAATAAGACCTTCTTACAGGTTTCCTTCTGAGTGAAATATAAGGCATCCCCCCGAAAAGAAGGCACCCAGGCTCTGTCTCAGAATGAAAATTAATTTACCGTAAACTGGTCGCTAGTGCGCCCCGACTGGCGTCTAGCAACCAGTGACTTTATGCAGAGTCCTGACATCACTGCTGTGTGAATGGAGAGAAATCAGTGTGGAAACTTTGTGAAACCTAAACTGCAAGAAATTGTGACTTGGGTGAAGAACTCATGGGAGAAAAATCACTGACAGTTGCATTGCAAATGCACTGAGAGCAGGCTACCTTGACAAGAAGTACTCATTTAAAGACAGTGCTATTGCTAAACATGAGAGATTTGGTCCACTGATTCTGAAAGAAATGGAGTCACAGGAAATTCAGGAATTGGATTGTTATGATGATGTTCCAGAAGATGATGACATGATTATCATTGAATAAATGAGTCAATTCTTGATACTGTAGGATTCACAGTTTGTCTGGTTTGTGTTGACAACTACCGTACTACCATACCGTATACAGGTAATAAATTTCCTTTATTTTCATTTAACAATAAATGTGTACCGTATTCTTCTTCATGGAAAAATAAGACATCCCCTGAAAATAAGACCTAGTGCATCTTTGGGAGCAAAAATTAATATAAGACACTGTCTTATTTTCGGGAAACAGGGTAGCATTGGTGAAAGTGGGCATTCTTGTCTTGTTCCTGATTCCAAATGGGAGACTTTCAGTCTTTCACATTGATATGATGTCAGCTGAGAGTTGTTTCCATTTGTTAGTAAAGGCCCTTTATCATGTTGATGAATTCCCTTCTATTCCTAGTTCCTGTTGGTTTTTGTCATCATTCAAGATGATCTTGTGTTTCCTCTCCATTCTGTCAGTGTGGTATATTATATTGGTTGGTTTTCTTTTTATTGTATGTTGGCAATAGCATTCCCCTAGGCATCCATATTCAAATATTTGACTAACATTTGAGATGTTTAGAATATACAGTCCCTTTCCATTTTTTCCGACCAGCATCCTACCTGTCTAATCACACTGGCCCTGTAACTCTAGTTAAGCTTGCTTCCCCTAGTTTCATCCCACTTTAAACTAGTTGTTACATGTTCTAGATTAACTCCCTTAAGGTACCTCCCCTCCCCCAATTTCTTTCCTGCTTAGGAACCTGTAATGATTTTCCATTGTTTATGAGGTCAAGTCTCATCCTGACGCTTAGTACCCTTTCTAATCTAATTCCACGTCACTTCTCTGCTTCGTTATTTATCAAAACTAGAAACTACACACTGAGGCCCACCTAATAATAACTTAAAATTTTACTGTCGTTTTAGAAACTTTAAGCATGTAAACTTGGTTTCTTAAATCTTTCCTCATACTTTCCTAGTGTCTTAATTAAATAGATTGCTAAAAATGACATTTTCTTTAATCTTTGAAGATCCATTTCACATTACCTATTGTACCTGCTTCCCAACCTGATTTGTATTTGGTTTGGTTATGTAGCCAAAGAAATGAAAAAATGTTGTCTTAATGTCTTCTAAAGTAAGAAAAAGGCAAGATGCAGGACATGATGGATAATGTGAAGATATATTTATGTGCATAGACCATTTCTGGTAAGATATATCAGAAACTATTAGTAATGGTTACTCCTGGTAAATGGGAATGGGATGAAAAGAAGAGGTATATTTTCTATTCATTTTATATCTTTTTATATTGTTAGAATTTCTTAGTGCATTTGAGAAAACGAGATGAGAAAATTTAAAAATAAACGACTAGTTCCTCTTAAAAATTTTTTTTTTTATTGGTTCCAGAGAGGAAGAGAGAAGAAAACATCAACGATGAATATCATTGATCTGCTGCTTCCTGCATGCCTCTACTGAGGATTGAGCTCCCACCCTGGGCATGTGCCCTAACTGGAAATTGAACTGTGACCTGGTTCATAAGTTGATACTCAACTATTGAGCCATTCCAGCTGGGCTCCTTTTTTTCTTTTAATTCCAACTTAAACCCCTCTGTACCATATGAGTGACTAAATTTTATTATTTTATCTTTACTGTTGAAAATATTACAGATTTCCCCCTATTTATTCCCATTGACCCCTTTTAGCCTGCACCCCTCCCCCACCCCAGGCCTAAATTTTAAAAGCTCTTAATGCTTTTGAAAAACTTTAAGCCAGTTAATGAACTGAAGCAGTCATTGTCAAATGACTTTTTGCATCATTAACATAAGTTACCCATCCAGTACCCTGTTTCAGGGGATATAGTTGGGTCCACAAAAGAACTGCTATTTGTCATTTTTAGAGGGTCATAGCCTTATGGTACTGTCAAACAAAGAATCTTAACTTCTACTGCTGAAGTGTTTTTATTTTTAAAAAATATATATTTTATTGATTTTTTTACAGAGAGGAAGAGAGAGGGATAGAGTTAGAAAAATCGATCAGCTGCCTCTTGTACACCCCCCACTGGGGATGTGCCTGCAACCAAGGTACATGCCCTTGACCGGAATCGAACCTGGGACCCTTCAGTCCGCAAGCCGACGCTCTACCCACTGAGCCAAACCGGTTTCGGCTGAAGTGTTTAAATAAAAGGGTATATCAGGTCATTGAGAGCCAAAAAAGTAAATAAATAAACAAAAAGAGGCCCGTATTGGGGCATGGAATATAAACCAACCACAGCAGCATGGCTATGGGAGGACATGGCCATCATCCTGGAGCTTTGCAATGTTTTTATTCCTCCCTGGGGGTGAGGAGAGAAAGACCTAAGCCCTCCTGAACCGAGTCTAGACAAAGGGGATGGGAGAAGGTAAGAGGCTAGTTCTGGGATAGGTGTAACAGAGTCTATAAGGAAGAAGCGTCTGCTCCTGTGGATTATAACCACCTGGAAATTAGATCTAAGGTGACCAGATGTCCCGCTTTTGGTGGGACAGTCCTGATTTTTATCAAATTGTCTTGCTGGTTTTAAAAAAGTCCCGACTTTTGTAAAGAATGCACAACAAGCTAGGGAACCGCGGGAGAACGGGAAGGGAATATACGGTTTTCGGCGGCCATTTGGCTATTTAGCCAGGATATGAGTTTTCTATTATTTTTGTTAATTTTATAATGTTAAATTTTAATAATAACAAACAATTGTTGAGAACTGATTATCGAGAACTGCTTATCAAAGTTCACATTGTTGATCAGTTGTTAGAATTCGACCACCATTGTTTGGACTTAATGAACAATGGCATTTTTTGGGATTGGCAACTACGAAAACATTTTGTAACTGTCTCTCAGATGATAACACGATACACATCATACTGCGTGCTAGTAAGTAACACATCATACTGCTTGCTAGTAAGTAGTTAAACAAGTGATGTCATTACAAATCAGCTATTCAGATAATTTAGGTAAGTTATTTGTTTTATAAATACATACATTTTCTTGAATTTAGCAGACAGTACTCGTATTATTTATATTTTATAGTGGTGGCAAAAAGTCTAGCAAGGCCTTGAAAGTGACACGACTATACATAATATTTTTTATTATGTTTGTAAATTGTACTTATGTTGAAATTAAAAAAAATAATATCACAATACTATTTTTGCGCACTCTGAAAATTTTTGCTCCATATAGACCAAATTTTTATTTTTATTTTTTTATTTTTTAAATATATTTTATTGATTTTTTCACAGAGAGGAAGGGAGAGGGATAGAGAGCTTGAAACATCGATGAGAGAGATACATCGACCAGCTGCCTCCTGCACACCCCACACCGGGAATGTGGGATGTGCCGGCAACCAATGTACATGCCCTTGACCGGAATCGAACCTGGGACCTTTTGGTCCACAGGCCGATGCTCTATCCACTGAGCCAAACCGGTTTTGGCTAGACCAAATTTTTAATCAACACCCCCCCTACCCCCCCTCCCATCAATGGTGTCCTGCTTTATCAATGTTAAAATCTGGTCACCTTAAATTAATCCTAACTTCCAGCAGATATACCGGAATGTGAGCAGCCGTTAGTCAAAGCTGGTCCACAGCTATGAGCTGGCCACTGTCCTGTCTTTTTCTCTGTCCTCTGTGATTTTAATTTAGGTCATCTCAGAATTTTTTTCTTGTTTGTATGTTAGCTTTCTGCTTTATCAGTAAATTGTACCTACATAGAGTTGTTGCTGGAAGAAAAACGGAAAAAGCACCAGGGCTTTTGTGGGTTGTTCTTGTTTTGTGGAAGTTGGAAAGATTAGCGGCAATCTCAGCATACATTAAGACCCTGTTGTCTAGACTGGATTTCTGGAGTTGTTGCTATATATTTTCTTTAATGCCTAAAATGATTTTGCTTTTCTTGGGTACTTAAGTTTTATTTTAAAATTAAAAAACCAGATCTTTAATTTTGGAGGAAATTTTATTAGGCGCACCTTGGTAGTTCTTCATAGTAAAGGAACATTTATCAATATGTACTTTTTTTAAAAAATTGATTTTAGAGAGAGGAATGGGGAGAGAGAAAGAAACGTCAAAGTGAGAAATATCAATCAGATACTTAATGGGGGATTAAATCCACCGCCTTTTGGTGTACATGAGGATGCTCCAAACAATGAAACCACTTAGTTTTAAGTGTAGAAATGTCTTTATAGGAATAGACAATTGAGTTCAGGAAATGCATGCATGAAAGTAATGAAATAGCATCTCTCCTTGCTCCTTGTCCTTTAAAGATAAAATTCTTAATTAGTGATCTCACAAATTTACCTCATCTGAACAAAGAATTTTAATTAGTTGTTGTAGGATTAGGCCAGTTATTGTTTATTACAACAACTTGACGCTTAATGTTTTTGTTGTCTGAATAATCCTACTTAGTGCCTATTATGGGATGAGTTACTGTGTTGCTGTAAGCAGACCTCAGTCCTGAGGAGTGTCTGGGTTACACAGAACCATCAGGTAGCCTGGGTCCAGAGCGGGAGCTCCTTCTTTCCAGTGCCCCTTTCTTCACTGCCACTGGGCAGGAAAAGAGAGTACTTTTTATCTTATTTTTTAATGTATCTTTATTGGTTTTAGAGAGGAAGGAATAGGGAGAAAGAGAGAAACATCAGTGATGAGAAAGAATCATTGATTGGCTGCCTCCTGCACGATCAGGGATTGAGTCCACAATTTGACGTATCCCCTGACTAAGAATTTAACCGTAACCTCCTGGTTCATAGATCGATGCTCAACCACTGAGCCACCTATGCTGAGGCAAGAGTATTTTTTGTTTTATGAAAATAATGTGAATTCATCCAAGGAAATGCAAACCTGTTGACTCTTGCCAGTTATTTGACTTTCCAGTTATTTGACTGGAACACAAGCTCTATCCTGTCTTGTTGGGTGTGTACTATATATAGCAGCATGATAGAGGTGAAGTTAATATTTAAATAAGCTTCCTGTGCAGACCAAGAGAAACTATTAGTAATACAAGAGGGTCCTAGTGCTCTTGGTTGGAATCTGTATTAATAATAGCCTAGGTACGTGGTCAGCAAATTGTGGCTTGTGAGCAACATGCGGCTCTTTGGCCCCTTGAGTGTGGCTCTTTCACAAAATACTACAGCCTGGGCGAGTCTATTTTGAAGAAGTGGTGTTAGAATAAGTTTAAATTTTAAAAATTTGTTTCTCAAAAGAAACTTCAATTGTTGTACTGTTGATATTTGGATCTGTTGATTAATGAGTTTGCTGACCACTGGCCTTGGTGGTCATCACACCCTCACGGCATGCTGCCCTCATGCTGTGATGCCCTCATGCTGTCACAATCCCACAATCCATCACCAGGAGGCTGTGTGTGCAATGGGCATGCACGGGTTGGTGGGGACTTGATGCTGTGTGTGCAGTGTGGAGGTGGGGCCCAGCAGCTCACCGCAAAGCCAGGCCTGGGGGTCCCGTGGCACAGAGGCAGGACCCCCGGCTCCAGCCTACCTCTTTGGGGCAATCCATTGAGGAACCCGAATGGGTAGACAGGGCCTACCTCTTTGGGGCCATCAATCTTGGGGCTCCCATACTGTGAGAGGGCATAGGCCTGGCTGGGGACACCCCCTGTCTCCAAATGCACAAATTTTGTGCACCTGGCCTCTAGTGTTACTATAAAATTAATTTTTAATATATAGTACTCTTAGGATTTTAGTTGTGGCTACCACTTAAGAAATTAGGTTTAGCTGAATATTCAGATTGAGTCGTGCACCTTGGCTGGTGTTTCATAGTGGCTAGAGCCTCGGCCCAGGCATCGAAGGGTCTTGGGTTTGATTCCTAATCAAAGGCATGCAACTGAGTTGCAGGTTCCATTCCCGGCCCCTAGTAGTGGGGTGTGTGGGAGGCAACCCATCAGTGTTTCTCTTTCTCTCTCCCCCTTCTTTCTGTAAAATCAATGAAAACACTTAAAAAAAAAAAAGATGAACCTAACCATTGACAGTAGGCTAACATTCCATGGTCAATCAAATGTAGGAGGTATTACTAGAAATAATATAAACAATTGAATTTGTGAGAGGTAAGGGATGGTGTAGGAGAAAAGGTTGAGTAAGTAGAGCAGGGTAAAATCTTTGAAAACTAGCAAGATAGGAATTTAAATTTGAATTAACATGTGTAACATCATTCTTAAAGCTGTACAAAATGATATTACCAAGTTGTCATCTGTGTCCAATAACTTAAAAAAAGGGAAACTAAGTCCGGTTGGTGTGGCTCAGTGGTTAAGGATTGATCCAGGAACCAAGAGGTTTGATTCCCAGTCAGGGCACATGCTTTGGTTGCGGGCTTGATCCTCAGTGAGGGTTGTGCAGAAGGCAGCACTCTCTCATCAGTGTTTCTCTTTATCCCTCTTTCCTCTCTAAAAATCAATAAAAAATATATTTTTTAAAAATAATTTAAAAAAAACGGGAAACTTAAGAGTATTTTCCTTTCCTAAGCGTATTATTCTAGATGTATTGCTGTCCACTGCTACCTGTTACAAAGTGGGAAAAGGGACTTTAATCCATTGACAAATATAATTAATAAATTATTTAATATTTGCATACCATGTTTCACTGATTGACATTGGCATTCTGAGTTAAATTAATTAATACATATGAAGTGTTTAGAAGAACACCTGGCTAAAAGTAAGCAGCCTGTGTTACTTACTACTTTTTGTTGGGATTATTTCCTGTGAATCCTAAGTGTCAGTTGATGTACAGAGTAATTTAAGATGAAGATGTGATGTAGGTTTAATGCTCTATTCATTTCCCTCTCCCAATTATTCCTCCTCTTTGGGGTATGTTGATTTTGATTCTTTGAAAACTTGAGTATGAGTAAGATGTATAGATTCACATGCCTTTACCCAGTACAATTAAATGGAATTAGAGTTAGTTTGGAGAAAACTTTTTAATATTTTATTCTTCTAAAACTCACATGCTTTGTGTTTTCAGCATTTGCCAAGGCTAAATCTGGGCACCTGCTAGTCTGAGAGTCACTCTCCCAGTCCGTAGGCAGTGACTTCCTTTGACGAGACTCACGGCCTCACAGACTGCTGGTCTCAGCAGGGTCGATTCCATTTCTGGCCTATGACTGTGGCCTGGACTAGAACAGGAAGACTGACTACAGGGGTGTTGCATTTAGTTATTTCTAGTTGCATGATACTTAAATGTTGTCCTGGGCCCGCAGCTGTTGAGGAACATAGGACACTGCTTCTGTTACAGCGGCAGTGAATGGGCAGTGCCTCTTGACGTATTACTAGCTGAAAGACAGCCAGTGGTGAAGCAGTAAGTACCGAGGCCTGGCTTAATTCTGGGATAACCTTAGGAATGGTATAAATTAGATTTCTTCTTACTGGATTAAATCTGAACTATTTTGTTTTCAATATTCATCTAAATGATCATTATCTTCAATTGGACAGTCAATTGTTTAAATTGAGCTTACTTGTAAATAGTTGTTTTTGTTAACTTTTGTCTGTGCAAAACAGGACAGAATGTTTCTGTGAAGATGTTAAGGCTGAAAATGGGTTATAAACTGATCTTGAGGTAGCCAGTAGTTACCATAAGATAGGGTTTTCCATGATTCAGATCAGTGAGGAGAAAACATTTCATAGTGTAGTCCCCCTGAAATTTTATTTGTAATTCAGAAAGTTCTAGCTTTATACTTCATTTAAGCAATTAAACCTAAAGTTTTAAATATGATGTTGGTGATATCATTTGTGAATCACATGGTTAGAAACATTGTCAAAAAAATGACACATACAAATGGCATGTGCAGTGAAGCTTAAAATAGCACCATCTTCACATCACTGCAGATTCCCTGCACTCCATGCGTGACCTCCTTATTTTATGTACTGCTCACAGAAGAAACACCAGGGGCGCTTTAAGCATCCCTTAAGGCTAGAATATTACATTTAAATGTTTTATATTCTTCCAGTTTTACTATTTACTCATATTTCTTCAGTTATTTTCTACGAGAAAGCTTTTAAGAGAGTAATAGATTTGGCATTTTAGAATGTCTTGACAGTGTTGGCGCCAGGAACACTTTTTCCTTAATTCTTTAGTTCTTCTGGCTAATTATTCTGATTGAATAATTCAGACAACATACAGCAGATTAACAGGAGAAGATCAAATTTTATTTATTTTTTTCAGTAGTAGAACCTTTTATTTATTTTTTTTTTCATTTTTTCTATTAAGGTGTTATATGTGTACATATCTTACAATTGCCTCCCCCCTCCCGACTCCCATACATACCCTCCCTCCCCAGAGTTTTTTGTCCATTGGTTTTGCTTATATGCATGCATACAAGTCCTTCAGTTGATCTCTTATCTCCCCGTATCTCCCTCCCCTCCCCGCTATAGTTTGATAGTCTGTTGCTTTACTGTCTCTGTATCTTTTTGTGCATCATTTATAATGTTCTTTATTATTCCTAAATGAGTGAGATCATGTTGTGTTTCTCTTTCATTGACTGGCTTATTTCACTCAGCATAATGTTCTCCAGTTCCATCCAGGTTGCTGCAAATGACAAGAATTCCTTTTTTATGGCAGCATAGTATTTCATTGTGTAGATGTACCATAGTTTTTTGATCCAATCATTTGCTGATGGACATTAGGCTGTTTCCAAATCCTAGCTATTGTAAATTGTGCTGCTATGAACATAGGGGTACATATTTCTGATTGGTGTTTCTAGTTTCTTAGGATATATTCTTAGGAGTGGGATTACTGGGTCAAATGGGAGTTCCATTTTCAGTTTTTTGAGGAAAGTGCATACTGTTCTCCACAGTGGTTGCACCAGCCTGCATTCCCACCAGCAGTGCACTAGGGTTCCTTTTTCTCCACAACCTCGTCAACACTTGACTTTATTTGTTGATGTTAGCCATTCTGACACGAGTGAGATGGTACCACATTGTTGTTTTAATTTGCATCTCTCAGATAATTATTGACTTTGAGCAAGTGCCTCTTGGCCTAACTTCTATCTTCTTTTGAAAATACTCTATTTAGGTCCATTACCCATTTTTCAATTGGATCATTTATCTTCCTTTTATTTAGTTGTATAAGCTGTCTATAGATGTTGGAGATTAAACCTTTATCAGTGATAACATTTGCAAATATGTTCTCCCATACAGTGGGTTTTCTTGTTGTTTTATTGATGGTTTCTTTTGCTGTAAAAAAGCTTTTTATTTTGATGTAGTCACATTTGTTTATTTTCTCTTTAGCTTCCATTGCCCTAGGGGCAGTATCAGTGAAGAAGTTCTTTTGGCCTATGTCAGAGATTTTGCTGCCTGTGGATGCCTCTAGTATTTTTATGGTTTCCCATCTTATGTTTAAGTCCTGTATCCATTTTGAGTTTATTTTTGTGTATGGTGTAAGTTGGTGATCTAGTTTCATTTTTTTGCAAGTGTCTGTCCAATTTTCCTAACACCATTTATTGAAGAGACTGTCTTGACTCCATTGTATGTTCATACCTCCTTTGTCAAATATTAATTGAGTATAGAGGTTTGGGTTGATATCTGGATTCTCTATTCTATTCCATTGATCTATATGCCTGTTCTTGTGCCATTACCAGCCTGTTTTGAGAACAATGGCTTTGTAATACAGCTTGAAATCTGGTGTTGAGATTCCTCTTACTTTATTCTTCTTTCTCAGGATTGCTGTGGCTATTTGGGGTCTTTTTTGTTCCAGATGAATTTTTGGAGAGTTCTTTCTAGGTCTGTGAAGTATGCCATTAGTATTTTAATGGGGAGGGCATTGAACCTATAAATTGCTTTGGGAAGTATAGACATTTTGATGATGTTGATTTTACCAATCCATGAACGTGGTATGCTTTTCCATCTGTTTCCATCTTCCTCTATCTCTTTTTTCAGTGTCGTGTAGTTTTCTGAATATAGGTCTTTTACCTCCTTAGTTAAGTTTATTCCTAGGTATCTTAGTTTTTTTGGTACGATGGTAAATGGGATTGCTTTTTCAGTCTCTGTTTCTGTAAGTTCACTGTTGGTGTATAGAAACGCCATAGATTTCTTGGCATTGATTTTGTATCCTGCTACATTGCCGAATTCATTTATTAAGTCTATTAGTTTTTTGATGGAGTCTTTTGGGTTTTTTATGTACAATATCATGTCATCTGCAAATAGGGACAACTTTACTTCTTTTCCAATTTGGATGCCTTTTATTTCCTCCTCTTGTCTAATTACAATGGCTAGTCCTTCCAGTTCTATGTCAAACAGGAGTGGTGAGAGTGGGCATCCCTGTCTTGTTCCTGTTCTTAGAGGAAATGGTTTTAGTTTTTGCCCATTGAGTATGATATTTGCTGTGGGTTTATTATGTTGAGGTATGATCCTTCTATTGCCACCTTGTTGAGAGTTTTTATCAGGAAAGGGTGTTGGATTTTATCAAATGCTTTTTCTGCATCAATTGATATGACTATGATTTTTATCTCTCAATTTGTTTATGTGATGTATCACGTTTATTGATTTGCGGATATTGTACCATCCTTGCATTCCCGGAATAAATCTTACTTGTTCATGGTGTATGATCTTTCTGATGTGCTGCTGGAGTCTATTTGCTAGAATTTTGTTGAGGATTTTGACATCTATGTTCATGAGGGATATTGGCCTGTAATTCTCTTTCACTATGTTGTCTTTATCTGGTTTTGATATTAGGGTGATGCTGGCTTCATAAAAGGAGCTTAGAAGTGTTCCTTCCTCTTGAATTTTTTGGAATAGTCTAAGGAGGATAGGTTTTAGTTCTTCCTTGAATGTTTGGTAAAACTCTCCTGTGAAGCCATCTGCCCTTGGGCTTTTGTTTGCTGGAAGCTTTTTGATGACTGCTTCAATTTCTTCCAAAGTTACTGGCCTATTGAGATTTTTAGATTCTTCTTGATTGAGTTTTGGAAGGTTAAATTTTTTTAGGAATATGTCCATTTCCTCCAGGTTGTCCAGTTTGTTGGAATAGAGTTGTTCGTAGTATTTTGTAACAATCCTTTGTATTTCATCGGGGTCTGTTGTTATTTCAACTCTTTAATTTCTGATTTTGTTTATTTGGTTCCTCTTTTGTTTCTTGGTTAGCCTGGCTAGAGATTCATCAATCTTGTTTATCCTTTCAAAAAACCAGTTCTTGGTTTTGTTGTTGATCTTTTGTATTGTTTCTTTGGTCTCTATGTCATTTATCTCCACTCTGATTTTTATTATTTCCTTCCTTCTGCTTACACTGGGCTTTTCTTGTTGCTCTTTTTCTAACTCTTTGAGTTGTAGAGTTAGATAATTTATTACCATTTTTTCTTGTTTTTTTGCAGTATGTTTGTAGAGCTATGAACTTCTCTCTTAAGATTGATTTTGCTGTGTCCCATAAATTTTGGATTGTTGTGTTTTCATTGTCATTTGTTGCCAGGATGTTTTTTATTTCTTCCTTGATTTTTCTGGTAACCCAGTCCTTGTTTAATAGCATGCTATTTAGTCTCCATGTGTTTGATTTCTTTGGATTATTTTTATTGTAGTTGATTTCCAGTTTTTTGCCACTGTGATCTGAGAAAATGCTTGATATGATTTCTATCTTGAATTTGAGAAGACTTTGCCTATGTCCCAACATGTGGTCTATCTTTGAAAATAACCCACGTGCGCTTGAGAGAAATTTATATTCTGTGGCTTTGGGGTGGAATGTTCTGAAGATGTCAATTTTATCTGGTCTAGTGAGTCATTTAGTATTAATGTTTCTTTGCTCATTTTTTGTTTAGATGATTTGTCCAAAGGTGATAGTGGGATATTAAAATCTCCTACTATTATTGTATTGCTATTAATCTTTCCCTTAATGTCCTCTAGCAGTTTTTTTTTTTTTTAATATATTTGGGTGCTCTCGTATTGGGTGCATATATGTTTACCAGGGTTACTTTTTCTTGTTGGATTGCTCCCTTTAGTATTATGAAGTGGCTGGCCTTCATTATCTCTTGTTATGTCCTTCACTTTGAGATTTAATTTGTCAGATATAAGTGTTGCTACTCCAGCTTTTTTTTTTTCATTTCCGTTCGCCTGGAAAACCTTTTTCCATCCCTTCACTCTCAGTCTGTGTGAGTCTTTTTTTCTGAAATGGGTTTCTTGTAGACAGCAGATATATGGGTCTTGTTTTCTTATCCAATCCGTTACCCTATGTCTTTTGATTGGAGCGTTTAATCCATTTACATTTAAAGTTATTATTGATAGGTACTTATTTAACACCATTTTTAATTCTGTACCCCTGTGTTCCTTCTTTGCTTCCTATTTCTTTATTTTTACAGTAGACCCTTTAGCATTTCTTAGATTGCTGGTTTGGTGGTGATAAATTCCTTTAGTCTTTTTTTTGTCTGTGAAGTTCCTGATTTCACTTTCAATTTTGATTGATAGCCTTGTTGGGTACAGTATTCTTGGATTCAGACCCTTCCTTTGCATGTCTTTGTATATTTTATCCCATCCCCTTCTGGCCTGATCAGTTGCTAGTCTGATGGGGGTTCCTTTATATGTTACTTTCTGTCTCTCTCTGCCTGCTGTTAAGATTCTTACTTTGTCCTTGTGTTTGCCAATTTAATTATAATGTGCCTTGGGATTCATTTTGCTTGGGACTCTGCGAGCTTCTTGTATTTGTGTGAGTTTTTTTCTTCTCTATTTCAGGAAAGTTTTCTTTCATTATTTTTTGAAACAGATTTTCTATGCTTTCCTCAGTTTCCTTTCCTCCTGGAATCTCTATTATTCTAATATTTTTTCCATTTTTAAAAAAATTAATTAAGGTATTATATGTGTACATAGCTTACTATTCCCCCCCCCCCAGCTCCAATTCATACCCTCCCTCCCCAGAGTTCTGTGTTCGTTGGTTGTACTTATATGCATGCATACCAGTCCTTCAGTTGATCTCTTATCTCCCTCACAGGTCTCCTTCCCCTCCCCGGTGTCATTTGACAGTCTGCTTCTTTTATGGTGACTATCTCAGGACCACACGAATAGAATCTGCTCCTCCTCTGGTTCACACACACCCCCCCTCTCCCCCCCGGTCCCACCACTTCCCTGGGACAAACGGTCCCCCTGGGACACATGGCTCACCGGGGCACACGGCCCCTTGGACACATGGCTCACCCAGGGCACATGGCCCCCTGGGACACACGGCTCACCTGGGGCACATGGCCCCCCTGGGGAGCTGGGGTCTCGAACGGGAGGCGCTGCGCCAACTCCTCGCTAGCACGGTTGGCAGGCTGGGACGGCTGCAGGCGGGGAGACTGTGCTCCAAGGAGTCTCATTCCGGGCGGGAGTGGAACAGGCTGCGGACTTGGAGGCCAAGCTCCGAATTAGCCCACTCCCTGGGCCCGGGGCAGAGCGAGCTCTGCTCTCAGTGGGCTTCCCTCACTCGCGGTGGCGGCGATGGTGGCTCCGGCAGATCTGGTTCCACCGTAGTTTTGAACTACACATGGTGGCAGTGGCGGTTTTCTTTGTCTCTAGTTGTAGCCATCCCATTCCGCCAGCTTTCCTGTGGGTCTGATGTGATCCCTTTTGATTTTAGCTGTTTTTTCCCCCAAATTGTTGATGAGGTGGCAGCTTAGGAGACTACCTAGGCCGCCATCTTGTGTTGGTCTCCCTATTGTTTTGTTTTGTATTGTCCTAAAGCTCCCATAGGCTCTCCTCCTGCTTTAAAAAAATTTTTTTTTTCCTAGAAGCTGCTCTAATTGGGTATTTTTTTTTCCATTTTGTCTTCTAGCTCACTGATTTGGTCCTTTGCTGCTTCTAGTCTACTTGTGATGCTTTCCATTGAATTCTTTACCGTAGCGATGTCGTTTTTCATTTCTTCTTGGTTCATCTTCATTTCCTCTTGGTTCTTCTTTATTTTCTCTTGGTTCTTACTCATATTGTCAAATTTGTCTTCCATTCTTTTTAGCCATCTTATGATCATTACTCTGAATTCTTGCTCTGGTGGCATGTCTCTAACTCGTTTACTTCCTTTTGTGGTGATGCCTGCTTTTCTTTCATGTGCGGGCTATTTCTTTGTCTCCCCCCCCCCCCATGGTCTCTCTTTTCAGGATGTCTGGTTATGTAGTTCTCTCTCTCTCTCTCCTTTCCATGGGTGATTGAAGAATTCCTTGAATCCATGTGTTTGCGCCGATTGGGGCTTCACAGCTGTTCGGGGGTCTCCACTGTTGTGGGTTTTCCAGGCCTCAGATAAGATCCTCTTTTCTTTGCAAGATGGAGTGGTTTTCCCTCTGAGCCTGTAGCTCTGAGAGAGGTCTCCGCTGCAGTGCGGGTTGCTTGGTCAGTAAATCCTGCCAGCAGACCCCTACCTTCTCTTAGAGTTCTGCTACCCCTTAGCTTGCCAACTAACACTCCCAAGAGACTCTCAGGCGCTCCTTCTATCTGCTCTGGGACTAGGCTCAGAACAGGTCCATCTGTTCAGCCGCCATTTTCCTCTCTCAGAAGATCAAATTTTAATACTTGTACACAGAATATTCACATGATATTCACATAGGAACCTTCCAAAGACTGAGGCAAAATGAGGCAGATTATGCCAGTGTGGAAAAGAAAGGAAAATAGTCTGGGATTCCTAAGGGGAGATAAGTAATTCACAGGTAGAGGACAAAGTAGCAAGCAAATTCTTGCTAGGTGACTCAGAAACAGTGGGTTGCAGCACTTCATTCACATGTGGCGATTATACTCAGGTTCCCTTCCTGAAGCCGAGTTTTCATCTGAATCTCTTTAGTGGGGAAAGGGGAAGATAACTTTTCCTATTTTGTTAGGCTGTACTTATTTTCAGCTCAAAGTATCCTGCACGGCAGCCAGGCACATTCTGAGAGACTTGACCCCACAATAGTCAATACCTTGTTGCTTGGAGGAAAGAAAGTCTCTGGTCTGTTAAGATGCTTTATACTCTTTAAATGTATCCAGGTTTACTTTCTGACACATTTGTCTGCTGTTCTGTTTGTTTATTTCTCAAACACAGAGCTGCCGAATGCTGTTAAATCAGCTGAGAGAAATCACGGGCATTCAGGATCCTTCCTTCCTTCAAGAAGCTCTGAAGGTTAGTTTCAAGGCTTCTATTAGTCAGCAGGCTTTAAAGCAGTTGTCCATATTGTAGTTATGTCAATTCAAGCTATTTTAATGCCTAGATGAAACTATATGTAGAGACAGAGCTCTACAGGTTAATTAACCTGATATCTTCAACATGTAAATGGATGGAGGAGACCTGCCATGCAGGGAACCCTACAGGGTAAAAGAGGTTTATGAACATGTCAACCTATTGCACAGTATAAACTTTGTATGGGTCCTGATTCAAACTAAAAGATATTTGAGTCAGGAACTTTGAAGTAATTTACTAAAAACTCGTTACTTACTCTTAAGGGGTTATATTTTTTAAAAGATACATTCTGAAATGTTGACTGATGAACTGATAACGATGCTTAAGATTTGCTTCAAAGTATCTGGGAGAGAGTAGGCAGAATAGATAACTACCTTGGTACATGGGTTTAGTCATACATTCCCTCTACTATTGTAAATGTTAAAAAGTTTTCCTAATAAAATATTAGAAACAGTTATAAGTATGGTCATAACTACAGGATATGTTTTAAGCACAGTGCCTTACTATCCTCCACCATATCCCACTCCCTTCACCTCCAGACTTATGCCTAGTCTTACTCCATATGTCTCCAGGTAGTAAGGAGTTACAACCAAGCAAGAAATTAATGCACTACTTATTTTAAATGCTGTGATGCTTTACTTGTGAAGTTTTTTTTCCCCCCCTCTCCTTAGGCTAGTAATGGTGACATCACTCTGGCAGTCAATCTTCTCACAGATGAAAGAGTGAAGGAGCCCGGTCAAGACACTGTTGCTACAGAACCATCTGAAGTAGAGCGGAATGCTGCCAACAAAGAAGTGTTAGCCAGTAAGTACATCCTGTCTTAATCCTGCTTGAACTTGCAGAAAATAACAAATGAGTGTGTGTGACTTCTATCTGCCACATCAGCCCTCTGGAAATAATGGTAATGATAACTGTTGATTAAACCATTACCATGTGCCGGGTACAATTGTAAGCACTTTTGTGGCTTCATTCATTCACACTTATTTAATGAGCAGCTGCTGTGTGCTACACCCTCTTTCAGGCACTGATCAATAAAATAAACAAGATGAACAAAATTAATAAGAATCTCTGCCTTCATATTCCTTCCTTCCTTTCTTTCTTTCTTTCTTTCTTTCTTTCTTTCTTTCTTTCTTTCTTTCTTTCTTTCTTTCTTTCTAATTTTATTGATTATGGTGTCACATAATTGTCTTCATCCCCCCATTCCCATCCCAAAACCCCTCCCTACATATGCCCCCATCCCCCCTGTTGTCCATGGCCACTGGCTAGGGCTAGGCCCATATACATGCACACAAGTCCTTTGGTTGATCTCTTCCCCTTACTCCCACCCTCCCCTACTTTCCCTCTGAGGTTTGAGAGTCTGATTGCTGCTTCTCTTTCTCTAGGTCTGTTTTTGTTCATCAGTTTATGTTCATTATTTCCTCTAGATGTGTGAGGTCATGTGATCCAAGAAATACCCTTGTAAGAACCAAAACTGAGACAAGCCATAATGGTTATGCTGAGAGGCAAATGAATCAGTCTGTAGTGAGTTCCTTTCTGTCAAATAGTTCCTTATGTGTACATGTCAGCCATGTTATTTCAGATCTGGTGGGAGGACAAATGGTGGTGATGCAGGTCCGACCGTCTCTGGTTTGGTCATGGGCATCCTTCAGCAACACACAGCTGCTGTCTGCTGGTATGGCGAGGTGTCATCAGCATCTTCCATCTCTGAATTGTGTCTCTTCTGTCTTCATGGCTGGAGCACTTCTGTCTATTCCTCTCTGTTACAGGATTCCAGATGGTCTTGGAGTTGTTTTCTGGAAATATACATATTCCCTACCAAATGTTAATAAAGGGATATTTTCTATAAATTTGATTTGAGATCCTTTTTCACTTTTTTTCCCCCCAAATGATTTTCCTCTGGCTTGTTTTGACACCATGTGTGTATTTTCATGGGTACCTTGCTGTTAGCGTTTCAAATAAAGGTTAATTTTCTAAAGTACAAATTTTTTAGATGTAAATTATTCTCAGGATATTTTTCCTTACATGATATTCTTCCACTGTCACCCCCCTTTTTAATTTAAATAATAGGAGACTTTTGGAAATTTTATAATGTAGTCATGATAGCTTTTACATTTTAATTATTTTACGCTAAACTATGACTGCTTTAGGTTCGTAACATGTTATGCAATTTTATCATGAGACGCTCTGCCATAAGAATTGGAGTGTCGCCGAAACCGGTTTGGCTCAGTGGTAGAGTGTTGGTCTGCGGACTGAAAGGTCCCAGGTTCGATTCCGGTCAAGGGCATGTACATTGGTTGTGGGCACATCCCTGGTAGGGGGTGTGCAAGAGGCAGCTGGTCAATGTTTCTCTCTCATCGACGTTTCTAGCTCTCTATCTCTCTTCCTTCCTCTCTGTAAAATATCAATAAAATATATTAACAAAAAAAAAAAAAAGGAGTGTCGCCGAAACTGGCTTGCTCAGTGGTTAGAGCATCAGCCTGCGGACTGAAAGGTACCAGGTTCGATACCGGTCAAGGGCACATACCTTGGTTGCAGGCACATTGGGATGTGCAAGAGGCAGCTGATTGATGACTCTCTCTCATCGATGTTTCTAACTCTATCCCTCTCTCTTCCTCTCTGTAAAAAATCAATAAAATATATATTTAAAAAAAAGAAAAAAGAATTGGAGTGTCCAGGGAGGTCAGAGGAAGACCAAGAAAACCAGGAGAGTGATACTGTGGAAGCCAAGGAGGCTCCAAAGGAAAGGAACCATCAGCTGGGTCAGATGGTGTTAATGGATATTCCGTCTGTTTGTCATTTTGAACTATTCTGAGTAATGCTGGTATGAATATTCTTTGTGTGTGTGTATATATATGGGTCAGTATGTGCACCAAAGACCACACACACACACACACACACACACACACACACACACACACGTGTCTTTGGTGCAAATAGTGACCTTTTTAAATCAATATTTTGGGAGACTCATCCATGATGAAAGTTGTAACTGTAGTTCACTTATTTTCACTGGTATGTAGTATTTCATGGTCTGAATATACTACAGTTTATGTATTTATTGACTTTGGGGTTTGTTCACATTTTTTTGCTATTATAAGCAAGGTTGCTGTGAGCTATTTTGATTCATGTAACATGTGCATGGCTAATGATGTTGAGCATCTTTTCATGTGTTGTTGGCCATTTGTATGTCTTCTTCGAAAAAATGTCTATCCAAATTCTTTGCCCATTTAAAAATATTGGCTATTTATTTTTTTCATTATTTAGTTGCAGGAATAATTTAGATAGTCTGTATATAGGTATCTTACTAGGCACATGATTTGCAAAAATTTTCTCTTGTTTTGTGTGTTGTCCTTTCTCATTCTTGATGGTGTCCTTTGAAGCCTAAGGTTTGTGGGTTTTTAAAAATTTTGATGTCAAATTTATCTAGTTTTTTCTTTGGTTGTTTGTGCTTTGGTTGTCATCTCTAAGATGCCACTGCTTAATCCAATGTCACAAAGAATTACAGTGTTTTCTTCTAACAGTTTTACAATTTTAGCTGTTATCTTGTGATCACAAGGTCATTTTTTTAAATGGTGTGAAGTAGGGGCTTAAAGTCATACTTTTGTGTGTAAATATCCTGTTGTTGCAGTACCATTTGCTAAAAGTATATTCTTTCTCTAGTGAATTATCTTTGTACCTGTGATGAAAAGCAGTTGACCATAAATATGATGTTTGTTTCTATTCCCTTGATTTGTATTTTGTCTTCATGCCAGTAGCCCAAAATCTTAATTACTACAATTTTGTGGGTTTTTTTCCTTTTTAAATTAAATGTTCTTCATTGTTCATGTATAGAAATTCATTTAACATTTGTATATTGATCTTTTGTCCAGCCACATTTTATTAATTGTAACTATTGTCTGTAGATTATTTTGGGTTTCTCTTGTAGGTGATCATTATCTATGAGTTATGACAGCTTTCTTATTTTCCAATTCTCATATTTTTTAAAAATTCATTTTTTTTCTTATTACACTGACCAGAACTTTCAGATCCATAGTGAACAAAAGCTTTGATAGTGGACATCTTTGTCTTAGTCTTGGTTTTAAAGGAAATGTGTTTGACATTTCACCATTACTTACAAAATGTGCTGTGGGCTTTTCATGGATGCTCTTTTTCAGCCCAAGAATATTCTCTTTCTAGTTAGTTTAGAGTTTTTATGCTTGAATAGAGGTTTAATGATAACAATTCCTTTTCTGTATCTTTTGAGATTATCATTTTCTTCCTTGAAATACTAAGATAATGAATTTTATTGGTTTCTTTCCTAATGTTAACTCAATGTTTCCTACAATGAACTCAACTTGGTCTTAATATAGAATCCTTTTTTGTACATTAGCAGGATTCTCTTTGCTAATGTTTCATTTAAGTTTTGTTTCATTGGTAAACATATGTTAGTTTAAATATATCTAGGTTTGTTAATGCTTTTACTTTTTTTCCTGCAATACAAACAGTAGGGCAGTGTTTCCGGTATGTAGACTAATTGAAGTTCAATGTATCTTGCAGAAATAATAGACCTTACTCACGAGACTAAAGATGATCTTCAGGCTGCCATTGCTTTGAGTCTATTGGAGTCCCCCAAAGTTCAAACTGATGGAAAAGATCTTAACAGGTAATTGATTTAAATTATAATCTTTGCCCCCTACATTAGTGTGTAGGTCAAAGGCAATAGCTTTGTGAGTGCCACTCAAGAACTATTCTTCCAGGCTCCTTTAATTGCATCAGAATAAAAATTTTTAAGGAAAATTTACCAAATTTAGCTTACTTGCTCTGGTTCACTTTTGAAAAGCCAAATATGATAAGTGTCTTATTGCAGCCTATGGTCTTTGGGTAAAAGCCTGCAGGTTATGTAGTTCATAGTTGCTAATTCATGGGTGGGGGAGAGGGGCATTCTAGTGCAAGTATCCAATAAATATGTATGCCCTTTATAATCGTTGAGCCTCTGTAAACTTTGAGGGTTATGTTGACATTTAAAAATGAAATAATGATTCAACTACCCTGTCTCAGAAGTGAACAGGGAATATAGCATTTGAATTGGTACTAATTTGATGACTGGCTGGAATTGTCCACAAATACCCAGTTTCAGTAGTGGCCTGCCAGTTTCCAGATATGTTTATTCCCTTGTAATGTCGAGTTGTTTCAGGGAAACACAGGGCCATGGTTTGGGTACTAGACAGTTTGGAGGCTCTTATTATTATTTTTAAAATATATTTCATTGATTTTTTTACAGAGAGGAAAGGAGAGAGATAGAGTTAGAAACATCAATGAGAGGGAAACATTGATCAGCTGCCTCCTGCATACTCCCTACTGGGGATGTGCCCGCAACCAAGTTACATGTCCTTGACCGGAATCGAACCTGAGACCTTTCAGTCCACAGGCTAACACTCTATCCACTGAGCCAAACCGGTTTCGGTTAGAGGCTCTTATTTTTTTTTAAATACATTTTTATTGATTTCACAGAGGGATAAAAGGGAGAGAGAGAGATGGAAACATCAGTGTTGAGGTGGAATAATTGATTGGCTGCTTCCTGCACATCCCACACTGGAAATTGAACCTGCAACCTGGGTATGTGCCCTGACCTGATTCATTGATTCATAGGTGGATGCTCAACCAGTGACCCATGCTGGCCAGGCCGGAGGCTCTTATTGGTATCTTATGGCAGGGTGTCTCTTTTGCCTCTTTCAATGACACAATCTGAGAAAGGGTACTGTTGCTGAAATCTAAAACTTTTCCTATGCTGTCATAAATAGTCTTAAGTCTCAACTCAGTTACATGAAGCACTTTATTAGTAACAATCTCTGTTATAGAATGATTAGCATCTCTATGTTTAAACCTTACTTTTTACATATGTTATAATCTTATAATTACTATATAGCCAGTGATTACCCAGCAAATAGTTTATCTGGCCTTTGTAAACTTTATGAAAGGTTACCAATATTCTCCATGTAGTATGTTGTTCTTTAACTTTTTCCTTTTCTGATGTGTGGTATATTGGCGCAATGCAGGATGCATGAGGCAACCTCTGCAGAAACTAAACGCCCGAAGAGGAAACGCTGTGACATCTGGGGAGAAAATCCCAATCCCAATACCTGGAGGCGAATCGATGGTTGGCCAGTTGGGCTGAAAAATGTTGGCAATACATGTTGGTTTAGTGCTGTTATTCAGGTAGGATATTTTTAAGAGACAACTATATAATTTTGAAACAATGTTGTAATTTATTAACCCAAAATGTGAGGAGCATAGCTTTAAAAAAATGGAGACATATAAAACTGGAGAGTTTCCCTCATAGCATCATGTTTAGTTGCTTTCTTGTGTTCTGGATTCATATGCTCTGGTGTCTACATTAGGCAGTACTAAAAACAAGATCCTCTGTGGTTGTAAATATGTTGAGTCAGTGTTTTACATCAGCATTCAGTGACTGCTATGTTGTAGCAGAGCAAGTGTTACTAAGGAGAAGCCAGTTGTTGGAGACTGTCATGCAGGCAGGCAGGTAATGGATGGTCTGCAACAGAGAAGAAGTGGCATAAGCCACAGAGAAGAGAAGTAAAGCATTTGGGAGGTATTAGGAGATCAGATCTACAGGATTTGGAAAGAACTAAATTCAGGATCTCTGCAGGAGAGAGCAGAGAAAGACTCCCAAGGTTTCTAGTTGGAATAAGGGTGGATAATACCTCTTGATACTTTAGGAGGGCTACTTTGGGTGTGTATTAAGAATGGGATTTCTGTTCAGCCTCCTCCTCACCCCAATAGTTATTAGGTGGCAGACCAAGATAGGTGACAAAAATAGGATATGTTGTCACTTAAAAAATCATGGACTGTGGAGGAGAGAGGAACCTTTAAGGTATTCCAGTACAGAGTCCTCATTTTAACTTTTTATCTTCTCTGATTCCATGTATAACACTTTTCATAGATAATACTATACTTCTAAACACTTAAAAACAGCACCATGTCCTGGACAGTGGGCTCCCTGAAGGCAAAGCCAGTGTATAATTCACCTCTCAGGGATTCTTGAGGAGATTAGTGAGTAAATTGAGTGGGAGAAAGAACGTACTGTGTGATTACAGACGGGTTAAGTTGTTGAGGAAGCCTTGGGAAGCCACATGACACCTTCAGGGCTGACTTCACTGTTGTCCCATCATGGCCTTGCAGGCCCTCATATGACCATGTTGTCTTCTTACTGGCATGATGTGAACACAGCACCTGGGCTGCTGCCCATGCAGGCAGATGGCTTTGCTTGCCCCATCCCACTGCAAGTCCCCAGGTTAGCAGCTGGGTTTTCTCTCAGTGATGTGACTGGCGCTTCCTGTCTTCCCTGACATGTGTGCAGATTTCCCCCTAGGAGTCTCCAACTAAAATCTCACAAAAAGCAGGGACTGCCGAAACCCGTTTGGCTCAGTGGTAGAGCGTCGGTCTGCGGACTGAAAGGTCCCAGGTTCGATTCCGGTCAAGGGCATGTACATTGGTTACGGGCACATCCCCGGTAGGGGGTGTGCAAGAGGCAGCTGGTCGATGTTTCTCTCTCATCGACGTTTCTAGCTCTCTATTTCTCTCCCTTCCTCTCTGTAAAATATCAATAAAATATATTTTAAAAAAAGAAAGAAAAGAAAGCAGGGACTTCTGCTACTTTCATGCTTCTGTGTGACCATCAGGAGTGCTTTGCAAAGTTACTTTTAGGATTAACTTACCAATGGGCTTCCAGCTTTAACCTAAACCCAGCAGGAAGCCACAGAGCAGCACCCTGGCCCTTCCAACTCCCAGTGTAAGCTAGCTAAGAACGCGGCTACGGTGTGTGCTCAAATGGGCCATTCTCTTGCCATCTGCTGCCATAGCCATCAGTCTTGGAGCCACCTTCCTTCCCAACAGAGTGGAACCATGGGGTTTGTGAGGGTTTGGGCTTTCAGTCCCAAACTTCCTCAACAACTTAACCCGTCTGTAATCACACAGTATGTTCTTTCTCCCACTCAATCACTCACTCATCTCAAGAATCCCTGAGAGGTGAATTATACACTGGCTTTGCCTTCAGGGAGCCCACTGTCCAGGACATGGTGTGGCCCAACTCCTGCTCTGACAAGGGCAGTCTGAGATATTGGGGATGTTCCTAGCAATCCAGCACTTCAAATCTGATTCTTTGTGAGGAGGCCTCTGGGGTTAGTTCAGTTTTATACTCATTGAGTTTGAGGGTATCATGTGGTCAGGACTATGAATCTGTAGGTCAGTAAAAAGATCTGGGCTGCCGAAACCGGTTTGGCTCAGTGGTAAAGCATTCATCTGCAGACTGAAAGGTCCCAGGTTCAATTCCTGTCAAGGGCATGTACATTGGTTACGGGCACATCCCCGTTAAGGGGTGTGCGGGTGTGCAAGAGGCAGCTGGTCGATGTTTCTCTCTCATCGATGTTTCTAGCTCTCTATCTCTCTCCCTTCCTCTCTGTAAAAAAATCAATAAAATATATTTTAAAAAAAAAGATCTGGGCTGCAGGTACCTTCTGGGGATCAGTAGCGTGGATGGAGATAAAGCTAAGGGAGTGGATGAACCCCCTAGAGAGAACAGCCTCTACAGTTGTCTCAGGCATCTGCATTGGACATGGCCACAGGGCCAACTGGACCCTGCGCCTGCAGTCTCCTTCCTCATAGCATTGGACATCCACCCAGCTGCTCAGCAAGAAATGGGATCCTCCCTTTTCACACTAAAATCTATGGACTCCTGTGCTTGGCGCTGTTTTGGCACTGAATAAACAGCCGTCACTCCCATGGAGTTTACCTTAAAAAGAGTGGGACATACGGTAAACAATATATGTCAGGTGGTGACAAGTGCTATAAAGAATGAGAATAAGAGGGGCCCAGAGAGGAATCAGCTACAGAGGCTGCTATTTGTATAGGGTAGTTAGTTGTGGTCTTTTTGATAAGGTGGGCATCTGAGCAGAGGCCTGCATTAGGTGAGGGAATGAGCCATATCCTATTTAATAAAAGGCTTATATGCAGATCGACCAAATGGTGAAATGACTGGTTGCTATGATGTGTACTGACCACCAGGCGATAGATGCTCAATGCAGGAGCTGCCCCCTGGTGGTCAGTGCACTCCCACAGGGGGAGCACTGCTTAGCTAGAAGCTGGCAAGCGCAGTGGCGGTGGCAGGAGCCTCTCCAGCCTCTGCTGCAGCACTAAGAATGTCTGTCTGACCGCTGGCTTAGGGGAGCAGGCCTAAGCCATCAGTCAGACATCCCCTGATGGGTCCCTGTCTGTGAGAGGACTCAGGCCAGGCTGAGGGACACCCCCCTCCTTCCCACCCCCGTGCATGAATTTTGTGTACCAGATCTCTAGTAATTACATAAAAACATTGTAGACAGGAAACAGCAAGTAGAAGATCCAAGTTCAGAAGCTTGGTTAATGAGTTGAGAAATAGGAAAAAGGCTAGAACTGAGTGATGGGGGAGATGGTGACAGACAGTGATGAGGTCAGAAAGGTGGAGGTGGGGTGGGAGATGGGGTCATGATAAGGATTTAGAGAATATATATATATATTCTCTAAATCCATATATATATATATATATATATATATATATATATATATATATGGAAAATATTGGGAACAGAGCAGAGAAGTGATAGGATCCTACTTCCATTTCAAGAAGACTATTGGAATCTATGTTGACAGAATTTAGGAAGGTAGTGTAGAATTAAGGACATCAGTCAGTTCTTAGAGAGATTGAGACCCCCTCTATTCATACCCCTCAGCCTTCGCTTCTGTTAGAGATGTTGAAAAGAACTAGCAGGTAGAGGGGATAACAAGTACGATTTCTGAGAGCATGAGAGGACAGACATGGCACATACAGGGAGGGAATAGAAAAACGGCAAGAGTAATGGGGAAAGAATAAGGAGGAAATGATGATTGAATAGAAAGTTGATATAGTTTCTAATAGTCGATTTTTCCTTTGTGAAATAAGCAGTCCTTTTCTGAGACTGGCCGAAGGAATGATAGAGTCAGATTTTAAATGGAGTGAAAGTTTAAGAGTTGTTGCAGACAGTGGGCAACTGATTGGCAGCAGAATATAATAGTTCTGTTTTTATAGGAACTTCTTAGCAGCGCTCTGAAACTGGAAAGTTAAATTCATTTAGGTTGGAGGATTTTCTGGGTCTGGTGAAGACAAAAGAGCAATTTGAGAATTTAATGAAGGGAATCAAAGGTAGAAAGAGGGAAAAATTGAGACCGGAAGGAACTGATTGTTAGGGGAAAACAAAAGAGGTCAGTTTGCTTGGGTTCCTATGAAATCAAGGGACAAATGTCCTGTAGGTAGTTGAAAAGATAAGCCAGAAGACAGGTTTGCTTTAAGAGTGAGATTTTCTGCATTTGTCATCTGGCATATTTCCAGGTGTTGGCATATCCCCGGTGTGCTGTGGTGTGGGTATAGAGGTAGACTGGAGGAATGTCACTAGAGAGACAAAGGGTCCCTGGGCTGAGTGGATGTTCAACTAGAATGTGTTCTCGCACTTGTGCTTTGAGAACACATCCTAGTTGAACATCCCACCTCCTGTATGTCTAGAATGCCCTGGGCCCTTGAGATGTGGGAGTGAACACAGCCAAAGCAAAGCCCTGCTCTTATAGGATTAAGATGTAAATAAATTTATATAATATGTTAGACTGATTGATGTGATAGAGAAAAGAGCAGGTTACTGGAGATTGCAGTTGCTGTAGGAGAAACTGGAGCATGTTGTTACTCCAGTATAAATGGTGATGTTAAGCTGAGGAGATGAGATTGGAGCAAATGCCAAGGGAGTGAAGCAGGCAGCTGTGGGGGAGAATATTCCAGGTTGGGGAAACCGCAGTGCAAGGCCTTGAGGTGAGAGTGTGTTCATGGGGTTGATGTGTACACAGGACACCCTGGAGTCCCGAGTGGCAGGAGTGCTAGGAGCATAAGGGGGAATCATTGGGATGAAATTGGAGAAGTAACTTGTCTTTCATTCTGAGTGAGATGGGAGTCACTGAGGGTTCTGAGCAGAGGGGTGGTGAACTCTGACCCAAATTTTAAAGGCTCACTCTGGCTCCTGTGAGAATGAATGGAGTGGGCAAGAACCAGTGAAGAGACCTATGGAGGCTACTGCAGTCATCCATGTGCGGGGTGGTGATGGATCTGGACCAGGCTGGTGGCCGTAGAAGTAGAGAAGAGGTTGGATTCCTGATTTATTCTGAGGTAGAGCTGACAGGAGGTCCCATGATTGAATGTTGACTGAAGTTACCTAGTAGGATGACAGGACTTGGGATTGTAAGAACTCTTACCAGAGAATAGTCTTCAGTGAGTTGGGAACTTAATTTTGGTCATTTTAGAAAGATGGAAGAACCTGTGTGGCAGGTGCATTGGTATAGGGGACGTTCTGGTGGCAGGAAGGCTGTGTGCAGTATCCAGGTGTGATGGGAGTGTGATCACGGCCCTCGATTGGAGAAAGTGGTTGGATATAGCACCCCTGGGGCTCAATCCAGGCACTTCTCTGTGTTGAATGTGGCTGGTGAAGAAAGGGAAAGGATTCCAATGTGATTCTGAATTTCTAAACTGGAGGAGGAGAGAGGATGTAATTAGTAGTACAAGGAATACAGAAGAAGCAGATATTGGGAAATGGGAGTGCCCTCTTGTGTTTTTAAGAGCAATGGGGTAAAGCCTGATTTTGGTGAAGGTGAGGAGGTAGGGTGATATGACTGAAAATGTAAAGCCATTTTATCGTGGTAGAACCCAAGTCCTGTAAAAGGTTATGGGGTGGTGAGCAGAGCAAAAGTGAAACTGAGAGGAATGGAGGCGTGTGAGGGAGGCAGTCGAAGTGGAATGAAGAAGGCAGAGGGCTGATACTCCCAGTCCAGCTGTGCTCCCACCCCACTGGTGAGTCCCACATAGACCCGCCATTAAGGGAGGGGAGGGGCCTGTTGTCCACCAAGGTTGCAGCTTCAGGAGTCCAGGGTGCGGACTGCAGGGGCTTTTGTTTGAGGAGCCTGTTGGGATGAGGAGTCATAGTCACATGACAGATTTGGAAAACCTTATCTTTCAAAAGATATTCATAGTAGGAAAATGTATGATGTACAAAACAATGAAAAGAATCCTTTACCCCAACTCTGCCAGCCAGAGATATCTGCTGAGTGGAGAATGGAAAACACTGCTGTTCTCACTACCCAGCTTCAGAAGTAAATGTTATGAATTTCTGTGCTATTGAGTCCCTGTTGTTTCCATCCTGTCACCTCCTCTCTTCCCCTCAAATATAGTCATATATGTATGAATTCTAAACAACCTATAACATTACTTTATATATAACTAGAGGCCCAGAATTCAGTAGATTGGGGCCAGGCCTGTCAGGAAGGGAAAATGGTAGGAGGTTGGCCAACTGGCCCACCCCAATCAGGGGCCAGGCCAGCTGGGGGGAGGGGCTGTGGGCAATTGGGTGGTGAGGCCGATCTGGGATGGGGGTGGGGAGAGTGGGGAGTAAGGATGGGGGTGGGAAGAGTGGGGAGTAAGGGGCTGTGGGCTGATGATGGGGGGGGGCAGAGGGCTGATGAGGGGACAGCTGGGGAGAAGGGTTGCGGGGGCTTGGCTGGCGCCCTGCCCTCTATTGGGGTGGTAGAGGCTGGATCAGGGGGTAGGCCCGACTCGGGGGAGGGGCTGCAGGAGGTTGGCTGACCAGCCCCACCCCCTAATCAGGCTGGTTCACTGGCTTTCGTGGGTATCATAGCGACCGGTTGTTCTGGTCATTATGGCCATTATGGTGTTCCAGTCGCTGGCTTTATATATATATAGATTATATTTAATATAAATAATATAACACTTTCTTTTTCTATAACTTCTGTTCATTCAAAATATATGTCTGAGATTTATCCATGGTAACTCATGTAGATCTTGATCATTTATTTTCACTGTGTGGCAGTCCATTTTTATGAAAACATTTTTTCTCTAAAAGTATTTTAATGATTACATAATAGCCCAGTATATAAATGTACTATAGTTTATCTAATCTGTTCCTCTTGTTAGCCATTAGGAAGTTTTTTGTTTGTTTGTTTTTTCCCTAAAAGAATTAGCATTTATTTAGCTCAATTTTTATACATAGCCATTATTATTTCCTTCAACATAATAGAAGTATAATTACTATGTAGACAGTTATACATACTTTTAAGATAAAAGCAGTGTTTTCTTGCTGCAGTTATTTTGAAAGAAAGGCTACCAACCCATTTCTCTCTTCATTTCAGTCTCTTTTTCAATTGCCTGCATTTCGAAGACTTGTTCTCAGCTACAGCCTGCCACAGAGTGTACTTGAAAATTGTCCCAGTCACACCGTAAGTTGCTGCTATTGAGGAATCTTCACTGTTTAGTTCCTTTCATCCCAAAAGCTTTTAATTTTTTGGCTGAAGCTGATAATTGTGATGCTCTTGATTTGTGCAAATATTGTTTTCACTTTCAAATGGCTCTTTTTCCTTCTTTGTGACAAGAAATAAGGATTTGCGAAAATGTAAAGTTAAGTAGGAACAAAATTGGAAAAACAGTTTCAAGAAAGTGGTGAGTTACCTGCTCTGCATGTGGAGATGCAGAATCACTGTTCTGTTGTGGCAGCGAGCAGTGAGCTCAGACTTAGTGACGCAGAGGAGGCACCTAGTGCTGGAGGTCTGGACTCAGAAGAGGTTTTAGCCCTGGCTGGTGTGCTCAGTGTTTAGAGCATCGACCCTTTGAGCCAAAGAGTTGAGACTTTAATTCCTGGTCAGGGGCAAGTACCTGGGTTGCAAGTTCAAGCCTTGGTCCTAGTCAGGGTGGGTGCAGAAAACAACCTATTGATGTTTCTCTTTTTCCCCTTCCTACTTCCCTTCCACTCTGTCTAAAAATCAATGAAAAAAATATCCTTGGGTGAGGATTAACAAAGAAGACAAAAAGGATAAAGCCTCTTGCCAGTGATCTGACCCTTCCCAGGATTTCACCTGGGTGACAAATTTCCTACCAGGTGGGAGGAAGGCAGCTTCAAAAAGCAATTACACTATTAACACTATTAACTCCCTTGCTACTATATAGACACACTTTCAGTTGAGAATAATCCCCTATAGAGACCTTTCAGAGTACCTGTAACATAGTTTGAGGCCTGACCTTGGTCTCGATCTGGGTAAATATAAATGTAAGGGGTGATCATTGACAACTTTTCTCTTTATATGTTGTAATTTTCCAAGTAAGAGGTTGTAAGAGTACACATGGCTGTGTTTTCTACAGGAAAAGAGAAATGTCATGTTTATGCAAGAGCTTCAGTATTTGTTTGCTCTGATGATGGGATCAAATCGCAAATTTGTAGACCCTTCGGCAGCCCTCGATCTCCTTAAGGGAGCATTCCGATCACCTGAGGAACAGCAGGTACAAGGTTTCCCTCAAACTCTGTGGAGTTTGAAATCATGCCTAACTTTACTGTAATGTTATTTTAACCATGTAATAAATTATGAACATGAGTAAGCAGGACTGTGGGGACCTACCTTTGCCCTTTGTAGTGTCTAAGGAACAGGTGGTAAAAAGAGTGTGCGTTGTCTGGGGGAGGCTGGCAGTTCTAAGAGGAAGAAGTAGTAGTGGAAATAACAATTACAAAGAGGCTGTTGAAGTAGGAGGAGATTGGAAAATAGCTCAGTGAGTACTAGCAAAGAGTCACTGAGAAAAACAAAGTCCTTTGTCTACACATTTGCTAGGTGTAGACCAACTAACCCTGAGTTCAGCAACTCTGAGCAATCTTCTAGATGTTAGTAACTTCTTTTCTCCGCCTCCTATTAGGAAACAAAGCTCTCATTATTAGTGCAGCTTCTTCCTCATAAAAATTTTTATTTTTTTCTCTTAAAGTCCTACAGTTTTGCAAAATCTCAAAACATTTTACAAAAGTTTTCTTTCTTTCTCATAAATTCTAAAGGACTACAGTGTGTTCTTTGGACCTTTGTAAAAAGTCCCAACTGGAAAATTTCGTTTGTTACTAAAAGAGGTGGCTGAAGTGGCAGTGTTCCAGTTTCCTCCTAGCCACAACTCAGAGGCTGCCTGGTGTGCCCTCTGTTGCACCTTTGGTAGCTGGTCCCAGAGTTCCAAGTATCTTCTTAATAGGTGGTCCTAAAATAGAAATCTTTGCATGGTAATAGAATCTTAGTGATTTGTGGGATAAAAGCAAATGTTTGTTTCCCTAAGTATGGTGTAGGGCCTAACTCTTATGCAATTTGTTACCTTTCTTATAGCAAGATGTGAGTGAATTCACACACAAGCTTCTGGATTGGCTGGAGGATGCATTCCAGCTCGCTGTTAATGCTAAGTGAGTGTCAAGGATCTGTTTGTACATTCTTCTTGCTCACAGTGGTCCAGTGAGAATTATGATGATAAGGGGGAACAATACTCATCTTAAGTGGAAATTGCTGGTTTTGCCGACTGGCATGGCTCAGTGGTTGATTGTCGACCTATGAACTAGGAAGTCATGGTTCGATTCCCATTCAGTCACAGGCCCAGATTGCAGGCTCAGTCCCCACTAGGGGACATGTGGGAGGCAGTCGATCAATGATTGTATCTCATCATTGATGTTTCTATCTCCCTCTTTCTTCCTCTCTGAAATCAATAGGAAAGAAAAGAAAAGAAATTCGTTTTTTCCCAAACTTAATGGGGTAGCCACTCATTGTGCATCCCCATTGCCTTTGGTTTTTCTCTTTGAGGATATAGATAATCATATTAACCCATAATTTTTTTTACTAAAAGGGCCATAATTATTAACTTCGTTAGAGCCATAGCCTGTGCTGTAAAATGTGTTAAAAGGTTAAATCGTAGAGGTGAACATGGTGGAGTAATATAAATCATTAAATTTGATCTAAGACAACTGGTGTAATCTGTGTAGACCAATGGTTCTCAACCTGTGTGTTGCGACCCCTTTGGGGGTCGAACAACCCTTTTACAGGGGTCGCCTAAGACCATCGGAAAACACAGATATTTACATTATGATTCATAACTAGCAAAATTAGTTATGAAGTAGCAACGAAAATAATTTTATGGTTGGGGGTTGCCACAACATGAGGAATGGGTATTAAAGGGTCGCGGCATTAGGAAGGTTGAGAACCACTGTTGTAGACTGATAGAGAACAGCTTTTAGTCATGTCAATCATTAGCAGAAGTGAAATTCAGGACAAAGATACAAGTATCCCTCACCCAATATAGATGCTGAGGAATTTGTTTTCTAAATCGTCAAAACTTTGGATAGAAGAAATGTATATCATAAAACAGCTTTGCAAATGGAAACATATATAGTTAACAATTTAAGGTAGGCGTGTAGATATAAACTACAGTTGACCTTAGAACAACATGGAGATACATATATACATGAATTTTTTTCAGTGAATATATTAGAAAACATTTTTGGAGATTTGCTGCAATTTGAAAAAGCTTGAGATGAACCATGTAGCCTAGATATATATATTTTTTAAAAATCAAGAAAAAGTTAGGTATATCATAAATGTGGAAAATAGTCTACTATTTTCTTTTATAATTTTCTTAACATTTTCTTTTCTATAACTTATTATGAAAATACAATACATAATACATAACACACAAATATGTGTTAATCAGCTGTTTATATTACTGGTAAGGCTTAAGGTCCACAGTAGGTTATAAGTAGTTAAGTTTTAGGAGAGTTAAAATTATACATGGATTTTCAGCTTTGTCCCTAACATCCTCATTGTTTAAGGGTCACTGTATTTTCATTCTTTGACTATCATGCCACTGGGAAAACATTTTCTATTTATTTGCAGAACTACACAAGAAGGTTCATTCTTATCTGTGTAATACTATTATACCCTGTGTACTTTGGAGAGCTATATCTATATCTCTTATATATGTATCGAATGTATTCAGATACATGTATAAGGCTTTCAAGCCTTATTGTCCTTGTGCTTTCAGATTTTAGCATATACTTGTCCAGTGAATGTGTGGACTGAAATAATCTATTACTTATTTTAGTCCATTCCTGGCTCTTTATTTAAATGAAAATGTAGTGTTTTTGCTTTTGAATGATGGTTGGGATTAGTGTAGTGCTTATCTGATCCAAATGATACCAAGTTGTCTCCTTTTTTTAAAAGCAGAAATCCCAAGAACAAATCTGAAAATCCAATGGTGCAGCTATTCTACGGTACTTTCCTCACTGAAGGGGTTCGTGAAGGTAAATTCTCTTGCTGTAACCATTAATGCTAGTCCTGTGACCAAATCTATATTACTGTGACAATTTGGGGAGGCAATGTAGTGAATAGGCTTGGAAATCAGACAGATACAGGTCTGAATGTTGGTTCTGCCTCTTAGAAGTTGTGTAATTGTGGACAAATTATGTGAAGTCCTAGATCCTCTGTCTCTATAAGATGGGCCCAGTCAGGTAGTTCTGTTGATTAGAACGTCATCTCCATATATCAAGGTTGTGGGTTTGACCCCTAGTCAGGGCATATTGAAGAATCAACTAATGAATGCATAAATAAGTAGAGCCATAGCCTGTGCTGTAAAATGTGTTAAAAGGTTAAATCGTATATGTGAACATGGTGGAGTAATATAAATCATTATTACTTCACCATCTCTCTCTCTCACCAATCAATAAAAAATTTAAAAAGATGGGCCTTATCATTATCTCAGAGTTGTTATATTAATTACATTGTCTAATATTTGCACTACCCAAATCTAGTAGTTTTAGATACACAGTGATGTTACTTAATTTTCTGTTGTTCTTTCAATGTAATATCTAATCTCAAAAGGTTTTATTGTGTTAGACTGCCAGAAATGTTTGACTAATATAGAAGCTGCATGTTAACCATGTGAGGTTTTTTTCTTTTTTTCAACTATAGAGCATTTTGAACACATAGAAATAGACCAATATAAAAACCTCCATGAACTCAGCAACCATTAACCTATGGCCAATCATTCTCCATGTAACCCTTGTCTATTCTTACTCCTCTGACAGTCTTCTTAAAACAATCTAATATTATTATCACACCAAGAAAATAGCCTTTCTTATATCAAATATCTAGTCAAAATTCAAATTGTTGACTTATATAGTTATATATGGAGGCAGAGTTTTTATTTTTAGTTTCTCTTAATTAGGATCCAAAAGTGGTGAGTTTATATGTTTGGTTGATATGTCCTTTAAGTCTCTTTTCACAATCTGTAGATTCTTCTTCAATCTATTTTCTTTGAAATAGATTGTTTTGTTTTGTTTTTAAGAAAGCAGGCTGTTCTCTAGTGTTTGTATTTCCCACACTCTGAAATTTTGCTGCTTGCATATCCATGATATAAATTGGTAGTTGGATCTAGAGTTTGGCTGGATTCAGGTAAGGCTTTCCCCTCCCCAAAATATATTTTTGTTTATTTCAGAGAGGAAGGGAGAGGGAGAGAGGGAAAGAAACATCAGTGATGAGAGAGAATCATTGGTCGGCTGCCTCCTGCACTTCCCCTACTAGGGATGGAGCCCACAACCTGGGCATGTGCCCTGACTGGGAATGGAACCATGACCTCATGGTTCATAGGTCGATGTTCAACAACTGAGCCATACCAGCTGGGCTGGGTAAGGCTTTTTTAGTCAAGACAAACTCCCAGGCCGTGAGATAGTCTCAGTCAGGAGGCATTTACTGTCTGCTTGCATTTCTTTTTGCAGTGTTAGTAGTTGCCAGTGATCTGGGCCTGGATCCACTGGTTCATTAGCAGTTGCCACACAGGCTTAAATGCACTACAGATCAGTTCTCAGGATGTTGCTGAATTAAGAAGACATTGTGTCTGGTACCAGAAAAAAAGGGCTTTAGATCTCGCTATGGTAGTGATGTATTTTGAAAATCATTCTGTTTCTTTGTCTAGGAAAGCCCTTTTGTAACAATGAGACCTTCGGCCAGTATCCCCTTCAGGTAAATGGCTATCACAACTTAGACGAATGTTTGGAAGGGGCCATGGTGGAAGGTGACATTGAACTGCTTCCTTCCGATCATTCAGTGAAGTACGGACAAGAGGTGAGTTGGGTATTTTATTTGGTGCGCCAACCACAAAGCCAGTTAAATAGGACTGAGCTTTTTGGCCAGTCATTTTCCCATCACACATAGCTTTACATGTAACAGAACTTAAACTTGTCTGAGATCTCTCATGAGTTGATATGAGTTGGTGAGTCTTATTATTAGATAAATTCTTTACTAAAAGTGTGAATTTGGAGTCTGAGTTACTCATATAAAGGTTGTATGCTGCTTCTGATATTTCAAGTGTGATCAAGTTTCTCTCTTTCTGTTGAAGCCTACCTGTACCTGAGTAGGGAGAGCGCACTGCCTCCATATTTTCGGAGGGTAAAAGTACAGTGATTAACTCCTATGGTATGCCATTTAGAATATTTTCCCTATTATAGTACTTACTGTTTCCATTGTAACTTCTACCTTTACTTTAAAATTTTTTAAATTTTGCATTTATTTATTTTTGTGGGTTGGAAAGAAATGGGGACATTAAAGGGAGAACAAGGGTAATTATTATCTTAAGACTTCAGCTGGGTTAGGAATTATATTTGCATTTGTAGTAGCATTATTGTCAGTACCACACAGCTTGGATTATTCTCTTCTCATCATCTATTTTGAGATAAAATTATGGCTTATATGATGAGTCAAACTCAGTACTTACTATAAGAGGAAAAAAAGCTTTCTTGAGTTAAAATAGGTAGCATAGCATGAGCCTTGTCAAAATGCATTAGCGGTAGGGCAGGGCTGGGACCTGGAGAGAATAACTGCTTCCCCTAGCTTTTCAAGGAAAGCACCGATTCCTGATTGTGAGGAGCTGCATGGAGCTGATGGTGTGCTTACAAAAGAGGGGATGCTCACCAGTTACTTAGCCCTCTGGAGACCTTTATTCAGGATGGGAACACTACACACACACACACACACACACACACACACACACACACACACATATATATATATATAAAAGAAAGTCATTATGCTTGTTTAGATTTAGCCCTGAGGTAGTCAGACAGGCTATCTAGATTCACCTTGGCCCAACAAGGGCCTGTGAAAGGAACTGCTATTCATACTTTAGATAAAGGGAATATTTTAAAGCTGTCATACAGACCTCTGGCCTATGGGTGAATTGAACAGAAAGGCCTTTCCTGGTCTAGCTGTTCCTCATCTATGACCAGTGACAGTTGAGATCATTTAAAAAAGTCAGGACTTTCTTTTCTTGAAACTCAAGGTAACATTATAGGTTCATATATCTGGGTCCCTTAGACATCTGTAAATTGTTGGAATTGAGAGATTTTCTCAGGAACTTGAGAACTCATAATCATGAGGCTACTTCAAGTTTCCTTTTTAGACAGAAAGGGGATTCAAGTTATGGTTAATAGACTATAAATAAATAATGCATTATATATGCATACATATTAGTTTTTTTAGCTGATTCATGGAGACAGTTGTTCCCTTACTTATATGCTGCTTAGATTATAATTTCTAATTCTTTGGTTAGGCTGCCATTCAGGTTTTGAATCTATTTTGAATACTGATGGCTTAGTGAATAAATTGCATAGGTGCTTGTGCATTCACATATTTAAGGGTGATTATTTCTGAAGATGATGGTTGAGCTGGAGTATTGAGGAATGTTTAACCATATTTTCAATGAGGGCATAATTCTAAGTGGTCATTTCCTTTAAGATTTGAGATTAAATGAGCTCTAGAATGAGTTTGATTTGAATATAAATTCTATACCAAAAATACAGTTATGAGGGATATTTTAAATCTGACTATTCCCATTTCCTGAAAATAACTTATTTCTCTCACATTTCTACTCCTGACATAGTGCTGGTTTACAAAACTACCTCCAGTGTTAACCTTTGAACTCTCAAGATTTGAGTTCAATCAGTCCCTTGGTCAGCCAGAGAAAATTCACAATAAGCTGGAGTTTCCTCAGATCATTTATATGGACAGGTGAGTTCTGTGATTGGTTGTCTTAAGATTGATTGTCTCATTATGTGATTTTTATCTCTCAGTTTGTTTATGTAATGTATCACGTTTATTGATTTGCGGATCTTGTTGCACCCTTGCATTCCTGGAATAAATTCCACTTGGTCATTGTGTATGTTCTTTCTAATGTCATGGTGGATCTGATTTGCTAGGATATTGTTGAGGATTTTAACATCTATGTTCATCAGAGATATTGGCCTGTAATTCTTTTGTAGTATCTTTATCTGGTTTTGGGATTAGGGTAATGGTGGCTTTGTAGAAAGAGCTTGGAAATGCTCCTTCCTCTCAAATTTTTTGGAGTAGTCTGAAGAAGATAGGTTTTATTTCTTCTTTGAATGCTTGATTAAACTCCCCTGTGAAATTGTATGGACCTGGGCTTTTGTTTGCTGGAAATTTAAAAAAAAATATATATATATATTTTATTGATTTTTTTTACAGAGAGGCATAGAGAGGGATAGAGAGCTAGAAACATCGATGAGAGAGAACCATCCATCAGCTGCCTCTTGCACACCCCCTACTGGGGATTGCCCGCAACCAAGGTACATGCCCTTGACCGGAATCGAACCTGGGACCTTTCAGTCCGCAGGCCGACCGACGCTTTATCCATTGAGCCAAACTGGTTTCGGCTGCTGGAAATTTTTTGATTACTGCTTCAGTTTCCTCCATAGTTATCAATCTATTAAGATTTTTTAATTCTTCCTGGTTGAGTTTTGAAAGGTGTATTTTTCTCGGAATATGTTAATTTCTTCTAGGTTGACCAGTTTGTTGGAATAGAGTTGCTCATAGTGTTTTATTTTACGATTTGTCATATTTCTATGGGGTCTGTTATTATTTCGCTTCTTTCATTTCTAATTTTGTTTATTTTGGGTCCTCTCTCTTTGCTTCTTGGTGAGCCTAGCTAGAGGTTCATCAATCTTGTTTATCCTTTCAAATCTTGGTTTCACTGATCTTTCGTATTGTTGTTTTTGTTTGTTTTGTTTTTTTGGTCTCTATGTCATTTATTTCTGCGCTGATCTTTATTATTTCCATCCTTCTGTTCACTTTGAGTTTTTCTTGTTGTTTTCTTTCTAATTCTTCAAGTTGCAGTGTTAGATGGTTTATTACCAGTTTTTTGTTTTGTTTTGTTTTGTTTTTGAAGTAGGCCTGTAATGCTATGAACTTCCCTCTCAAGACTGCTTTCACTGTGTCCCAAAGATTTTGGATTGTTGTGTTTTCATTTTTATTTGTTTCCAGGATGTTTTTTATTTATTCTTTGATCTCTTTGGTAACCCACTCATTGTTTAATATTATGCTATTCAGCCTCCAAGTGTTTGAATTTTTGTGATTGTTTTTATTGTAGTTGATTTCTAATTTAATGCCATTGTGATCTGAGAAGATGCTTGATATGATTTCAGTCTTCTTGAATTTGGAGAGACTTTGCCTGTGTCCTAATATGTGGTCTATCTTTAAAAATGTCTCATGTGCTCTTGAGAAGAATGTATAGTCTGTAGTTTTGGGCTGGAATGTTTCTGAAGATGTCGATTAAGTCCATCTGATCTACTGAGTTGTTTAGCATTGCTGTTTATTTGCTAATTTTTTGTCTAGAGCAGTGTTTCCCAAACTTCTCTCATGAATAGAATCACCTGGTAGAGTTGTTAAAATACAGATTCCTGAATCCCAACTAAGAAGTGCTAAACTAGAATTTTTGGGAACGTATAGGTAAATTAATTTTTATTGTTGAAAGTATTATATAGGCTTTCCTTTTCCTCCCATTAATCTCTTCCAGCCTGCTCCCATTCTCTCCCGCTCTCCCCCCCTCTTCCCAAGCCCTCACCACCCATTGTCTGTGTCCACAGGTTGTGCATCCTTTGCATTTCTATATAAACATTAGAATCGGCTTGTCAGTGATTGGGATTTTGATTGAGATTGTATTGAATCTATAGATAAGTTTGGGGAAATTGACTTAACAATTCTTAGTTCTTCAATCCATAAACATAGTATAGCTCCATTTATTTAATTTTTTGGGTGAATTTCTTCAACATTGTTTAATAATTCTTAGTGTATAGATCTTGCACATATCTAATTGTTTATTTCTAAATTCATGTTTAATTTTATTATAATTGTGTGTTTTTTACCTCATTGCCTCCAGGCTATGCCTCCAGAGACTACTGCTTTCAGTAGTCTTAACATTAAGTGTTTATCCATTAAGTGTGATTTTAACTGTGTGTTTTTATAGATGTCCTTTGATTGAGTAAGTTTCCTTGTGTCCCTAGTTTGCTGAGATTTTGTGTTATTAATGTTCTTAAATATAAATTGTGATTTTGGGCTTATTTGCTTAGATACATGTACAGAAGCAAAGAGCTTATTCGAAGTAAGAGAGAAAGTATTCGAAAGTTGAAGGAGGAAGTGAAAGTCCTGCAGCAAAAACTGGAAAGGTAAGTTATGGACACCTCTGTGCTTATAAATGTAGAAGTAGAACATTAAAATCAGATAACTTATTTATATTTAAAAACTAGAGGCCCAGTGCATGAATTTGTGCACACTTGGGGTCTCTTGGCGTGGTGGCGTTCGGGGCCGTCTCACCCAATACCAATCAGGGCTGGCTGGCTGGGGGAAGGGACTGCAGGAGTTTGGCCAGCCACAGGAGGTTGGCTGTGGGGGCACACTGATCACCAGGAAGCAGCTCCTGCATTGAGCCTCTGCCCTCTGGTGGTCAGTTCATATCATAGCAACCAGTCATTTGGTTGCCTGGTCGTAATGGTCACTTGGGTTTTATATATAGATATAGACATAGATACAGATATATAGATAGATAGATTAATTCAGAGTTCAAGTATTAACTAATATATTTTATAAAATAATATTTTTTTCCCTAAGGGTGAAGCAGTTTTCAAGATGAGCTAATAATATACATGGGCAAACAGTAGCCCAAGGGACTTAATTGACCCTGAGCCACACAGTTATTGGCAGTGTATTTAGAGGACCCATATTCTGATTTTATAGCCTTTTCCTTTTCCACTGTCCTTGCTGGCTTTTTCATAAACACGAGAGAGGTAATGTCGTAGTGCTCCTCTCCCATTGTCTTGGGAAAACAGTTTGTGAATGTCTGGGGAAGGTAAAAACAAAAACAATTCTGCTCTACCTAGAGTAGGGCTGACTGATTAAAAGGGCTAATATTTCTGACACATACAAAGTTCTTTGTCTTATAGAGGATTCAGTCCCTTCTCTTTGTTTATATTATTTTTGTGGAATCACTCCTATGACTTCCTAAGGGGGAGTCAATGTAATTTTTTTCTAGTCAAGATAGAGCCCATTGATTTACTATTTCAGAAAGAATCTCGTACAATGTTAGTGGCTTTCCCCCCTTTATCTGCTTAACAATTTTGTTGCTATCATCACTCCATCTCTACCCACTCTATTGTTAGGTCATTAATTTTCCTGAGAGGCAACACTGCATATCCTCTAATGTAGCTGACTTTGATTGCTCTGTACATATTTTCCACTAGTGTTTTCATTTCATAATGTCCTTCTAAATACAGAAACAATTTTCCTTCTTCCTAGTTCTATACCCTTTCTTCCCCCTATATCTCACTTTATTCAGAGAAGAAAAATGTGAAGTGACTCTATCCTTTGTAAATAGAATCCCAAAACTACAGTTTACCTGTATCAATTGGTCAACTTAATTATTGTACCATTTAAACTTTGTCTAGTATAATGAACTGTAGAATTCATTAAAGTAAAAATTTTTAATGACTCTAACATATGATAGTAATGGCAGAATAATTGAGTATTATTAAAATAATTTGTTATTTTGGTTACATATTTCAGGTATTTATTATTTACTAATCCCAAAGAAATCTTTAATAATTTATGTCTGGCCTATGCTGTTTTTGAATGTATAAATAATAAGGGTACTTAGGACTCCACACACACACAAAAAAAAGATTGCTAGTTTTCTTAAACTCTAACCTTTATCAATATCTACTTAACATTTTCAGCTTTCTTTCATTTTTTCCTAATAATTGCCAAGTGGTTGATCTATAGGGCAGGGGGGAAACACACACACACACACACACACACACACACACAACGTGGGAACTAGTTCACTAGCATTTTTTTCAGATTTGAGTACTGGTAATGTCTCTATTTTCCTTTAAGAAACAAGCATTTAATTTTTATGTCCAGAGCCTAAATGTGATATGATATCAAGAGAAAACATAACTGGCATGACTTTGGTCATTTGTTATATTTTCTGCCAGGTATAAAAATTTAGATTGTTATCAATTTTTACTTTTATAGTTAGAGATTTTTGCCCTACAGATTGTTTGAATAATGTGTTAAATATTGTGTAGTGTTTAAAATAGCCTTTCCATCAACTCTTCACACCACAACAAATCTTTTGTCAGCAAGCCTCAAATATAAGACAGACATGGCCAATAGAGTACCATTGTCTTTGCCTCTTAGGTATGTGAAGTATGGCTCCGGCCCAGTTCGGTTCCCACTTCCCGACATGTTGAAATACGTTATTGAATTTGCTAGTACAAAACCTGCCTCAGAAAGCTCTACGTCTCAGAGTGACACAAGCATGACATCACCACTTTCTCCAGTGCATTGCCCGGCGTCTGACCTGACATCCAAGGAAAGGTAATGAAAAAGTTTTATTAGTATATATGTATTTGGTTTATTTGTACCGTGCACCTTCTTTCTATCTGATTAATAACCCATACGAGCTTGAGGTTTTGAGCTCTTTGTCTTAAAGGGAGGGATTTTGCCAACTGTCCCTTGATAGAATGTTCTTAATTCCCACCAGTGCACTCACCTGCCCATAGGAGGGTGGGGTTATTCAGAGCTTCCTGCACTGTCTTCGAAGAGTGTTTGTTTTGTACCAGGGCTGCCTTGTTTGGGGCTAGCTCTCAACAATCTTTCTAAGAGGCAACTTCAGCCCTGCTCTTCCAAACATCTTATTCTTGCTGCTAAAAATATGCATAACTAAGTAAACATTAAGGAAAGAGATTTATTCATAAATAGGAAACTAACACATGAAAAGACTGGCTTGCAATTGAAGAGGACAGCCTAGAAGGACTTATCTAGGGAAGGAACAGGGAGATCAAAGCTCAGGAGCCCTCTGATTCTGCTCTGGCCCAGCCACATGGAACAACCTTTGTAACCTGGAGGAACTATTAGGGTCAGCTCAGATTAAACTTGATGTGTGCCTTAACTATTAAAACACTAGAACCTGCTTAAAAAGGTTAGATTTTTTTGTTGTTGTTCATTTGTTTTAAATATTTTTTTTATTGATTACAGAGTAGAAGGGAGAGGAAGAGAGAGAGAGAAACATAAATGATGAGAGAGAATCATTGATTGGTTTCCTCCTGCAGGCCCCACAATGGGGATCAAGCCGCATGTACCCTGACCAGGAATTGAAACGTGACCTCCAGGTTCATAGGTCTATGCTCAACCACTGAGCCACATCAGTCAGGCTAGATTTTTTTTTTTTTTTTTTTTTTTAAGAAAGATTAGGTTTTTACTGCAAGATCATTTAAACACCACACAGCAGCAGTTCCTTCAGAACATTGCAAGCACTTCTCAGATCCAGGGCCCCACACCGTAGTCTATTGCATAAAATGACATCTTAAAAGTAGTGTGGCTACTGTTTAGGTCCACATCATCTTTCCATTAAAAGCATCAGCATTTTTGGTGATGGGGAGAGGGTCAGTTCTAATGCTGGTATTCTCGGGGAGAAAGGGCAGGGATGAGGTGGACTGAAGTGAGAGTCTCCAGGGCCTTACTCCTGCCACCTCCTGGGGCACTTTCTGGAATATAGAATATACTCACAGGGTCAGAGAAACAGGCCAGGTTCAGGCGACACTGCCTACCCCAGGCCAGGCTCCTGCCCACTCATGAATCTGGGGCAGTTCCGGCTCTGATGAGACTGTGTTTGTGGTGGAGCAGTAATGCCACAGTGTGTGTATGTGGCAGGTAGGATGGGGATAATGAGCTATCCTTGATTTTCTTTCTTTCACACCACACATCGAATCCATCAGCAAATCCTGTTGGCATATCCAGGATCTTTCACTTCTCACCACTTATATCCCTCATGGGTTCAGTCCACCAACATCCATGGTCTGGCTTATGGCAGTGGCCTCCTAATTGGTCTCTCCTACCCTGTAGTCCTTCAACATGTGAGCCAAGATGACTCCCCCATTTAAAATAGGTCTGATCATGTCCCTTTGCCTAGAACCTTGGAGGGGCTACTATCTCCCTCAGCACAAAAGTCAGCGTCCTTTCTGTGGCCCACAGGCCCTCCATCACTCTGACCTTATTTCTGGCTGCCTCCTCTCAACTCTTCTGGTCTCTGCTATTTCCTGATGTGTCAAGTATGTTCCCATGGCAGGGTCTTTGCATTTTGTCTTTCTGCTTGAACCACAGAGCTCACCTCGTGGCTTCTTCTCTCACATCAGATGTTTCCTGGTTTGTGGGATTCCCTTGGCCATCCTTTATGAAGCAGTACACTCCCCAACATAGCACTCCCAGATTTATTGTTTTCTGTAGTAGTTAGGATCACCTGCTCATGCCATATTTTACTCTTTAATATAAGTCCCAGGAAGCCAGGGACTTTGCTTTGCTTTCTGCTGTGTCCCTAGCACCTGGCACAGCACAGGTGCTCAACAAATATTTGCTGAATGAGTGGGTACCCATGCACCACAATGCTTCCTGCTCCTGGGGGTTTGCCACCAACTAGGAGTCCAAAGGACACAGTTCTGTCTCCTAGCCTGGACCAGCCTTGGGTATTCCAAACCATTGTAAAGTGTCTGCCTCCTCTTCCTCAGGGATCCTGATGGCCCAGGCACAAAGCACATCTTCCCCAGTATAATTACCACCATCCCATGGGCTGACAGAAACACCTAAAAAGAGCCAGCATGGAGTCCAGGCCTCTGCCCATGCTCCCACGCCAGATTTCTGGAGTGGGTCACTGCAAACCGAAAAGGAGAGGAAGAGACTGATTTTGGGGGCACACTTTTTGTTTGAAAGAAGAAGCTATTTATGAGGATTACAGACAGATTGCATTATGGTTGTTTAACCTGTTCTGGATTTCCTCAGGTGGGGGATGGGGTGGAGATCAAGCTGGCTTCATTGCAAACAGCACACGACAGACACTGAACAAACAGCTGATAAATACACTATTTGAGATAGAGGCCTTGGGAAGGAGCACTTGAAACTCAGGCTTTCGACAGACAGGGCTTGCTCTGGGCCACAGACAGAATCAAGAGTTCTGCATAAAAAGGTTTATGGGGATGTGTTATTAAGATTGTGTGAGAAAATATAGAACTTTTCAGCAAGGGTGCTCCTTACTACATTTTGGGACAAGAGTTTCCTTGTGAGAAGACAGCACCCAGTTGGTAATGGAGAAGAGGCCCTCAGAGCTGCTGGAAACTTGCATTCTCCTGAGTGCACCCCCTGGGGTTCTAATGCTCCCGCCCAGCTTTTCCTGCCTCCTGGAGAAGGCACACAGCTTTATCTAAGGCCCCCTTGATGGAGCTTCTTCTCTGGCTTTAAGAAAAATGCCTTAGGAGAGCAGACCTGGACTTCCAAGTCCCTCTGGAGGAAGCTATGCAGCAATTTGAAGGATCCCCTGGAGGAAACCGTGCGGCGATCTGAAGGACCCCTGGAAGAAGCTATGCAGTGATCTGAAGGACCCCCCTGGGGTTGTTCCTGGGGAGGCCTGGAGAGTCATCTGGTGAGATCCAGTTCTTGCTTTCAGGACTGGTGAGCGAGGAAGCCCCGAGGCTCAGCCCAGCTCTGTCATCTGCTGGCCCTCCCTTGCCACCTATGTTCACAGCACTAGAGGTTTGGGGTCTGAAGTGCTTCTGAGTGACAGCTTGTGCAGTGCCCAGGTGCTACGGGCCCAGGATGCCAGGTGCCTGGGGAAGTGGCTCCTGCTTGTGGGAACCATCTTGAGAGGCTGCTTGGGCAGGGCGGGTCTCTGCAGGCACATTGAAGTTCCGGTGTGTGCTGGTTGGTGTCAGGCATAGGTGGTGGGTAGGGGAGACCTGCAGTGTGGGAATCTGTGTCTGGGCTCAGTCCGTTTGTTGGCATCGAGTTTACCTGGGCTTTATTGAACTCCGACAACACCTCCTGCAGAGATGAATTTGAATCATCAGCATTTTGCTGTTCCCAGGTCTGAGTCATAGGACATGGGTTTCTCAGAAGGATTTGGGCTCTTGGAGCTATTTCCTTGAGTAGGCAGCTATCGGAGTCTAGGCTGAAGGATAGTTGGGAGGAACTTGTGTGTCCAGGCTGAGGAAGGAGGGCAGTGAGCTGTCTGTTCCATTGGATCTTCTGGCCCAAGTGCTGTCCTTCCATGTCCTCCAAGCCTGAGGAAAGGGAAATGGAATCCAGAAACTCCTTCATCTGTACCAGAAATGGTGACAGGGCCAACCTTCAAGAGTAGTGAGCGTCCTCTTCTATAAGGTTGTGGACTTGTAAGGTAAAGGTGTTAGTCCCTGCAGGAAGCTGAGGAACTTGGGGTTTCCAAGCAGGGGCGGGGAGCTGGTAGTATTCACACTTGCAGATGTCACTCCATCAGGCCATTGTTGAGGACTGGCTGCAGCCAGGCCTGGCAGCTGTCCACATCCCTGCTCCAGTTCTGAGATGCTGTGTCTGTGGATGGCAGCTTTTAGGAGGGCCAGAGGACAGGCTGAGGCAGAGGCTTCTGGTGGGCACTGACTCACACACTGGCTTCAGTTCAAAAGTGCTTGGTATGCAAGCCATGGATAACCATGCCTCCAGGGTGCTGCATGGCATGTGGTGAACATGTGTCCCAGGACACATATTGCTGCTTCAATGCCTTCACGGAGCCCACTAGATGCTGCTTGATGACTGGGTGGCAGCCCAGGGTCCAGTCCATTCCCCACCACAGAGCATTTCCACTCATGCATCAGCTCCCAAGGAGAACCTCATGCACCTGCAAGAGGAGCAGTGGGGAGTGGGGGTCTCCCACTTGACCCTCTGGCCTTCTGGTTACTGACTAAAAAAGGTTAGGTTTTTATGTTTAAAAAAATGTCACCCATTTCCCCAACTACCCCCCCCCATATTAATAACTAAAGGTCCGATGCACAAAATTCATGCATGGGGTTGGGGGGTTCCTCAGCCTGACCTGCACCCTCTCCAATGCGGGAGCCCTCAGGGGATGTCCTACTGATGGCTTAGGCCCACTCCCCACAGGGAACAGGCCTAAGCCACAAACTATCCTCCCTCTACAGGAGGCCACCTGGTTGATCAGGGGAAGGCACCGCCCCATCATCCTGCTGCTGCTGCTGCTACCAAGGTGTTTTCATCAACACAGATTCCAGTCCCTTCACCACAACACAAAAAAAATGACAACTTTCTTTAGGCATGTTCAAGGTGTCTCTTTCATAGGAGATGACATTTCTTTCTATTTTTTTTTAAATTCTTACCTGAGAATATTTTTCCATTGATTTTTAGAGAGCATAAAAGAGAGAGGGAAAGACAGAACATCAATGTGAGAGGGATGCTTTGATTGGTTGCCTCCTGCATGAGCCCTGACCTGGGTCCCGGCCAGGGAGGAGCCTGCAACCTAGGTACATGTCCTTGACCAGAATCTAACCCGGACTCTGTGGTCGGCAGGCCAAGGCTCTACCCACTGAGGCAGACCAGCTGCGGCAGGATGGACATTTCTTAGCCATCCAGCAGCAGATCTTTTTTCCTCTAGAAATGAGGTAGGAAAACTCTAGATCACCTTATTGGATTCTCATTACCCAAGTTACCAAGAACACTGTGAGTGGTGAATGGGGAGCTTAGCCAATGAGCTAATGAGCTATCAGAAAAGATGTTTCCCCTGCAGCTCATGTGTAGATGCCAAACTGCCAGTGCGCTGCGGCTGGCAGACCCTGTTCTCTGCGGGCCTGTGCCATCCATGGCTTGCCTCACCATGCACACAGTCCCCTCCCACCCACCTGCACACACATTCTCCTCCTGAATGGTCATGATGTTATGACGTCCTGGACAACTTGCATGTTACCTCTCTATGTACAGATTATTCATCCTTGTTCGCATAGAAGTGAGTATCAGGGTGGCACGAGTCAAGGGGTAGAGGAGTCTTTTACCTTTTATTCTCTACTTGTGTGTTTGGTGTTTTCTAGAATGGTTTCATGTTCTTTATTAAATAATTGTTTTAAATTTCAAAAAGCAGTTGGGCAGTCTATTTAAACACATACAGTAATACTGCCTACTGTGTATAAATTTTATTTATTATTAATTTTTAAGATATATTTTTATGGATTTCAGAGAGGGAGAGAGAGAGAAACATCAATGATGAGGGAGAATCACTGATTGGCTGTCTCCTGCATTCCCCCCACTGGGGAACCAGCCTATAACCTGGGCATGTGCCCTTGACCAGAATAGAACCCAACCCTCCAGTCCACAGGCCAACGCTCCGTCCACTGAGCCAAGCCAGCTAGGGCTATGTGTATTAGATTTTAAAGTTACTCTGTGTGTGTGCTCCCTTCTGAGATTGGATACCTGCTCTCTTGCTTATATTGGAATATTTTTCCATATATGTATATGGGTCCTTGGGGAAGAGGTTTTCTTCATTATTTTGTTTGTGAGAGAAAGCAGGTGGGAAGAGTAGAGAGGGAGGGTTTCTTTAAGTCAAAGTCACAGGAAGTTTATGTTCTTCAGTTTTGATGTGAAGTAGAAACTCAAGTACAATTTAGAAGTTTAGTTTATATTCCTGCTGGTTTGTGTGTAGTTTGTTTGACATTAATTAGTAGATATATTAACATTTACTTTACATACTTTATTCTCAGCTGGTTCAGGGCAATGGTGTAAAGAAGCTAACATTTACATTTAGAGCTGAGTATTAGATTGCTTACCTGGTTTTCAGCTGGAGAGAGGTAGAGCTGGGATTGTCTGCCTTTGAGTCCAGTCCCCGTTCTTTTCCAGGATGTTACCTAGTTTGTATTCCTGTGACTTGGGTGTTCAGCTGGTATTTCATTTTTTTTGCTCTGTATATTGTGTTTCTGGGTTTGTCTATCCATTCCACTTTAATTGGTTTAATCTTGGGAACTCTATAGTTGATTCCTTGATTCTTCCAGGCCCAGTCTTTCCTTCTCCGTGCTCTCTCTTCTTCATGAGAATGAAGTATAACAAGAGGTGAGAGAGCATGAGCCATAGATTCAGGCAGGTCTGGGCATAATAGCTCTCCATCACTTACTACCATGTTTCCCCCAAAATAATACATCCTCCAAAAATAAGACCTACTTACAGGTTTCCTTCTGAGTAAAATATAAGGCATCCCCCTGAAAATAAGGCCCATAGGCTCTGTCTCAGAATGAAAATTAATTTACCATAAACTGGTCGCTAGGGCCACCCCTACTGGCATCTAGCAACCAGTGATGTTACGCGGAGTCCTGACATCACTGCTGTGTGAATGGAGAGAAATCAGTGTGGAAACTTTGTGAAACCTAAACTGCAAGAAATTGTGACTTGGGTGAAGAACTCATGGGAGAAAATCACTGACAGTTGCATTGCAAATGCACTGCAAGCAGGCTACCTTGACAAGAAGTATTCATTTAAAGACAGTACTATTGCTAAACATGAGAGATTTGGCCCACTGATTCTGAAAGAAATGTAGTCACAGGACATTCAGGAATTGGATTGTTATGATGATGTTCCAGAAGATGATGGCATGATTGTCATTGAATAAATGGTAAATTCTTGATACTGTAGGATTCACAGTTTGTCTGGTTTGTGTTGACAACTACCGTACTACCGTACCGTATACAGGTACTAAATTTCCTTCATTTTCATTTAACAATAAATGTGTACCGTATTCTTCTTCATGGAAAAATAAGACATCCCCTGAAAATAAGACCTAGTGCATCTTTGGGAGCAAAAATTAATATAAGGCACTGTCTTATTTTCGGGGAAACAGGGTAGTTGAGCAAAGTTGGGCAAGTTGCTTAATTTTCCAGACCTTAGGCTTGTAATTGTTTAATAGGGATAGTACAGCGGTGGGCAAACTTTTGACTCGAGCCCACAATGGGTTCTTAAACTGGACCGGAGGGCCAGAACAAAAGCAACCTGACTATGCTGGCACTCTTCTCTTGGGCTGCTGGTGAAGAAGTGGAGGGGAGAGCAAGAGAACCCTCTGCTCTTTCGGCTCTGCGGGCCGGATTTGGCCCGCGGGCCGTAGTTTGCCCACGGCTGGGATAGTATCTGTATAGTAATAATACCTGTCTCATAAGCATATTGTGTTAAATGAGGCAATGTCTGTACAGGAAAGATTCAGCTCTGCACCTGTACAGAGTGAATACTCACCAACTTACAGTGGTGCTTTTCCACATAACAGCTTGCTTTCAAGGCATGTTTTGGAAGTAGTTATCTGAGCATGTGTCTTCTTTCAGCACAAGTGAAGAAAGCTCTTCTCAGGACGTTGGAAGCACCTTTTCTGAAGACTGTCCACACAAGTCTATGACAGTGACTACTCCACTGGCATCTTCCCGGTCTCCTATGTCAATGCCTGCACACCCGACTCCCCGAGCAGACACCGAGGAGGAAATCAACTTCGTTAAGACCTGTCTTCAGAGGTGGAGGAGTGAAATTGAACAGGATATACAAGGTTGGCTCTTCTAAAACTTGTCAAACAGCTATTCTTGGCCTTCTCTGTTGATTTTAGTATTTGGAAGTTTGGCACCGTGGGTACACTTGCTGCTATTGCCTTACAAGCTATTGAATTTGCCATATATGCTGTTATATTTTGGCATGGGGTTGTGACTTCTTCCTTTCGTTCCCTGTGGATTGGATCGCATACTTCCATTATATCGCTGTGGAAAGACCCCTCCTAGATTCCCTCCTCAGCATTCCTGGGCTTCCTGGGAGCTCACTTGCTCATGTCCTCTTAGGTTGGGATTTTTCTATCTGGCTTCCTGGTCATGTTACTAAGACTTCTCTTTACTTTCTCCTTTTATCTAGGGAGCAAAAAATAGAAATTCAGATTCCTTCCAGGTTCTTATTCACAGAAATTTAGCTCTCTCTTGTTCTGCCACCTTCTTTCAGGTCTTATTATGCTAAGGTCTTTCTCTAAGTAGGCTGTTTCTTCTTTAAGAAATATTGGTTCCAATTATAAGAGATGATTTTTAAAATCTTTCACAAGTTCATAAACGGAAGCACTAGCTGCTTTAAGACTGTCTTTCTTCCTGGCTTATCAAGTGGACTTGAAGTCATCGGAACCCTGGCACAGACAAGCAGTGCTCATTACTTAGTTGAAGCAGCCTCTGTGATGTGGAATGAAATCATCTTAACTAAGTCTTTTTTTTTTTTTTTTAAACAGATTTAAAGAACTGTATTGCAAGCACTACCCAGACTATCGAGCAGATGTACTGTGATCCTCTCCTTCGCCAGGTAGAATGAATTTATGGGAAAGTAGTCAAGCATGTTCTAGTGGTGCTAATTGAAAATACAAAAAGGAAACTGGATGGCTTTCTTTGAAACTCAATGAGAATCTCCTGAGATATAAGAGTAAACTTAGGAAAGAAATTGGTATTGTTTTGTTATTTTCATTTTAGGCTAAAAAAAAGTAATGTATCTTCTGCCACCGATAGAACTCAAAATATATTTGTTTTGATTCTGCTACGTGTTGCTTTTTAATACATTAGAAAGGTTTGATGTTAGATATTAATAAAAGTTGTCATGTCTCCCTAGGCAGCTTGGCTCAGTGGATAGAGCTTTGTCCTGGAGACTGAAAGGTCCCAGGTTTGATTCCAGTCAAGGGCATATGCCTGGGTTGCAGGCTCAATCCCCAGTAGGGGGCATGCAGGAGGCAGCCAATCAACGATTCTCTCTCATTATTGATGTGTATGTCTCTCTCTCTGTCCCTCCCTCCCTCCTTCCTTCCCTTCTTCCTCCCCTGATCCCTCTCTCTTCCTCTCTGAAATCAATAAAAAAAAAAAAAGTTGTCATGCCATAGTAATTTAAGTAGTACAGTGGGGAAACCTGAACTAGGGACCTGTTACTTGTCCTTTTCACAGTACTGGGGTCCTTTGTTTACCTGCAACGACCCTACAAAGGAGGTATAAAGGCAGTTGTCATAGTCCACATAATTTTTTGTTGAGAATGACTTTCTGGGCATGGAGGGGAGAGAAGTTCCAGTCAGGGGCATGGCCTCTTAGCGCCTTCTAGGTCAGTGGCCAGAGGGGAGGAGCTGTCTCCATGGTTGCATGGAGGCATGGTTCTGTTGCATGGCGGGAATGCGTCATGTAAATCTTGTTTTTCCCCATTTTCTCTTTTGTATTATTTCAAAAATTTCTCCACCAGTAAAAAACATGTCAAGGTACTGATTAAATGTAAGTTTAACTTGAGTCTGTGGCCGACTTCACTTTTCCCCGTCAGTAATTACTTGGCATTAAGCATTGCTTTATGTTCTGCATATTGTGAAAAGAAATGCCTTTCCGGTGTGGAAACTAACAAGTATGTAGTTGAAAGGGTCTTCACCCCAGATAGGTGGACAGTTTCAAGAGGAAATATAGGGACCATATGACTGATTCATAATGAAATATGCTAACCTAAATGCTGGTGCCAAATACAATAGACAAAGAACAAGATGGCTGCTAAACTAGCTTAGGTCCCAAACGTAGTAAGCATTTTCTCAGCATAATGGTCAATGTGATTCTATTTTTAGAAAAACTGTGTTTGGAATTAGGGAATAAATAGGTCTGGGTTATCTTTGGTTTTAGATCTATAATCATTAGAGTTAAACAAGGTCTCAGAGGAGGTTATCTAGTGTCTGGTTTTAAAGATTTGGGAACTGAAACATAATTGATAGATTCCAAGGCTGTGTTGTTAGTTCATCTTGAATCACCAAGATGTCTCGATGTGAACAAACATACGTATTCCTTTCCTATGACTGATATTTAGGAATAATCTTAGATTTTAGTAACCTAAGCTTTATCCAATTACTGCATCTCACTCAGAAATGTGCTTTCTGGTTTGTAGGTGCCTTATCGCCTGCATGCAGTGCTCGTTCACGAAGGACAGGCAAACGCTGGACACTACTGGGCCTATATCTACAACCAGCCCCGGCAGGTCTGGCTCAAGTACAATGACATCTCTGTGACCGAATCTTCCTGGGAAGAACTTGAAAGAGATTCCTACGGAGGCCTGAGAAACGTCAGTGCTTACTGTCTGATGTACATTAACGATAAGCTACCCCACTTCACTGCAGGTAAAACATCTTCACAGTAGCCAGTAATGGGGGACGTCTGTACTGCTCAGGGAAGGGGGAACATTCTTTATAGTTTAAAATAATTTTAACCTAGAATTTATCATGAAGTAATAATGCATCTTTATAAATACAAACATTACAAAAGAGAATAAAGAGGAAAAATAAGTTTGCTCTCTGGCTTCTATCCTTGAGCCCAACCAGTATCCATAATCAGGTTTCTTATGCTGTGTTCAGAAACTGCTCTGTGCAGCTGCTACATTTACTATTGACATCTCCTTCATCCCCTTTACCCCCAAATGGGATATTTTCCTTTCCGTTTTGCATCCTTTTATTGTGTATCTTGGTAACCTCTATATTTTCATAAATAAAATTGACTCATTTTATTTTAATCCTCACCTGAAAATGTTTTATTTTATTTTATTTTAGAGCGAGAGAGAAACATCAATTGATTGCCTCCTGTTATGTACCTGCAACCTGGATATGTGCCCTCACCAGGAATCAAACCTGCAACCTTTTTTGGCGTCCAGGACTCTGTTCTGAGTCACCCAACCAGAGCTCTTTTTTTTAAAACCCATATTCATTCCATTGCATGAAAATATATAATTTATTAAGTCAGCTTCCCATTGATAGACTTTTAAGTTTTCTCTAGTTTTTCCCTTTTTTTAGTAACATTTTGTATACATTTTAAAAATGTTTTTATTGATTTTAGAGAGAAGGGAAAAGAGATAGAAATATCGATGTATCCACATTGATGCTAAGAGTAGTCATGCTTATAGTTTATATTGGTGCTTTATTCCCTACTGCATGCTTTCAATTTTTATTTCTCTAATAATTTATAACTCTAAAAGAAAGGTAGGCAGGATAGGAATTCTTATTACCCACATTTTCCAACCGAGGTTCTTTAGTTGTCCAGTAAATAAATGGCAGGCCCATGATTCAAATCCAGTTCTGACTCCATATTCTGTGCTGTTTTCCATGTACATTATTCTCTCTGCTTGTCACATCTTCTCTGAGAGGTCTTATGGCCGGCATTTCACAGCTAAGACCATAGGAGGTTTTTATTTCAGTCTGCACACATGATTGTGTTGCATAGGTAAGATCACAGGTCAGCTTTGTGTCCAGGCAGCAGGTTGTCTTTCTGATTTGCTAATGTGATTGGGGGTGGGGGGGAGGGATGAGCGCCTCACAGTAATTGATCTTCATGATTGCATATTTGTAGTGTGAAAGCAGGGACAGCTGCTTGTGGGAGTTACTGTACAAATGGCTACACTGCGGTTGTATATAGAAGCCTTGGTATATATGGCTCAGGCAATTGGTAATAAGAGCCTCTGTATTGCACATATGGCTCATTTTTACATTCTAGAAGTAAACAAGTAGAAACTCATTTGCTTAGTGAAAAGACTAGTTAATGGCAACCAATAAGTGGATGTGTCGTTCTCTAGGGGTTTTTGGTTTTGTTTTAGTCAAAACAAAAAAGGTTTAGAAATGAAATATAATGTGTCCTTGATATCCTGCCTCCTTTTTTTTTGTTAACCCTCATCCAAGAATATTTTTTCCATTGATTTTTAGAGAGAGTGGAAGGGAGAGGGCGAGAGAGAAACATAGATGTGAGAGATTGGTTGCCTCCCGCATGCGTCCCACCCTGGACCAAGCCTGCACCTGAGTATGTGCTCTTGACGGGAGTCAAACCTGCGACCCTTCAATTTGTGGGCCAATGCTCTAACCACTGAGCAAACCTTCTAGGGTTACTCTGCCATTTTTCATCATAGCTTTTAATGACTCAGGTATTATTGACCAGCTAACTATTATATCAAATTGCTTTCTGATAGCACTTAATTGCATGAAAACCAAGACAACATAAATGTATTGGAATTCATCTCTAACTACCTTGAGATAGATATTCTTATTAATAGATGCATTGGTTATAGTGATAAAATTATTTTGTTTGAAATTTCCATGGGATCTAATGATTTTTCTGAATTTCTAGGAAATGTTTGGTCCATTTTTACTATTTTACCAGTGATTGGCCTCTATTCCAAATCTTTACATTCATTCATTTAACAGATAATTCAATATGTGCCTACTTACTAATATGCCAGGCTCTGTGCTCTGACAGTTGGCCTTGTATTATCAGTACTTCTGATGGATTATGTAAGTGTGTATATATTTTTCATTAGGTCAGACCTTTTGATTTCTCCATCTTTGTTCTTTCTCAGAGGCAGCCCCAAATGAATCAGATCAGATGTTAGGAGAATTGGAAGCCTTATCTGTTGAACTTAAGCATTACATTCAGGAAGATAACTGGAGATTTGAACAGGAAGTAGATGAGTGGGAAGAAGAGCAGTCTTGCAAAATTCCTCAAATTGAATGTAACAACTCAACATCTCAGGATTTCTCTACACCACAAGGTATTCGAGAAGGGCACTGTGCCAGCAATAGTATCCTTCACATTGCCCTCCTTCAGCCAGCCCTGTGCACATCACTGATGGAGTGGTGCCCCCAGGTGCAACTGCAATATATTTCAGATGGAGTTGATATTGCACAACCTGATGGGATAACTTGTGTTTCAGATGTGATTTCTGATGAGTAGGAGTAATAGCAGAAAGACTAGCTACCTGTACTTTTACTCTGTTTAGTTTTGCTTATTTCTCAGGTTGTAAGAGGATTTATGGTAAGATTAATAGGTGGATTTTATGAAAACAATACTCCAAAGGTGACCTTCCACCATTACATGGTAATGGAAGGAAACTAGATTTTTGAGTGGGGAACATGCAATAGAGTACACAGTTGTTGAATTATAATTTTGTACACCTAAAATTTTATAATGTTATTAGCTGATGTTATGCCTATAAATTTAATAAAAGAATTTGCAACAGTATTAATTGTAATGCTGTATGCAAATGTAAATGTGTCAAAATTCAAAAACAAATATATATATATATATATATATATATATATATATAAAATTTTTTTAAGTCCATCTTTCTAACAGGTGTTTGTAGGAAACCTTGGCATAAAGGCATCTGACCAAGTCAGGAGGAGCACATTAAATTTTATAGGATCATCAGTGGTTTTGCTGAAGTAGCCATTCTTTGTGGTCACAGTTTCTAGGGGAAGCTTGTATAGATTTTTTTAAAGGTTTGCTAGAAAGGTTGTACATTCATTTTTATATCCATCCTGCTTGCCTTTACAGAGCCTTCTAGACATTACGTATCATCAGACGCTAATTTTTGTGTCCATCTCTTCATCAGAGCCTTCAGGGGCCTCTGCCCATGGGGTTCGCTGCTTGTCCGCTGAGCATGCTGTGATTGTCAAGGAGCAGACTGCCCAGGCCATTGCAAACACCGCCCATGCCTATGAGAAGAAAGGTGTCGAAGCAGCCTTGAGTGAGGTGAGAATGACTGAGAGAGCCCCAATTCAAGAGGGGCGGGCTTTCAGCAGTGATTTTCCCAGTTCTCTCTCGCATTTCTGTGCTTCTGTTTCTGCTGCATTTAACCAATCCCTCTTTATTTCTCCATTTTTTTCTACTCATTTCTCTCCATTCTGCTGCCGCCGCTTAAGGAAGCTGAACCCAAGAAACCACTGCCCCCGGAAACAGACTTTGCAGAGCAGTCAGAGCAGCCCCCAGAGGCTCACGATGCAGACTCTGTTGACCCGCCTCATTCTGAGGTGTCTGAAGTCGAGATTCCCAGTGTGGGGAGGATTCTGGTTAGAGCTGATGCAGATGGATATGATGAGGAGGTACAGAGCCGAGTGCAGGGTTGAGCTGCTTGTTGTCAGTCTGACCCCCTCTCATGTCATTGCATGTACTTGAAGGTGTGTGGCGATGGGTAACATTTTCTTATTGAAACTAATGACACGAGGCCTATCTGGTTTGACCTTGGTTACTGTTTTTAACAAGATAGCTTTGTTCCCACTGTGCACTGCTTCTGTATATATTTACCCATGCGTATATTTATGGGGCCACTGCAGAGTTTAGATGGCTCAGAACGATAGAATTTAGTCCTTTGTTTGGCATTAGGACAAAAACTGCCTTTTAAGTGTTTGTCTTTGGTAGTATTAGTTAATTGTTTTTCCTCCGTGTGTAAAATTTCCAGAGGTATAGTGAGCCAAACAAATGTAAATTGGAGTTGTTTTTAATTCTAAAGCTTTAGGAAGAAGTTGTAGAATTCCATGTGGCTGAGGTGCTCCTTACAGTTGTCACTACACATAAACTATAATGATTCCTGCCCTTTAGACTTGTTTTTTTCCTGTGAGATATAGTTTTAAGTTATTGCAAGGTTTTCATTTTATAAAGTCATATTTGTGTATCCCCTAGTTTCCAGACTATTTTAAATTCCCTGCTCATCCTAGTAAAAGTCTTAACATATTTGTGTGTTTAGGACATACACCCAAACTACAGAACGAAATTGGAATTCTCACCTCAGACACTTCCTCACTGTTAGCTCTAACTCAACTTGATTCTTGGGCAGTGCCTTAACAGGTAGTTTTAGACATACATATTTAGTCATCTGTGCATTACAGAGAATGCACAGGTATAGCTTGCTTGGGCTGTGCATGTGCATAGGGTAAGTGTGTGGGCCTGGATGTTGTGTGGAAGGCAATGCTGTCCGTGTGCATAGGAATGGGTGTAGAACTTGACCTGCAGTAGACCCAGGAGCACACGGCCATGCTTTCTTCAGCAGGCTGCTCGCTCACCTGTCCTTTCATGCTCTTCTTTTGAACCTTTCCTCTCTCCTTTTTGTCTGTTTTGTGCCCTCTTGTGGTAGGTGATGCTGAGCCCTGCCATGCAAGGGGTCATCCTGGCCATAGCTAAAGCCCGTCAGACCTTTGACCGAGATGGGTCTGAAGCAGGGCTTATTAAGGTATCTTCGTTTTTTAATTTATCCTCCTTATACCACAGGTATGATAATAATGGGGCACTAATTCTATTAGTTGATAAACGATAGGATTAAAATGTCTTTCATTGAAGTAAAGTGTACACCTCTCTTTTCTGCCCAACTAATGAATAAGCTGCCCACCATACCAATCACTCCTCCTCTCCTGGCACTAACGCGGGCCGTGGTGAGCAGTGCCATCTGTCACCCAGCCGGGAGGGCTGGCTGTTGTTCTTAGGGAATGTCTAGTAATAAAGCTAATGGGACATTGCCTCTGTACTTAGGGGGCTGTAATATGAGAAAGTGGGCCATGGTTTTTAAGGTACTTGAATAAAATTTAAGGTACATGAAGAAATTGGATTTATGTGAATTTTTAAGATTTGGGTCCTTGGGACTCAAGTATTTTTCTGGAATAATTAAAAGTAAATATTTTTTTCTGAGAACTTCCTGAAAAACTGTCTCTTATGAATATAGTATGTCTTTGGTTCCAGGATGCTAGAAGAGTTTCATCCCTTATGAAATGCAAACACCTTACAGACTCCATGGTTGCCTCTCTAATTCCTCTGTAAGGATTTCTTAGGAATCTTCGCAGAGCTAGGGAACCTCTGTCACCTGAGGCACCGGTGTCTGTGCAGAAGGCACGGCGCGCCCTTTCTGACTCCCGGCCGTCTTCCATAGGCATTCCACGAAGAGTACTCCAGGCTCTACCAGCTTGCCAAGGAGGCGCCCTCCTCTCACAGCGACCCTCGGCTGCAGCACGTGCTCGTCTACTTTTTCCAGAACGAAGCACCCAAAAGGGTGGTGGAGCGGACCCTTCTGGAACAGTTTGCAGATAAAAATCTTAGCTATGATGAAAGGTGAGAAGGGACACCTCGGGTGAACCCCCTCCTTCTGGGTCTGGTGTGGCTGCCTTCCCCGCGGGGGAGTGTGCCCTGGCTGCTGTCACTGCTTCCTGAACCCTGTCCCACACAGGTCCATCAGCATCATGAAGGTGGCGCAAGCCAAGCTGAAGGAGATCGGTCCAGACGACATGAACATGGAGGAGTACAAGGTCAGGTCTTTTCTTTAAATCTGCAAAGCCTCAAACATTCATTCCTGAGGCAAAACTTAAAACTCTTTGATTTGTCCTTCCCCCCGCCCCGAAAAATTACCTCCTGAATAAGAATGGTTAAATGATCCTTCCTTACCCTCAGCATAACAGGCTTTATTCCATCTTTCTCAGAGTGAGTCAGCACTTCCTTTTCTTAAATACGCACGTTAGCCTTGTTCTAGGCATATAATTCTTGAACTCACAGTTTGGGTTTGTTTTAAATAATACAGCTTCCTATATTGGAAATAATATTTTTATATTGGAAATTCAGTTTCTGTGCATTGAAGTGCATATATAACTACAAGGTTTTTTTTAAAGCTTTGTATTGTACGTAAAACAGGGTTATGTACCGCTAAGGTGTGCCCACCACACTCTCTGAGCTTGAGTGTTGTCCTGTCACTGGGACGGCCTCGCCTTTCATCTTTGCACATCTGGATGATTTCCTCAGAACTAGAGAGGTCATTCATTTAAACCAGGTCATTCATTTAAACTTGGACGTGGGTGCTGCAAATTAAGGTGGTAAATTCTAAAGCTCCAATGAAAAACTGTGGAAGGAAAAGGGCATTAAGAATTAAGGTCAACAGTAGTTTTATTCTAAATGTTGAGTATGTTTCTCTGTGAAAGTCTTTGTGTTTGTTACTTTTGTGCCTGGCCATATGTGCACAGAGTTTAAAACTTACGTGGTGGGCAGTGTGGAAGTAGTCTGTTGTGGTCATGATCATTAACATGAGCCATCCCTTTTCAGAGGTGGCATGAAGATTACAGTTTGTTTCGGAAGGTGTCTGTGTACCTCCTGACAGGCCTGGAACTCTATCAAAAAGAAAAGTAAGTTGGCCTTGCATGTTGCTAAGACTGTTGATTGGGACTCTCTGATTTATCGGTCCCCACCCAGGAATACTGAGAGTCACGGGCATGCCCCGCCCGGCCATGTGCACAGTGTGCCTCTGTTGTCCCAGTATTGCCCTTAGTGCTGCTCTGAATGCCACACTGTTTTCATCCTTCACGTAAGGAGATGTGCTGGCCAGAGTTCCTTTGTGATAAGTCAAGATGAATCTGAAGCCGAGAGATGTGCAGCCCTCAGTGAGCACCTAGTCTAGTCTTTGTCCGGAAGCCCCGGGCCCAGGGAGCTTTCAGGATTGGCCTTGGATTTTGGGCCAGTTTGTTGAGGAGCTGAGACTGGCTGCCGTCTTTGGTCCTCGGGCTTTTCCCAGTCTTTGGTGCCGCTCCCTCCTTCCAGACTTCCATGGAAACCCTTGTCTGCGGGGGCAGGGAGGATAAGCCCTGGGTTTTGGAGGACACTCAGCTGTTGTTATCTGCCATTCCCTAAGGTACCAAGAAGCCCTCTCCTACCTGGTGTATGCCTACCAGAGCAACGCCACTCTGCTGACCAAGGGGCCCCGCCGCGGCGTGAAGGAGTCGGTGATCGCTTTGTACCGAAGGAAATGCCTTCTGGTGTGTCTGTCTGTAACGCCTTGGATCTCTGTTGCTCATTGTCTTAATTACTGCCCTGCAAGCCAGGAGGAAATTAATCTCCAACAAGTTTCACATTTTCCGAGCTCTCAAGAGGAGCTTAACATTGGAACAGATTATTTAACATTACTTAGTGGATATCATTCTTCAATTCCTGGTAGACGAAGGATGAGAATTGATTACCCCTTTCTCTGAGCCCTTCACATGTACCTGCATTTCATCTCGTTGCTTTCCTACCAGCCTGTGAGTCCTTGAGCACAGATTTTCTTCTGTGTTCCTTGCTGGTAGATAAGAGTCCAGTGACTTCTAAAGAGACTCCAGTTTTTTTAAGTCAGGAGCCATGAGACTCGGCCTGCCCTCCGATGTTGTCGCTGTCACACTCTGGGATTGCTCCTGGCCTGTTTGCACTCGGCAGCACGAGGACAGGCAGACAGATGACCTCCGTCTACCCAGGTCTAAAGCGGTGCTTGTCCTTAGAGAACTGCGCAGGGAGGCTGTGTGCTGTGTGTGTCTTTCCTGAGCCGCTTCCCTCCCGGGGCTTAGGCAGACTTCCCACCACTGCCCTATTAGCACCATGTGGAGGAGGTTAAGTCATGACATACATCGACCTCAGGAGCTTCATTTTCTGGTTTACACAGTAGGTCCTCAGGTTATATCGGAGATCCGTTCCTACGGTGCGACGTAACGTGATTTTCGCCGTAAGTCGGAACCCACCTACATAAGCACCTGTGTCACTCACATGGAGCACATATGCAGCAGTAATTAAGTGAAACAGTAAAAAAAAAATTAAAAAGAAAGATAACAATTCCTTACCTTTACTTGTGGTAAATAAATAAAAAACATAAAGCACATATGTATGTACGTCAAAATCACGGAACTTTTTTTTTATTATAAATAAATGGGAGATAGTGATGTAGCCACATGGTGGTAATGACGGATGTCAAGTTCGACATAGCCAGAGGACAGTCTGTATTTTATTTCTGAACTGGTTATAGGTGTGGAGGACATTTGGAAGCTGAAGAAAGGTTTGTAGATTAGATAGGTCTGGATTTTATTAGAGCTACACTTCTATTTTTTAAGTCACCAAACACAGGTTACATGTGGCCTGTCCTGCCCAGCTTCCACGGGGAAGCAGGGAGGGTGAACGGGATGGCTGCCGCTCTGGGTGCGCCACGAGCACCGAGCACCTGGGCAACTTTCATGGGAGGAGGATGCACAGGCCCCTCCCCAGGCAGCCAGACTGGGGCCTGCACAGCCTCCTGTCTCCTGCAGGGTTCGGACACCCCGTGGAGGAGGGCCATTGAATAGGCCTTTTAGTGGAAGCAGGTGTTAGGCACGTTCTTGACTTGGAAGTTAGGCCAATGGTCAGCAAACGGAGGCTCGCGAGCCACATGCGGTTCTTTAACCCCTTGAGTGTTCTAACGCCACTTCTTCAAAATAGACTTGCTCAGGCTAAAAACCAACTTATGCGCATGGACCATGAAGTTTCAATCGCACTGGACGTGTGCGCCCGCATGTGGTGTTTTGTGGGAGAGCCACACTCAAGGGGCTAAAAAGCCCCTTGTGGCTCTCGAACCGCCGTTTGCCAACCACTGGTTTAGGCCACTGGGTCAGAGGCTTAGCTGCCTGAGAATCACCTTGGGAGCTTTTATCAAGTCCCGGTGCCCAACATACCGATGATAGCAACTGATGGGTGGAGGAGGAGCAACATGGTTTTTAGAGATTCCCCAGTAATTCTAGCCACTTGTAAAGTTTGGCAGCCACTTGTTAGGATCTTCTGACGTTCTTATTTATCTTTTCAGACTTTTTCTTACTCTTTTATCCATAGGAGCTGAATGCCAAAGCAGCTTCTCTCTTTGAAACCAATGATGACGACTCGGTAACAGAGGGCATTAAAATGATGAATGAGTTGATCATTCCCTGCATTCACCTCATCATCAATAATGACATCTCCAAGGATGACCTGGATGCCATTGAGGTCATGAGAAAACACTGGTGCTCTTACCTGGGACAAGATATTGCAGGTGTGTTGCTTTTAGCACTCCCAGTAATCTCTAAGAAATTACAGTGGGCTCACTCTATAGCACAGGTTGCCAAATCTTGCCAAAGGATTATGGGAACCCCTGGGGTTAGGGAGTTAGAAGTGGACCTGCTCTACTGAGGTGGGGAAGCCGGGCCTCTGCTCCTCTAACCTCCCTGCCTCCTCTGCAGTGCTGAGGCGTCTCCAGACGACCAGCAACCATGTGTGAAACATCACAGCTTTCCAGGAGTGTCCGACCTCTGTTACTTTTCAGTTGCCAAAATCTGGACTCCAATTGCATAGTTTAAAAATCAAAATCCATTTATGCTGGCTTCTCAGTGGTTAGAGCGTCAGCCTGTGGATGAAAGGGTTGAGGGTTCAATTCCTGGTCAAGGGCACCTACCTCTGATGTAGGTTTGATCCCTGGCCCCGGTCTGGGCAGGAGGCAACCAATTGATGTCTCTCACTCACATCAATGTTTCTTTCTCTCTCTCTCCTAACTCCTTCCCTCCCACCATCTAAAATCAATGGGAAAAAGATCCTTGGGTGAAAATTCAACAAAAAGAAATCCATTTATGCAGCATGGTTATCAAGACCTATCATATAAACCAGGATGCCTTGCGGCCAATTAGTAAATGGATTAGTCTTGCTTGTCCCAAGTATTATAGGGAGGGAGCCTAAAACTAGTTATTTTTAGGGGAGTTTGATAGACTTAGAAAGTTGGTGTATATTCTAATATGAATCTTCTCTCTTAGCTTCTCACTGATGTAAAGATATTCTATTGACTGCCCTAGCTGGTTTGGATCAGTGAATAGAGTGTTGACCTGTGGACGGAAGGGTCCCAGGTTCAATTCCCAGTAGAGGGGGTATGCAGGATTCTCTTTCCATTGATGTTTCTCTCTCTTCCTCTCCCTTCCTCTCTGAAATCAATAAAAATACATATATTTTTAAAAATATATTCTATTGACTTTTTAAAGTGCTCGAGTTTATAGTATTTATTGAAAATTCTATTGTAATTAGTAGGTGTGACTTTCCTTTTAATGTCTTCAATTTTTGTGTAGGCCATGTGTGATATATTGCTGTATTTACTGTGCTGTGTACACACTGTATATTTTAATCATTTGAAGACAATCGCACCCTTATATTTATGAAAAGTGTGTTATATCTGCGTCTCAAAGCTTGAAAGAATGAGTAAAAGATCTGTCCTGTCCGTAGCACAGTGTTATTCGTCCATATACCAAGTGGCCGGCTGCACGACCTACACCTTTGGTGTACCTGACAAGTCGGTTTTTGCTCCTCTTTGGGCCGGAGGGAGCCACCATCTGTTGTTAGTTGGCCAGAGCAATGCTCTGCGGTTGGGTAGTGGGCTGTCTGGAGGGCCTTCTCATAGAGTTTCAGACTTAATTAGTTTTCACTAGAGTTCTTCTTAGCTCTATATGTAACCATCGTTTTCTCTCCACAGAGAATCTGCAGCTGTGCTTAGGGGAATTTCTACCCAGGCTTCTGGATCCTTCTGCAGAAATCATTGTATTGAAGGAGCCTCCAACTATTCGACCCAATTCTCCCTATGACCTTTGCAGCCGGTTTGCAGCCGTCATGGAGTCAATTCAGGGGGTTTCAGCTGTGACCGTGAAGTAAGCGGTCACGTGTTCAGGGCCTGCCCTGGTCTTTGGTTGCCTGACCATTGAACAGAAGTCTGTTACCCAGTGTTTACCTTGGGAGAGGAATTAGGTGAAAAGGAAGATTCAGATCCAGACCCCAACCTTGTTGTATATGTAACAAAGGATTGAAAATAAAATTGCACTTTTCAGGAAACAGAATCACTAGCCCGGTTTTCCTGAAAGAGGCAGGAGCAGTGCACTGGGGTGTTGAATTATGTGGGAGACCCGAGATGGTCTGTTCTACCCACGGGAATGCTTGGGCTTTTCTAAGCCTCTGCCACTTTTAAAATGATCCTTCAGCCATAAATATTTTTGACAGCAGAATACAAGGGAGAGTCATTGGAACCTGAACCAGATGAACAGCTTCTAGTTATTACAAATGACATTTGAAAATTCTTAACTGCTGGAGATAAGAAATATAAACCTTGTCTGGCTCTTGGCAGGATGGCAAGTCGGGTTACTGATAAACCACCGCCCTTTTACGTGTGGGTAGAATACAAGGTCATGTGGCTGGATGATGTGGAAGAGTCAGAAGAAAGCTGCCTCTCCTCTCTCTCTTATTTATATTTTTAATGAAACCAGAAAACCTCCTGAGTGAAAGAAAGAAAAGCATTAAGGATTTTAGATGGAATAGCATTGTGAACCCTGACTAATGGTGGTGGGTTTGTGTGGTTTTCTTTTTTAAGTGGGAAAGTGGGTTTATGTAAACTCTCGGGTATTTCCTACTGGTGACCCTGTTCTTTTTGGTGAGGGAGCCTCCTTTATTTTACTTTTTTAAGTATAGTTGGTATTTGATATTATATTAGTTTCAGGTGTACAGTACAGGGATTTGACATTTATATACCCACGATGTGATCACCATACTAAGTCTAGTAATCATCTCTTATCATGCAAACTTACCAAATATTATTGGCTATATTTCCCTTTACCTGTTTCACTCATCCCTCCCACTAGCACCATCCCCAACAAAACAAATCGTACACAGGCCCATAGAAACAGATCAAACTGATGGTTAAAGATGGCGTTTTTATCATTGTTAATCATTGAATTTTCTAGGGCCTGAAAATTGTCAGAAACATGTCTAAGGCTGCTGCTGACCCAAAAGAACATTTGATGCCCTCTCCCTTTTTGTTTGAAAAACTAAAGGATGTGGGTTTGTAAACAGAATAAAGAAATTTATATGTATATGTAGAGAGAGAAATATCGCCTGTTGACCATTTTTAAAAGGCTCCAGCTTGGATATTGTGTTTTAACGGAATTTTCAGATTGAAGGAATTGTGGGAGGGAAGAACACTTAATACCACTATGCAGATTTTATAAATGTGCAATAAAAGAATTTGTTTTACCTTTGTGTGCAGTGAGGCCTTTATTTAAATATATGTCTTCTATTTTGGAAATGGATGGACTTGGTAAGCATTTGTCATGTGTCAGTTTTTCTTTTTTCAAAGAAAAAAGACTAAAGGGTTAAGAAGCTTAGTGGGGATAAAATAAGAGCAGGCAACAGGCCTTGAGCAGCACCTACTGGTGACAGATAACTTTTCATCTCATTTACTTGTATTGCATGTAAGTGATCCACTCTGTATCAAACTTAGAAGGCAAAAAAAAAAAATGCTTTTAACTTAATTTTGTGTTTTTATTAAATTTATAGATATTCAGAGGTATCTGCGTTTTAAAGTTACTGTAAAGATTTGTTTCATGGGAAATTAACTATCTTACCTATTGATTACCTTTTACTGCTTAAAATTATAAACCATTTGCCTTCACTTTTAAATCCCTGTCATTCTTGAATACTGTGCACAGTTGTATTATTTCACTTCATATAATGACCTGGGACGATAATGGGTCAGATGTCATAAGCTGTGGAGCCAGGACACTAACCCTCACTTCACAGCCTGTGCTTTAAACAAATGCTCGACTGTCCTGGGTAGTCTTGTAAAACCTTTCGCTTTGTACCTTTCCACATTTGTTGTTTCCTGGCCAGGTACTGGGAATCTACAGGTGGCCAAGGAAGGAATAGATGGGTGTCTTTAGTGTGCAGTGTTGAGTAGTTTGCTAACTTGGGACTCACACCACCAGGGGGTGCTGAGAAGGAATTTATTTTTCCTCACATTAGCTGGCTGCCTTCAGTCAGCCTGGTTTCTTAAGAGTTCACAAACTGCCTCAAGCTAGGGATGACTTACGTGTTTAAAGGTTTGTGTAAAAGAATGAGGAGGATGGGAGGAGGAGTAAGAAGAAACCCTATGTGATCCTTAGCTAAAATGATTCAAACGTTTGGGCATGGTACTTACTTGATCTCAGCATAAATTCCCTTGATACTGGATGGGAATTTAGACTTTTCCTGGTTAACTGGAATTGCAGTCCTATTTGGAAATTTTAGCTCCTTAAAGAACTGAGGCGTATAAGCTCATAGGTATGAAGTGAATACATAGGACAATTTATATAATGAATAAACTAAAGCAGCCTTGGGCAAACTACAGCCCACAGACCAGATCCGGCCTGTGGAGCTGAAAGAGTGGAGGGTTCTCTTGCTCTCCCCTCAGCTCCTTCACCAGCAGCCCAAGATGAGAGTGCCAGCATGGTCAGGTTGCTTTTGTTCCGGTCCTCTGATCCAGTTTAAGAACCTATTGTGGCCCTCGAGTGAAAAAGTTTGCCCACCCCTGAACTAGAGACTAGTATTGAATGTGACCCTGGGATGTAGCAGGGATATGACAGAAGGGGAAATTAATTGTAGCTATAGTTTATTTTCACTGCTCAGTGGTGAAATTATAGGGAATACCTTATAATTTATTCCCTAATTTTATATGAGTCATTTCCAATTTCTGGCTACTACCTTTACTGCTACCAGAAACATTAAATGTATGTCTTTCCATGCACACAGGAGTGTATTTCTGTTGGAATCTACAGTAATAAAAGAGATATGTAAATTGTACCTCCATGACACCCGCAAGACAATCAGGCAAGGAGCAGTGGGGTTGGGCAGGTGCCTGCCATGAGGGGGGGGTGGGGGACGGGTACAGGGAACTACAGGAGCAGTGCCCCCCGGCTGTCGCGGAGACTAAAGGCTCCGGCCAGAGTGAAGACTCCAGCTAGAGCAAAGGTGGAAGGTGGTGCCAGAGTGAAGTCCTGGGTCCCAGTGCCACAGGAAAATGTGCTGGCAGCCAGGGGAAGGAAGGACTATTGCATGAATCTCTGCCTCTAGTGTAATTATAAGTGAAATCATTGGATCATGCACTTTCACCAATTTAAACACCCACCAGCAGTTTATAAGAATTCAATGTTCAGTGTTGCCCATATCCTTGTTAAGATTTGGTTTTGTTGCCCTGCCTGGTTTTGCTCAGTGGGTAGAGCATGGGCCTGAGGTCTGAAGGGTCCCAGGTTCGATTCTGGTCAAGGGCATGTAACAGTTGTGGGCACATCCCCAGGAGGGGCAGCTGATCGATGTTTCTCATCAATGTTTCTAACTCTATCCCTTTCCCTTCCTTTCTGCAAAAAAAAAAAAATAAAATAAAAAATAAAAAAAAAATATATATATATATACACACACACATACATAAATGATTTGGTATTGTCAATATTTTTTAATTTGCCTTTCTGGTAGATATGTGATATTGTTTTAATTTGCATTTTTCACATGCGAATGATGTTGAGCGTCTCTATATACTTAGTGGCCTTTGACTATTGTCTTTTGTGAAATACCTATTTACGTAAGTCTTTGGCCCACTTTATTGAATTTACTATTGTTTACTTATTGATTTATTAGTGGCCTGGTGCATGAACTTGTGCACATTGAAAGAAAATGAATTAGAAGAAATATTTGAGTATTGCTATTCACCCTTTATAATAGAAATGTCAACCAAATTTACAATTGACAATGACAGATCAAAACACACCTGTGTGGCACCAGCAAGAACTTTATATAGAGAGATAAACTTTCCTAATTAGACCTGCTTTCTGATTTAGCTAAACTTTTTCCAGCCCAGTGAAGCACCCCACCTTCTTTTTTAGGTAATTGTCAGGAACACAACAGTAAATATCAACACAAAGCAGATTATTGTAGATCATACAGGGAGAACAAAGGGTAAAATATTTAACTGCAGTAGTGTTTGACTATATTTTGCACAGTGAGAAAACCTGAAGTCATTTTCAAGTTCCACCATTTCTAAACTTTCTAAGTCTCTATTTTCTGGCTAATGAAAAGAAAACAGGATTCCAGTGAGTCTGCTCTCTACCTACTCCAGGACTTCTGTGAGGATCAAATGAGATGAGGCAGGGGAAAACGCTTCACAGACATTTGGTTATAGAGTAAAATGTTTCTACCTGGCTATAAAGCAAGTCATGCTCCTGGGCTGAAGAAACTCTAAGGAGGCTAGTCCCCAGGAGGGGAAGCTGGGTGTTGTTACATGACATCATTACCGGCTGCCTACAGCCAGTGGCTGGGCTGGGCTGTGGTCTGTATTTTGTCCCATGGGTCTTGGCAGTGTCTGCTGCAATTTGGTGGAGTGTCACTCAGGTGGTGGCAGGGCCTTTGCCCCACTTGGAGGAAGCCAAGTTTTGCTTTGTGGGCACCAGGTCCACAGTGTCATTTATTGTTAAATGGCCTGTTGCTAGTAAGAGGAAGCCGAGCTTTGCTACATGATGTTATTACCTGGCGTCCACAGCTACCGTTTCTGGGCTGGGCTGTGGGCCACATGTTGCTCCCTGGGGTCATGGCAGCGTCGGCTGTGATTTGGTGGACTATCACTCTGGTGTGGTGGCAGGGCCTGTGTCACACTTGGGGAAGCCAAGTATTGCTTTGTTGTCACCAGGTCCATGGTGCCATTTCTCTGTAAATGGCCAGGGTGCATCACAGCAGCTCCTCCATTGAGCATCTGTCCCCTGGTGGTCAGTACGCATCATAGCAACTGGTCAGATGGTCAGACACTTAGCATATTAGCCTTTAATATCCTACTATAGGCCCAGTGCACGAAATTGGTACATGGAGGGGGGGGGGAGGTGTGTCCTTCAGCCCAGTCTGCACCATCTCCAATCTGGAATCCCTCTCACAATTCAAGACTGCTGGCTCACAACTGCTCACCTGCCTGCCTTCCTGATTGCCTCTAACCACTTCTACCTGCCAGCCTGATCACCTCCTAACCACTCCCCTGCCAGCCTGATTTATGCCTAACTGTTCCCCTGCCAGCCTGTTCGCCTCTAACTGCCCTCCCCTGCAGACCTGGTCACCCCCAACTGCCCATCCCTGAAGGCCTGGACTTGCCCAACTTACCTCCCTTGCTGGCCTGATTGTGCCCAACTGCCCTCCCTTACAGGCCTGGTCCCTCCCAACTGCCCTCCCTTGCTGGCCTGATCTCCTACAACTGCCCTCCCCTGCTGGCCATCTTGTGTCCACATGGGGGCAGGATCTTGTGTGTTAGAGTGATGGTCAATCTGTATATTACTCTTATTAGATAGGATAGAGGCCTGGTGCATGGGTGGGGGCCAGCTGGTTTTCTTTGAAGGGTGTTCCAGATCAGGGTAGGGGTTCCCTTGGGGCATGTGGCAGCCTGAGCAAGGGGCCTGTGGTTGTTTGCAAGCTGGCCATGCCACCTGGCTACCCAAGTGGTGGCCCTGGTATCTAGGATTTATTTACCTTCTGTAATTGAAACTTCGTAGCCTTAAGTGGAGGCCAAGGCAGGCCAGGGCTGCAGAAACTTGGCTTCCTCCATAACCGGGGGCAACTCAAGCCGCCTCCTCTCTCCAGCTCAGTGACTGCTGCTATGTTTGTTGGGATTTATTTATCTTCTATAATTGAAACTTTGTAGCCTTAAGAGGCGGCCAAGGCAGGCCAGGGCAGGCAGAAAGCTTGGTTTCCTCCATTGCTGAGGAAACCCAAGTCTCCTGTTCTCTCTATGGCCCCAGCCAGCTTGGTTGGGTTAATTTGCATACACAATCCTGATTGGCTGATGGGCGTGGCTAGTAAGGTATGGCCAATTTGCATATTACTTTTTTATTATATAGGATACTAGACACCCAGTCCATGAAATTCATGCATAGGAGGGGAGTCCCCCCCAGCCCAGCCTGCATCCTCTCCAATCAGGGACCCTTTGGGGGATATCTGACTGCCGGTTTAGGCCCGATCTCATGGTTGGCTGGCTTCTAACTGCTCACCTGCCTGTCTGATTCCCCCTAACTGCCCCCTCCCTGCTGACATGGTCACCCCTCGCTACTCCCCTCTGCCAGCCTGGTTGCCCCTCACTGCCCCCATGTTGCCCCAACTGTCCCCCTGCTGGCCTGATCACCCCTCACTGCCCCATCCTGCCAGTCTGGTCGCACCACGCAGCCTGCTGTTCAGTCATTACTGTGAGGGCATCATGACCAATTTGTATATTACTCTATTGGTATAGATAATAAAAGGCTATTATGCAAATAGACCTAATGGTGAAACAACCAAACAACTGGTCACTATGACCTGTGCTGACCACCACGGAGCACATATAGAGCATGGCGGGCATCAACAGCAGTTAGCAGTCAGAGCATGGAACATGGTGGGTATCGGCAGGGATGGTGGAGCAGGTGAGCAGGGACTCTAGACCAAGGCGGGGCACTGGTCGCTATCATCAGGGCAAGCCTCTGGTGGTTACTGAAAATTCTTCGTTCCCATGTGCCGCGGTCCTGCCCGGTGGTTGCACCTGCTGCCAGTGCTGGCCCTGCTCACACCTCCTGCTGGTGCCAGACCCACTGCTGGCGCTTGCCCCAATGGCTCTGTGCCATCAGTGGGTGTGAAGCAGGGCTGGTGCTGTCAGCTCATGCCATCATGCAGGGGACAGGGGGGCCACGGCAGGAGGGGCTGGAGGGAGAAGAGGGTGGGCCGAAACCCGCCCTGTGCCCATTGCAGTCTCGTGGCCCACAGTTCCTTTAAAGGTGCATGAATTCATGCACTGGGCCACTAGTATATAGATAAGAGTAAAAATATTCCAGTTATGGAAACTTGGTTATATGCATTGCATATATCTTTTCCCATTACAGTTTTGCACTCTTGATATCTTTCAGTTAAAATAAGTTTTTTATGTTAATGTACTCAAATTTATCAGGCTTTTCCTTCATAGTTAGTGCCTACTATGGCCAATTTGAGAAAATTGATATCTTTTACTTACTATTTTAAATTTCACAGTTAGCTATTGACTCTTAGCATTTATTGAAAACTGTCCATTTCCCAGTGTTATACCTTTGTCATTAATCAAGGGTCTATGTAGGGGGCTGTTACTGGGCTCTTTTGTCTACTTATACCATTATCATTCTATCTGAACTACTTATAAATCTTGATTTCCAATACAATAAATTAATCCAGTTTTGAACTCTTCAAGAGCGTCTTGGCTAATCTTGTTATTTTATATTTTGATATAAATTTTAGAATCAGTTTGTCAATTTAATACATGCACACACAAATCTCCAGGGGTTCAGATTAATCCATAGTGACTATAGATAATTTGAAGAGAATTATTATTCTCTGATCTATGAAAATGGTATGTTCTATTTGTTTAGGTTTTCTTTCTTTTTCTGTGTACAAGTCTTCCACACCTTCCATAAAATTTATTTCTGGATGTGTTCAAGCTATTGTAAATGTTGTCACTTTTAAAATTCCATTTTTTAAAAAATTGTGGCTGGTATTTAAAACCAAATTGATTTTCAGTAATTTGGTTTCTTTTTAGATTTTCTATGTACACAATTTTGCTATCTGTGAATGATAACTTTATTTCAAGTTCTTATTCATTTTTCTTATCTGATCACACTTACTAAGGACATTTGATAAAACGCTGACTAGAAGTGGCACTAGTGGGCTTCCTCCTCCCCTAATAATATCAGGGTAAAAAGTTTTCAATGTTTTACTATTCATTATGATATAGGCTTTTTTTTTTGTAAATTCTGTTTATTATATAAAGACTGATTTCTTCAATTCCTAGTTTGCAAAGAGTTTTAAAGTTTTGAATAGATATTGAAATGTATCGAATGTCCCTATCTTGAAATGATTACATGGGCTTTTTCCTTTATTCGTCTCATGTGTGAATTACATTATCAATTTGTAAATGTTAAACTATGTGTTGCCAGAGTAAACTGAATTTCACCATAATATAATTACCTGTATATGGGATTTATTTTTCATCTATAATAATAAAAGCATAATATACTAATTAGACTGGGCAGCCAAATGACCTTCTGGACATCATTCTGGACATCCTTCCAGATGAACATATGGCAGCGGGGGCTGAGGCAGAGGCAGTTAGGGGTGATCAGGCAGGCAGGAAGGTGAGTGGTTAGGTGCGATCAGGCAGGCTGGCAGGTGAGTGGTCCCAGATTGCAAGAAGATTCAGGCCTGGCTGAGTGGACCCCTCCACCCTGTGCATGAATTTTGTGCACCATGCTTCTAGTATATGTGCAATTTTTACATGTATATTCGTGAAAGATTGGCTTTTAATTCTTTTTTCTTATGTTGAGTTGGGAAATGTTCTCCTATTTTCTATTCTCTGAAAGAGTTTGAATATTGTAGAACTATTTCTTCCTTAATATCCAGGAGAATTCATCATTGAAACCATTTTCTAAGCCTAGAATTATTTGTGTTCTGTAAGAATGCTTTTATTTGATGTTTTCAAAGAACTTATGTTTGTTAATCTTTTTTGCAAGGTTGCTTCAGTAATTCTTAACCTTGGCCACCAGTTCAGAATCAGTTACATCACATTTAAAAATAGCTGCCATGGCCCTGACCGGGCAGCTCAGTTGGTTAGCAAGTTCTCCCAATATGCCAGGGTTGTGTGTTTGATCCCTGGTCAGGGCACATATAAGGAATGCATAAATAAGTAGAACAACAAGTTAACATTTCTCTCTCCTATTTTTCCCCCATTCCTGTCTCTCAAATCAATTTAAAACAAAAAACAGCTGCCAAGGCCTCAACCATACAGATGCTGACTTGTTAGATTTGGGGTGGGCCCCTGACGCCTTCATGCTTAGAAAGCATCACAGGTAATTCTGGTGCAGTCATGGCTGAGAGCTACTTCATAGAAGTTTTATGTTACTGAGAAAGTGGCTTTTACGTTGTCATCAACACAGTGAATTCTATGGTTTCATTAAAAGACTGTAGAACCTTTTCAGTAATGGCTTACAGACTTTCGTTATCTCTGAATTAATGTTTTATCTTTGGCACATTCCTCATGTTAAAATCAACTTCAATGAAGTACAGAAAAATACTTGTTTTGTATAAGTAACTTACCCTTTAATTCCCATAAACACATCAGTTCCCTAAAGTTCACTCACAGCTCAACTTCTCAGCTGTTCAGTCATTAACATTACTTTTTTCTGAACCATCAACAAAATGCAGACAACCTACTTATTGGGAGAAGAAATTTGTCAATGATACATTTGATAAGGGGTTAATATCCAAAATTTATAACTCATAAAACTCAATACCAAAAGGACAAACAATACAATTTAAAAATGGAAAGAGTACCTGATTAGACACTTCTCCAAAGAGGATATACAGGTGGCCAATAGACATTAAAAGATGTTCAACCCTCTAAAGAGGATAGTTTAGGAACCTCTGGGACAACATCAAGTGTAACAACATTCATATCATTGGGGTACAGAAGGACTAGAAAGAGTAAGAGACTGAGAACCTATTTGAAGAAAACTTTCATAACATGGCAAAGGAAAGACAAAGTCCAGTAAGCGCAGTGAGTCCCAAATAAGATGAACTCAAAGAGGCCCACACCAAGACACATAATTAAAATGGCAAAGGTAAAAGAGAGTCATAAGAGCAGCAAGAGAAAGGCAGTTACCTATAAGGGAGCTTCCATAAGACTGTCAGCTGATTTCTCAACAGAAGCTTTTGCTGGCCTGAAGGGATTGGCACAAGATATTCAAAGTAATGAAAAGCAAGAACCTATAACCAAGACTATCCAGCAAGGCTATCATTTAAAATGGAAAGAGAGATAAAGATCTTCCCATATAAGAAAAAAAGCTAAAGGAGTTTATCGCCACCAAAGCAGTATTATAACAAATGCTAGAGGGATTTCTTTAAGAAAGCAAATAATGTAAATCCTATCTAATAGAAGAGTAATATGCAGATTGACCATCACCCCAACACACAATATGGCTGCCCCCATATGGTCAAAGATCCTGTCCCCATGTGGACACAAGATGGCTACCACAAGATGACCAGCAGGGGAGAGCAGTTGGGAGGGACCAGGCCTGCAAGGGAGGGAAGTTGGGGGCAATTAAGCCTTCAGGGGAGGGCAGTTAGGGGTGACCAGGCTGGCAGAGGAGGGAAGTTGGGGGCAAACAGGCTGGCAGGGGAGCAGTTAGACATCAATCAGGCTGGCATGGGAATGGCTAGGGGGTGATCAGGCTGGCAGGCAGAAGCAGTTAGAGGCAATCAGGAAGGCAGGCAGATGAGCAGTTGGGAGCCAGCAGTCCTGGATTGTGAGAGAGGTCCCAGATTGAAGAGGGTGCAGGCTGGGCTGAGGGACACCCCCACCCCCCGTGCATGAATTTCGGGCACCAGGACTCTAGTATGGATAATAAAATGGCAATAACTACATACCTATCAATAATCACTTTAAATGCAAATGCATTAAATACTCCAATCAAAAGACATAGGATAACTAAAAAGGATAAGAAAACAACACCCATACATATGCTGACTACAGGAGACCCACTTCAGATTAAAAGACATACTGGTAGACTGAAAGTAAAGGAATGGGAAATGATATTTCACGAATTTATTATTTCAAATTAGTGGTTTGGGTTTCTTTGGATATATGACCAGAAGTGGGATCACTGGGTCAAAAGGAAGCCAGTCAGAGAAAGACATATCATATGATCTCACTTATATATGGAATCTAATGAACAAAATAATTTGATAAATAAAATAGAGATAGGCATGGATACATGGAACAGGTTGGGAGGAGGGGACCTGATGAATGAAGGTGAAGGATTTAAGCAACAACAACAACAACAACAACAAATCAAAAACCCACATATACACTGAGTGGCCAGATTATTATGATCTCTGAACACATAATAATCTGGCCACTCAGTGTATATCCTATATAATAAAAGGCTAATATGCAAAATGTCCCCTCAACCAGGAGTTCGACCAGCAGGCAGGCCGGCCAACCGCCCATGTCCTCTCCCCGTGGCCAGGCTGGCCGGACCCCACCCATGCACGAATTCATGCACCGGGCCTCTAAACACACACACACACACACACACACACACACACACACACACACACACTCTCACACACACATTGAGTGGCCAGATTATTCTGCATTCAGAGATCATAATAATCTGGCCACTCAGTGTGTACGCCATATACACACAGACCGCAGTGTGGTGATAGCCAGAGGGAAAGCAGGGTGAGAGTAGGTGGGAGTGGGCACAGGGAATAAGTGGGAACGGGAAGAGACTTTTGCTTTGTGTGATGAACACACCATGCAGTAACAGATGATGTTTTCTTGAGTTGTACACTTAAAACCTGGATGGAATTGTGAATCAATGTCACCCCAATAAATTAAAGATATTTCATGCAAATGGAAAAAAAAACAACTGGCAGTAATACTTATATCAGACAAAATAGACTTTAAAACAAAGGCTATATAGTAAGAGACAAGGAAGAGCATTACATAATGATAAAGGGATCAATCTAACAAGAGGATATAAGCCTGGTAAACATTTAACATTCAATGCATCTAAATTTACGAAGCAACTGTTTGTGGGCATAAAGGGAGAGATCAACAATATGACAGTCATATCATAGTAGGGGACTTTTTTTTTTCATAGTAGGAGACTTTAATACCCCATTAATACCAATGGATACATCTTCCAGACACAAAATCAACAGGGAAGCAATAGCCTCAAATGAAACATTAGGCCAGATGGATTTAAGTGATGTTTTTAGAGCATTTTACCCAAAGCAGCAGAATATACATTCTTTTCAAGTGCACAGAGAACATTTTCCAGAATAAACCATGTTAGGCCACAAAACAAGTGTTAATAAATTTAAGAAGACTGAAATCATATCAAGTACCTTCTCTGATCACAATGGCATGAAACTAGTAGTCAATTACAATAAGAAAAAAAAACCTGAAAAACATACAAACACATGGAGGCTAAATAACATTTTAGTTAAGAATGAGATCAAGGAAGAATCAAAAGATACCTTGAGAGAAATGAAAATGAAATCATATTCACCCAAAATATATGGGACACAGCAATAGCAATCCTAAAAGTGTGTACCTCAGAAATAAGAAAAATCTCAAACAACCTAACCATATACCTAATAGATCTAGAAATAGAACAAACGAAGCCCAAGGTGAGTAGGAGGAAGGAAATAAAAATCAGAGTGGGCATGGCCTGGATCAAGCTGATTTGATCTCCTCAAATATCTACATTGGAAATTTTTTTTAAATCTCTGAGCAAGAAAATTTTGCTTGTGCAAACATGAACAAAGTGAGAATGTATAAGCAATAAATCAACCTAAACGTTGAACTAAAGCAGAGTGGCTGTGCAGGAGGCAGTCGATCGATATCTCTCTCATCGATGATTCTATTTCTCGCTCCCTTGCCCTTCTTCTTTCTGAAATCAATAAAAACCTATTTTTTTTAAAAGTAAAAGTATGTCGTTGTCAGAACTACTGGTCCAAGGAAAAGCAGGCGCTGAATGAAGATCTGACAGCACACGTCACTGCTGAGCTTGACTTAGTCAGAGCCAAGAACAGGAGTGACTGCACAAGAAATGGAGAGCAGAGAGGAGGTTTTTGTCTCATTTTTTTCTGTGCAAATCCTAGAGTTGCTAATCCACATCTCATAATAATATGCAGCCTTATCCTCAGGCTGCAGCCCAGGGGTGTGCAGAACGTCTGAGTTAGCTGAGGCATCTTTGGGTCCAGAGAACTGGCTAGAGACCCTGAAAACCTGGTGCTTATCTGAGTCTGACGTAAACAACAGGAGATACCCGGAAGGGCTCCCACGCTCCTGCTTAAATCACCTGACAGCAAAGTCACCAACGCTGAAGCCAGGGCTCATGGTACATGGGAGTCTGGCTGTTTTCCGTGTGGGTGCAGAGAGGAAGGAGGGCCGAGTCAGCACAGACTGAAAGAGAAAACTGCCGACACAGGCACTTGCCAGAGAGGGGGCAGGGACCAGGGTAAAGTTTCTTAGGAAACTGAGCAGGTAGGGAATAAAACTGAGAACTAAGACCTTGTCCCTGAGGCTTTCCCTACCTGTGCAGTGAGGGAGGAGCATGAGGTGGAGCAGGGACCAGAACCTGGTGCACACAGAGCCCGAGCCTCCTCACAGTGGGGCTGGGCTGCCTGGGGCCTCCTTTCTTTCTCCAGTCTCTGCCGGAGGAGAAGCAGTCCATCCCCTGACTGCCCAACCCCTCCCTGAGCCCTGGTGCTGGAGCTGAGCTCACGCCCCAGAGTGAAGGAGATGAAGGTTTAGCTTTACCCCTTGGGAGAGTTGTGGAAGGAAGAACACATCCAACTGGGTCCTCATCTGTGAACCCTTGGCTCAGCCCCAGGCCCTGGCTCCTTAGAATGAACATCCTCCCTGAAAGGTCATCTCACAATGCCCCCTAGTGGTCACAGGGCACACACTTCCCCATGGCCCGAGGCCTGGGAGCCCAGCTGTTTTCTGCTCAGCAGGACACTGTCTCCACACCGTGGTCTGACTCCTGGATACTGTGATTCTCAGTCACTGGCCATTGATTCTTGGTTGTTTGTTCTGCTTTGTTTTTGCAACAGCTTCAATATCTTGAATTTGTTTTTGTTTTAAAAGATTTCTCAATATATTATGTATTTTCACCTCCTTTTTGTTCATTTACAAAATATATTTGCAAACAGTATTCCTAGACTTAAAATTTTCTATTTAAATGTTAGAAAAAATGTCATATTTTCCAAGAATTCTGACTGGTGTTTGTTAAAACAAATTTTTAATATAGACAAGTAAAATTTTCATTCTTTTTTTTTTGGATATTAATCTTTTACATCAACACACCTATTTCTACATTTTTTGGGTCTGTTTTTCCCTCCGTAGGGATTTCATTCTGTCCTAAATGTCCATGGCACTCTGCCTCGTGGTGGTCAGGAGTCCATGTGGCTGAGGTCAATGAGGATGCTCTGCATGTGGCGGGAAGGAGGTGAAGGGCTACGGTCAGGCTCCACCGGAGTCCTGGCTCCCAGGGGCACTGCCTGGGCTGAGGCATCAGAAGACACAGGCGAGGCCTGGGATGGTGGAAAGCGGCAGAGTAGAGACATGCTCGAGAGGAGGCTCCACAACAATTCTGGAATAAACGTGAGAGCCTTGAGGCTGCAGCCGCGTCACAGGCCGATTCCATGGGACTTCCCTGTCTTACGGTCCTCACCTGACCAGGCTGGCTTCATGCTGTCCATTTCACCGTTCCTGAACAAGGAAGCTGTGCTGTGTGCAAGTGTGCGGTTTGAATGTGTCATTTCAGCAGTTTCTTCATGTCACTGATGAGAGTGCTCGCAGCTTAGCTGCTGACCACTCGTGAAAAGCAATACAGCACCGAAAAGAAGTTTAACATCATTGATCTTCAGGGAGATGCACGTCAAAGTTGCAGTGGGCACAGCTTCACCCGGACTGGAAGGGCTGTGATAAAAACGAGAGAGAACAACACTTGTTTGGGGAGATGAGGGCAAGGTGGAGCCTCATACATTGTTGTGGAAATGAAACCAGTGCAGCCACATTGGAAAGCATCGGACCAGTCCCAGATAACACTATGTAAAGTTTCCATACGACTCAGCAACCACATTCCAAGCCACCTCCCAAAAGTGAAAACACGAACCTACAAAAACCAAAACCAAAACGTTTACACGAAGGTCCTTGCAGAGTTATGCATAATACACACAAGGTGAAAACGAACCCACAACCATATCAATGGAGCAACTGAATCTGGTGCGTCTATACAATGAGTGTGACTTACAGTAAAAAACTGACTGGCTTACTGGCCCCTGTCACAGCATGGAGGGACCTCACACACAGCTAAGGTTGCAGTGGGATGGTAACAAAGGACCATGTGTTTTCCGGTTACGTCTATAGGAAAGGAGCATCTACATTGAGAGGCGCTACGAATGTTTTAAAATAGGTTATAGCCGTGGTCAACAAACTATGGCTCACGAACCACATGTGGCTCTTTGTCCCCTTGAGTGTGGCTCTTCCACAAAATACCATGGCCTGGGCGAGTCTAATTTGAAGAAGTGGCATTAGAAGGAGTTTAAGTTTAAAAAATGTGCCTCTCAGAAGAAATTTCCATTGTTGTACTGTTGATAATTGGCTCTGTTGACTAATGAGTTTGCCGACTACTGGGTTATAGTGATGGCCTTACAACACTGTACACACACTAAACAATAACAATTTGTACACTTTAAATGGGTGGCCTTCATGAGATGTAGCTTGTATCTCAAGCTATTAAAAAAAGGAGCAGCATGAGAGGCAGCCATGGTCACTGACACGTCTCAGGGGACCTGTGCCAGGAGAGTTAGAACCTCAGACGCTCTGGGGTGTCCCTGAAGCACCCTCCTGGCTTGTCATGGGCAGTCACAGGGGTATCAAGGGGAACCTGGGCAGGTTTTGGTCTCAGTTTCTCAGGGACTTGAAACATTGTGTTCCCGTAGGTGCTATTGTCAAAAGTAGAACAGTAATAACAAGCTTTGTCCTCCACCGAGGCCGATGACCAGCAAATGGGCTTTGTGACGGGACTCGGGGACGGATATCTGACCTGGGATCCCGGGGGGTGGGGGGGGTGGGGGAGTGGGGGTGCTGAGAACTTGGGAGCATCACTGTTTTGGGGGCTGCACCAGGAATATGTACCAGCCTGCACCATAGCTTCCAACGTTTTTGCAGAAGGAGATGCCCCCACGCTGCTTCTGAGCCTCACAAGTGAGAGGGTTGTGTAATTTCTTTTCCCATGGGAGGACGGAGAGAAAGCCTTCACACACAATGCTCCCTCCTCCTGGTGTCCCCGGGTCTAAATTTGGTGAGAGCCGAGTGTGGTGTGGCTGGGAGCCGCTCCTGGGGCTCTGGGGATCACAGCAGCTGTTGCCCAGTGAGCACAGAGCAGAGCCCAGGGCAGGGCTCTGGCCCTGGTTTCCCAGTTGAAGGCCCTCAGAGACCCTCAGGGATAGTCCCACAGTGCCCCCTGCTGTCTCAGAGCACAGATGCAGGTGTTTTTTTTTTTTTTAAACCTGTGCATTCTTTCTTTTTTAATGAAAACAATTTTTTTTATGTTGACATTATTGCAGGTGTTCTCCTTTGCCCCCTTTTTATCCCCTCCACACCTCCCCCATGCCCCCCTCCCTTGGCCTTCACCACTCTATTGTCCATGCCCGTAGGGTATGCCTATATGTCCTTCACCTCCTCTATCCAGTCACCCCACCCACTCCCGCAGATGCACGTTTGACTGGAATGGATGTGCAGGAGCTGAGCAGGAAGAGAGTGGGACTCTGGTCCTCAGCCCCACCTGACACACTGTGCACCCCACACAGAAGGGGCTTCTCACCCCCCAGGGCTCCCTACTGTGCTGCAGGTGACCTTGTCACAAAGTCTTCCTGTGCTCCTGCCACATTTAGATATGTAGGTGGCTAATCTGCACCAGTGAGCAGAAGGTCAGAGGGCATTCACACCCTCACACAATCTATCTGGGGCCTGAAGGCACCAGGTTTTTTCTTTCTCATCACGTGTCACTTCCCAACATGGAGGCCAGTCTCCATAACCCTCTTCACTCGCCCTCATCTTCACTCTGAAGGGCCCGGACCCATAAATACAAATTCACAGGAAAGTGGCATGGAGAGTAAAGATGGTGGTGTAGGTAAATGCAGCACTCACCTCCTCCCACAACCACATCAAAATTACAACTAAACTATAGAACAACTATCTTCAAAACCACCTGAAATCTGGCTGAATAGACATCCTATAACTAGGAGAATTAAAGAAGAAGCCACATTGAGACTGGTAGAAGGGGAAGAGGTGTGGGATGGGCTGGTCCAACACCCACATATGTGTTTTTAATCAGAGGGATATCTTAGCTGCAGAAGTCCCAGTGAGGATCAAAGGGCCTGGCCCCACACCAGACCCCTCATGCCAGGGTTCCAGAGCCAGGAAGAGAAATCTCCATAACTTTGGGCTGTAAAAACCAGTGGGATTTGTGGCTGAGTGAAATGGAGGCTGCTGGAGTCCCAGGCAGTTCCTCTTAAATGGCCTATGCATGGACTTACTTGGACTCCCTCCCTCTGAGTTCCAGCACTGGGGAAGCAGCTTGAAAGAATCCAGGAACACATGGGGAGGAACTAAATTGCCTGGCATCAGGGTAAGAACTGGGGCCAGCTTTCTCCCAGACAAAAGTGCTGGCAGAGCTCATTGTTCCTTGGATGAGACTTCCCTGCCACAGTACCTATAGGCCTTTGCACACCCAACAATGGGGGACTTTATGCACTGGAGCATAGGGGTGTGCCCACGTGACTAGGCTGTTAGCCAAGCTCACCCAGGTCAAAGAGAGACCATTATAGGGAGATAACAGCCTTTAGGCAAGATGCAAGTAACTGTGTCTCCTCTACACAGCCCTGTGGCTGGGATCGGAGGACGACTTGGCCGGTGATGCCAAATGGGATCTCTCCCTTCATGGGGCCTGGTTTCACAAGGGAAGCAATGGGAACTTTGGGCACTGGCCAGAGGGAAATAGCATATATGCCCTTTAACAAGGTTCCCTTCCCTTGTTTTCTGGCTGGCACTTGCACAGTTACTGTCCAGGGCTGGATCAAGGGGTGCAACTGTAACTTGTAGTTGTACCCACTACCTAAGGGGATAGGAGGGCTACCCAGCAGCGATGGGATAAGAATCACATTGTCAGCTTGCTGCCTTCAGATTTGTGATGTAACATAACCACTAATGTTGAGGTCCAGAAGTGATGGAATAGAGAGTGTTATACCAGCACAAAACCTGTAGATATGTGATCCCAGCATACTTATGGGTACGTGGAAGGTATGGCTGCCCTACCTCCCCACAAATTGATCAGGTGGATGTACTTGGAGTAGTAACAGCCCTTCCCTAGTAACAGTCCATGGCCAGATCCACACTGCCTCTTCCCCCTCTGCCAAGGGTAGCAGAGGTATAGGCAGCAGCAAAGTTCCAGATGGGTGTACCTTGGAACACAACAGTTCACAACATGCAGTGTCTAAGGATACCTCCACATCACTAACTCTAAGGGAGAGGCACCTGTCTTCCTGGGCTGCTCATTCAGCTATCTAATGGCCATATCCAATTGCCTAGCCCTGTGGTCAGCAAACTGTGGCTCACGAGCCACATATGGCTCTTTGGCACCTTGAGTGTGGCTCTTCCACAAAATACCACGGCCTAAGCAAGTCTATTTTGATTAAGTAGTGTTAGAAGTTTAAGTTTAAAAAATTTGGCTTTCAAAATAAATTTCAATCATTGTACAGTTGATATTTGGCTCTGTTGACTAATGAGTTTGCTGGGTGGGTCCACCTCTGGGAAGAGTTTGTCTTTCAACAGGCTATTGCCCCAGTAGCTCAAAGATCATATGGAACATGAGATTGTCGAGCTATGTCCTGGCTTGGCCCAGCTCTGTACCTCTCCCTGTGAAATGAGTTCCATTATCACTTGCTGCGCTAAGGGGTTGCCCATAGGTGGCCCCAAAATGTTCCAGTCCTCAGTCTGTTGGGCAGCCTCCTCATAGGCAAAGAGGAGGCCAGTGGTATGCACAGCCATAAGGGCATACTTACAACCCTTGAACAGAGTGAGAGGCCCGGTGAAACCCACCTGCCAGTGTTGCAGGGGGTCCCCTCCTCTGAGGACATGGCCTTTTTCCCCCTGGAGGCTGTGTCGATGAAGGTGTGCCTGAGCACAGTGAGGACATCCTGGTACTGCAGTGAGGGCTTCCCCTGTGGACAGAGCCAGGCCCCACCGCCTAGCCACATGCACCATTGTTTGTGGTCTCAGGTGCCCTAATTTCTGATGGAGCCACCAAGCCTGATCTTTGGGGGGAAGGTACTGCCTCTGGGACCTTTGCCAAGGTGCCTGACTTGTCATTCCTAGGGGCTAACAGCTCCCCTGGCCTCTGCTGGTGCCGTTTTCCTGGTTCAGTTTTGGGGGGTATAGGTGGTGTATGTAGTTAATTCAGAAACTGTCGGCAGCCCTTGAGCTCCACGTCCGGGTGCCACAGGCTGATCATGCTCCTGAAGCCATTTCACCATTGGTGGTGCCTGCAAGATAAGGGCCACTAACCAGTGCTAACACTGTCCTCCGAGTGGTCTCCTGGCTCTAGTTCTCCTGGTCCCTCCTGCCCCTAAGAGGCCACCTCCTGCTCTAGCATGCATGCCGGAGCCTCTAATGCCTCCTCCAGGTTCTGTAGCTCACGTATCTTAGCGTCCCCAACCAGCATCTCAGGGTGTTGCAGTTTCAAGGCCATGAGGAGCAACCAGCCTACCTTCCCAGCAGCCTTCCTCTGCTCTTTGGGAATCTGGTCCATCAGGGATGACAAAGTATTCTTTAAACGCCTCCTACCTGATACCACAACCCAGCGGAGGCCACATGCCCTCTGGCTGGATGGGTGGGGTACTTACTCCAGAATCCTGCTTCTACACTAATTGTTGGGTACAAGTCCCTCAGTCAGGGACTTGAGCCCTCTGGGTGGAGGAAATTGGAAGAACACACGAGTGACCATAAGTAGATGAGGCATGCTTTATTACAAATCGATAAGTTTCACAAACAAAGCAGCCGACAACTGGCTGTTCAGGGGCACCTTATATACATGCTCAAACTAAAGAGGCCTCATGCCAGTTAGTGATGTCTGTGCTACGTTAACATAAGCAGGTTATGTAAGGGTGCGCTCTCACAGTACATATAGTGCTACTGCTGAGTCAATGCCCTCACGCATGTGTAGGGCATGCGTAACATAGCTACACTGCCATGTTAGTGCCTGCACACATGTCTATGGTGAGTGGGCCTTTAACCTCCGGCGTACTCTGGTCAGGGCCCCCACAACAAAAAGCTTTTGGCTTTTTATTGCATAAAGTCTGTAAGATGGATTTGGAAGTGCTGATATAATGTTGTGTGCTTTAGTGAAGGTGTGTTTCTTGAAACAGAATGTTTAAAATGTGTTCATAAAAGTCAATCTAAGAAATGATAACTACTTACATTTCAGTGGTCACTAAAAATGGAAGTTTCTAAGAGTTAAGAACTTTAATTTGTTGGAAGTTGTATGGTTGATACTAGAAGATATAAGGTATGGAGATATATTTTGAAGAAAAAAGAAAGGGAATTGTCCTAAAGTTGGTTGTTTTGAATATGTAAATAAGTTTGTGAGAGTTATAGAAAGATTTGTGAAAGTTATAGATTTATAAAGAAAAATGTTGCCGAAACCGGTTTGGCTCAGAGGATAAAGAGTCAGCCTGCAGACTGAAAGGCCGGTCCCAGGTTCGATTCCACTCAAGGGAATGTACGTTGGTTGCGGCAGTAGGGGGTGTGTAAGAGGCCGCTGATCGATGTTTCTCTCTCATCAATATTTCTAACTCTATCTCTCTCCCCTCCTCTCTGTAAAAAAAATCAATAAAATATATTTTTTTAAAAAAGAAAAGAAAAATGTTAAAAGGAAGTTTATATAAATGACACAGGCCAGTAAGCCAGGACAGTGGAACAGGGAAACAGAGACAGTTAAACAGCAGCTTGTAGACATCTAGAAAATCTAGATGCCAAGCAGTTTGCAGCCATCTACTAAATCTTATCTTCCCTAAACCAGGAATACTGAAGAGAAAATGTTTTTCATTTTTCCTCTACAACCAGAGGGTAAATAGTTTAAAGCAGCCGTCACCAACCGGTGGTCCATGAGAAAATTTTGGTGGTCTGTAGAAAAATGTGGGCATTATTTGCATTTTGTATGTTTGATTAATCCTAATAAATAAAACAAAAATATTCTAAGAAATTCTTATGTTCTGACCGACAGTTTTCGCCTTTACATTGCACTAAATTCACAAAATGTACCAGTTAGTACTACAGTCTAGTACAATTCGTGAATTCCCCTTTCCAGCAACTAGAGAGGGGAAAACAGGAGAGGTGCAAGCGGCTTCAGTATTGTCCCCACCATTACAGCAGTCGCCCGCTCCGCGATTATCGATTCCCATCCGATTGTCTTATTTCACTTGTGAATTGCATGTAGCTGTGTATTTTCTTTAACTGCTATATTTAATGGCATCAAAATAGTTTAATAATGGTAATTTCTTGTTTAGTTTTAGATTCAAATGAAATAAACCCATAATGAGTGGGGAAAAAAGCAAAGAAATACTTTGCATTTTTTTAATAATACAAAAGAAAATGTAACTGATGATAATAGTAACAACAGTAATATGTAAACTTCACTTAGCCTTGAGCTGATCAGTGAATCAGTCTCCACAGTCCTGGTCAGGCACCACCAGAAAGAACAGAGAAACTGGAGGCAGAGAGAAGGAAAAAAACTCAAAGTGTTAAGGAAATATGATTCAAACTACTACTTGAAATTTGGATTTGTTCAAGGACCTGGTGGTGAGCTGGCTCCATGGCCGCTTTGTGTTGTGTGTTCTGAGAATTTTCCAATGATGCCATGAAACGCTTGAAACTTGAAAGACACTAGCAATCAAAACACCTGGATTTAGCTAAACACACACACACACACACACACACACACACACACACACACAAACACGACTTGAATGTTTTCAAAGAATGCATGAAAATATGCAAAAGCAAGTAATCGCTCTAACAAAAATGACTGTTGGAGATAAATCCTTATTAAAGGCTTCTCATCTGATAGCACTTCAGATCATGAAAAATAAAAAGCCATATGCTATTGGAGAAGAATGAATTAAGCCTTGCATGTTACAAGCCTGGGAAGAGGTTTTGGAGAGGCAGGCTGTCCAGACACTGAAAGCAATTCCTATGCCCGCTAACACTGTCAAACGCAGAACTGAAGAGATGGCTGAAGATATTGAAAATCAAGATATAAAAATAGTGAAAAATTCACCATTTTATTCAATTCAACTTGATGAATCAATGGAAGGCAGTAACGAGGCACTTCTCCTTTGCTTTGTGAGGGTTGAGTGAGTTACAGAACTTTGCTCACTCAGCTTGCCGGGTGGAACGACTAGCTCTGAGATTTTTGAAGCACTTAACAGTTACTCCCTGGAACAGGGGATCGAATGGAGACCATGTATTGGGATACGTGCAGACGGTGCTGCAAACATGCCTGGACACCTTTCCAGAGTTGTTGCAAAGGTGGAAAATGTTGGTCACCCAGACGTTTTGTCTGCACTGCAATATACACCCTGAGCAACTTGTGGCGAAAAGAAATGTCCCCAGAACTACATGAAGTATTATCAGATGTTATTAAAATTATAAATGAAATTCCACACAAAGCGCTCAGTTCTCAAATATTTGAGGCACCTTGCGAAGAAATGGGTTCCTATTGTACTCACCTTCTTCATGCTGAGGTGAGACGGCTGTCGAGGAGCAAGATCCTAAACCCTACCTGTTCACCCTGCGCAAAGCAGTCAAGATATTTTTCCAGCGGCAAAGTAACCCGAAATTATAAGAACTCTTCTTCGATGATGAGTGGGTAGCTAAGCCTGCATACCTGGCAGATATTTTGTTGGTATTAAATGAACTAAACATATCCTTGCAAGGACAACTTAAGGATGTGTTCACACTACGAGGTAAAATGGATGCTTTTCAAAAGAAAATTTTGCCCTAATCAGTTTGGCTCGGCAGATAGAGTGTTGGCCTGTGGACTGAAGGTCCCAGGTTTGATTCCAGTCAAGGGCACATCCCCGAGTGTGTGTGTGTGTGTGTGTGTGTGTGTGTGTGTGTGTGCAGAAGGCAGCTGATCAATGTTTCTCTCTTTTTTAAAAAAATATATATTTTACTGAATTTTTACAGAGAGGAAGAGAGAGGGATAGAGAGTTAGAAACATCGATGAGAGAGAAACATCGATCAGCTGCCTCTTGCACACCCCCTACCGGGGATGTGTCCACATCCAAGGTACATGCCCTTGACCGGAATCGAACCTGGGACCTTTCAGTCCACAGGCTGACGCTCTATCCACTGAGCCAAACCGGTTTCGGCCGATGTTTCTCTTTTTATTGATGTTTCTAACTCTCTATCCCTCTCTCTTCCTCTCTGTAAAAAATCAACAAAATATATTTTTTTAAAAAGAAAATATTACTGCGGCAATGCGGTTGGCTGAAGAAGATATGTATGAGAGAGAAGGATGGCAACCATTGTTGAATAGCACCTACAATCACTCAATCACTTCTGGTCGTTATTACCCAAAGAAAGAAGATTCCAGCCAAAACTGGTTTGGCTCAGTGGATAGAGGGTCGGTCTGTGGACTGAAGGGTCCCAGGTTTGATTCTGGTCAAGGGCATGTACATTGGTTGCGGGCACATCTCCGGTAGGGTGTGTGCAGGAGGCAGCTGGTCTGTTTCTCTCTCATCAATGTTTCTAGCTCTCTATCCCTCTCCCTTCCTCTCTGTAAAAAAATCAATAAAATATAAATAAAATTAAAAAAAGGATCCCAGACATGACAATACCTGGATAACAGATCCTCTTGTGGCAAGCATTGAAGATAGTAACTTAAGCGTGAATGAAAAAGAAAGCCTCGTCGACTGATCATCTGACAACAGTCTCTCACAGCTAAATTTCAGCCATCCTTAGCAAGACCTCATTTTTGGATCTCCATTAAAAGTGAATACTCATTGCTGATGAAAAAGCAATGAAAATTTTGATTAAATTTCAACACCATATTTGTGTGAAAAAACATTTTCATCTGTCACAGAAATTAAAACTCGGTACTGGTCTCAGCTTGAAATAAATATAGCTCTCGGTCTTGCAGTAACATCATTACAGCCCCAAATCCATAAACTTATTTCAAGCAAATAGGAGCAAATATCACACTCTAAAAATGTGTAATACTTAAATAAGCTTCAATTATTTCATAAATATTAAAATTAGTTTAATAAATGTATTATGATTAAACAACCTTTGAATATTTTGTTATGATTAAATAAGTATTTATAATGTTGCTATATTAAATAGGTGCATTTCATATAAATAAAATGGAAGTTCTGTGATCATTATTTTACAAATGTATTTTATTTATTTATTTATTTATTTTTAATATATATTTCATTGATTTTTTACAGAGAGGAAGGGAGAGGGATAGAGAGCAGAAACATCGATGAGAGAGAAACATCGACCAGCTGCCTCCTGCACACACCCTACCGGGGATGTGCCCACAACCAATGTACATGCCTTTGACTGGAATCGAACCTGGGACCTTTCAGTCCACAGACTGATGCTCTATCAAAAACCGGTTTTGGCTGTATTTTTTATTTTTTAAAATAAATCTTTATTGTTCAGATTATTACAGGTGTTCTTCCCCCCCCCCCCAGCCCCATAACTCCCTTCCACCTGGTTCCCGCCCCACCCTCTGCCCTTACCTCCCTCCACTGTCCTCATCCAAAGTGTACGATTTTTGTCCAGTCTCTTCCTGCACTCCTCACACCCTCTTCCTCCTCCAAAAATTGTCAGTCCACCCCCTTTCTAAGCTCCTAATTCTATTATATTCACCAGTTTATTCTGTTCATCGGATTTTTTATTCACTTGATTTTTAGATTCACTTATTGATAGATTTGTATTCGTTGTTTATAATTTTTATCTTTACCTTTTTCTTCTTCTTCTTAAAGAATATTATTCAGCATTTCATATTATCCTGGTTTGGTAGTGATGAGCTCCTTTAGCTTTTTCTTGTCTATGAAACTCTTTATCTGACCTTCAATTCTAAATGATAGCTTTGCTGGGTAGTGTAATATAGGTTGTAGGTTCTTGCTGTTCACCACTTTGAATATTTCTTCTGGCCTGCATAGTTTCTATTGAGAAATCAGCTGACAGTTATATGGGTACTCCCTTGTAGATAACTGTTTTTCTCTTGCTGCTTTTAAGATTCTCTTTTATTTTTAATTATGATGTGTCTTGGTGTTGTCCTCTTTGGATTCCTCTTATTTTGGGTTCTCTGTGCTTCCTGAACTTGTAAGTCTATTTCTTTCACCAGGTGGGGGAAGTTTTTGGTCATTATTTCTTCAAACAGGTTTTCACTATCTTGCTCTCTCTCTTCTGGCACCCCCATAATTCAGATGTTGGTATGCTTGAAGTTGTTCCAGAGGCTCCATACCTTATCTTCATATTTTTAGATCCTTTTTTCTTTTTGTTTTTCTGGTTGGGTGTTTTCTGCTTCCTCATATTTCAAATCTTTGGTTTGATTCTTGGGGTCCTTTGGTCTAATGTTGAATTTCTGTATATTATTCTTTATTTCGGACAGTGTATGCTTAATTTTTGACCGGCCCTTTTTCTTTTCTTTTCTTTTCTTTTCTTTTCTTTTCTTTTTTCTTTCTTTCTTTCTTTCTTTTTTTTTTTTTTTTTGCATTCTCATTAAGATCCTTAAGGGTCTCACTAAGTTCCTTGGAGGTTTCTAGAAGATTCTTGAGTAACCTTATAACTGTGGTTTTGAACTCTATATCCAGTGCTTTGCTTTCCTCCATTCCTTTTATTCATGACATGTTTCTTTGTCTCCACATTTGGGCTGCTTACCTGTGTTGATTAAGTGACTTTGTATGGTAAGTGACCTACAGGGTCCAGTGGTTCAGCCTCCCCAATCACCTGAGGTAGACACTCTTGGTGCACCCCTTTGTGGGCTTGAGTGCACAGTATTATTGTAGTTAATCCTTGATTGTTGTTGGTACACTGGGAGGAATTGACCTCCAAGCCAATTGGCTGTGAGGACCTGATGTCTCTCTAATGGAAGAACTGATGTGCTGCAGACACCCTATGGGGCAGGACTTGCTTCAGTAAGGCTTTGGTGCTCACTGAGTCTGCCTCTTGAGTGTGTCACTTATGGATGTGAGGAGTTGAAATCTTGTGTCATCTATCACTGACCACTAGGTATAGTAGCTCCTGGATCTCCAAGGAGGTGCAGGTCAACTACTGTCTGAGGCTACCTAGCAAGAGCAACAGCAAGATCTGAAGATTTCTCCTCTTTGCTTGGGGTTTGGAAGTTTTGGAGTTGTCTGACCCAGCTGCAGTTTGTTAGGTTAAGCTGTGAAAGGGCAGGCCATTCATATGCAAAAGCTGCTGTGCACAGTTTGGGTGGGTTTATAAATTGGGTGGGGCGGGGTCTCAGGGAATCACCAAGATACAATAAAAAGTGATGGCTGCCAGTCAGCCGTCTCAGTGTCTCTACATCTCCATGTTTCTGTGTTTTGCGCTCCAGTGCAATAAACAATGATTCCTGTGTGAACCTCTGAGAGAAAGCCACCCTCACTTTTCAACCCGATGCCAGACAGTCCAGCTTCTCCCTGTAGGAGTCTGGATCCCCAGAGTCTCATCGGAAACTGGAGTTCAGAGCAGTCAGGAGTTTGTATTTCCCTTCAGATTGAAAAATCAGCACACGCAGTCAGCAGCCCGATTTTCTCACCTCCATATCACTGCTTTTTCTCGCCTGTGCATGTCCTACCCAGTCTCAATGTGCTTTTCTCTTTCCTTCTAGTTGTAGATCTTCTACTTAGCAAGATTTTCCATGGTTCTGGGTGATAGATGTTTTGTCTTTTAGTTGTGTTTTGGTGTGGTTGTGAGAGGCAGCATGTACAGGTGTATACCTTATGTCACCATCTTGGTTTCCTCCTGTATTTATCTTTTTTAAAAAATCATATTAGTGGTCCACAGGATTTAAAATTATGAATTTAGTGATCTGTGATGAATGAAAGGTTGGTGACCTCGGGCTTAAAGCACCCTACTCAGGGTGACAGATAGCAAAAATCCAATTAGTGTCATTTGCTGACCATACCCAAGGACAAATTAAGAGAATCAACCTTGTTATGGGGTGACCCGCAAGAGACAACCACCAGAGACAGAGATCAACATTTATGAGCCTTTATTAAGCTGGCTAGCGACTACAGTTGCAGCACTTCACCGCACTAAAGCCCAAACGGCAGTGCAGACCTCAGGTGTCACAGCAAATTTATACTCAGAAACCACAAGAGGGAGGTAGGACAGTTACAATAACAATCCAAAGGTTACAAAAGTTGTTTCAGCCATTTCCAAGAAAATCAAGGCATAGGTGCAATGCCTGGGCATGCTTGGCCAGAGCGTGAACTGCCACTGCCCTCAAAACTCCAACCGACCCATTGTTCGGTGACCTACTCCACCTTCCTCTGCCCCAAGGCATCCTGACTCCAGGCAACAGAGGAGCTGAGCAATGTTTGCAGCCCAGAACACCTCATTTTGGTATAGCATCATAAAGCTAACGAATTCGACTGAGATCCTCCCCTAAAAGGAGTTTTAAAAAATCCTTCCTTTAAATGGTTTTTAAAACTCCTCAAAATGAAGGACCAGCATGTACACTCATGAGTAATAAATTTAATTAAATAAATTTAAAGATCAAAAGTAAGCTAATACAGAGGTTGAATTTGGTTATTTTCCACTTTGTTAAAAGGACAAGGATTTTCTTTGTCGTCCAAATACAAGGAGACATTTTAAAAATAATTTAATAATTTTATATCTTTTTCTCCCTACCTTATCCCTCCAAAAGCTCCCAGCCCCAGCAGAGTGCGTGAATTTAATAAGACCAGTTTCCAATTGCTGTTTTACTAACCAGGACTTTTGCTGGAGTGTCATGTCTGAGAAACATGCCTGGACCCTGATGTCACTGGAAGGCCCCAGGGCACCAATCAGAGTCCCCTGGAGAAAGCCAGTACCTTGCTTGGTCACATGGTTGAGGGCAGTCTTTCCAGGTAAGGAACAAATGTTATTTTCCTGAGAGATGGAAAGGAAGGAATGTCAAAATATTTTGGGAACCTCAAGAACTTGAGGAATTCATCCGAGTGCGTAGGTATTGCAGGAAACCTGATAGCACGTAGGTGGCTCAGCTTCTTTGCACTAAAGGGCTAGTTAAAGCTCAATCATGGAACTCCAGCAAAGCAGATTTTAAAAGAGCCCATACAGTCATGTTCATGCAAACAACAAGGCCAAATTGAAACTAGATTTCATACAGTAAATAAATGGATCTTAATTTGGCTCTTTAATAACAGAGGGTGATTTTAGTGTGTGTGTGTGGGGGGGGGGTTGTACTTCAATAGACTAATACACAGTTGTGAATATTAGACTTGCATTCCATTAATTATCTTCAAAGTTTTATTTTTCACCGATGAATTAAATTGGGCCCTGGATGTATTTAGTTTTCTTAAATATTTGCCAATACTTCTTGCTATATATACGTCAGTAGCTCTTTTGAATAGGAACTAGAACACAGGCTATTCTTTTTAAAAAATATTTTTTATTGATTTCTTACAGAGAGGAAGAGAGAGGGATAGAGAGTTAGAAACATTGATGAGAGAGAATCATTGATCAGCTGCCTCTTGCACACCTCCTACTGGGGATGTGCCTGGAACCAAGGTATGTGCCCTTGACCGGAATCGAACCCGGGACCTTTCAGCCGACATTCTATCCATTGAGCCAAACCGGTTTCAGCACACAGGCTATTCTTAAACATGCTGACGAAGGGAACAGGCATTGCGCTCTCTATCCTCTGAGATTTGGGCCCAAATTAGTGTTATGCTTCCCTCGTTGACCTCATGGCTTTTACCCTTTTTAGAACCACTGGCCTGCCTGTTCCTAGCACTATTGTTTGGCCCCTATATATTCAACCATCTAACTCAATTCATATCCTTTTGCTTAGAATCCATCAAGCTACAAGTGATCATGGAAATAGAACCCTACACGGATAACTCAATTTTCTACTGCCCTCTAGATCCTCGGCTCCTGACAAACCTGACTGCTGGGCTCCCGACAGTGGCCCCACTCAGCAGGAAGCCGTCTGGGTTAGGGATTTTGTTTGCTCTGAGTTTTTTAAAATTACTACTTCTATTTCATCAGTTGTTATTGGCCTGTTCAGGTTTTCTGATTCTTCCTGATTCAGGTTTGGAAGATTGTATTTTTCTAGGAATCTGTCCATTTAGTCCATATTTTCCAACTTGTCATATAGTTGTTCATAATATTTACTTACAATCCTTTGTATTTCTGTGGTGTCAGTTGTTACTTCACTGCTTTTCTTTCTGATTTTATTTGGGTCCTCTCTCTGTTTCTTGATGAGTCTGGCTGCTGGTTCATCAATCTTGGTTACTTTTCAAAGAACCAGCTCTTGGTTTCATTGATCTTTTGTATTTTTTTTTTAGAGCCTCTATGTCATTTATTTCTGTTCTGATCTTTATTTCCTTGCTTCTTCTTACTTTGGGCTTTTCTTTATTAAGTTGCAATATTAATAGTTTATTAATAATTTTATTTCTTGAGGTTGTCTGTAGTGCCATGAACTTCCCTCTTAGGACTGCTTTCACTGTGTCTCAAAAATTTTGTGTTACTTTGTGTCCATTTTTATTTGTTTCCAGGAAGTTTTTTTTTTATTTCTTTCTTAATCTCATTGGTAACCCATTCATTATTTAATTACATACTATTTAGCCGTCATGTGTTTGAATGTTTTTGGGTGTTTTTCTGTAGTTGATTTCTAATTTCATTCCACTGTGATCAGAAAAGATGCTTTATCTGATTTCAATCTTCTTGAACTTGTAGAGACTTAATTTGTGTCCTAACATGTGGTTTATCTTTGAGAATGACCCATCTGCACTTGAGAGGAATGTATACTATGCAACTTTGGAGTGGAATGCTCTGTAAATGTCAATTAAGTCCATCTGGTCTAGTGTGTTATATAGAGTCACTATTTCCTTGTTAATTTTTTGTCTGGGAGATCTATATAGTGAAGTCAGTGGGGTGTTAAAGTCCCCTACTATGACTGTATTGCTGTCAATCTGTCTTTTAAAGTCCTCCAGGAGTTTTTAAAACATATTTAGGTGTTCCTATATTCATGCATACCAGTATATGTTATCAGAGTTATATCCTCTTGTTGGATCATTCTTTTTAGTGTTATGTGGTGACCTTTATTATCTTTTATTATGGCCTTCATTTTGAAATCTATTTTGCCAGGTATGAGTATTGCTACTTCAGATTTTTTTGGTTTTCATTTGAATGGAAAAATTATTCCCATCCCTCCACTCTCATCCTGTGTGATTCTTTTGTTCTGAAGTGGGTCTCTTATAGAGAGCATATATATGGATCTTGTTTTCTTAGCCATTCAGCTATCCTATGTCTTTTGTTTAGAGCGTTTAATCCATTTACATTTAACATTATTGATAGATACATATTTATTGCCATTTTAATTCTTTAGGCCTATACTAGTATTTCTCTTCTTTGCTATTTCTTCTTATTACAGCAGTCCTTTTAACATTTCTTACAATACTGGTCTGGTGGTGATAAACTCCTTTGGCATATATATATATATATATATATATATATATATATATATAATTATTATTATTATTATTTTGTCTAGGAAGCTCTTTCTTTCACCATCTATTTTGAATGATAGCCTTGCTGGATATAGTAGTCTTGGTTTAAGATCTTTGCTTTACATTAACTTGAAAACTTCATGCCATTCCCTTCTGGCCTGTAGAATTTCTATTGAAGAAAATAAACTGACAGCCTTATGGGAGCTCTTTGTAGGTAACAAATTCCTTTCCTTTTCAAATTCCTTGCTGCTTTTAAGATTCTCTCTTTAACTTTTGGCTCTTTAATTATGATCTGTCTGGATGTGGACCTCTTTGAGTTCTTCTTGCTTCTCTGTGCTTCAAGAACTTGTGTGACTTCTTTCTCAATCATGTTAGGGAAGATTCTGCTATTATTTCTTCAAATAGGTTCTCTATCTCTTGCTCACTTTCTTCACATTCTAGAACTCCTACAATGGGAATACTGTTATGTTTCATGTCATCCCACATCTCTCTTAAGCTGTCTTCCTAATTTTAATTGCTTTTTAATCTCTGATTTTGATTGATTTTTTTACACTGTCTCCTAATTTACTAATCAAATCCTCAGATACCCACAATCTTCTGCATGATCCATCCAATGTGTTCTTTATTAGTTCTGTATCATTCTTCATTTCCGACTGATCATTTTTCATAGTTTCTATATCTTTTCTTATGCTGTTCAGCATCCTTGTAATCATTATTCTGAACTCTATAGCTGATACATTTTTATCTTTATTTTTATCTTTATTTCACTTAGCTCATCTTCTAGAGAATTCTCTTGTTCTTTGAATTTTGACTCTTTTTTTTTTTGTATTCCCATTTTGGCTGCTTATTTGGATTTGTTTCTATGTATTATGTGGATCTGCTATGACTCCCAGTCCTTTTGTAAGCTCTCTGGTGCAGGACAATGTCAGATGCTGTTTATGACTAGCTCTGAGTACCATGTCTAAAGCTATCAGTAACCCACGGCTTGTGGTTCCCTCTGCTGGGGCTGGGTGGCTTTGGACAGGATGAAGAAGCACACCAAGGTCTGCTTTCCTAGCCTCTAGTCCAGAAACAGATCAGGCAAAGACTCAAAGCATCCAGAGATCTGCCTCTGCTTGCAGGAAGATTGTTATTTTCAGTTTCTTAATGAGCTTAAGGGTCCGCAGGATGGAGTGACTGCTTTCCCCCAAGCAAAAGCTGCCTGGAAGTTAAAAGCCTGCAGATAAATATGTCCTTTGTAGTATGGGAGAATAACTCAGCACAGGAAATCAGGTGGCTGCCTTCTAAACTCTAGCCCCAGAGCCCCCAACTCCTCACACAGCTCTAGTCTATTCTGCCCTTCATCTGCCAGAGTCCAAGGTGAGTGGCTGCACATAAAATTTTGTGCATTGGCCCTTTAAGAGGTGCCTATATTTCCAGCCATCTCTCCCTGGCAGACAGCAACACTGCTCCTTTTCACAACCAGACTTTATGTGGGCACGTTTCTTCTTTCTGGTGCTCTGGGCTGAGGAGCCCAGCTTGGGGTTTAGACCCCAGAGTTGAAAGTGGGAACCTCCACAACTGATATATCCTTCCAGAACTTCAGTTGCCTTCTGTGGGAGCCCAGCCAGCCCTCTCGTGCCTCCATACTTCCTACCAGGCTTTATGCAGTCTTCACTTTACATCCACGCTCATAAGGACTCTCTCTAGCTAGTCTTCAGATGATTATTCAGGACCCCCCCCCCCCCAATATTTTGGTTGTAATTCCAGTTTGGTCCTAGGAGAGGGTCGGTGTAACTTTCACTTAATCTGCTGCCATTTTGGACCCCTTTAAAAAAAGGTGGGATTGTATTGAGAGTGTTCTCTCTGGTGATGTGGCTGAGCTCAGATTATAGGAGAAAACACTGAAGGAAGGAGACAGGTGAGGAGCCTGTATCAAATCAGGATGACCAAGTTGTCCCCACTGAGCTACTTCTCTGAAATGCAATTACCCATTACCTGACATCAGCAACCTTTTTGCCAAATATCTTCATTTTTGAATGCAAGTTTCAAGATGCTTTTAGAGAATCTTATCTAATTTTAAGGATACTTATCTAATTCTGTGTTACCCAGTGTGCATGGCCTGCTCATTTTCTTTCCTTTCTCCTCTTTGTTGACTGTGCAGCTACTGGCTGACTCATCACCTGTCGGCACAGCATTAGTGGGGAGCACACCTAATGGACAGAGTGCCTCAGTGTTGTAGGAACAAAAGAGGTAATTACTAATTACTGAAATGTCTCAAGGACATTTAAGGGAGGCAGGCATATGCCCACTTTCTGGATGCTCCAGGTAATTAGCAAACAGGTTTGAAACACCTTGAGATGGCCTGAGGAGAGAGATGGCTGAGAACGAGGCTTTCAACCATCTTCGAAGATTCCCTTATGGTTTTTCGCATGGTGAGCTTCTCACTCTGAAGCACGAAGGATGGCTTTGGGATCGGATGGAGGGGCATCCCTCAACAGTGTCATCCTGAGAAAGGTGTCGCAGAAAGAGCTCCATACATTCCAGAATGGCAGAGGGCTAAAATAAAGCAAACAGAAGTAAACTGAACCCTTCACTTGGTCAGACTCTGTATAGTTATGGTGTAAACTGTGTATGGTGTGTGGTGCAGGGGGAGAAGTCAGCAGCCCAAAGGGGCGCTTGGGAAGCTCTGGCCTTAAGAGGAAGCTCAGGTTGGGAAACCTAGGCACAGAACTTTAAACCCTGATAACTGGCAGCCACATTTTAGAGATGCCCTTATTTAGCTCACTTCGCTGGAGAAGCTCAATAGAGCGTCCACATATCCTGAGGCTGTGGTCTGAGGAAAGCCCACAATGACAGGCTCTTCAGATGTTGCAGACTTTGGGTCAGATCTCAAACCAAAAAGGCCTCTGGCTGTTTCCCAGGAGAGACCCACAGGGTAACAAACACACAGAGGCCCAGGGTGGTCCAGTTCGGGCTAGGCCACCACTCTGTCACCAACAGGCTGTGCAGGTTCTGCAACTACCTTCGAAGCCTCACTTCCGGCTTTTGCATGGTGAGCCTCTCACTCTGAAACCTGAAGGATGGCATTGGGGTCAGGACCAAGGGGTGTCACTCAACATCCTGAGAAGGGTGTCACGGAGGAGCCCCGGTGGTTCCCGAATGTCAGGGGGTAAAAGACAGCAAAGACATGAAAGGAGTAAACTGAGCCCCTCACTTGGTCAGATTCTATGTAGGGACAGTTATGGTGAAACTGTGTGTGGTGTGGTGCAGGGGAGCAGTCAGCAGCCCAGAGGGGCCTTTGGAGCTCTTGTCCCAGGAGGAAGCTCAGGTAGGGGAGCCCAGGCATGTAACCCACTTCCTCGTGAAAGAGCTCAACAGAACTCGGAACCCTGGTAAGCAGGCAGCCACAGTCTATATAATAGATAAGCTCCTACCCAGCTCTCTTAGCTAGAGATGCTCCAGGGAGAGGCATGTTTACTTGTTGCATTCCCAGGTCTCCCGGCCTTGGCCTCAGGAAAGTTGTAGACTTTGAGTCAGATCTCACCCCAGGCATGTCTGTTCTTTTTCCTGGAGGGACTCAAAGGTAACAGGAAGACCTGGGGTGGTCCAGTCCAGGCCACGCCACCACTGTGATCCCACTTGGACATCTCCCCATGTGTGCGAGGGCAGGGAGGGCCTGCCCTGAAAAGAGTGTAGGTTGAGGAGGTGTTGGGAGCCAGGTGGGCTGGTCATGTTCACACCACAGGTCAAGGCTGGCTGGGTGGACGTGAAGTACAGAGTGCTATCCTCTTCCTGAGGTTTCTCTTGAGACCTAGAGGGGAATCTCATGTCCCCCAGGCTCTGATGCCTCCAGAGGGGCTAATGGTCATTCTCATCACAGAGCTCCGCTCAGGAGGTCTTTTGGGAGGTGGTCAGTCGGGACGACCACTCCATCTCCCCTGGTGAAATGCAGGTGTGTCTCGCAACCAACAAGGGTCAGTGAAAGCTTGGGCTGACTGGCTGCTGAGGGGTCTCCAGAAACAGGACCCAGACAGGCTGGGCTGGCCTCGAGGCTGCCCTCGACACTTCCCAGGTCCCGCCCATGTGCACTTCTTCCTATGCATCCCTGACCTGGAGCTCTGTGCCCACTCCCTTGGATTTGATTTGAGAACCTGGAGCCCCCTCCCTCTTCCCCCGACCAGAGGCAAAGGCCAGCCATTAGAAAGCAGTGTGGTGCATGAGACCATATAGGCAGGGGGAGGGCTGGACATGTAGAAAGGAAACTCGGAGTCTGTCATCGGGCCAGGAACAAAGTCTGCTTCAGACCACCCATCTGGAGGAAGATGTCCTATGGTGAGTCCTGGGCTGTGGCTTCTCTGGCGGCTCTGGCTGTGTTCTGTCTCTGGGGTGCGGAGGCGGGGGTTGGAGGGTGGAGTTGGTACATGGAAAGGTAGGCACATATGTGACCTTTCCTCCTCTTCCAGCTCCAGCATTAGCCCAGCTTCAGTGCCTGCACACCCTCAGGAGCCAAATATATGTGCAGAAGCCAGTGCAGAAGTAAAGGCGGCTCCCAAACTGGAGGAACGTCAACTCCAGCAGCCTCGCCAGAGCTGCAGCCAGCACCAGCATCCATTTCATCAGCCGGCCTGTGGCACGTGAGCAACATTCCACAGCACCCCGCCGGACCTGCACCTGTGCCCAAGAGCTGGAAAGTCACCTATCCCTCCGCAGGTAGAACCGTCGCTGGTGCCAGCAGTGGATCTGGCACATTGCCCACCACCCCTGAAAAGGAACTGGTTTTAGGAAATTCCTCAGTGCCAGCTACGAAGCTTCTTGAACTGCTCCCCGACCCAGAACTCCCTTTACCTTGCCTTTTGAACATTTGTTTTGGTGTTATATATTTGTTTTAACTATTGTGTATGTTAACATATTTCAACTTGTAAATTACATGTCATAAAATGTTTTTCTTTTAAACTGTGCAAATCATGAGCTTTATGTACATTCATGAGGCTGTGCAAACATCACCACCATCTATTTGCAGAATATTTATCTCTCCAAATGGAAACCTTTACCAAAAGATTCATTCCCCATCCCTCCCTTTCTCAGCCCCTGGCAACCTCTAACCTGCTTTCTGCCTGTGTTCTTTTGCCCATTCTGGATGTTTCCTATAAAGGGAACCCTACCACAGCTGCCTTTCTGTGGCTGCTCACATATTTCAAGAAGGGACAGATTAGTTTGTTTTCTGTTTTAATTTGCACTAGGATTTTTGTTATTTGAAGGGGAAATCCCAGATGAATTAAAGATTCGATCTAAAAAAGAAAAGTCCTTTTAGTTAGAATGTGCGTAACTGGTCGGGAAACATCTGGTTCTTCCTGTGCCCAAAACAAAAGCAAGAAAAATGCAGAAAGCTGGAGAGAAAAACCACACACTGAGAAGCGTTCCTACAACCCAAGGCCAGAGAAAGAGTTAACACCCTGTCATGAGGAAACTCCCTAAAGGCAAGGTGTTGACAACGGACAGAGAGCAAACACATGCATTCCCAGGGAGAGGCAGTGCACACTCCAGTACATGACCGAGACACCTGACCTCCCCGTGGCCCCGCGCACTCCGTACACACTGCGGGGAGGCCGCTGGCTCTCAGACCCGCAGGCTTCTGGTCAGGAGGCAAGCAGCCCGGGGACAAAGGCAGAGAACACAGGCCCCAGCAGAGCCCCTGGAGAGAAGTGGGAAGGCCCAGCCCTGAAAGAACAGGGGACAGGACCCTGCAGGCTCCCGCAGGTGCTCACCTTCTCCTGGCAATGCTCATTCCACAAATACTTGCACAGTTTTTAAAAGATGTATATTCCAGACCACCCATCAGAGCACTGGTGAAATAGCTGGGTATGGGGAACACTTATGTCCATGTAGAGAGGTCGGGATTTTACCCGCCCTGCTTCACACGGAGGAGTGGAGTGCAGCAGCTGTTAAAGGAGGTGCAGGGGTCTCTATGGGCCGCAGATGAAGACCTCAGTGATGCTCTGAGGCGAGACATGTGGACCAACCACCTGCATCCAGAAGCCCACCTGTTTGACAGCATGTGATTTCAATAGGCGGACATGCATATGTGTAAATTCATGTGACAGAGACAGAGGAGACAGAATGAGAAGCAGAGAGCCTGAGAGAAGCCCACCAAACCTCTCATGATGGTTACCTCTGAAGGTGACACTTGCAAATCAATTCTCCTTTAGATGGTGGTTAAATTTTTTATAAAGTGCATTGCTTTTATAATTCTAAAAACATTAAAGTCATGCTAATGTTATCCACTTATCACTCATTTATGGAGTTAAGGCAATTACTCAGTTTTAAATTTTTATTCTTCCCAGAGGATATTTTTCCCCCATTGATTTTTAGACAGTGTGAAAGAGAAGGTGGCGGGGTGGGAGTTGGGGGGGAGACACAGAGAGAGAGAAACATCATCGATCGCTCACCTCTGTACCTGCCTAGACTGGGCCAGGGAGCCAACCCACAACCCAGTAGGCGGGCTGATGCTCTAACCAGCCAGGGCCAGTTTTAATTTTTAAAGGTGATTATCACAAGGAAAATACGGATTATAGTAAAATAGTGACTTCTAAAAAGTAAAGTTATAGTGGGGGTGTTTGAAGCTGACACAGAATGAACAGGAAAAAAAGAATTTCCACTAGAGCAGCAGTCACCAGCCAGTGGTCCATGGACCACTGGTGGTCCCTGAGGTCTGAATGATTGGTGACTACTGCACTAGAGGGATGGGTGGAAAACCGGGAATACACAGCACCCAGAGGACATCAGAATGGAGTTGTCAGATGCTTCCAACAGAAACTGGATGGCTTCTACAAGGAGCCAATCCTCCGAGATAGACAAGATGTTTGCATGCTTCCATGATGGTGCTCCTTTCTCCCACCCCCTCCTCACCAAAAAGCTCAGGATGCTGCTTCTAAAAAGTAAGAAGCCACGGGAAGTTGTGTTGGTGATCAGAACACACATCAGTGCTATGGTTGTACCTCAGGTTCCAGCCCTGAAATCCTGGAAGGGGTTAATGTAGGGACAAGAAAAAGGCCTTTCTTATCTTTGTTGTGACCTTCCACAATTTATGAAAAACACCTGGTAATTAAACCCAAGATTTTTGGCTCCTCTGGTTCAGACAGCTCTTCTGTTCAAACTTTGGGACAAGCTCCCAAGGTTGCATTCCCGCATCTTCCTCCTCCTTGCTGTTTTCACAATCAGGGATAATTCACATCAAGGACTCTCTAGTTAGTAGAAAGTTTCCTTCTTTCTCCCCTTCAAACAAACCTCTTTTAAATGCTTCATAACTTTTATTTTAAGTTTATTTTACAGGCTTGGAAAAAATACTGATAAGACATCTCCTTAGGATATCTGTCAGACTACCTCCTGAAAAGCAAACAAAATAACTTTTCAAGACACACACGTCCCCCACAACCTCCTCCCAATCTGCTCAACTTCAACACAATCACTACCTCCCTTCCTTGTCATCTAACATCAGCAACCAATTGTTCTTTGAAAGTGAAAGCCATTCTTTCTTCCCCTGTCCTATATTGATGAGCAATACTTGGCACTTTTCTCCCTCAGAAAGTAAAATAAATTTCCTCCCCACATCTATCTCTTTTCTCAGTTATGAATTATTTCACAGCCCGAGTCACTGGCCAAACTCTAACAGTTAATTCAGGCCTTCATAATGCTGTCACTGACTTTGATCTTCTAGAAGATAATGAGAGCAAAAAATTTCAGGAATGTCTCCATGAAAACAAGAATCTTGTTCATGTTGCCCATGACCTTATTCAGAAACTCTCCTCGTGCTAGTAATGTTCGATCCCCGTATTTCAAGGAGTGTTTATATGAAGCATTTATGACTTGGAGTCAAAGACGGAAGATTCTGGAAAACAGCCACTTCAGTCAGTTCTCTACCTGATGGAAAATGGGGCCCTGGAACCGACTACAGATTTGGACAATCTCCTGGTACTGTACACAGCATAGCGGCGGGGGAGGGGAGGGACACACAACCTAAATCCCTTGACCTTACTGATGAACAATAGGTTCTAGAGTGGGCTCAACAGAAGTGGAAGTTGAGCATGGTACACATCCATGGGGTCTACACCAACCCTAATGCACTGTCCTTCATCCAGCTGGGTCCCAGAATGTGCTCAGGAACACTGAAGTTATGAGAAAGGTTTAGAAACTCTATGAAAACAAGTCATTTTCCCCCCTGGATTGTGGCCAGACTGTGGATGACCCTATTTTCCAAGCCCTTTTCTGGAGGCTATCAAGCATAATTCTTAGAATGTTTCATGCTTATTTGGAAAAGAGATGTAGATGAGTTCAAGAAGCTTTGAGAAAACATGCTGGACAAAGGGATCAAGGTCATCTGCTATGGAAATATGCGATCTTCCAGAACATTTCAAGCGACTGACCTGTGAGCTCTCCACAAGGGTAAGTTGGGAGTGGTGAAAGTTAGCTAAATGGTTCATCTGCAGTACACAGTGAAAGGAGAGACCACAGTACAGAATGCTACAGAAGTTACCACATAAGACCAAGCAATAAGGCCCTACCATGGACACTGTTTAACAGTAAACTTACAAGAACCCGTCATAGCTCCTAGCAAAAACCAAAAGCCAGAAGTTGAAAGTTGAGGGTAGCCAACCTACATGGGATTTATGTGTGTGTGAATGTGTGCATTCTAATTTAATCCTTCATGCTGGCTGGTTCTTGGTCTTATGAGGTCTGTTTCAATTTGAGAATACGCAAGTGACAACACAGTTCCCCACCCTCCCCTTAGGCTGGACATGTCTGTGTCCAGTAACAGATCAGCATGATATCCACTGAGTAGGTGGCTGCTCTGCAATGAGGGACTTCGGATGTAGACACTGTAGAACCACCATGGCCCTCGTTACAGTTCTATACTCCATTCTTGGTTTTCCACTTAAGCTTAATGGCTTTAAAAAAAATAAGACTTGAAACTCTAGTTTTCTAGACCTTTTATAGTGTACAGTATTTTACATACCTGAGCTGTAGTAAAAGCTTGTTAATTTAATTAAAAAAATAATAAACAACAGTCCTTCTCCTCAGGAGGCTATTCAGTGTTGTGTTCAGTGTTCCAGTCCTTCTCCTTAGTGAGCACATACATGTGTGTGCCTCTGCTCCCATGCACACATATGTGTGCATGTGCAGGTGCTCGAGCATGTTCAAATATGTGCCTGTGTAAAATGTACAGCTTGATTTGACCCTTCTAGTGTTTTCTTTCCTGCAAATGCAGATGCAGTCAAGCATCAGGGATACTTGTCTATAATCTGGAATCACTCACCAGATGAATTAAAACAACACCTCAGTTGTGTTTCATCTGTATAGCCTTCTAATCGTGGGTACTGAAATGGGCATGAGAGTGTGGTGGGAGAAAACGTGGTCACAAGTAGCACTGTGGCCAGCACGTCTCCAGGAAAGTGCTAGGAATCCAGAGTTAAGAGCAGGTGATCTGGTGTCAGCCAACATGGCCTCACTGGTGTCTGGAGAAATGGGTTAGCCCCTCTTCCTAATAACTTTCTTCCTATGCCAATGGTTTGACAGAATATATTTTGGAGAGTGTAGGTCATGAAATCTGTCCTGCTGATCACAGTATTCCAGGTAGGACCAATGGGGGAGATTTCCCAGGACCAGTCAGAGTATACCATCAATGAGTTTGAAAATTTTTGCTCTGCCAAGCAACAGAGTGAACGCTACCTATTTGTATTGAAAATACTGTACAAACTCAAATTTTATTTTGATTCATGATGAAATAACTGTCGTATTTTCAATTTCCCACAAGTAAGAGAAAACGGTACAAAGATCCTTTTGTATTATTTCCTTCCTGTTACTCTCCTTTGCTGTCTATCTTCCATTCAGAAGAATGGCCCAACAGAGGCTCACATCCTAATATATAAAAAGGGGTTGAGTGAATGGTCAACAGAATAATATTGTAATATATTCATTCTCTAACCACCCCTATATCCCAGTGCCTTGTTCACACTTATCAAAGCTCCCTGAGTAATTCATGATCAGCAACCACAAAGGTACTAACAGTTGTTCTGTGTTCCCCTAGCTCCATCTGAGAACCTGTAAGCATCTTCTGAAATCTAAACATCTGCTGTTTTAAGGCCCCCTTTAGGATATATAAAAACAAGAGGACCAGTGCACAAAATTCATGCACTGGGAGGGGGTCTCCTCAGCCCAGCCTGCACCCTCTCCAATCCAGGACCTCTCAGGGGATGTCTGACTGCCAGTTTAAGCCCAATCCCACCTAAACCAGCAGGTGGATTGTGACATCCCTCTCACAATCCAGGACCGCTGGCTCCTAACTGCTCCCCTGCTGATCTGATCGCTCCTAACTACCTCCCCCCCTCACCAGCCTGGTCTCCCCTAACTCTTCCCCCAACTCTGCACTGGCCTGGTCGCCCCTTACTGACCCCCTGCTGGCCTGGTCACCCCCAACTGCTCCCCCATGTTGGCCTGGATGCCCTAACTATCCCCCCTGTCAGCCTGGTTGCCCCCAACTGCCTTCCCACTGGCCTGGTTGCCCCAACTACTCCCCCTGCCAGTCTGATTGCCCCACATAGCCTGCTGTTCAGTCATCTGATTGTCCTTCACTATCTCCCCTGCTGGCCTGGTCACCCCATGCGGCCTGCTGTTCAGTCATTTGGTCATCCCTCACCAACCCCGCTGCTAGCCTTGGTGCCCCACACAGCCTGATATTTGGTCGTCCATCCACGTGTTTCAGTTGTGGTGGACTCTGGCTTTTTATGTATTAGGATGTTGCTTTCTTTTTGAATCAAATTCAGATGTGAAAATCTGACAATATACAGTGCACGTTACATAAAAAGGGCTCTTAATGTGGTGGATTAGTGTAGACCTCGGGTCTTTTACCAGTTGATACCATGATAGAAAACAACTTTTTTGAAATGATAGTTATCTGGTGTCCAGAAGAAGGGGTTAGTCCAGGAATGGGCAAACTTTTTGACTTGAGGCCACAATGGGTTCTTAAACTGGACCGGAGGGCTGGAACAAAAGCAACCTGACCATGCTGGCACTCTCATCTTGGGCTGCTGGTGAAGGAACGGAGGGGAGAGCAAGAGAACCCTCTGTTCTTTCGGCTCCACGGACTGGATAGAACGGCCAAACGGGCTGGATCCGGCCCATGGGCCGTAGTTTGCCCACGGCTGGGTCCCTCTTCCTAATAGCTCTCTTCCTATGACTATGGTTTGACAGAATCTATTTTGGAGAATGTTGATTATGATTAAATCTGTCCTGCTAGTAACAGGATTCTAGGTTGGATCTATTATAAACTGGAAGGTGGTGGTCTTTTTCTCAAGACCAATTTCTCTCAATTGAGAATTTGTAATTCACAGTATTTGAAAATACATGCTCCATGAAATGCTCCTTCAATTTTACAGGTGTCCACTACACTTTCTTTTAGGATCTTTAGCACTCACTCAACCCCTGTTCTGTATTTGTTGTGCATGTGTATTTTTAACTCAGTAAGAGTAAAAAAAAAGATTCATGTAAAATTCCACAACTTGATCTAGCATTGTTTATAAATTGCCAATTTCTTAAGCATCAGGACTATTGGTATGTATTCTTGAATCATTTGCTTTCTGAAAAAAAAAGTTGACTTTTATCTATATAGCTATCCTAATTCTGGGTCCCAAAAATGTGCCTGTAGATGTGGTTAGAGACAATGGTCCCTCATGTAGGTCTGTGGTGAATGAGTCTCTAGGGAAGAGTTATGATTCTAGAGGAAAGAAAAAAATATCATCTGGTGTCAACTGCACAGTCTCGCTGGTGTCCAAAGGCTGGAATGAGCCTCTCTCACTCGTAACTTTAGTTGTGATATATCTGTTTCTACAGAGTAGATTTTGAAGAGTGTTAGTGATGATGAAATCTGTTCTTCTGGGTACCAACATTCCAGGTAAAACCAATGGGGTAGGGTTCCTCTGAGCAGTCAGGATTACCAGCAGTGTGTTTTTGTCCTGCCAAGCAACACAGTGCACCAAACCTATGTTTAAATTGAAGGCATTGTAGCTGCTGTGGCTCCAAGATTGAGCATCAACCTATGAACCAGAAGGCATGGTTCAATGTCCAGTTAGGTTACATGCTTGAGTTTTGGGCTTGATCCCCAGTGGGGGGCTTGAAGGAGGCAGCCTATCAATGATTCTCTTTTACCATTGATGTTTCTATTTCTCTCTCCCTCTCCTTTTCTCTTGGAAATCAATAAAAATATATAAAAGTTGAAGATAGTGTGAAAATTAATTTTTACACAATGAATAGTTTTAAAATTTCTCATATATAAGAAAACTGTACAAGGACTCTATTTTCTTTCCTGTTTCCCTTTTTGTCATATGTCTTTCAACCAATAGGTTGGCTCAGAAGCTCAGTCCATATTTGTTAACCATTTTCATACCCTCTAGCCTTTTGTTGAAACCAAGAGGAGCTCTTTTATTTCATCATTAATTATCACCAAGGTACTGATGGTTATTTTGTGTCCCTCTATCTTTGAGACCCTGTTAAATGAAACTTATAAAGTAAAAACATTTGTGTTCAAGTAAGCAACCCTTTATTTATGCTATATAGAAATGTTGCTTTAATGTTTTCTTTCTGTTTCTTTTCTTTTTCTCTTGTTGTATTAATCCTCACTTGAGAATATATTTTCCATTCCTTTTCAGAGAGAATGGAAGGGGAGAAAAAGGATGGAGAGGTAGAGGGAGAAAAATGGATGTGAGAGAGACACATCAGACTGGTTCACACACACACACACACACACACACACACACACACACACAGGCGGAGGCGGAGCTGAGGAGGGCAGGAAGGAAAGGGGAGGAGCGAACCACAACCCAACTATGCTTTAGGTTAATGTTGACCTTGTGTCTTTTCCTCATTGAATATATGATAGAAAAGAACATTTTGAAATGAGAGCTCCCATTATAAACTGGATGGTGGGGACTTTCCCTCACAGTTTCCCACCTTGGATTAAGTATTTTGTAATTGGCTTGCCAATGAACTTGATAGGTACATGCTACAGAGAAAGCCCCTGTCTTTCAATAGGCTCACCCTTCTTGCTTTTGGGTCTTTGACCTTTATTTCAAACCTGTTTTATATCTGTGCTTTTTTAAAATTTACCAAGAGTTAAAACAGACCTTTGTGTAAAATTGCATAGCTTGACTTGATCCTCAGTGCTTTCTTTTATATAAATGCAGAGGCCTCAAGCATCAGAAATGTTGGTATTAAATTCTGGAATCAGCCGAAACCGGTTTGGCTCAGTGGTAGAGCGTCGGTCTGTGGACTGAAAGATCCCAGGTTCGATTCCAGTCAAGGGCATGTACATTGGTTGCGGGCACATCCCTGGTAGGGGGTGTGCAAGAGGCAGCTGGTCGATGTTTCTCTCTCATCGACATTTCTAGCTCTCTATCTCTCTCCCTTCCTCTCTGTAAAATATCAATAAAATATATATTTTAAAAATTCTGGAATCACTCACTGGCAGAAAAAAAAAAGTTTGCTGTGCTGGGAATGCAGACGAAAGAGAAGGGTGGCCTGTCTCTGGATAAAGGGGTAAGCCCTTCTCCCTCATAACTTTCTTCTTGAGGTATGTGTTTGCAAAGATAGAGCTTGGAGAGAGAGATAAGTTCTGGATATCAACATTCTGGGTAGGACCATTTGGGAGGCTTCCCAGGAGCAGTCAGAATACCACAGCAGTGGGTTGATTAAACTTATGCCTGGACACTCAACACAGTGCATCTATCCTATATTTGAATGGAAGGTATTATGAAATTTCAAATATTAATTTGATTCATGATGAATAATTGTAGGTTATTCAATAGCCAATATGTAAGAGAACACTTTGTATGCTTTTTTTGCTTCTCTCCTTTGCCATCTGTCTTCTACCCAGTAAGATGGCCTAGCAAAGTTCAGGCTACTTGTGAACTAACCACCACCATACCCTCTAGCTTGTTGTCCTCACCTACCAAATCTCCCTGAATCATTCCTGATCAGCAATCACAAAGGTACTAACGATTGTTCTGTGTTCCTCTAACTCAGTGGTTGGCAAACTCATTAGTCAACAGAGCCAAATATCAACAGTACAATGACTGAAATTTCTTTTGAGAGCCAAAACCAACTTCTGCATATGGTCCACGAAGTTTCAATCGCACTGTACATGCAAGCCCACACATGGTATTTTGTGGAAGAGCCACACTCAAGGGGCAAAGAGCTGCATGTGGCTCGTGAGCTGCAGTTTGCTGACCACTGCCCTAACTCCATCTGAGAACCTGTTAAAGGGACCTTCTGAAGTCTAAACATCTTCTGCTTAATGTTCCCTTTATTTATGATATATATATTTCTTTACTTTTTAAAAACTTTTCAATTCAGACATGATAATATGACAAGGTATGGTATACATTATATACAATATACAAAGCAACCATCATGTGCTGGCTTGTTATTTACTGTGGGTCTTTACCAGTTGATAGCTAATAGAAGAGATCATTTTGAAGTGAGAGCATCCATTGTAAATGGGATGATAAGTTCTTTTTATCAATATCAATTTCTTTGCTTGGATTTAGTATTTTATAATTAGCAGCACAGTGTACTTCACAGGCACATGCTCAGGGAGGAGAGAAACATCAATAAGTTGCCTCCATACATGCCCTGAATGGGGATTGAACCCATCACCTTTGGTGTATGAACAACTCTCCAATCAACCAAACCAAACCTGCCATAACTTCCTTCTTGATATCTCTTTTTACAAAGATTTTGGAGAGTATTGGTAATGATGAAATCTGTCCTGATGGGTAACAGGATTCCAAGTAGGACCAATGGTGTTTTCCAAGAGCAGCCAGAATATACTGGAAGTGGTTTTGGGGAAAAACTACATCCTGCCAAATACAGGGTGTACCCTACAAATTACTCCAATGGAGGTACTGTCGAAATTACATCTCTCAGTTGACTGAAATAATTGAAGCTATTTAATGCCATGTGTGTAAGAGGAAGCTGAGAAGAGACAAATCCATCCTCTTTTCATTTACATGTGGAAAGCTAGTCTACTTAGTCCATCAGTATTGCTACAAGCACAGATTGGGTTATATATGACATTCATTTAAAAGTCAGGTATGAGTGCACCCACTGCGAGATGGTCAGGTCTCAGTCAAGGTTGCACAGACATTAGCTGAAGTCAATAGTCAGCCACATGTCAGAGCCTATAGACTTAATACATTAACCCAGCAAAGCTCCTGCCCAGCTGGCTGCTTGCCCAGCTTGTTGCATTAACTGCTCTTCCAGGGCTGGCCAGTTGAAATAACGGCTGATTCTTGGCAGAGCTGTCATGTGACAGTTGGTTTGGAATGTTCTACATTCAGAGATAGTTTGAGAGTCAAGCAGGTGGTGTGGTCACCTGATCATGAGAAGGGCTCAAGGCAAAAGATCCAACCCTGAATGTGTGTGTGTGTGTGTGTGTGTGTGTGTGTGTGTGTGTGTGTGTAAAAGGAATGAGGGTGTCCATGAGTGCTTATTTTTCCCAAGGGACCTCAGAGAGGCTTTGGTTGGGGAAAAAATGAGTAGGAGGTTGGTCAGGTTTTAGAATCCTTTCCTGACTCAGACCCTTGTCTGCATTTCTTTTCCAAATATTAGGGTGGTGGCCTGGATTGCCCTAAGGGAGTCTAAAGCAGTGACAAAGACACAGATTATTGACTGTTCTATGGAGAAAGATAAACTATATGAGAACATGTTAGCATAGGTAGCTAAATATTAATAAAGGAAGGGAGCAAAGGGAATTGGACATTGTTGAGCCCAATGGGTTGTGGAGCTGAATGGGACATCAAGCCTGCTGCATTCGGAAGCTACAGCTTCACATACCCTCTCGGGGATTACAGCATTTCCCCACCAAAGGGTCAACATCCCTCAGCCCCCAGCTATAGACAGGAAGGAACGCTTTTCTATTTCCCAGGTCCATCTGCCCAGACTATGGGGGAAGGGACAAACAATAAGGGGAGGTTCCTCTGCTGGCACATAGGTGCAGGAGGAGCCAAGATGGCACCGGGTGAGGAGCTTTCACTGTGAGGCATGCATAGGAGAAACTCAGGTGGTGACCACAGGAAGTGGATTCTAGCCTGGGGAAAGGATCGAATTGGGTAAGGGACACAAAACCTGGGAAGGCCTAGGAAACGGATTGGATAGGAGGAGGAACCATCAGAAGCTCGTCAAAGATAGGGAATTTGATTAGTTTGAAATGGTACCGGGTCCTCCCCAAGCCTGAGATAATATAACCCAAGCTTAACAAAACTCTGTGTGTGTGTAACATGTGCTTACCCCATTCATTCATGTGTTCTCTCTCTGTAGCAATCATGAGGGCCTAGCAGCCACCTGGGGCCTGTGGCAAACCACATGGGCTTGGGCATCACGCCAGCCAGAGTGCAGCTGGGAACACAGACTAGGCTAGCCTGATGGGGACAGGCGTGGACTAAGGTGTGGCATGGCACAGAACTTTTGGACACTGGTCTTTGTACTGGGCCTGATGAAGACAAAGCTGGACATTTTTTTCTCTTTTTTTTTCCATGGCAGAACAGACTTTGGGAACCTGGGGCAAATATTTCCACCCAAATAAACCTTACCATCAGACCTCATTATCCCATGTGGGTCCCCAAAAATGCTTTTCTGGTGACACTACAAGGATCCCACTTCCACTGGCAACAAATACATGCAAGTATGGTTTTATATCAATGAACCAAAGATGCCCCGTATTATTGGCCCTTTGTTTTTTACAGCACAGCAGGCTGGACCATTTGTTCAAAAACTACTTGACCCAATTCCAATTCGTACCCATGCTACTGATTAAATTATAGTTGAAGTGAACTCATTTTAGCCATTTCAAGTGTTTGGGTACTGTGGGACCTGTAGTACTGTCTTCTGGCCATAGACCACACGGACCCGGGATATGAACAAACAACTCACTGCAGCCCTCCGGTTCTCTGACCCAGAGCCCCTCACATGGTGCCCAGCAAAATCACTACACACCCCAGGTCCCTGGCTGAGTCTCTCCTCGCCCTGGAGCCACCTTCCCTTTTTATTTTCTAGATGGGGCGCCATCCTGTTGTCTCTGGAAGGCCGCCTGCTGGGGTGAGCTCCCTCTGCATGCTAATCAGTCAAAGTGCTCCCCAAATAAAGCCTGTTTTGTGTTGCTGCCAGCTTTGGTCATATGTTTTCCATTGATCAGCATGAAACCCCTGAACTCAATACACAGAAGAGCTGGAGCCAAGAATCAGGTGCTGCTGTATGTTGTGGGGCAGTGAGGAGGGAGGCTGCCGCCTGGAACTCAGCCACCCAGACCGAGTCCTGAGTGGTTCTGGGAAGAGAACACGTGGCCCCACTTCTTTATACATGTGCAGCCCAGCGGGTATGCCATCAGGCCTTTCCCCTAGAGCTGCAGAAGGAAGCCAGTGGGACAAGTGGGGAGCCATCATCATGGACATGCAAATTATGCATTTGTACATTCGTTTTTATTTTTGAACTTCAGCTTTGCATTGAAATACTATGGGACTATGGGACCTGCATGAGCATAGGAGATATCCAGTCTGTGCATTGTGAGCTTAGGCATGAGACTCAGCAGGCCGAGGGCATCACACAGTGGTGGTTTGGCCTGGCTGCCAGATATGTATGTGCACCCCTGAATGTTTCAGGGACGACAGGTCTGTTCACCGTAATGCTACCAGTAGAAGACATATTAAGTTACACAAAGTAATATAATATGTCAACTCTAAGTTGATATAATGAATAATGATTTAACGTTTTAAAAGGAAATAATGAGTTTAATAATCATTATAATAAATAATGTAAAAATCATTGCAGTAAGCAAACCAGAACATTTATTTTAATTCAGAAGAACCAATTATTAATGAGAAAAACAATATTAATATTCCTTCATAATTGCAGATAACAGTGACTTAATAAATAGGCATTTTGAATTATACACAAACCCAGATTCCAACTTTGTTTCTTGTACAAATCTCCACATACATGTGACATCTTTTTTTGAAATTAATTAAAATACTAATTTTGTCGTTGAAAAAAAAAAAAAGATGATGCAGGCTGCCATGAGTTGGGGATGGGTACAGGGAGTCCTTAAAGGAGCAGGGGGAGGGATGGGTTTAGGGTTACTCAGGTGGAGTTACCAGCCTTGGCTCTGGGAGTCCAACTGGAGCAGGGGTAGGAGACCGACCGTGGGGCCAGCTAGTCAGAACCAGACCCTGCAGAGGAGCAGTGACTTCGGGGGTGGAGCCAGAGCTTTCTGGGTTTCTGTGAAGTCTCCATAGGTCCCATTTTCTGAAGGTTTCTGGAGTTTGTGGTAATTATTGCTTCAGCCACCACTGCCCCTCGTTTCCCTCCTGGATTGGGCTGATCTGATCCCTGCTGTGCCTCCTCTGGGGCTGGGCCCAGCTGTGTTTCCTCCCCTAGTGGACCTTCTCCTGCCATTCCCACCTCCTCCTCATTCATCCTCCCTCAGCACAGGGACACAGACACCAAGAGGTGCACCTGAGTGGTCTGCAGGGAGCCAGTAAGGCCAGGAGCTGGCACAGCCTCAGAATCGCAGCTGAATGCACAGCGGAAGATTGTCTTTCACAGGCACAGTCTACACAAAGACTTGCTGGAGTCATTGTTGCTCCCCATGCAGGATACACCTCCTGTGAATCTGTGCAGCTCAGGCTTACAAACAAGTGCTCCATCTATCCCTGGAGAAGTCTCACCCTCAAGCCCTCATAGCATGTGCCCCTCTCTCATGTGCACTTTCCAGAATGGATATATACAGGACACCTTTGTAGGACCTTCGTATTCACAAAAAGATGAATGTGGAAGACAGGAATGTTCAAATGCATGTCTCTGACAATAGATGAAGAGGAACACAGTGCTTAAATGCACTTGTGTTATCAGCTAAAGACATGGGAGGGAATGACTCCCAGGGGGAGATTTATGGACCCATTAAACACCTAGATGAACTGGGTATGAGTGTTACAGAACAATGAGACCCTGTATCTTTTAGCAATTACTTGAAGAAATATCATAGTCATGTGTGAGGAAGGCATCCCATGGGGTGTTATTAAATGCTATCACAGAGCTCCAGAAGAATGGAATAAATATGAACTTTTCTCTTTGAGTTATGCCCTGTCAAACAGTGTAGAGACTAGCAAGACAGTTCTGTGAGTTCTGCTGCTGAAAACTCAGTACACTGAACCTCTGAGTCCTCAGGGATGCTACCTGCACACTCTCACACTCCGTTCCCAGCCCCAGCCTAGTTCTGACCAAGACACTGCTGGGATTCTGAAACCTCAGACTAATAGAACTTTCTTCTCTCTCTTTTTTCAACTAGGTGTAGTCTTCCTTAATTTTAATTTATTGAAAATACTTTAGAGTTTAGGTCAGTGGAAAGAAAACTGACACCAAATATTTTTTCCTAATTTTATTTTTCAATTAGAGTTTACATTCAATATTATTTTGTATTTGTTTCAGGTGTACAGCATAATGGCCAGACAATTATATACTTTGAAAGATACAAAATAAACCCAAAAAACAAAAAACAAAACCTAGTGGGTATTATGCTAAGAGAAAAAGTCAGATAAAGTCAAATAAGGTATGATTTCACTTACATGTGGAATGGAAAGGACAATATAAATAAACAAACAAAAACAAATTCATAGATACAGATATCAGAGTGATGATTGCCAGAGAAAGATGGGTTAGGGAACTGATTGAAAAAGATGAAGGGATTAAGAAGTACAAATTGTTAGTGATGAAAGAAGAAAACAAGATGTGGCATAGGTAAATGTAGTATTCCCTGCCTCTCACAACCACATCAAAATTACAACTAACATACAGAATAATCATCATTCAGAACAGTCTGAAATCTAGCCAAATGGAAGTCCTACAACTAGAAAATTAAAAAAGAAACCACATTAAGACTAGTAGGAGTGGCAGAGATATGGAATGAGCTGGTCCACACCTACATGTGGTGTGTTTTGAATTGGGAAGGATATCATGGCTGAAGAGGCATCCCGTGAGGAGCAAGGGATCCCAGCCTCACACCAAACCCCTCAACCCAGGGTTCCAGGGCTGGAAAGAGAAATCCCATAACTTCAGGCTATAAAAACCAGCAGGGATTGTGGCTGAATGACACTGGAGGCTGCTGGAGTCCCAGGCAGTTCCTCTCAAAGGGTCAACACATGGACTTACTCAGACTTGTTCCAGTGCTGGGGCAGCAGCTTGAAAGGATCCAGGGACAGATGGGAAGGAACTAAATTGTCTGGCATCAAAGCAAGAACTGGGAGGCAGCTTTCTCCCAGACAAAAGTGCTGGCAGCACTCATTGTTCCTATGCTGAAACCTCCCCCACCACTGAGCTGACTGGCAGGCACCATATATGAGACTCCATCAACCTGGTCCACACTACTTGCCCTGGCCGGGTGATTCCCTGAGACTTCTCCCCACCCAAATTGCAGCTCACCCAAACTGATTGCAGTGGCTTTCTACAAGAATGGCCGATGCTTGCTTAGGCTTCAGACTTCTCTAAAATTTCTCAAATAAGTAGCAGCTGGACTCAGTGTACCCTATATCTCTCTATAAGTGGCCCCAGCCCAGCACTGGCAGCAGTTTTCCAAGCTGCCCCCAAGTTCTTGCCTGATGCCAGACAATTTAGTTCCTCCCCATCTGCCCCTGGATCCTTTCAAGCTACTATTCTGAGTAAGTCTATGTGTCGACCCTTTAAGAGGAACTGCCTGGGACTCCAGCAGCCTCCAGTGTCACCTAGCCAGGCCACTGGACCCTACAGGGCACCTACTACACAAGGCCCTCTACTAATTTCAAGAGTCATAGCAACTCTACCTAATACATAGAAACAAATACAGAGAAGCAGCCAAAATGTGGAGACAAAGAAACCTGTTGCAAACTGGCAGGCACCTGAACCTTCTCCCATTCTGAGGGAGGTCTCCTGCCCCCATGGCTGCTTCGCTTCCCATGCACAGCTCAAATTGGGACCCAGGTAACAGACAGAGATGTGGCTGACAGCAACTGCCATTTCACTGCAACAAGACTTGTTTGAGAGGCCTTGTACCCATGGTGTGGGCAAGTGGGTTTTTAATAGCCAAGTCCAACCTAGTAGCAGGAATGCTCAGGCCCTTCTCAAGAAGCCAAACAATCAATTCCACTAATACACACATGGTAAATAAGATAGTTGCTAGTGTTGAGTCTGACAGATGAATAGTAGCCTATTTCTTAGAGGAAATCAATGTGGCTAATGGAAATAAATGAATATTCTAGAAAAACTGAGTGTACTGTACAAAAAGCTGTTCCTATAGTATTAACAAAAATTCTTATTGGCAGAGCGTCTCATGGTAAAACTGCACAACATGTTATGAACCTAATGCAGTCATAGTGTAGTGCAAATAATTAAAATGTAAAAGCTATCAAGACTAACTATAAAATTTACAAAAGTCTCCTATTATCTAAAGTAAAAAAGGGGGTGACAGTGGAAGAATATCATGTAAGGAAAAATATCCTGAGAATAATTTACATCTAAAAAATTTGTTTTTGTACTTTAGAAAATTAACCTTTATTTGAAACGCTAACAGCAAGATACCAATAAAAATACACACATGGTGTCAAAATAAGCCAAAGGAAAATTATTTGGGGCGAGAGGAATGAAAAAGGATCCCATGTCAAATTTAAAGAGAATATCCCTTTATTAACTTTTGGTCGAGAATATGTTTGTATATTTTCAGAAAACAACTCTGAGACCATATGGAATCCAGTAACAGAGAGGAATAGACAGAAGTGCTCCAGCCATGAAGACAGAAGAGAAACTATTCAGAGATGGAAGATGCTGACGATGCCTCACCATACCAGCAGACAGCAGCTGCATGCTGCTGAAGGATGCCCAGGACCAACCCAGAGATGGTTGGACATGCATTACTACCATTTGTCCACCAACCAGATCTGAAATATCATGGCTGACATGTACACATAAGGAACTATTTGACATTAAAATTGGGACTCAAAAGAACTGTTGGCCCAGAAAGGAACTCACTACAGACTGATTTATTTGCCTCTCAGCATAACCATTAAGGCTTGTCGCAGTTTAGATTTTTACAAGTGTATTTCTTGGATCACATGACCTCACACATCTAGAGGAAATAATGAACAACATAGACTGGTGAACAAAAATAGACCCAGAAAAAGAGAAGCAGCGATCAGACTCTCAAACCACAGAGGGAAAGTAGGGGAGGGTGGGGGTAAGGGGAAGAGATCAACCAAAGGACTTGTGTGCATGCACATGGGCCTAGCCAGGGGCTATGGACAACAAGGGGGTGGGAGAATATGTAGGGAGGGGTTTGGGATGGGAATGGGGGGATAAAGACAATTATGTGATACCATAATCAATAAAAATAAATTTTAAAAAATAAAAGCAGCAAGAGAAAAACAGTTTCCTATAAGGGCGTAACCATAATACTGTCAGCTGATTTATCAACAGAAACTATGCAGGCCAGAAGGAAGTGGCAAGAAATATTCAAATTGATGAACAGCAAGAACCTACAACCAAGATTACTCTACCCAACAAAGCTATCATTCAGAATTGAAGGTCAGATAAAGAGCTTCACATATAAGAAAAAGCTAAAGGAGTTCATCACTGCCAGACCAGTATTATATAAAATGCTAAAGGGTATTCTTTAAGAAGAGGAAGAGGAAGAAAAAGGTAAAGATAAAATTATGAACAACAAAGTGACAACAAATACATACCGTGTTTCCCGGAAAATAAGACATTCTCCGAAAATAAGACCTACTTACAGGTTTCCTTCTGAGTGAAATATAAGGCATCCCCCCAAAAATAAGGTCCCCAGGCTCTGTCTCAGAATGAAAATTAATTTACCATAAACTGGTCGCTAGGGCCTCCTCGACTGGCATCTAGCAAGTCCTGACATTACTGCTGTGTGAATGGAGAGAAATCAGTGTGGAAACTGTGAAACCTAAACTGCAAGAAGTTGTGACTTGGGTGAAGAATTCATGGGAGAAAATCACTGACAGTTGCATTGCAAATGCACTGAGAGCAGGCTACCTTGACAAGAAGTACTCATTTAAAGAAAGTGCTATTGCTAAACATGAGAGATTTGGTCCACTGATTCTGAAAGAAATGGAGTCACAGGAAATTCAGGAATTGGATTGTTATGATGATGTTCCAGAAGATGATGACATGATTATCATTGAATAAATGAGTCAATTCTTGATACTGTAGGATTCACAGTTTGTCTGGTTTGTGTTGACAACTACCGTACTACCGTACTGTATACAGGTAATAAATTTTCTTTATTTTCATTTAACAATAAATGTGTACCGTATACTTCTTCATGAAAAAATAAGACATCCCCTGAAAATAAGACCTAGCACATCTTTGGGAGCAAAAATTAATATAAGGCACTGTCTTATTTTTGGAGAAATAGGGCTATCTATCTACAAGTGAATCTAAAAATCAAGTGAATAAAAAATCTGATGAACAAAATAAACTGGTGAATATAATAGAATCAGAGTCATAGAAAGGGAGTAGACTGACAATTCTTGGGGGGAAGGGAGTGTGGGGTGTGTGGGAAGAGACTAGACAAAAATTGTAGACTTATGGATGAGGACAGTGGGCAGAGGGAAAGGGCAGAGGGTGGGGTGGGAACCGGGTGGAGGGGAGCTATGTCGGGGGAGGGGGGACGAGGAGAGGAACAACTGCAATAATCTAAACAATAAATATTTCTTTTAAAAAATGAAAATAGTGTAAGAAGCCTCTGGGACAACTTCAAGCATATTGGCATTCATATCATGGGGGTGCCGGCAGGAGAAGAGAGAGAGCAAGAATTAAAAACTTACTTGAAATAATGACAGAAAACTTCCCTTACCTGGTGAAAGAAATAGACATATAAGTCTAGGAAGGGCAGAGAGTCCCCAACAAGAGGAACCCAAAGAGGCCCACACCAAGATGTAGTTAAAATGTAAAAAATTAATGACAAAGAGAGAATCTTAAAAACAGCAGGAGAAAAGCAGTTACCTGCAAGGGGGAGCCCATACCCTTGACAGAAACTTTTCAGGCCAAAAGGGAGTGGCAAGAAATATTCAAATGATAAAAAGCAAGGACCTATAAGCAAGATTACCCAGCAAAGCTATCATTTAGAATTGAAAGTCAGATAATGAGCTTCATAGACAAGAAAAGGCTAAAGGAGTTCATCACCACCAAACCAGTATTATATGAAATGTGAAGGGTCTTGAAGAAGAAGGAGGGAGAGGAAGAGGAGGAGGGGGGGTGATAGAAAAGAAAGAAAAAAATATGAACAATAAAATGGCAATAAATACATATCAATAATTGAATCTAAAAATGAAAATAAGCAAGCAAGGAATGTAATGAATAAGATAAACTGATGAATTAAACAGAACCAGTGGCATGGAAACATGGAACAGACTGAAGACTCTCAGAGGAAAGTGAGAGGCTGGGGGGAGATTTATCAAAGAACTTATATACATATGGACACAGACAATAGGGTGGTGAAGGCCTGGGTTGGAGTGGGATCCAGTGGAGGAGGGCAATGAAGGGGAAAAGGGCGGCGGGGAGGAAGGGATGTCTGTAATACTCTCAACAATAATGATTAAAAGAGCAAAAACACCCTTAGACAAATTAGTAGTCATGGGGATGCAAAATATGGCATAGGAAATATAATCAATAATATAATAACTATGCATGGTGTCAGATGGTTACTGGAAATATCAGGGTGAATACTTGGTAAAGTATATGATTGTCTAACTACTAAGCTGTACACCTGAAACTAAAACAACATAATGTTAAAGGGAAACTGTAATTAAAATTTTAAAAAGAGCCGAAACTGGTTTGGCTCAGTGGATAGAGCGTCGGCTTACGGACTGAAAGGTCCCGGATTTGATTCCAGTTAAGGGCATGTGCCTTGGTTGCCGGCACATCCCGAGTGGGGGCTGTGCAAGAGGCAGCTGATGGATGATTCTCTCTCATCGATGTTTCTAACTCTCTATCCCTCTCTCTTCCTCTCTGTAAAAAAAAACTCAATAAAATATATATTTTTAAAATTTTTTAAAAGAGAGAAGTTTAAAAATGTCTCTGTAAGTTTTGCCATCCACACACTCCGTAGATGAGTTCATCCAATGTGTTCATTCAAGGTTGGCTGTGTTAAAAAGGGACAGACTCAAGGAGGAGACTAATTTCAAGAGGCTGCTTGGAGAATTATGTCAACGCAGGGATCCCTAAGAAATCCAGAACCTCTGAACAATGAAGACAGCGGGAAGGCAAGGAACAGAAAGAATGGATAACATATTCTTCTTTTCCATTCATAATTTTCTAGTAAACCTTATTATTCACATTTTTATGTACCCTTAGAAAAATGAGGTATAACACACATACAGAAAAAAGATAAAACATAAGTGTCAAGTTCAAGGATTTATCATTAAATGACTACCTGGTCATAAAAACGGAAATTACCAGCACCTGAAACTCCTCTTGGCTCCCTTCTTTCCAGAGCCAACCAGTGTAATCTCTCACCTGTAGCCTTTCCCTGGTTGGAATGATTGTGTGTACAGTAACCGGGTTTGCATTCCTTGATATCTGGGCTATTTCTCTCCTGATACATTTCTGACATTCAACCATGTTGCTGTGTTTATTGTCTCCATTCTGTTTTGTTTTGCTTGTGTTTAGTACTCCTTTGTAGTAATGGATGATGATTTACCCACTCTCCTGTTGATGGACATTTGGCTTGATCATTTTAGTGTGTGTCATGGTGCACATGGACATACGTTTCTTTCATGTATATTGCTAGAAATGTTCATATCCATCACTATCTGCTATTTAAAATTTAAAGCTGAAAAGGACTGTTGTAAGAGACCTTAAAAAAAAAGTAATTTGATTTTTTAAATAAATCTTTATTGTTCATATTATTACAAATATACCTCATTTCCCCCCCTCCATTGCTCCCCTCCACCAGGTTCCCATCCCACCCTCTGCCCTTTCCCCATCCCCCATTGTCCTCATCCATAGGTGCACAGTTTATGTTCAGTCTCTTCCCGCATCCCTTACTCTCCTTTACCCCAAGAATTGTCAGTCCACTCCCCTTCCATACCTCTAATTCTATTATATTCAACAGTTAATATTGTTCATCATGATTTTTACTTCCCTTGGTTTTTAGATTCACTTGTTGATAGTTACGTATTTGTTGTTCATAATTTTTATCTTTATTTTCTTCCTCTTCCTAAAGAACCCTTTTTAGCAATTCATATAATTCTGGCTTGGCAGTGATGAACTCTTTTAGCTTAAATTTACTTGTGAAACTCTTTATCTGGCCTTCAATTCTGAGTGATAGCTTTGCTGGGTAGAGTATTTTTGGCTGTAGGTTCTTATTTATTCATCACCTTGAGTATTTCTTGCCATTCCTGTCTGGCCTGCATGGCTTCTGTTGAGAAATCAGCTGACAATTGTATGGGTGCTCCTTTATAGGTAACTACCTGATTTTGTCTTGCGTGTTTTTAATATTCTCTCTTTGTATTTTGCTCTTGGAATTTTAATTACGATGTGTCTTGGTGTGGTCCTCTTTGGATTTCTTTTGTTTGGAGTTCTGTGTGCTTCCTGGACTTGTAAGTCTATTTCTTTCACCAGGTGGGGGAAGTTTTCTGTCACTATTTCTTTCAATATGTTTTTAGCTTTGTTCAGAAGGTTGTGCTAATGGTTGTTCTGCTGTTTGGTCTAATTAGCATATTAGATCTTTATTATATAGTATTATGTATAACAGGATATTGTAAAAATTAAGTTATGAAATTTTTATTAAAATGTTTATTTATTTATTTTATTGTTTAAAGTATTACAAATAGTAGTACATATGTCTCCTTTTTTCCCCAGTTGACATTTCCCCAGCCTCCCCTACCTCCTGGCACATGTCCTCACCCTCCTCCCAGTGTCTTGCATCCACTGGTTATGCTTATATGCATGAATACATGTCCTTTGGTTGATCTCTTACCCACCCCCAACCCTCCCCCCCCAAAAAACCCACAAAACTGCCCCAGCCTTCCCGCTGTAGTTTGACAGTAGTTTGACAGCATTCTCTGCCTCTGTATCTATTTTTGTTCATCAGGTTATAATGTTCCTTATTTTTCATAAATGAGTGAGATCATGTGGTATTTTTTTTTCCACTGACTGGCTTATTTCACTTAGCATAATGCTTTCCGCTTCCATCATGCTGCTGCAAATGGTAAGAATTTCTTCTTTTTTATAGCAGCATAGTACTCCATTGTGTAGATGTACCACAGTTCTCTAATCTACTCATCTGCTGATGGGCATTTAGGCTGTTACCAAATCTTAGCTATGGTGAATTGTGCTGCTATGAACATAGGGGTGTATATATCCTTTCTCATTGGTGTTTCTGATTTCTTGGGATATATTCCTAAAAGTTGGATCACTGGGTCAAATGGGAGTTCCATTTTTAATTTTTTTAGGAAACTCCATGCTGTTCTCCACAGTGGCTGCACCAGTCTGCATTCCCACCAGCTAAGATTTGGAAACAGTGCCCATGTGATCTCACTCATATGTGGGATATAATGATCAACATAGTTTGATGAACAAGAATAGATCCAGAGACAAATGGCAGGGGAGCAGGTGGTTAAAAAGCAACCAAAGAACTTGTATGCATGCATATTAACATAACCAATAGACACAGATACTTGGGCAGTGGGGGCTTGCCCCAGGGTAGGAGTGGCTGGTGTGGGGGTTAATTGGGGGAAAAGAATACATATGTAAAACTTTAAATAATAAATGAAGGGGAAGGAGGAGGAGGAGAAGGAGGAGGAGGAGGAGGAGGAGGAGGAAGAGGAGGAGAAATAGGGTCCTCTGTCAAGCCGCGCAAATTGTCTATATTTACACTACAGCTCCAGTCTTCCACAGATGGGGAAACAGAGGCCTAGCGAGAGCCAGTGACTTCTCCAAGGGCCCAGAACCTATTTCTTGCTGGATCTAGCTGTGATCTTAGCCATTCTCCATGGTCAGCCCCAAATTAACCAGCAGGACTGGTGCTCTCAGACGAGGTTGCGGGGAGGGTATGAGGAGAGCAGCAAGTGCAACATTCCCCTTTGCTTAGGGCTTTTCTTATATTCTTGTGAAATCCTGAAAAGGCTTTGAAAGTGATATTATTGATATCCCCATTTTACAGAAGAGGAAACTGTGGCTCAGAGAGATAAAGTCACCTCAAAGCACACAGTGGTGGAAGAAGGCTCTAGATCCAGCGGCAGACTTATTGAGTAAAGGGAGGGACGGTGGGCATGCGGGGGACACAGTGAATTCTGTGGTTTGGAGAGTCCAGTCGGGCTTCCCCAACCACAAGGGGCAGATATGCCTGTGCTTCCTGGGCTTGGCCATCTCTACCAGCTTTCAGAGTTCCAGAAGGGGAAAAACCCATTCCCATCCCGCCTCGCCGCCCTCCCCTCTGGTTGGCAGAATTCTCCCCTGCATACACTCAGCAACATCAGGTGGGCATGAGGGTGGCATTCAGAGTCCCAGAGGACAGGCGGGGCTGGTGTGAGTTGTAACGGGACCTTCCAGTCCCCTCTGGCCCAGGGCCTGCTGAAGGTGATGGTATCAGAGAAGGCTCAGTAGCGAGCCAGGACATTTTATTCCTGCTGGACACTAGGACTCATCTCTCCATTCCCTGGTGTCAGTCAAGTATGGGAAGAGCATGGACTTCCATCCCCCACTCAGCAGGGAAGAGGAGGTGTGCCCTCTGCCTACTGGGGTGGGGTCAGAGGAGGCTTTCTCCATCACTCAGTGGCAATGAGTTACCGTGGGTCAGAGAGGTCCCGGGTGAGCACTCATGAAGCATTCATAATGGTCCCTACCACCGAGCCCCGCTGGGGAGCTGGAACGCTACACCCCTAATCCCAGCAGTAAGGAGAACCTCACTCTCGGGGGTTACAGGCCAAGTGGGGCACCTGGATGTCTACACTCACCTGGCAGTAATCAGCAGGACCCTCACCCATTGAGTGGTGTCAGAAAATCCAGCAAAAAGAGAACATTTAAATAAAACCTAGAGTCTAATAATATAATACCCAATATCTCCAGATTTCAATCCATGCCCCTCCCCCCTAGCCTTCAGTAACAGGTGGAAGATGCGGAGGTTGGAAGTAGTAGCCAGGTTTGGGTGCCTTTGGCCCCTCAGCACCTTGGTGCTGGCGAGTGGTGCAGTGTATTATGATGGTGATAGTCCTGTGAATGAGAGTTGGACAAAGATTGGTATGAAGTCCAGGCACACACTTTTTGACAAATCTAGAATGTCTTTATATTTGGGTTGGTTATTCCTTGAAGGTAAAGCCTGATGAATTTTTTGTGATTATTCCTTTTTTTGCCTACAGTTTGGGCTAATTTTCATGTATATCTATTATCTTATGAATAGTTTAGGATTAGATTCAGGATTGACAGCCATAAAAAACACTGTTGGGTTCTTTTATGGTTTTTTAAAAAAAATTTTTATTGATTTTAGAGAGAGAGAAAAACATAGATAGGTTGCCTCCTGAACAGCCCTGCCGGGATCAAGCTTGCAACCTAGTTATGTGCCCTGACCAGGAATCAAACCAACAACACTCAACTACTGAGCCATACTGTGCAGGGCAGATTCTTTTAAGTTTTATCCTTAAGGCATCTGTCACCTCTGCACTCCACTCTAACCACAGGGAGGAGACGCATGCCAATGCTTGTAAAATGGAACCTTCAGAAGTCCTTCATTTTCAAACTGGGAATCTGAAAGCGTCCATCCTTAATGAGTGTAAAATTCTTATTTCTTAAAAATTTTGATTTTTTTACAAACTGGTGCTTTTTAAAGAGATTATCAATTGGGTCGGTTTATTTTTTATGTCAAGTAAAGCAACCCAATTGATAATTGGGAGGAAGCAAAAATAAATGTGGGTCTGATTTCACATCCAGGTTGTGGATCCATGTGATCAGAGGTCTTCCCTTGCGTCATGACAATTCCTTTCTGACTCTTGTGAATACTATTTTAAAGTTTAGGTATGTGTTCTTTTTAATTGCGACATGAAAATCCTCGTGAATATTTCAGTATGTCACGGTACCTAGAACATTAGCTAAGAGAATTCCTGTGGGTTTCCATGACGCTAGTTCAGACCTTTTCAAGTGACTGAAAAGATTATTTACTTCCTTCTGGGATATTTCTTTATATTTCTATGATGCACAATGTAACCTTTAAGTTACTGTAACAACTTTATCAAGATATAATTCACATATAGTACAGGTCACACTTTCAGGTATGAAATTCAGTGTTGTTGTTGTTTTTTTGGTATATTCATAGAACAGTACAATATCACCACAATCCATTTTAGAATCCTTATATTATCCCTCAAATACCTTACTCATTAGGAGACAGTCACATTTCCCCTAAGTCCCACGGCCTTGGTAAACACATAATTACTATTTCTATAGATTGGCCTACTTTGAACATTTGATATAAATTAAATGATGGCACGTGGAACCTTTAGTGTCTGGTTTCTTTCACTTATCATAATGTTTTTAAGGTTCATCCATGTTGTGCCATGGATATAGAATGTCATTTATTTTTCATTACTGAATAATATTCCACTGTGTGAATATAGCATAGTTTATTTACCCATGTTTTGGTTGAGCGACATTTGAGTTACTTCCAGTGTTTGGTTATTGCTAATAATGCATATTGACAGGCAGTGGCCCCTTCTCCTTAGCCAGGCCTCAGAGCTTTCAGGGAACTAGCTGTACATCTCGTCTAGCAGAGGGCAAACTCCGGGGAACAGGGTTCCTGGACCAGCAACCCCTGCGTGAGGTGGCAGCTTTTGGATCAAGGCCTATGGCTCTACCTGTTGTTCTTCTTGAGGACACTGGAGGGGTTGGGGGGAGTGCTTTTAAGAACAGAGGTGCCCACACCACCCAGATTCTGCTGGGGTGACACCAAAAGTATAGTCAAGGCAGGCTGCGGGGGCGGGGGGGACGACATACTTACTATACATATTTCTCCATAGGAGGGTAGAAGCCTAACTGTGATTGGTACTACATAGAAAACACAGAGGAAAATCACTGGAAACAAAACCAATGTGTTGGACACACCCTTCCCCATAGTGCAACCTGTTCTCGCTGCTTAGAAACCTCCCTGCCTTTTATTCCCATGAAGGCGCTCTCAGATTGAGTTCTGGCCTCTCTCCCTTGTTGCAATAGCCTTGGATGTGGGGTGACAAAAGCAGGATTACAGTTGTGAGTATATGAAACACAATTTACTCTTGTAAGTTATTCTTTTGTGTAATAATCATAGCCTGCATATCTTTTTCCACATGAACAACTGAACTTACTCTTGCCCACCCCTGTAATGACCTCTGTGTGTTCTCTCTGGGCTGGAGCAGAGGAAGAAGTATGGGCTGCAGAAGGGCCCGCAGGGTGCAGGTGAGATGGCCCGGGACCAGATCTTACAGGAGGAGGTGCTCAGGGATCAGGCTTTTCCTCAAGTGGGCATCAGCGTGACCAACCTCTCTGGAGTGTCGTTGGCCCCACACATCAGCACTGCATACACACTCCCATGAGCCAAGTGATTGCACATCTGGAAGGGTTTCTTGTAAATACACTGACTCAGGAGATCCAACATCTAGTTTCAATGCACCAAGCCTGGGTAATGAAAGATGGGGGGAAATAGGTAAACACTCCAAAAAAAAAAAAAAAAAAACCCAACAAAACAAAACACACACACAAAAAACGCCCACAAATAATGAGAATTAATGACTCTATTCTGAAATTAAGAGAAGTAAATAGTCCAGCTGGTATGGCGTGGTTGAGCATCAACCCATGCACCAAGAAATCACCAGGTTCAATTCCTGGTCAGGGCCCAAACCTTGGTTGCAGGTTCGATCCCCAGCAGGCGATGTGCAGGGAGCAGCTGATCAATGTTTCTCTCTCATTAATGTTTCAATCTCTCTATCCTTCTCCTTTGCTCTCTAAAGATAAAATAAAATCAATTAAAAAACATTTTTAAAAAGACACCTTTGAACTCTAATTTGTCCTTTATAACTCCAGCTTCAAATATGTTTTCTCCACAAATCCTTCTCTGTTCTACTTATCTATATTAATTATGTGGAGCAGCATGAAGTCAGGAACTTTGCATGTTCACCTCTGATTCCCCAGCACCTAGAGCAATGCCTGGCCCATAACATGTGCCCCTTATGGGGCTGAAATTTTCCTTATCGGATTCATTTTTGTATTTTTCCAGAGTTCTAAGAAAAGTGCCTCATACTAGTAGATCAATAATTCTTTGTTAAATAGATATATATGACTATATGTAACAAGTTTGTTTTATATTTAAAGGGAAAATATTTTAAATAATCATGATACCAGAGCCAAACAAATCCAAAGGAAACTCCAGGAAATAAAAATGTACAAATGTACCAAGCAGTTTTTCCGAGTAAGTCCATGTGGGATTTTAAAAAGCAACACAAATGAATTGGATCTGCCAATATCAATGCTGAAGAAGCCAATCCTGAAGCCAAATACTAGCATTTGTTTCCCAAACACTGATTAAAACAAATATCTTTCAATTGCCATAGCTTTGGATCTGTTTTTTATTTTATTTTTTATTTTATTGATATTTTACAGAGAGGAAGGGAGAGAGATAGAGAGATAGAAACGTCGATGAGAGAGAAACACCGACCAGCTGCCTCTTGCACACCCCTACTGGGGATGTGCCTGCAACCAATGTACATGCCCTTGACTGGCATCGAACCCGGGACCTTTCAGTCCGCAGACCTACGCTCTACCACTGAGCCAAACCGGTTTCGGCTGGATCTGTTTTTGATATGCACACTGAGTGTAGCAAATAATATGGAGACTCTAGCTCCCTTGGTTGCTACTTGACATTGAGGAACCTATCCTCACTAGTAAAGCCAGAAATGCCAGCTTCATAACCACAAAAGATAACACTCCTTGGTTCCAGGCAGCCAACATTTATACTGTTGGCATGGACTTCAAAATCGAACACAGCCCCAAAGTAGCCTTCAAGTTTGGAAACTAGCACTGATAATATCTCTTTGATACTCTATATAACCCTATATATACACTCGTAATTATAGAAATTTTAGCATATATTGCTGACCCCCTGTATCTGCAGGTTCTACATTTGCAGATTCTGCATTGTAGATTCAACCAATTTCAAATAAAAAAATACACAGATAAAAAATGTTATGCTGTGGTTGATATGTATTGTGTAGTTAGGCCTATAATTGCTGCCTCTGTATTGAACATGTACATATTTTTTGTCATTATCCTCTAAACTATACAGTATAACAATTATTTACATAGCATTCATATTGTATTTTAGAAAATCTAGAGATGATTTAGAGTATATGGAAGATGTGAATAGGTTATATGGGAAGATGTAAATAGGTTATATGGGACGGTGTAAATAGGTTATATGCAAAGATGTAAATAGGTTATATGCAAATACAGTGCCATTTTATATAAGGGACTTGAGCATCCTTGGATTCTGGTGTCCATGGGGGTCCTGGAACCAATCCCCTGTAGATACCAAAGACAGCTATGTACAAAATTGGAGAGAAGAGTAAAAGAACCTGGAGTACCTTTCACCCAGCATCAACCATTACAGTTGTGAAAGGATTACTCAGACACAAAACCACTAAGAAAAGAATTAGTACTTTCACTGTTTTGCAAGAGAGGCCATACTTGAGAAGCAACTGAGCTCTCCAAATAATATGAAGGTCTTGAGAGAGAGAGAGAAAGAGAGAGAGAGAAAGTTGCCAAGATAGTAGTTTATTCCTTACCTAATTACCATATATCAAGCATTGTCATCATTTTGTAGATGTCAATACTGAAAAATTAGGAATAAAGTTGTGTGCTTAGGTTATTAGCAGTTACAAGAAGGACTCAGGTCTTCCTCTAGATTTTAGAGACTCGTATTATACTAGGTTTTTCTGTCATTTTAAATTTAAGAATGCCAAGTATTTGGAGATTTTGTTGTTGTTTTGCTTTGTCTTTTTTATGACTGTGGTAAATGATGTGCTATGTCAAATAGCAGCAGGGTCAGTGTAATTCCTGCTCGCTTTGCCCCTCCTGGCCAGTTCCTACCCCTTAAACATAGACTTGACCACATAGGCCTGTTCTGCATGGTGTGTTCTTCTATTTGGCAAAATTAATTTATATAGGTGCCACAAGAGATGTTTATTAATACACAAAGATTTCCTTGCTCTTTCTCATCTTGCAATAAGGCAGGTGAAAAACTGAGAAGCCAGATATCTGAAGCCAAGAAGGCCAGTGCTGGTGGTGAGGTGAAGAAGGGTAACCTCACTGCCAAGATACTTAAGACAGAGAAGCCCCACTGCAGCTGAAATCCTGTCCTAGTCTGAGGCATTGGCAGATATTCCCAGTTGGCTATGCATTCCCAAAAGGCCATGTACTAGAGGAAGAATTCAGTAGCTAAATCGAAGGTTGAAAACAAAAAGGAGGAAGTTCTTGTTAGTGTCACAATAATAGTCGGTGGTACCCAAATGGCTAAACTTCGTAAAATGCCTAGGTATTATCCTACTGAAGATGTGTCTCAAAAACTGTTGAGCCACGGCAAGAAACCCTTGTCAGCAAATGAGAAAACTGCAGGCCAGCATCACTCCCAGGACCATTCTGATGGTCTTCACCAGTGCTCCAGAGGCAAGTAGGTGGTTTTCCTGAAGCAGCTGAGCAGTGGCCTGCTACCTGTGACAGGACCTCTGTCCCTTAATCGAGTTCCTCTGTGTGGAACACACCTGAAATTCATCACCACCACCTCCACCAACACTGATGTCAGTGGTGTGAAATCCCCACACATCTCACAGATGCTTACTTCAAGAGGCAGCTGCGCCGAGACTGGTTTGGCTCAGTGGTAGAGCGTCGGTCTGCGGACTGAAAGGTCCCAGGTTCGATTCCGGTCAAGGGCATGTACATTGGTTGCGGGCACATCCCCGGTGGGGGGTGTGCAAGAGGCAGCTGGTCGATGTTTCTCTCTCATTGATGTTTCTACCTCTCTATCTCTCTCCCTTCCTCTCTGTAAAATATCAATAAAATATATTTAAAAAAAAAAAAAGAGGCAGCTGCGAAAGCCCAGACACCAGAAGGATGAGATCTTCAACAGAGAGAAAGAGAAATACGAGATTACAGACAGGACAAGGTTGACCAGAAATCCATGGACTCAGAAATTCAGCCAAAAAATAAAGCAATTCTTTGGCTCTTGGGCTACCTCTGCTCTGGTTGCTTTCACCAATGGGCTTTATGCTCACAAACTAAATTTCTTATGAAGAACCTAATTAAATAGCTGATCTGTTTCCTTTGTGTCTTTTTTCTTTTTATTCTAGTCTGCCTGGATATGTGGTTTGACTCAGTTAATTTAATGGAGTGTTAGCCTCTGTGAGTGTGACTAGAGGGGTGGAAGCAGGGAACTTCATCAGCATTATATCTGCATTCTCAACTTCTTTAGGGTCTGGCTTCTCAGCTTTTACACCCAGCACCTACCAATATAAAATACCATTTCCCTAATCACCACCAAACAAGTCAGTACTAAAATGTACATGGATGCCCTGGCTGGGTGGTTCAGCTCTTTGGAGTATCCTTCCATGCAACAAAAGGTTGTGGTTCAATTCCCAGTCAGGACACATACCTAGGTTTCTGATTCAGTTCCTGTCGGCATATATGGGAGGCAACTAACCAATGTTTCCCTTTCAAATTGGTGTTTCTCTCTCCTTCCCTTTCTCTCTAAAAAAATCAATATAGACATATCCTAGGGTGAGGATTCAGAATATAAAAAAATAAAAAATAAATGTACATGGATATGAAATGTGATGTCTTTGAGTCACAAACTTTCATTCCATTCAATTATTTAACATCCATTTCCCTCCCTCTATTCTCAGCCCAACCCCCATAATGATAGTTATTAGTTTATTAAAGCATAGACAGTAAATGAGTAGTTATTTACTCCCCTTTTTTATCCAAAAACCTATTGTACTATATATACTATTATAGACATATAGATATTTTGATCATTCCATAAAAAGTATTTATCTTCACTGCTACATAGTACAGTAGTCCCCTTTTGTCCATGGGGGGATGTGATTCAAGACCTCTAGAGGATGCCTGAAATCATGACTAGACTAAAACCATGTATAGACTGTTTTCTCCTATATATGCATACCTATGATAAAGTTTAATTTGTAAATTGGGCACAGTAAGATCAATAATAATCAGACAGTTATCTATATATGTAAAAGCCTAAGTGACCAAACGACCAATCACTATGACGTGCACTGACCATCAGGGTCAGATGCTCAATGCAGTACCCTGCCTGCTGGAGAGACCCCACTCGCTCCACAGATGCCAGGGAGGGACCACAGGAGGTTGGTTCCAGGGCATGTCCAGCCCATATTGCCTACTCCCACCTGCCAACCACCTTCCAATTAATTTCCTTTCAATGTGCACCGGGTCACTAGTGCTATAATAAAAGTTATGTGAATGTGGGCTCAAAATATTGTTATTTTAGTCACCCATGTGATAAGAGATGACAAAACACTTAGGTGCTGAGATAAAGTAGGCATTGTGATATAGCCTTAGGCTGTTGAATGAACAATAACTCAGGAGGACCATCTGCTTTGGGTGATCCTGGATCACTGAGTCATAACAATGCCAATGGTCCAGAATCCGCTATAGCTGAAGTTTGTTTTTACTAACTAGCTGGCCAGCATATGTAGCATGAACACATTGGACAAAGGGATAATTCACATCCCAAGTGGATGGAGAGGAACTGTGAGATATTTTATCACACGACTCAGGATGGTGCATAATTTAAAACAGGAATTGTTTATTTCTGAAATTTTCCATTTTATATTTTTGGACTGTTTGACTGTAAGTAACTGAAATCATGGAAAACAAAACTGTGGATAAGGACTACTATATGGCACTTTATGGATATTTGGGTTTCCATCATTTGTAATAATATACAACTAGAGGCCCAGTGCACAAGATTCATGCACTCGTGGTGGAGGGGGAAATGGTGGAAGGGAGAGGGGAGTCCGTCAGCGTGACCTGTGCCCTCTCGCAGTCCTTGAGCCCTCAGGGAATGTCCAACTGCTGGCTTAGGCCCACTCCCCACAGTCAGACATCCTTAGTGCTTCTGGCTGAGCAGCACTCCCCCTGTGGGAGTGCACTGACCACCAGGGGGGCAACTCCTGCATTGAGCATCTGCCTTGTGGTGGTCAGTGCATGACATGGCGACAGGTTGTTCCACTGTTTGGTCGATTTGCATATTAGCCTTTTATTATATAAGATATTGTAGTAAATAGCACTAAGTATGAATAGAGAGATAATTAGGTAAGAATAGCCTTTTGCTGAATTAAAGGATTTATGCATTTGAATTTCTATTAAAATGCCAAATTGTTGTACCCATTTATACTCATGTGCAAGAGTGCTTATTTCGCTGAAACCGGTTTGGCTCAGTGGTAGAGGGTCGGTCTGCGGACTGAAGGGTCCCGGGTTCGATTCCGGTCAAGGGCATGTACATTGGTTGCGGGCACATCCCCGGTGGGGGGTGTGCAGGAAGCAGCTGGTCGATGTTTCTCTCTCATCGATGTTTCTAGCTCTCTATCTCTCTCCCTTCCTCTCTGTGAAATATCAATAAAATATATTTTTTTTAAAAGAGTGCTTATTTCACCTTAGCCTGGTAGCTCAGTTGCTTAGAGCATCATCCTGATGCACCAAGGTTGCAGGTTTGATCCTCAGTCAGGTCATATACAAGAATCAACCTATAATGTATAAATAAGTGGAACAACAAATTGATATTTCTCTCTCTCCCTTCCTCTTTCTCTCCCAATATAAAATACCAATCAATTTTTTAAAATTTATAAAACAGTGCCTGTTTCCCAAAGGCTTCCTAAACAATTGGGTTTTCAGCAATAGAAAAGTGAAAGATGGCTCTGATGTTTGTTTGTTTTATAGTTGGTTTTATTAATACATAATTTACATTTGGTAAAATTCATGATTTTTATTGTGTGGTTTTGTGACATTGATAGTTATGTAAGCATCACTGCCACCAAAGTTCCTGCATGCTCTTTTTACTTTTTTTAAATCTTCATCAGAGGACATTTTCCCATTGATTTTTAGAGAGAGTGGAAGGCAGGGGGAGAGACAGAATGAGAGAAACATTGATGTGAGAGGACATATTGATTGGTTACCACCTGAAACCCCTGTACCGGGCCAGGGATTGAGCCTGCAACTGAGGTATGTGACCTTGATCATAATCAAACCTGTGACCCTTCAGTCCATGGGCTGATGCTGAGCCAAATGCAGTAGGGCAGTGTGTTCTCTTTCAGTAAAATTTTTCATCCATTCCTTTGACTAATGCCATTAGCCTGCTCTCTGTATTTATCAGTCTTTTTCTATTTTGGTTTTTCATTTGTTTGTTTGTTGTTGTTTTTGTCTTAGATTCCACTAATAAGTGAAATCATACATTATTTGTATACTCTTTTAAAGTCAGCTCCCACTCCAGGACAACATGAAACATCACAATATTAGAATAGGAGGTGTGCTGGAAGAGGCAGAAAGGGAGAAAAGGATAAAAACATGTTTGAAGACATAATGGCAGAAAACTTCTCTAACCTGGTAAAGGAAAAAGTTCAGGAGGCAAGAAGAACCCAAAATAGGCCCATGCCCAGACATATCATAATTAAATTGCCAAAAATTAAAGACAAAGAGAGAATCTTAAAAGCAGTAAGAGAAAAGGAAACTATTACCTACAAAGGAGATCCTATAAGTCTGTCAGCTAATTTCTCATCAGAAACTCTACAGGCCAGAGGGAATGGTATGAAGTACTCAAGATAAAGGAAAGCAAGGATTTGAAACCAAGATTATTATATCCAGAAACATTATCTTTCAAAATAGATGGTGATTCTTGAAGAAGGAGGAGGAGGAGGAGGAGGAGGAAAGAAGAAGAAGAAAGTAAAGATAAAAATTATGAACAACAAATACATATCTATCAACAAGTGAATCTAAAAATCAAGTGAATAAAAAATCTGATGAACAGAATAAACTAGTGAATATAATAAAATCAGGGGCATAGAAAAGGAATGGACTGACAATTCTTGGGGGGAAAAGGGGTGTGTGGGTGCAGGAAAAGATTGGACAAAAATTGTACACCTATGGATGAGGACAGTGGTGGGGGGGAAGTAAGGACAGAGGGTGAGGTGGGAACCAGGTGGAGGGGAGATATGGCGGGGGGAGAGAGGAACAACTAGTAATCTGAACAATAAAGATTTATTTTTAAAAATACATGGTGAAATTGCCGAAACCGGTTTGGCTCAGTGGTAGAGCGTCGGTCTGTGGACTGAAAGGTCCCAGGTTTGATTCCGGTCAAGGGCATGTACATTGGTTGCGGGCACATCCCTGGTAGGGGGTGTGCAAGAGGCAGCTGGTCGATGTTTCTCTCTCATCGACATTTCTAGCTCTCTATCTCTCTCTCTTCCTCTCTGTAAAATATCAATAAAATATATTTTTTTTAAAATACATGGTGAAATAAAGGGCTTCCCAGACCAAAAAAAAAAAAAAAAAATGACTAAAGGAATACATCACCACCAAGTCAGCATTACAAGAAATGCTAAAGGGACTGCTCTTGAGAAGAAGAAATAGAAACCTAGATATACAGAATTAAAATGGCGATAAATAACTACCTATCAATAATAACCCTAAATATAACTGGAATAAATGCTCCAATCAGAAGATATAGGGTAGCCGAATGGATACAAAACATAACCCAACTATATGCAGTCTACAAGAGAACCACCTCAAAACAAAAGACACACAAAAGATGAGAGTGAAGGGATGGAAAATTTTTCAATGCAAATGGAAAAGAAAAAATAGTTGGAGTAGCAATACTCACATCTGACAAAATAAAACTTCAGAATGAAGGCCATCACAAGAGACAACAAAGGTCACTATATAATACTAAAGGGATTGCTCCAGCCGAAACCGGTTTGGCTCAGTGGTAGAGAGTTGGTCTGCGGACTGAATGGTCCCAGGTTCTATTCCAGTCAAGGGCATGTACCTTGGTTGCGGGCACGTCCCCAGTAAGGGGCGTGCAAGAGGCAGCTGATCGATGACTCTCTCATCGATGTTTCTAACTATCCCTCTCTCTCTTCCTCTATGTAAAAAATCAATAAAATATATTTTTTAAAAATAAAATAAAGGGATTGCTCCAACAAGAGGATATAACCCTGGTAAACATATATGTACCCAATACAGGAGCACCTAAATATATTAAAAACTTCTAAAGGACTTTAATGGAGAGATCGACAACAACACGGTTATAGGTGGGGACTTTAACATCCACTGACTTCACTGGATAGATCTTCCAGGAAAAAAAATTAACAAGAAAATAGTGTCTCTAAAGGACACACTAGATCAGATATATTTAATTGGTATTTATAGGACATTTCACCACAAAGAAACAGACTATACATTCTTCTCAAGTGCACATGGATCATTCACAAAGATAGACCATATGCTAGGACACAAAATAAGCCTCTATAAGTTCAAGAAGACTGAAATCATATCAAGCATCTTCTCAGATCACAGTGGAATGAAATTAGAAATCAATTATAGGGAAAAAAACATTCAAACACATGGAGGCTAAATACCATATAATTAAACAATGCATGGGATACCAATGAGATCAAGAAAGAAATAAAAAATTTCCTGGAAACAAATGAAAATGAACACAAAACAACCCAAAATCTTTGAGACATACTGAGAGATAAGTTAATAGAACAAAAGGCCTACCTCAAAAACAAGAAAAATTAATAATAACTATTTAACCCTACAATATAAAGAAATAGAAAGCAACAACAAGAAAAGTCCAGAGTAAGTAGGAGAAAGGAAACAATAAAGATTAGAGCAGAAATAAATGACAGAATTAAAAAAAATACAAAAACTCAATGAAACCAAGAAAAGGAGAAGTAAACCTGTGATTATTCACAGATAACATGATAATATACATAGAAAATCCTAAAGATCCATCACAAAACTACTAGACTTAATAAATGAATTTGGCAATGTAGCAGTATGAAAAATTAACACCCAGAAATCTATGACTTTTTTATACACCAATAATTAACTCACAAAAAGAGAAATTAAAAAAAAAAATCTCAGTTACCATTACAACAACAACAACAACAAAATTAAGATACCTAGAAATAAACTTAACTAAGGAGACAAAAGACCTATACTCAGAAAACTACAGGACATTGAAAAATGAGATAGAGAAGACATAAACAAATGAAGAATATACCATGTTCATAGATTGGTAGAATCAACATCATTAAAATGTCCATACTAGGTATGTAGACAACAAGATGGCGGCAGAGGTAAAAGCCTAACTGCAGCCGCCCTCAACAATTAAAAAAAATACAACTAAAATATAGAGTGGACACTATCCAGAACTACAGGAAAGTTGACTGACTGGGAATTCTACAACTAGAAGGAAAGAGAAAACCAGAAGGAAAACCAGAGGAGCTTTAAAAGCCTAAGGTACGGAGGCACTGTGCGCGCGCGGGGAGAGGACGGAGCCGGAGAGGAGGGGCGGCTGAGTGCCTGGCTGGATGGAGTTCCCTAGCGGGAAGGAGATAAAAGCTCCGGACCGTGCTGAACCCTAACTCTGACTGCACTGAACCCCAGTTCTGGGCGAGACCCCGGGGGTCCCAGGCTCATACAGGGGGAATCTGGGCTGTAAGGCAGAAGCTCAGGGGCGCGGCGAAAAGCAGATCCCCTGAGTCGCGCACATTGTATGCACAGAGGACAGACTGTTGTTTGGGCCGCGAGATTGCCCTAGCGCCAAGGAGACATAAGCTCCGGACTGTTCTTAACCCCACTTCCAACTGCTCTGAACCCCAGTTGTGGGCTTGTTGGGGGAGAGACTACACTGTCTGGTAGCGGGCAAAGAAGCTCTAGGGCACCTTTCTCTCAGCGGTGCTTGCAGCGAGTACCAAAGGACACTGAGGTACACTGAGACTCAGGAACCTCAGAGGGCGGGGCTAACCGGAAGCCAAGGCTGTAGGCTCCACCCTGAAACTGCCCCATCCAAGCTGAGCACAGAGGCTTTGCAGGTTTCCAAGTCTAGTGGAATAAGGTTGTCTCCTGACATAAACACAGCTGATCCTCCCAACCTACCAACTCAGGGAAGCAGCGAAAATGTCGAAACGAGGAAACAGATCACAAACGAAAGAAATGGAGGACAAAAAGCGACGGGATATAGAGTTCAAAACCACGCTTATGAGGTTGTTCAACAATCTCCTAGAAAAGGCCGATAAAATAAATGAGACCTATGAGGATATGAAAAAGGATCAACAAGAAATAATAAAGGATCAACAAGAAATAATAAAGGGTCAACAAGAAATAATAAAAGGTCAACTAGAAATAAAGAATACAATCTCTGAAATAAATAATATTATACAGAGTCCTAAAAACAGATTGGAAGATTGCAAGAATCAAGTCCAAGATTTGCAACACAAAGAGCCAGAGGACACTCCTCCACAGAAGCAAGAAGACAAGAGAATCCAGAAAGTTGAAGATAATGTAAGAAACCTCTGGGACAACTTCAAGCGAACCAACATCAGAATTATGGGCATCCCAGAAGATGACAGAGAGCAAGATACTGAAAACATATTGAAAGAAATAGTGACAGAAAACTTCCCCCACCTGGGGGAAGAAATAGACTTACACGTCCAGGAAGCACACAGAACCCCAAACAAAAGGAATCCAAAAAGAACCACACCAAGACACATCATAATTAAAATTCCAAGAGCTAAAGACAAAGAGAGAATATTAAAAGCAGCAAGACAAAAGCAGGTAGTTACATATAAAGGGGCACCCATACGACTGTCAGCTGATTTCTCAACAGAAACCATGCAGGCCAGACGGGAATGGCAAGAAATATTCAAGGTGATGAATAACAAGAACCTACAGCCAAAAATACTCTACCCAGCAAAGCTATCACTCAGAATCGAAGGCCAGATAAAGAGCTTCACAAATAAATTTAAGCTAAAGGAATTCATCACTGCCAAGCCAGAATTACATGAATTGTTAAAAGGGGTTCTTTAGGAAGAGGAAGAAAATAAAGATAAAAATTATGAACAAACACGTAACTATCAACAAGTGAGTCTAAAAACCAAGGGAAGTAAAAACCATGATGAACAATATTAACTGGTGAATATAATAGAATCAGAGGTATGGAAGGGGAGTGGACTGATGATTCTCGGGGAAATGGGGAGTGGGGCGGGGCGGGAAGAGACTGAACATAAACTGCACCTATGGATGAGGACAATGGGGGATGGGGAAAGGGCAGAGAATTGAATGGAAACTTGGTGTAGGGGAGCAATGGGGGGGGGGAATGAGGAACATTTGTAATAATATGAACAATAAAGATTTATTAAAAAAATAAAAAAATAAAATGTCCATACTACCCAAAGCAATCTATAGATTAATGCAACCCCCATTAAAATGCCAACAGCATATTTCACAGACCTAGAACGAACTTTCCAAAAATTCATCTGGAATAAAAAAGACCCCGAATAGTCATAGAAATCCTTAGAAAGACGAACAAAGTTGGAGGAATCACAATACCAGATATCAAGCTATATTACAAAGCCACTGTTCTCTAAACTGCCTGGTACTGGAACAAGAACAGACATATACATCAATGGGACAGAGAACAGAGAACCCAGAAATTGACCCAAGCCATTGTGCTCAATTAATATTTGACAAAGGAGGCAAGAGCATACAATGGAGTTAAGACAGTCTCTTCAATAAATGGTGTTGGGAAATTGGACAGATACATGCAAAAAAAATGAAATGAGACCATCACTTACACCATAGACAAAACTAAACTCAGTATGAATAAAGGACTTAAACATAAGATGGGAAACAATAAAAATCTTAGAAAAATCCATTAGCAGTAAAATATCAGAAACATATTATAGCAATATTTTTACCGATACAGCTCCTAAGACAATGGAAACTAAGGGAAAAATAAACAAATGCGACTATATCAAAATAAAAAGTTGCACAGCAAAAGAAGCCATCAACAGCCGAAACCGGTTTGGCTCAGTTGTAGAGCATCGGTCTGCGGACTGAAGGGCCCCAGGTTCGATTCCGGTCAAGGGCATGTACCTTGGCTGCGGGCACATCCCCAGTAGGGGGTGTGCAAGGGGCAGCTGGTCGATGTTTCTCATCGATGTTTCTAGCTCTCTATCTCTCTCCCTTCCTCTCTGTAAAATATCAATAAAAAATATTTTAAAAAAAGAAGCCATCAACAAAACAAGAAAACCCACTGCATGGGAGAACATATTTGCCAATGTTATCTCCAATAAGAGTTTAATCTCCAACATTTACAGGGAACTCATATAACTTAACAAAAGGAAGATAAACAATCTAATAAAAAAATGGGCAAAGGACCTAGAAAATAGACAGTTTTCAAAAGAAGACATACAGAAGGCCAAGAGACATATGAAAACATGCTCAGTCACTAATCATCTGAGAAATGCAAATCAAAATGACAATGAGGTAACATCTCACACCTGTCAGAATGGCTAACATAAACAAATCAACAGACAAGTGCTGGTGAGGATGTGGAGAAAAAGGAACCCTCGTGCACTGCTGGAGGGAATGCAGACTGGTGCAGCCTCTGTGGAGAACAGTATGGAGTTTCCTCAAAAAATTAAAATGGAACTCTCATTTGATCCAGTAATCTCACTTCAAGAAATATATCCAAAAAAATCAGAAATACCATTCAGAAAGGATATATGCACCTCTATTTTCATAGCAGCACAATTTATAATAGTTAAGATCTGAAAACAGCCTAAGTGCCCATCAGCAGATGAATGGATTAAAAATCTGTGGCACGCCAAAACCGGTTTGGCTCAATGGTAGAGCGTCGGTCTGCGGACTGAAAGGTCTGGGGTTCGATTCCGGTCAAGGGCATGTACCTTGGTTGAGGGCACATCCCCGGTAGGGGGTGTGCAAGAGGCAGCTGGTCGATGTTTCTCTCTCATCGACATTTCTAGCTCTCTATCTCTCTCCTTTCCTCTCTGTGAAATATCAATAAAATATATTTTTTTAAAAAATAAAATAAAAAGCTGTGGTACATCTACAAAATGGTACATTTTACACTGCTGTAAAAGAGAAGGAACTCTTACCATTTGCAACAGCATGAATGTATTTGAAGAGCATTATCCTAAGTGAAATAAGCCAGTTGGGGAAAGATAAATATCACATGATCTCACTCATTTATGGAAAATAATGAACAACATAAACTGGTGAACAAAACAGATCCAGAGACATAGAAGCATTGATCAGACCATCAAACCTCAGAGGGAAGGTAGGGGACGATGGGGGTAAGGGGGAGAAATCAACCAAAGGACTTGTATGCATGTATATGAGCCTAACCAATGGACACAGACAACAGGAATGTGAGGACATGAGTGGGGTAAGGGGTTGGGGGCAATGGGGAAATAAGGACACATATGGAATACCTTAATCAATAAAACAATAAAATGGTGAAAAGAAAAGAAAAGAAAAGAAAAAAGCTGATAATCTGAAAGGGAATCCTCACAGGGTTTGAGCCCCTCTTTGCAATTGTGCCAGTATACAGCTGAGCCAAAGATTCATGTGCAAGCAACTTTATTGGAAAGAGCAAGGAACATGGAAAATGGGTGAGCAGAGGAGATGTGATACAGGAAGAAAATACATCCAACAAAATTTACCGTATGTCATTTCTCATAGCAAGTAAGCTGAGTTTTCACCCTGAAAGGAAATTCTGGAAAGTGGCACAAGATTCAAACTCAGAATTATCTCAGCTAAGGTGTGAAGGATAATGTTATACCCCACATCTCTCCATTAAAAGCTGTCCCTGACAGGGCATGATTCCCTGTCACTTCTGCCATCATGCATTGAGAAAAGTAAGTTCCATCTGGTGCTGACCATGGCAGTCAGGCTGATGTGCAATGCCAGCCCTGAAAGGATCTCAAAAACATGGGAGCAGTGCTGACCAATTTTAACAGATTTTACTACTTCACCCTTCACTGCAAACACAATTCTGTCAACACTCTTCTCAACAGTCCACAACGAGTAACTACTATTCCTGATGGCACCTCCAGAGAGTACTCTTCCTCACAGATAAACTACTTGACACAAATCTTATTCTATTGTATTCATTATTCCATATTTTAGGATCTTGGGTATCTTAAAACTACAATGATGTGAAATAAAGTTAAAATAACACAGTGAATAAGAAAGGAAGAGAGGAAAAAAGAAAGTAAGGAAGAAAAAAGGCAAAGACTGAAGCAACCTCTAAGAGTTGTCTATGCAATAAATTAAAATGAATCGCCTGAACAAACTGGCTTTCCAATCTAGATGCCTACTCTTGAAGGTGAAAATCTCATCACTCTTACAGGAAAGTTGTGCTAGCTCAAGTCTGTGGGTTTAGTGTCAGGGTAGAGTCCCTCTCAATCTCAACCTCTTTCTCTGAAAAAAATGGAGTAAAGGAGATAAATAGCTCAAAGAAATGTCATGACCACATAAAATTATACATGTAAAGCAGCGATTTTCAATCTTTTTCATCTTATGGAACATAAACTAATTACTAAAATTCTGTGACACACCGAAAATGTATTTCTTGCTAATCTGTCAAAAAATAGGTATAATTTTTATTCATTCACACTAGACAGCTATTGTTGTTTTTGGCTATTATCATTTTTTAAAATATATCCTTTAATTTCAGAGAGAAAGAGAGAGGGAGCGAGAGAGAGAAACAACAATGATGCTAGATAATCATTGATTGACCTCCTCCTGCACACCCCCTATTGGGGATTGAGCCCACAACCTGGGCATGTGCCCTGACTGGGAATTGAACTGTGACCTCCTGGTTCATAGGTCAAAGCTCAACCACTGAGCCATGCCAGTTGGGCTGTTGTCATTTTTTAAATTTGACAAGCTAAGGGAAAAGAGGTCAGTGCCTCTGACTAAATAATCAGATATTGCAAGTTTTAAATTTTTTTGCAGTTGAAAATCACTGATGTAAAGCAACACGCAGAATCCTGATATGGTAAGCAATTTTTATGATTAGTATGTAATTTTTGTTCCATTTCTTCCAGAGAAAAACAAACACACAACCAAATTAAAGTGAAGAATAAAAAAAAAAATATTGAGAGCCAGAGGGGCAAAAAACACTTTAGAATATAATTGAAGTAATCTTGTTATTTGTAGATTTTTAATATTTCCTACAACATTAGTGATATTATACTATGTTAGTATAGTTTTGGTAATATTATTATATTTAAAATCTTTTTTCTGCCAAGACCGGTTTGGCTCAGTGGATAGAGTGTCGGCCCGCGGACTGGAAGGTCCCGGGTTCGATTCCAGTCAGGGGCATATACATTGGTTGCGGGCACATCCCCAGTGGGGGGTGTGCAAGAGGCAGCTGATCGATGTTTCTAACTCTCTATCCCTCTCTCTTCCTCTCTGTAAAAAATCAATAAAATAAATATTTTTAAAAATAAAATCTGTTTTCTTGAAATATTAATGTTTATTGCATGTAACATTAAAACACACACACTCACAAAGGAAAAAAAAGACTGAGAAAAGAACAACAACAAAAAACAACTATTGATGACAGGACTGAATGGTTTGGTTTAATGTATTATAATAACTAACAATACCTACACAGAGAAATATGAAGCAGAATGCATAAATATTTTCTAAGGATTTAATCAACAATTGTCCTGAGAATAGCAACATAGTATGGACAGCTAGGGCATTGACAGAGCTCCAGAGCTTTTTAATGCATCCCATTAAGTGTGTATTTTATTATAACTAATTGGCACAGGTTTTAAAAATAGAAAACGGTGAATAAATTTTGTGGACAGTTATCATGCCAGTCTTTGTACATGAACATGTATATATCTATCCTGAAGACACACAATTACTAAAGCATGTTCATTTTCATATTAATAACATCTTACTTTATGCCTTGTATACAATTGATCTAGGGAGGTTGTTTGCAAGCTCTTCCCATACTGTGGGCTTGACACATAGTTCTCAGAAAACAGAGACGATAATACAAAGTGTTCCTTCCCTGGCTAGTATGGCTCAGTTGATTGGAGCATCTTCCCATATACTGAAAGGTGAAAGGCTATGAGTTTGATTCCTGGAAGGCACATATGGAAGGCAACCAATAAATGTTTTCTCTCTCTCTCTCTCTCTCTCTCTGTATATCTTTGGGTGAGGATTAAAAAAGAGTGTCCTTAATGATTTCTAGCATTCCTCTTTTACAAAATGACAAAGTAAATCTTTGGTGCTGTCCAAAAGCTGTTTGAGAAGTTGCAAAATAGTTGTAAAAGACATCTGTGAGGTTTTCTCATTTAGATTTGGGCTAAATTTGGGTATAAGCCAATATAAAAAAGTTATCAGGAGAGGCAAGATGAGAACATAGATGCTTAAACACAAGAAACAGTTACAGTCTTGGATATAGTGAAAATACGTATTATCAAATAATAAGTACAAGGAACTGTAGCCTTTTCAGAAGTAGACTTTGTTTAAAAAATTATTTAAGGCCAAAACCAGTTTGGCTCGGTGGATAGAGCGTCGGTCTGCGGACTGAAAGGTCCCAGGTTCGATTACGGTCAAGGGCATGTACCTTGGTTGTGGGCACATCCCCAGTAGGGGGTGTGCAAGAGGCAGCTGATCCATGATTCTCTTTCATCAATGTTTCTAACTCTCTATCCCTCTTTCTTCCTCTCTGTAAAAAATCAATAAAATATATTTTTAAAAAAAATTTTAAGTACATAACCCAAAAATATGAAGTATTAACAGGTTCTCCTGAAAGTATATTTCAGTGACACCTAGAATCTCTGCTAGCTAGGTACAGAATAATTTTTTGCTATTTCTTGTTCTGAACAGACTGGATACTCAAAGATCAATATTTTTCTGAAATCCTTAACTTTCTCTTCTTCATCATTTATAAGTTCCCTTGCTTAATAATTTTAATATTGTATTATAGGCACATCTTTAGACATACAAACAAACTAACAGAGTTAAATGGAAAATTATGAAGCTTTTAATTTTAAAACATTGAGTTTACCACACTATGAGATGTTTATCCACATTACATTTATCATCTTAATAAAACTGTTAATGTGGTGAAGACCAGGGGAGGAGGATCTGGGTAGAGGTGGGCAAAAAGGGAGAAAGTGGGGGACATCTGGAAGAGTGTCAACAACAAAAATAGTTCAGATTTCCCTTGAAAAACAGATGAAACATCCATTTTCTCATAAACATAGATGTCTGTTTCTCTTTGAATGATTGCATAGCCTCAACTACTATGTATATTAGTTCCAACTTCAACTAGTGTTCCCACCTTCTGTTCTCTCAAAGGCCCAGAGAAGACTGGCAGATGAGTGGCCGAGAACGGTCTGCTGTACACATGCACCTTAGCCGGAAAGGAAGGCCCACTTGTGCCCCTCGAGCCGTGCTACATATCCATTTACATTTTTTAAAGTGGCAAAGATTAACTAACACAACCCACATTTTCTCTTTTCTTTCTTTTTTTCTTTTATTTATTTATTTATTTTCTTTTTTTAAAAATTAAGGTATTATGAGTACATATCTTACCATTGCCCCCCCCCCACTCCCATACCCACATTTTCTTTTGCTTTCTTACAACACGTAATCAGTCTTGTTCCATTCAAACCTCAACCACTACCAATTGGCCCTCTGATTATTTTGAAGCAAATCCTAGGTATGTAATTTCACCTGCAAATACTTCAGTATGTATCTTCAAAATATTTTTTTACTCTGTGAATAAGACCATAAGCAATTATCAAATGCAAAAATTACCAATAATTATTTAATGTTACCAAGTATCCAATCAGCATTCATGTTTCCCCAATTCCTTATAAATATTTCCAGTGTCTCTATTTAAATCAGGATCTACATAAGACACATTGCAATAGAGCAATAAGTCTTTTAAGTCCACTTTAATCTATAGGTTTCTCTTCCTTATATTTTTCTTTTGCAATTTTTTTTCATTAAAGATCATCCTGTAGAGTTTCCCATAAACTGGATTTGCTGACTTCATTCCTAAGGTATCATTTTTTAAAACCCTCACCCAAAGATATGTTTATTGAGTTTTAGAGAGAGGAAGGGAGGGGGAGAGAAACATTGATGTGAGAAGCATCAATTGCTTGCCTCTCTTTAGTGCCCCAACCAGAGACTGAACCCACAACCTAGATGTGTGCCCTGACTGGGAATGGAACCTGCAACTCTTGTGGTGTACCTAATGACACTCCAACTAACTGAGCCACCTGGTGAGGCCCTAAGGTGCCATTTAACATGTCCCTATCCCCTGCTTCCTGTACATTGTTAGTTACATGGAAGGGCTTAAACAGATTCATATTCAATGTGAGTTGTTTTTTTTCTTTTGCAAGATATGTAGTAAAAATTTAATCTTGTCCAACAAGGGGTCTGGCTTCGGTTTCTGGGAGGTAATATTTAAGCTCTTGGAATATCATGCCTGATAAGAGTGCTTCTTTTTGACTGGGAGCCTTGGGTCACATGTAATCAGCTCAGCATCAAAGGGGCTGGGCTATCAACCAAATAAAAACTCTAGATAAGACCCAGCCTGTTGTAGCTCAGCACTTGAGCATCAATCCAGGAACCAGGAGGTCACTGGTTCAATTTCTGGTCAGGACACATACCCAGGTTGCCAGCTCAATCCCCAGTAGTGGGCATGCAGAAAGAGGCCAACCAATGATTCTCTTTCATTAATGATGTTTCTATCTCTCTCTCCCTCTCCCTTCCTCTCTGAAACCAAAGAAAATATATTAAAAACAAAACTCTAGACAGGAAGGCTCTGGTGAGCTTCCCTGATTGGCAGTGGTCTGTGTGTATTGTCATTCAACAATTCTGCGCACAATTCTGTGGGGAGAGGACAACTGGAACATCCATATTTGGAACTTTCCTGGACTCTTCTGGTTTCTTTCTGTGGACCCTGAGAAAGAAATCACCTACTAAGAAGGGCTCCTGGTGGCTAACAAGGCTAAAATTAAAATTAAAAACAAAAACAAAAACAAAACAGCCTAGCAGCCATTTCTATACAGGGGCCTCTCTTGCAAAACACACTTCAGGGGGAAACTTGCACTAAGTCCCTTAGTCCTGCTCTGAACTGCCTTTCTGCACGGTTATAGAGGAGTGCCTGGGATCTTATTTCAATCAATAGGACTGATATTTTGCCCATCCAATTCTAGAGAACTATCAAAACTAAGGGTGGTTTGGGGAATCCCCAGACTTGCAATTAATGCCAAAAGTGAGAGCTGGCTGGAGGACTGCCCCCTAAATTTCCCACAAGCCCACTACATAGTGGTGGTGTCTACCCACTATGTATTAGGAGGTACATGATTTTTGGGTATTTCTGTTTCTGGCATTATCAGTCATTGATGATCATGGCTTAAAATCATTACTTATTTAAGGACTGTAAAATGGTATCCTGGTTCTATCATCTATTCTTTATTAATCGTCTTTGTTAGTCTTCTCATCACATATCTATATTAAATATAGATGATGATGATGATGATGATGATGATGATAGATAGATAGATAGATACTATCTAGGTCTATTTCAGATATAAATCTCTTTCAGATAATATAGGAATGACAGGATAAAAACATTTCTTTATCAGTTTTCAAATTAAAGAGGTAGTTCTTTGCATCCTTTACCCAAGAGACCAATGCCTAGGTTTTTAAATTTTGTTTTGTTTTTTGTTTTGTATGTTTATATCATGAATTTAAACATCAGTCCATTGAGTTACTATCATTATTAATGTTCATATTTGATCATCTTTAACCAGTGAGGGCTTGTCTAAACTGACTGCAGAATCCTTTTGATATGACCATAGTACTCTTTGATAACTTCCTTGCTTTCTGGTATAACAAGATTCTAGGTTTATCTGGTATATTTCCTGTTTCAGACCAGGAATTGGCCATTTCTCCAGAAGCCTGTCTCAGGATAGGTTCCCCAAAGAAAGATTTTGAGTCAAATATTTACACGAAAGAAGTCTCAGAATCAATACCTGTAGGGAGTGACAAAAGTAGTGAAAGGAGTTTAAGGATAAAATAGGCAGGTTTGGGGAGTTTTAGGAATAAGGAGGGTCCATGGGAGAAGAATGCATAGGTGAGAACCTGGAGCCATGAAGACATACATTCACAAAAAGAAAAAGGAGGAAGAAGGAGGAGGAGGAGGAGGAGAAGGAGGAGGAGGAGAATGAGGAGAAGGAGAAGGAGAAGAAGAAGAAGAAGAAGGAGAAGAAGAAGGAGAAGAAGAAGAAGAGCCACAGGATAAGGGGAAAGGAAGACCTTCATTCACAGAAGATAAGGCAATGCCACAGGATATAGGGGCAAAAGGAAATAAACTTTCACAGAGAATAGAGAAATGCCAACAAATGGCAGAAAGAGAAAAATAGATTTCCACAGAAGATAGAGAAATGTTATAAGATAAGGGGAAAAGGAAGGAACACCATGTGGGGTTTGGGCTTTGAAGTTGATATTCTGCACAAAGAGTGATCTATTAGAAGGGAGCATCGCCTAAACCGGTTTGGCTCAGTGGTAGAGCGTCGGTCTGCGGACTGAAAGGTCCCGGGTTCTATTCCGGTCAAGGGCATGTACCTTGGTTGCGGGCACACCCCCAGTAGGGGGTGTGCAAGAGGCAGCTGGTTGATGTTTCTCTCTCATCGACGTTTCTAGCTCTCTATCTCTCTCCCTTTCTCTCTGTAAAATATCAATAAAATATGTTTAAAAAAAAAAAAAGAAGGGAGCATGAAGAAACCAAGAGCTACAACAATTATAAACCTTAGAAGAAGGGACTTTGAGGGTAATCCCCTTGCGACCCCTCCCTACATGGGAGTCTGTATTTACTTCCATACATTTCCACCCTTTCATCTACCACCTTTTGTCCGTGGCTTCATTCTCTGAATCCACCAGGACAAGGACCCAGGAAAGAAATCACCCTTGTATCCTGCTCAGGAAAACAACCAGAATCAGTTGATGCGTTGGCTGGGAACATGGAAGTCAACCTCTTCACAGGTGAGCATATAAAGGACTCAGGGACTCTATCCCTTTATAATTTTGGAGACATTAACAGACACTCGCCACCACTTAAACCTGGCTGCCATCTTATGCAGGCATTTCTCCTTTCTCCTTTACTATTCCTCCACCTCAAGGGCCAAACTAAAGCAGGCAGACGTCAGTCAAATTAAGAGCCACAAGGACGCCTGCCACATGTAAAGTCTCCCATGTGAGGATAAACTGGTGCCGGGTTGGGTTAGCATTAGGCGCCCGCCAGTTACCAGACAAAGCCCGGACACTAATTAAATGAGTGCTTGGGTCCCTGCCCAGCTCTGAAGATCAAAGGGAAAATTCCTCCCTCCAGTTGGAGACTCAGATGTCCTGATGTGAGTAAGGGCCCTCGTGGAGGTGCCCAGGATTAAATTGCTAAGGCCAGAAGGCGGCCTCACAGGGCTCTTACATTAATGCAATTAAATTCTGACTGTCCAGGGAATGCACATAAGGGCTGGTCAGACAGCTGGGGAGAGAAACTGACGCAGGTAAAAGAGGGGGTTTACCAGAGGCATCACTTCCCCCTGGGAGCGCCCTCCATAAGCAGCACACTTAGACCCACAGCACAAGTCCACTCTCTGGCCTAGATCCCACTCAGGTTTAGTCGGAGAGTCATCTGCCTTTTCTTCTGCTCTCTATGTCAGTCAGCCTCCTCACAGACCACTATCTCATGGGCCAGACCCAGATCCTATGTCAGAGTGCTTTTTGGTTGCAGGGGTAGGAGAGCAGAGTGTGTGAGCATGAGAGAGAGAGAGAGAGAGAGAGAGAGAGAGAGAGAGAGAGAGAGAGATGGGCAGCTGCTTGCAAGTGAGGAGGGCATGGCCCCACCCTTTGCTGGCATATTGCAGCACTCCCGATGGTGCGCAAGTGCTCAGAATGTGCTCCTAAGGGTCAGTCTAAGGAATGCTAGTGACTCACTTTTCTTGATTGTTGCAAGAGTTATGGGTGGAAAATGATAGAGTAGGAACATAGAAGTCATAAGACACGGATATGCATTTTTTTAAGGTCATAGAAAGAAGGTTTTAGTCTTTTAAGTATCTACTCTCAGTCTGAGCGGGTTTTTTTGGTTTTTTTACCAGGCAGTTTTACCAGGAAAGATTAGAGGTTTACTGCAGCTAATGGGTTAATTCCTTAGCATGATCCATTAGCATGATAAGACACACTCCTGCAGGAGACTAATTACAGCTACCTACTGATGGGTTGATTTAAGTTTAGGAGGGCTTTCCAGACCCCTTGGAATTCTAGGGTTGAGCCCCAACTTTCCAAGCACTCTGCACACAGCCGATATTAATATCAGCCTTACAAGAGGGCCTGAGGGCATTAGAGAACTAGTCCTATTGTTGGGCACACTGCAGAGAGCAAACACGGGTATGCACCACACCCCAGAACAGAGAGATTTGGAAGGACGGCTTGGCTAGGCATGAGCCCCTGAGATCACGGTGATAAGTATGTAAGTCCAGCCCACCCTTATTTACAACCATACCCAGGGAGGCAATCTTTCACTCCGAGTGAGTGAGAGCTCCCTGCACCCTTAGCTAGGAGGGAGGACATCCCCACCATTAAAGGGAGAGTCACGAAGGATAATGGACGTCCTTTTGTATGTTTTCTCACAGATGGGAACTGTGTAGTCCACACTACGAAAAGACAGCCCCTAGGGTGCAACCTTAAGAATTGGGATAATTTCAACCCACAAACCTTAAAGAAGAAGCACCTGAGAGTTTCTGCCCTCAGGCCTGGCCTCTAGTGAATGGAGAGAGTTGGCCCTCAGAGGGAAGGAAGCATTAAGTATAACACCAGCTGGCAGTTAGAGCTTTTCTGTAGGAGGAAAGAGAAATGGTCAGAAGTCCCATATGTCTAGGCTTTCTTTGCTCTAAGGGACAAGACAGATCTATGCAAGAACTATAAACTTGATCCCTCCCTCCTGACAATAGTAGCTCAAAACCCGATGGAAGAGAAGGCTCCAGGACTATCAGAGCCCTCCTTCCCTCCGTCTGAACCCTCATGCGACTCATTTTGCCCCTTTATGCTGGACCTCCAGAAAAAGTGCCTCTGTTAGCAGAAAGCAGACACAGAGGGCTGTCCCTACACGAGGCACCCAGAAGGTCTCCACCCCCTGGTAGAGCAGGCAGGGCGAATTTGGGTGTGTGAGAGCTCAGGACCCTTTCAGCCTTAGGACCTTAGCCAAATAAAAGAAAAGCCTGGTGGTAAATTCTCAGATATCCTGATAATTATATTGAGGCCTTTCGGAGCCTAAATCAGACATCTGTCCTACCTTACTGGGACTTACTGTTCCTTCCAGAGCAAACCTTATCTTACGCAGGGAAGGAGAAGGTTTTGGCAGAGGCTCGAAACTTTGGCAACGATTACTCCATTTCTTGTGCCCGAGACATTACAGACCCTGAAGAGAAAGAAAGATGCGTGACAGGGTCTCAGACACTTCCCAAGGCAGGCCCAGAGTGGGACCCTGATGTTGGGATGTGGAAAATAAGACCTTGTCAGGCTCACTTAATAGAAGGCCTCAGGAGAAGCAAGTCTAAGCCTATTCATTACTCCAGATTAACTACCAGGAGCCAGGAGGCTAATGAAAACCCTTCCACATTTTTAGAGAGATTTAAGGAGGCATTGGTGAAGCACACCAATATAAGTCCAGTTTCATTGGAGGGGCAGTTGACTTTAAAGGATAAATTCATCTTCAATCAGCCCCAGATGTCAGGAGAAAACTACAAAAATTGCCTATCGGCCCCGAGAGCACCTTAGAGTCTAAAGCTTAGATGATCTCCTGAAAGTCTGTGGTTTATGATAGAGACCAGGAGGAAGAGCATAGACAAGAAAGGAGAAGCCAGGCCAGGACTAAGGCTCTTCGAGAGAACAAGGGCTCCTATTAGAGCCCTAGGGCAAATGGTTAGTCCCAGCCACCTGTTACAGCTGTGGCCAGATTGGACAAATGCACCTGGGTTGCCCCAACGGGCGTGGTGAATCCCCTCACAACTCCTTCCCACCCCCCACCCAAGCCCTGTCCTGTTTGCCAAGAAAACCACTGGAAATCAGACTCCCCCTCTCCCCTCGGAAATGGAGGTCCCCTGGGGGAGGGCCAGAGACCCAGCCCAGTTGAGGGAAATGAAATTAATTTCCTCTGAGACACAGGAACCACTTTCTCTCTAACCCTGATCAATTATCTTTAGAGGTGATAACCATTATAGGTGTGTCTGGAAGGCCAATAAAGAGTTATTTTCTTAGAAGTTCACTATAGACTGATTCATTTGCCTCTCAGCATAACGATTATTGCTTGTCTCATTTTAGGTTTTTATAAGTGTATTTCTATTAGGACATGATCTCACACATCTAGGAGAAATGATGAACAACATAAACTGTTGAACAAGAACAGACCCAGAAACGAAAAAGCATAGATAAGATTGTCGGATCTCAGAGGGAAGGGAAGGGAGGGTGAGAATAAGGGAGAGGCTTATGAGCATGCATAAGAGCCTAACCAGTGGTTATGGACAAGAGGGGATGGGGGCATGCGTGGGGAGGGGTTTGAGATGGGAATGGGGGGATGAGGACAAATATGTGATACCTCAATCAATAAAGAATTTTTTTTAAAAAAGCAAGACCCACTGGCTGGTTAGCTCAGTTGGTTAGAGCGTGGTGCTAATAAAAAAGTAAGACCCAACTGAAGAGAGAGAGAGAGGGAGAGAGAGAGAGAGAGAGAGGAAGAGAGAGAGAGTGAGTTATTTTCTCAATCTTTAGTGTGTGGCTGGAGTGAGCCTTCCTTATCTCGGGGAGCCCTACAGCTCCCTTGGGAAGAAATATCCTAGCTCATCTGGGAACTGCTGTCCATACATATCCAGAATAGGTCCTATGCCTCCCTCTAGTGGAGACTAAAATTAACTCCGATGTTTGGGCCACACAGGGCAGGATAGAACAATGCATCACAGCCTCCCCAGTCCAGGTCTGTCTCAAGGATTCAGCCTCATACCCACATCAGAGGCAATATCCCCCCAAGCCTGAGGCTCAGGAAGGACTCAAGGTTATAATAGACAACCTAAGGAGGCAAGGCCTGTTAAAAGCATGTGACAGTCTTTGCAATACTCCCATATTAGGAGTGGGGAAAGCTAATGGCGAATGGAGATTAATTCAGGACTTACAACTAGTAAATGAAGCAGTGATGCCCATTCCCCCAGTTTCCCCTAACCCTTACACTTTGCTGACTCAGATTCTGGAGGACACAGAGGGGTTTACAGTACTAGATCTCAAAGGATGCCTTTTCCTGTATACCCATGCATCCTGACCCACAGTTTCTATTTGCCATGGAAGATCCTAATAGTGAGGGTAGTCAGCTAACATGGACAGTACTGCCCCAGGGTTTTCAGGATAGCCCACATTTATTTGGGCAAGCCTTATCAAAAGACCTTGGGCAGTTTACTTTCCCCAGCACTAAGGTCCTCCAGTATGTAGATGATCTTTTACTATGTGCCCCATCAGAGGAAATCTCCGAGGAAGGGACTAAGGCTTTACTAAATTTCCTAGCAGAAAAAAGGCTATAAGGTCTCCCAAGCCAAATTGTGTTCCTGTTCAGTTAAATACCTGGGCCTTAATCTATAAAAGGGAACACAAGCTTTAGGAGAGGCCCTATTCTTTGTTTTCCTTGGCCCCAGACCCTGGAGTAATTGAGAAGCTTCTTGGGCACCACTGGATACTGAAGGCTATGGATCCCTGGCAATAGAGAATTAGCATGCCCACATTACCACTAGTTAAAGAGGCACGGAAGGACAATGTCTGATTAGAGTATATGGGTTGTTATCTAAGGCGTCCCTTAAGATAAACTTAACCATGCAGGTGTTTGGACATTAAGTGGTTGCTAGCAAAGAGACTACTCTAAGCAAGCAGGACCAAGGGAAGGCATTATCATCTGGCCTTACATTAATATAATCAAGACTGCCAGAGAAATCACGCCGCACAAATATATGCAGTTGCAAATCACACAGCACTTTATTACTCACACAAATTCCTGGTGCTGTGGATACAGGCTTGACGGGATCCCAAAGTGTGGCTTCCTCTGACGGCAGCTGCTGCACCGTCTGGTAGCTGGCAATGCCGGGTCAGGAGACAGAGTTCACGGCTATACTGCCCAAGATCTCGTGGAGTTTGGTCGCGGCTCCATGGGGGCAGTGGGGAGGCGGGGGTGGGGGGGGTGGGTGGGTAGCAGTCATCTTCTGCCGTCTTGAACAGAGCAGGGGAGCTTCGAATCAAGTCGATCGATGTCTGAGGTTTCGGACACGTTATTATAGCCCGATTGTTTACCTCACAGCTATCCAGACACTTATCAATTAGGTACAGGAACTCAAGGTGTTAATCAAGGTACAGGTGCATATCAGTCAGGGCAACTGTTAATCAATCAGGCTACAAAATATTCTTCCAAATTATACTTTAAACCAAAACGAGTGCTGGCCTTTCCAGGGTGAGTCATGTTCGTACACATGTCTCTGGCCAGTCCTTATCTATGGAGTGCACTCCTGCCCATGTGCTTTCCACAGCAAATCTTTATCTATGGGGTGCACTCCTGTCTACTTACTTTCCAAAAAACCATATTAACTTTCACACAAGTATTTTTCTACATGTCCTATAACAATCTTTAATTATTTTCTACTCCTATAACATTGTAACACTCTCTATGTATTTCCTCTCATTATCACTGTTCCTGTGACAGATGGCCTCTCCATTTCAGTCTGGGAACCTGAGGCCGAGCCGGCCTTTACACAACTCAAAAAGGCCCTGTTTCAGGCACCGGCTTAAAGTCTCTCAACAGGCCAGGAGTTCAACCTACATGTAACAGAAAGGGGGAATGGCCTAGGAGTCCTGACCCGACCTTGAGGACAGAGCCCTATCCCCACCCCCCCAGCCAGAAGGCTATCTGAGTAAGGAAACCGATATTGTGGCTAAGGGCTGGCCCTCTTGCTTATGGGCAGTGGCAGCCATCACTCTCCTGATCGCTGAAGCAGTTAAGCTAACTTTGGGACAGGACTTAACAGTATGCACCCCCTTCTTTTAAATACCAGGGAAAGGCTATTTAAGGTGTCGGGCCCTCTGCTTGAGGGCCCAGCTGTTCAGATCAGGACTTGCCTTGCCTTAAACCTTGCTCTTTTCTTCCTGAGGAGAGGGGAGAGCTTCTACGGGAGAGTGAACAGGTTATTTTACAAACATATGCAGCTGGAGAAGGGAAAGCTTCCAAGTGATCACCAATGGCAAGCTCTTATGTTGAGCAAGGAGTCAAAAAAGCCAGAGATGCAGTTGTTTCTTTAAATGACACTGTTGAGAGGCAGCCGCTTCCCCCGGGGACTAGTGCACAACTGGCAGAATTAATTGCTCTCACCAGAGCCTTAGAGTTAAGCCAAGAAAAACGAGTTAACGTCTATACTGATTCCAAATATGCCTTCCTAGTGCTCCATGCCCATGCAGCCATCTGGAAAGAAAGGAGTTACTTACTGCTAATGGGTCCCCAATTAAATATCATAAGGAAATCAACCGTCCCCTATCAGCCGCCTTTCAGCCAGCAAAGACTGCAGTCATACATTGCAAGGGGCATCAGAAGGAACAAATGAAATAACACCGGTAAATCAGTGGGCAGACGTTGCAGCCAAGGTTGCCGCCCAAGAGCCTTGGAAAACTATAGCCCCTCTAGCCTGGGAAGTCTCCCTGTGGGATATTAAGCCCTACTATACACAGAAGGAAAAGGAATGGGCTGGCTCTCCCAAGGATATACTCCCCTTCCCACTGGATGGATACGGATAGAGGGGGGTAAGCTCCTCCTTCCTAAAGCCAATCAGTGGAAGGTTATTAGGGCATTGCACCAGGCATTTCATCTAGGGGAGAAAAGACCTATCAAGTAATTCAGTGATTATTTACAGGAAAGGGTCTAACGAAGACCACCCAATAAGTAGTCAGATCTTGTGAGGTCTGCCAAAGGAACAATCCTAGTAACAAGAAATTAGTATTACCTGGTTTTCAAAGAACCGGAGAGTATCCAGGGGGAAATTGGCAGATAGGCTTTACCCACAACCTAAAGCTAAAGGATTTCTATGCCTCCTCATGAGGGTAGACACTTTCACTATCTGGGTGGAGGCCTTTCCCTCTAAGACTGAGAAGGCACAAGAGGTAGTCAGAACTTGAACTTCAGAAATTATTCCCCTCTTTAGATTGCCACACTCTCTCCAGAGCAATAATGGCCCAGGTCACTCAGAGGGTCTCAAAGGCCCTAGGGATAAAATACTTCCTCCATTGTGCCTGGAGACCTCAATCTTCTGGGAAAGTAGAAAAAGCAAATGACATTTTAAAAACACCTTCATAAACTTGTCCAGAAGACTCACCTCTCCTGGCCACTAATTTCATCTATAGCGCTGCTAAGAATTAGAAATACTCCCCCAAACGAAGGGCTTAGCCCCTAGGAAATGCTATATGGCCATCCTTTTCTTACCAATGACTCCCTTGTAGACAAGGAAATCATGGTATTAGTACAAGATATTACAGCACTGGCTAAATTTCAGCAGATTTTACAACAACTCTCTGAAGCCAGACCCAGGGATCCCCAGGTTCCATCCCTAACACCTAGAGATCTGGCACTCATTAAGGCTTTACCTATCCTCTCTATCACTATGAAACCATGATGGGAGGCTCCCTATCCCATAATTTTATCCACCCTCCACTGAGATCAAGGTCAGTGGAGTGGATTCCTGGATCCATCTGCCTCTAGTAAAGCATTGGTTGCTAGCACATGAGGACAAAGTTGTATTGCTACCGACTGAATCACGAGACTCCTACTCATGTGAGCCTCTGGAGGACCTGAAACTTCTCTTTCGAAAGGATCCTGGAGAGTCAACAAGCGCAGATAAGTAACATGCTCTGGTATTTCTGGGTAATCATTGTTTTCATCTTCCTAATAGTTCTTACTCTGCCTGTCATGGAGTGAACAGAACCCTAGGCTGGAGAAGACCTTTTCTGCCCTTGCTGGGACACAGAAATACCATAAAATGCTCCTACTTATAGCCCTTTTCTATGTCCCTAGTATAGCAGGGGACTGGGAGACTAATGTCCTAATGAATTTATCAGCCTTTCTGGCTCCCCAAACCCCCGACTCTTGAGTGTGTTATGAGCAGCCCAATTCAGAGTCAGATTATCTCAACTGGATATACTATAGCTCCCATATTCCTCTCAGAGTCATGCTACCTTACTCTTACATAGTACCTTTGGGCATCTCCAATCTGCTGATAGTTGTTCCTAAAACTCTTAAAAACGTAGCCTTCACTAAGTCCTTTGGAGGTTACTCTTATATGACAAAGAGTCTAGTTTTAACCAGATCCGAGACCCTCCTTGTCTTGGATACCCATATTCCAATCCTGTAATCTCCTGGATAATACTTCCCTGCAGCTTCTCTCAACAGGCCCCATGCTAGGCTTGTGACTACAAAAACAAAAAGATATAAACAACTGGTTTTTTAGACATTCTATAATAAACTACAATCTCCAGAGATCAGTTCTCCACAGCAAACTCCCTACCTACCTACGTCAAGGACTTGAACAGATCTATGCTTCTCTGGATGCCAATTCCACTATCCCTGTTCCTCCTGGCCTCCTGTACCTCCTGGAGGGATATCTGTTTGCAGGGGGCAATGATTCAGTACCATGAGGACTCCAGTACCTAGATTGGAAAAAAACATGTTGGGTTTGGACTACAGGACAACTCAGACTAAATCAAACCACCACCAGAGTCTTCAATAATTCCATCATTCAGCAATAATTCTCTTCCCACATAGGTGGCCCAATCTAACATGTGTGCGAGCCTATTACTCTCATGGCTCTCATGACTGCTATAGCTGGATTGATGGTGGGAGTCACTTATAATGCAGTGACAGTCACCAACCTAACCAGAACCATTTCTCAAGTCTCTGAAGATGCTGGCCAGAACTTTAGGGACATCCAGAAGTCTATAGATTATTTATCACACATGGTCCTTATTCACAGGGTAGAGTCTGTGCCATGATTAATACTTCTTGCTGCATCTACATAAACACCTCCAAAGAGGTAGAGGAACTAACAATTAGAATCCTTCAACAAGTAGTTTGGCTAAAAGAAAGGACCTCACAATCTCTTGCCCCAGATATCTGGGCACAAATTAAGGATATGATTCCATCTCTGAGACATTGGCTAGCTTCTCTTCTCTGACCTTTGTTTATGTTGTGTTTATTACTCATCCTTAGCCCTTGTCTGTTTAACCTTTTGGTATGTTTCATATCCTCCTGCTTAGAGGCCCTGAAGCTACATATGGTCCTCCTGATGGAACCACAGATGGAGGCCACTGCATTTTTCTTCCATGGACCTCTAGATTGTCTACCTCTGATGGGACCCTGACTGCTGCCCCAATCAATGTCCCTGTCCAGCAGGAAGTAGCCAGAATGATCGTCACCCTTGTCCCCAATAGCAGTTGTGGTTTCCTAATCAGGGGAGACTGAAAGGAGTTTTAGGAATAAAATAGGCTGGTTTAGGGAGATTTAGGAATAATGAGGGTCCATGAAGGAGGAATGCATAGGTGATGGCGTGGAGCCAACAGAAGGCATACATTCACAGAAGAAAAAGAAGAAAAGAAAAGAAAAGAAAAGAAAAGAAAAGAAAAGGAAAGGAAAGGAAAGGAAAGGAAAGGAAAGGAAAGGAAAGGAAAGAAAAGAAAAGAAAAGAAAAGAAAAGAAAAGAAAAGAAAAGAAAAGAAAAGAAAAGAAAAGAAAAAGAGGTGCCACAGGATAAAGGGAAAGGAAGATAGCCATTCACAGAAGATAAGGAAAAGACACAGGATATGGGGGGAAAGGAAACAAACTTTGACAGAGAATAGAGAAATGCCAACAAATGGCAGAAAGAGAAAAACAGATTTCCACAGGATATAGAGAAACGTTATAAGATAAGGGGGAAAGAAGGAGGGGAACACCATGTGGGGTTTGGGCTTCAAAGTTGATATTCTACACAAAGAGTGACCAATTGGAAGGGAGTATGAAGAAACCAAGAGCTATAGCATTTATAAACCTTAGAAGAAGGGACTTTGAGGGTAATCCCCTTGGGACCCCTTCCCTACATGGGAGTCTGTATTTGCTTCCAATGCATTTCCACCCTTTTCATCTACCACTTTTTGTTCGTGGCTTCCTTCTCTGAATCCACCTGGACAAAGACCCAGGAAAGAAATCACCCTTGCATCCTGCTCAGGAAAACAACCCAAATCAGTAGGACTAGATCAAGGAAGAAGTTAAAATGCAGTATACCCACAGCCAATCCCACAGCAAGTGCTGGAGATAGTCTATTCCTTTAAGTTGTCCTGCTTTGAGGCAAGAGAGCCTAACCTTTATAACTTGCACTAACCAGGGACGTGAGCTGCCCAGTGGGTGGAAGGTATAACTTTGAGTGAAGTGGCTGTCTTCATTTTAGGGCAATGGTTCTCAATCAAGGCAATTTTGCGCGCACGCGCGCGCGCGCACACACACACACACACACACACACACACACCTTGTGCTGCACCCCCACCCCCCTGCCAAGGGATATTTGGTAATATCTGGAAACATTTTTTGTTGTTTCAACCATGAACAGTATCCTATTTGTATCTAGTGGGTAGAAGCTAGGGATTCTGCTAAATGTCTAATGTACAGAAAAGCCCCCAACAACAAAGAATTATCCAGTCTAAAATGACAATAGTGCTGAGGTTGAGAGGTCTTGGTTAAGAGCAATGCCCAGATAGTGACTCAACTGAGAACCAGGAGCCTCCAGTACTCCCAGCATCAGGGAGAATAAGATTTTCATCCTGAAAGGGGATCTGGGTGACACAGATCCACTATATACCTTGATTACGTTTAGAGAAAACTAGTATACAAAGGCCTCAGAGTGGGTGCTAAGAGTGCTTATTGCACCTGGTTTTGTTAGGGGCAGAAATACAATATCGGGGACTAGCTATAATGATAAGAAATAGTAATCATGGCCGGTTAACCATGATGGTTCTGTTCTGGCCAGAAAAAGCACATTATAATCTGGCTGAGAGGTGTATGCCCTGGGACATGGGAGCTAACATCGGAATGCATTCCATCCTTCTTCCAAGAACTGCCTATCATTATGGAAAGACTTACAACCTCGTGGCCAAAACAATCTAGCCCAGGAGTCACCTGCCCTTAGCAACCTTCAGTTCTATTGCCTGTAACCATTATAACTTGCGTTCTTTTCCATGCCTGTAATTCTTACTTCCCACGTAATCTTTGCCCTTCTATCCAATATAAGCAGCTGGCATTTGGGGCGGGGGAGGGGGAGGAAGAACAGATTTCTGTGGATGACCTGCTGCTCTCCCATACCGCCAACTTTATTGGAATAAATGCTCATCTATGATTCAACCCTATTTGTGCTTAATTAGCTCAAGTAGTGACAGGCAGCCTGGACCCGTTGGTTGTCCAGTTACAGTTTGGTCTCTATTTCTGGGCCTTTTCAGTGGAAAAAGGTAGAAAGCTTTTTTAACACACATGATTCATTCATACTAACAGTCAAAATCAGAAATATAGGTATAATCCTTATACAGCAGAACCTCAGTTCCCAAACTTAATTCATTTCAAAAGCTGTTAGAGAAGCAATTTGTTCAAAGGCCAAATCATTTTTCCCCTATTAGAAATAATGTAAATTAAATCAGGAAGAATAAAAAAAATCTGAATAGGCTGAGAACTATTGAGAAAATTGAAGCAGTAATTTAAAAACTTACAGCAGCCGAGACCGGTTTGGCTCAGTGGATAGAGCGTCGGTCTGGAGACTGAAAGGTCCCGGGTTCGATTCCGGTCAAGGGCATGTACCTTGGTTGCGGGCACATCCCCAGTGAGGGGTGTGCAGGACGCAGCTGGTCGATGTGTCTCTCTCATCGATGTTTCTAGCTCTCTATCCCTCTCCCTTCCTCTCTGTGAAAAATCAATAAAAAAATATTTAAAAAATAAAAAATAAAAACAATAAAAACTTACAGCAAACAAAAGCCGTGGGCCAGATTACTTCACAGAGGAGTTTTACTAGACATCCAAAGAACTAAAACTTACACACCTCAGACTATGCCACAAAATTCAAAAGGAAGGCCTACTTTCAACCTCTTTCTATGAAACCAGCAATACCCTAATCCCAAAACCAGATAAAGACACTATAAAGAAAAAGAATTATAGGCCGATATCTCTGATGAACATAGATGTTAATATCCTCAACAAAATCCTAGCAAATCAGATCCAGCATTACATTAGGAAGATCATACACAAAGACAAAAATGGAATTCATTCCAGGGATGCAAGGATGGAACAACATCTGCAAATCAATAAATGTGATACATCACATAAACAAATTGAGAGTTAAGAATCACATAATCATATCAATTGATGCAGAAAAGGCATTTGACAAAATCTAACACCCTTTAGTGATAAAATCTCTCAGCAAAGTAGGAAGAGAGGGATCATACCTCAACATAATAAAAGCCTTAGAGGGGAGAAACCAAGATGGAGGCATAGATAAACACTAAACTGCTTCCTTACACAACAATTTCAAAACTACAACTAAAAGACAAAAAGGACATAATTCAGAACCACAGGAAATCTGGCTGAGTGGAAATTCTACAACTTTGCTCCACTAGAAATTGCTTCAGGTTCACTAGGTCTCTGTCTCACTAAAAACCTATCCAATGATGTTTGCTTTTACCTGTGTTTTAACACTTGCCTAAAGTGAAACAGTGCATTGCCATTGAAGAAGTTTATCTAAGGGTTTATTTCTTCTTTGTCAGGGTGATGTTTCTCAACAAAACTTTGCATGTCTTCCAATTTCCCAAGCATTTTCTTGATTAGTGAAATAGGAATATCCTCCCTCCCCTCCTCCTCTGAAGAGAGCTCCTCAGCTTCCACCTGTGGCTGCTCCCTCTGAAGATCTTGGAGTTCCTCCATGGTCATCTCAATTTTGTGGTCCTCCCCATCATCATCCACCTCCAAAGCCTGTGGGCTTGCCCAGAGACACAATACCCTCCACAAGAGACACAGGTTCTTCCCCAAAGCCCTCAAAGCCTCTTTTGGCAAATGGCTCAGGCCACAGTTTCTTTCAGGCTGATTGCATGGTCCTGGAAGACACTTCCCCCGTGCTATGTCTATGAGCCTCAAGCAAGTGAGGATATTAAAATGTTTCTTTCAAAATTAACTCCCTGAGGGTCAAATTAGATTCAGAGATCACCTCAAAACATCTCTGACACAGGATTTTTGTGCAGAGTTTCTTAAAATTAGAAATAACCTGCTGGTCCATGGGCTGGCTGGGAGGAATTGTGGTAGGTGGCAAGAACCTAACAGGGATGAAGCTGTACTCCTCCATCAACCGGCCTCTAAGCCTGGAGGGTGGGCAGGAACCTGGTCCATGACAAGAAGTGCTCTGTGTGGTAACTGTTTTTCCCAGAGGTATTTCTTCATACTTGGGGCAAACACTTCATGAATCTGTTAGGGGCAGAAATGGAATATTGGGGACCATCTATAATGGTAAGAAATATTAATCATGCTCTATTAACTGTGTCTGTTTTGTTCTGATTAAAGAAAGGACATTCCAACCTAGCTGGGAGTTGCACACCTGGAAATTCGGCCCCTCCTCTGGGAGCTGCCTATTATCGTGGAAAGAATAACAACCTTGTTGCAGAAATCAGAGGTGCCAGCCCTTTGAAAACCCCCAACCCTTTGCATACCTGCATGCCTTTGCAAACCTCCAGTCTGCATTACCTGTAACCTGTTGATTTTGCATACCCATTCTTATCCCTTTTGCCTTCTTCCCCATGTGATCTTCCTTCTTCTACCCAATATAAGCAGCTGGCTTGTTGCGGGGGATGGAGCAGATTTTTGTGGATGACCTGCTGGTCTTCCATACTGCTGGCATTACCAAAATAAATGCTCATATATTATTCAATCCTGTCTGTTTAATTGGCTCAAGTAGTGCCAGAGAGCCTGGACTCATTGATTGTCTGGCTATAAATCTAATCAATAAAAAATTGCCTGGCCCTAACCCATTTAGCTCAGTGGATAGAGCATTGGCCTGTGGATCAAAAGGTCCCGGGTTTGATTCTAGTCAAGGGCACATACCTTGTTGCAGGCTCCTTCCCTGCCCCAGCCATGATCAGAGGTGTGCAGGAAACAACCAATCAATGTATTTCTCTCACATCGATGTGTCTCTCTGTCTTTCTCTCTCCTTCACCTTCTTTTTAAAAATATATATATTTTATTGATATTTTACAGAGAGGAATGGAGAGAGCTAGAGAGCTAGAAATGTCGATGAGAGAGAAACATCAACCAGCTGCCTCTTGCACACCCCCCACCGGGGATGTGCCCGAAACCGATGTACATGCCCTTGACCGGAATCGAACCCGGGACCTTTCAGTCCACAGACCGACGCTCTACCACTGAGCCAAACCGGTTTCGGCTCTCCTCCACCTTCTTTACAAATCAATGAAAAAATATCCACAGGTGAGAATTTATTTTTTTTAAATATATTTTATTGATATTTTACAGGGAGGAAGGGAGAGAGATAGAGAGCTAGAAACGTCGATGAGAGAGAAACATCGACTAGCTGCCTCTTGCACACCCCCCACTGGGGATGTGCCCGCAACCAAGGTACATGCCCTTGACCGGAATCGAACCCGGGACCTTTCAGTCCGCAGACTGACACTCTACCACTGAGCCAAACCGGTTTCGGCTACAGGTGAGAATTTAAAAAAAAAAATTGCCTGGTTACCTGTTTGCCCTCCATATCGCATTCAACTTGTGGTTTTTTGTTTGTTTGTTTTTGTTTGTGTGTGTGTGTGTGTGTGTGTGTGTGTGTGTTTATGACAGTATTTTTTTTTAATATATTTTATTGATTTCTTACAGAGAGGAAGAGAGAGGGATATAGAGTTAGAAACATCGATGAGAGAGAATCATCCATCAGCTGCCCTCTGCACACCCCCTACTGGGGATGTACCTGCAACCCAGGTACATGCCCTTGACCGGAATCGAACCCGGGACCTTCCAGTCCCCAGGCCGACGCTCTATCCATTGAGCCAAACCGGTTTCGGCCTTATGACAGTATTTTTTCTTAAAAACTCACAGGTTTTTAGAATGGTAACATAGTAGAGGCTTCAATTTAAAGTTCCCACTCGCACTTGCACACAACAATAACATCAGCCTGTCCTTCAATGGCTTTTGTCCTGGCAGTGACTTCTGTGTGATGTAGGCCTCTTGGCATGTTCTTCCAGAAGAGGCCTGTCTCAGCACAACTGAACACTTGTTGGGGGAACAAATCACTTTGCCTCCACGTATTCTTGAAATTCTATCACAAAATTATTAGCAGCTACTTTGTTAGAACTGGCTACACACCCCATGCCTCACCACACTTATTAAGTTTCTCGAATACCCCCTACTAGCCTTAAATGAATCACTCTCAGCACTTTTCACAAGGGCGTCTTTCGGAGGTTAGTATGCAGCATCTTCGCTTTTTCACATGTCATTGCCTCCAGAATGCTATCACTGGCTAACTGCTTTTCATTTATCCAAGTCAACAACAATTTTTCTACCTCTTCAATTGCCTATGATCATAGTTTTGTGAACACTTTCACACTCTTAGCAACAACAGCACTCTTGATGGCCTCTTTATGTTTTAAAATTGTGCTAATCATTGATTTCACCATGCCACACTTAGTAGCCATATCAGACATGCGAACACCTCTATCATACTTTGAAATTGTTTCTTTTTAAATTATTTCTTGTTCTCATAACTTTCCTTTTCACATTGCTGCTACCACTAACAGTCTTAGGACCCATGGTGACTTACTGTACATATCTAAGCAGCAACAAAAGCAAAAACAAAGAAACAAACAAAAAAGCAGGAAAATATTCACAGCACAATTCCCTGAAATGTTAACAACGTGAAGTTCAGCAGTAAAGTGACTCATACCTGCACATTCTCTTCTTTGTTTGTTGCCTGAGAGACGTGCGACTGATCATCTAGATATCAGCATTGTCAGTCAACAACCAAAGTTTTGTTCAACAACTGAGACATTTTTCTGTGAACAACTTGGTTGAGAACTGAATTGTTCCAGATGGGAGACATTCGAGAATCAAGGTTTGACTGTATTTTCAGAAGCTTGGAAACTCATCGCCTCTTAACAGTTCCTGAAAGCCTTTTTAAATCTCATCAAAGTTACACTTTAGCAGATTACAAAACAAAAGGAAAACTTTTCAGGAATTGCTCAAAAATAATCCTGAACATTAGAATTAGAAAAAAACTTAGAAATCATATTTGTGGACGAAACTCTCATTAATAATCGAGGAAAAGGGGGGCCTAGCAAAGTTCAATGAACTTGCTCCAAATGTCATGACTACTTAGTGCCCTAGGCAGGATGAGGACTTGGCCACCTAACTCCCAACATTCTTGTTTCTTTTTTCTGACTCTTCTCCCAAGTATGACCACTCTCGTGTTGCAGAATGAGAAAATAGAGCAAGCAGAAAGGAGCAGAAAGCAGGATGGAATTCACTTGAGATTTCATAGTGCCTCCGTGGAACTGAGGACTCAGAACACATGTAAGAAGCACTACTTATCCGCCTTTAATAGAAAATATTTGTTTCAATTTTCTCCAAAACAGATTGCGCTGTGACTTCCATATTCTCTCCTTCACTTTGCCAGTGGCCAAGCAATTACATACAAGTAACCAGTCTCTCAGGAACAGAATTGATGACTTGGTTTTATTAGTGTCACACGCACCAACAATCGGTTAAGCTGGCAACATGATGTAATGCCTCTCCTCTCTTCAAATGAAGGATTTTTAAAGGCTCCTGTCAATCTCTCACTAAAAATATTAATCCTGTGCAATAGTTCATTCTCTCTTTCAGCGGTTTTAATTTTTTCCATTGAAGTACTAGGAGAAAAGAGTGCCAGCTGCACTACACACACACACACACACACACACACACACACACACACACACACGCGCGCGAGCGCACGAGTTCTATGTTTACCTTAAATATTTGTTTAAATTTCCACCTACTCTGTTTTCATCCTAATATTTATAAAGAGCTAGGTGATGGAATGGGCGACCGGTCCCCCCTCTCCCCAGCCCCTGAGCCGCTCATTATGAGGGGGACTGGCCGTGGAGCAGGACTGGGGCTGTTGAGCAATGGTGGCAGACTGCTTCATGGAGAGCAGTCGCCCAGGCTTCGCAGAGCCGTTGAAGAGACTGTCTTGCCTCCTTTGTCAATATTAATTGAGCATAATGGCTTGGATTGATTTGGGGGTTCTCTGTTCTGTTCCATTGGTCTATATGCTTCCTCTTGTGCTGTACCAGGCTGTTTTGATTATGGTGGCTTTATAGTATAACTTGATATCTGATATTGTGATCCCTCCAACGTTGTTCTTCTTTCTCAAGATTGCTGCAGCTATTCATGGCCTTTATAAATTCCCAATATGAATTTTTGAAGAGTTTATTCTAGGTCTGTGAAATATGCTCTTGGTATTTTAATAGGGATTGCCTTGTATCTATAGATTTCTTTTGTTAGTATGGACATTTTAATTATGTTGATTCTACCAATCCATGAACACTGTATATCCTTCCACTTGTGTATCTTCCTCTATCTCTTTTTTCAAAGTCCTGTAGTTTTTGAATTATAGGTCTTTTACCTCCTTGGTTAACTTTATTCCTAAGTATCTTCATTTTATGATGCAATGGTAAATGGAATTGTTGTTTTTTTATTTCTCTTTCTGAGAGTTCATTATTGGTGTATAAAAATGCTATAGATTACTGGGTGTTCATTTTATATCATGCTATGTTGCTGAATCCATTTATTAAATCTAGTAGGGTTTTTTTTTTATGAAGTCTTTAGGGTTTTCTATGTCATGTCATCTGTTACTTCCTCCTTTTCAATTTGGATGCCTTTTATTTCTTCTTGTCTGATCTCTATAGTACTATGTTGAACAGGTGTGGCGAAATTGAGCACTTCTGTCTGGTTCCTGTTCTTAGGGGAAATGGTTTTAGTTTTTGCCCAAGGGTATCATATTAGATGTAGGTTTTATCATATAAGGCTTTTATTATGTTGAGGTATGACCTTTCTATTCCCACTTTGCTAAGAGTTTTTGCAAGCAAAAAAAAAAAAAAGGTGTTGGATTTTGTTGAATGCATAAAATCCATTTATATGATAATGTGAATTTTGTCTTGCAATCTGTTTATGTGATATATCACATTTATTGATTTTTTGATATTGTACCAGTCTTTATCCCCAGAATTAATACCACTTGGTTATGGTGTATTATCTTTAAAATATATTGCTGGATCTAATTTGCTAAAATTTTGTTGAGGATTGTAGCATTAATGCTTACCAGGGTTATGACCTATAATTCCCTTTCTTTGTAATGTCTTTAACTGGTTTGGGGATTAGGGTAATGCTTGCTTTATAGAAATAACTTGGAAGTGTTCCTTGCTCTTGAATTTTTGGAATAGTTTGAGGAGGATAAGTGTTACTTCTTTGAATCTTTGGTAAAACTCCCCTGTGAAGCCATTCAGCCCAGAGTTTTCATTTGCTGGAAGTTTTTATTTTTTATTTTTTTATTATTATTATTTTAATATATTTTATTGATTTTCCACAGAGAGGATGGGAGAGGGATAGAGAACTAGAAACGTCAATGAGAGAGAAACATCGACCAGCTGCCTACTGCACACCCCATACTGGGGATGTGCCCACAACCAATGTACATGCCTTTGAGAGGAATCGAACCTGGGATCTTTCAGTCCGCAGACCGATGCTCTATCCACTGAGCCAAACCGGTTTCGGCTATTTTTATTTTTATTACTGCTTCATTTTTCTTGTAGTTATTAGCCTATACAGGTAATTTGGGAGAGGGTATTTTTCTAGGACTATGTCCATTTCATCAAGGTTGTCCAGTTTGTTGGAATAGAATTGTTCATTATATTTTATTTTTATTTTTTATAATCCTTTGTATTTCTGTGGGTCAGTTGTTACTTCACCTCTTTCATTTCTGATTTTGTTTATTTGGATCCTCTTTTTTTGTTTCTTGGTGAGTCTGGCTAGAGGTTCATCAATCTTGATCCTTTCAAAGAACCAGCTCCTGGTTTTATTGATTTTTTGTTTTTTGTTTGTTTCTATGTCATTTATTTCTGCTCTGGTCTTATTATTTCCTTCCTTATATTTATTCTGAGTTTTTCTTGATGCTCTCTTTCAAGTCTTTAAGTTGTAGGGTTAGGTAACTTATTACAAGTTTTCTTGTTGTTGTTTTTTTAGTTAGGCCTGTAATGCCATGAACTTCCCTCTTAGGACTGCTTTCACTATATCCCACAGATTTTGTGTTGCTTTGTTTTCATTATTATTTGTTTCCAGAATGTGTTTTATTTCTTCTTTGATCTCATTGGTAACCATTTCACTGTTTAATAGCAGGCTATTTTGCCTCCATGTGTTTGTATTTTATTGTTTTTCATGAATATGATTTCTAATTTTTTGCCATTGAGGATCTGAGGAGATGCTTGGTATGATTTCAATCTTTTTGAATTTGTAGAGACTTAACCTGTGTCCTAAAATGTGGTCAATCTTTGAAAATGTCCTATGTGCACTTATGTAGCTTTGGGGTAGGACGTTCTAAAGATGTTAGTTCCATCTGATCTAGTGAGTCATTTAAGATTGCTGTTTCCTTATTGATTTTTTATCTAGAAGATTTATCCAGTGATATCAATGGGGTATTAAAGTCCCCTACTAGGATTGTATTGCTGTTGATCTCTCCCTTAATATATTCCAGAAGTTTTATATATATATATTTGGATGCTCCTGTATTGGGTGCATATTTGTTTACCAGAATTTTTTGTTGTATCGATTCCTTTAGTATTATGAAGTGGCCTTCCTTATCTCTTGTTATGGCCTTCACTTTGAGGTCTATTTTGTCAAATATGAGTATTGCTACCCCAGCTTTTTATTCATTTTCATTTGCCTGAAAAATTTTTTCCAGCCCTTCACTTTCAGTCTGTGTGAGTCCTTTGTTCCAAGATGGGTCTCTTGTACTCAGCATATATATGGGTCATGTTTTCTTATCCATTCAGCTACCCTAAGTCTTTTGATTGGAGCATTTAATATATTTACATTTAAGGTTATTATTGATAGGCACTTGTTTGTTGCCATTTTTTATGCCTGAATTCCTTCCTCCATTTCTATTTCTTCTTTTTACAACAATCATTTGAGCATTTCTTGCTTTGCTGGTTTGGTGGTAATAAACTCCCTTGTCCTTTTTTGCCTCAATGGTCCTGATTTCACCTTCAATTTTGAATGATAGCCTTACTAGATATGGTATTCTTGGATTCATCTTGCTTTTCATCACTTTGTATACTTCATGTCATTCCCTTCTGGTCTGATGTGTTTCTGTTGAGAAATAAGCTGATAATCTAATGGGAGATCCCTTGTACTTTCTGTCTTTCTCTTGCAGCTTTTAATATTTTTCTCTGTCTTTAACATTTGTCATTTTAATTATGATGTGTCTTGGTGTGGGTCTTGTTCGCCTCATCTTGTTTGAGACTCTTTATGCTTCCTGTACTTGTGTGACTTTTTTCCCCCAAGTTAGGGAAATTTTCTGTCATAATTTCTTCAAACAGGTTTTCCATTCCTTGCTCAGTTTCTTCTCCTACTTGCACCCCTATTATGCAGATATTGCCTCATTTCATGTTGTCCCAAAGCTCCCTTAAACTCTCCTCCTGCTTTTAAAATTTTTTTCCAAGTACTGTTCTGTTTGGGTGTTGTTTTCTACCCTATCCACATTCCTCAGCTTCTTCTAGTCTATTTTTGAAACTTTCCAGGATGTTCTTTATTGTAGCTATGTCATTCTTCATTTCCTCTTGATTCTTACTCATGGTGTATTTCTCATTCAGTTCCTTATAATTCTCATTGAGTTGCTGATAATTCTCAGTCAGATGTTTGAACATCCTTATAACTATTACTTTGAATTCTTTTTAAAAATATATATTTTATTGATTTTAGAGAGGAAGGGAGAGGGAGAGATAGAAACATCAATGATGAGAGAGAATCACTGATTGGCATGCCCCACACAGGGGACTGATCCTGCAGCCCAGGCATGTGCCCTTGGCCAGAATCAAACCTGGGATTGTTCAATCTGCAGGCTGATGCTCTATCCATTGAGCCAAACCGGCCAGGGCTACTTTGAATTCTTTATCTGGCAAATCACTTGCCACCATTTCATTTAGTTCCTTTTCTGACTATTCCTCCTTTTCTTTTTTGGGGGGGATTGTTTCTTTGTCTTCCCATTTCTTCTGTTGCTTTGTATTTGTTTCTATGTCTTAGATCACACTGCTATACCATTCAGATTTTGGGGGATTGGCCCTTTGTACTATGTAGTAAGTGTTTTGAGGAACCTAGTGGTTCAGTTCTCCTGAGTTGGGTGTTCTAGGAAGCCCCCTATTTGAGTTATTTGGGTTCTCCTGATGTAGTTGGGTCTTGAATGTTATTATTCAATTCATGGTTATAGTCTCCTCACAGGTTGTCTGACTACGTGGCTCATCCCAACCTCGTACAAATTGTATGGATGTGCATGGGGTCCCAGCTCTCATGGCTAGGGTTGCCTGCAAGGTCCCACTGGCATATGACTTATGGTGGGAGTGGCATGTGACTCTGCAAGTCACTATGGTTGGGGGTGGTGGTCTCAGAGTCAGTGACAGGGATCCCTTACAATGTTCCACTAGCCTACAGCTCACTGCTCGGGTCCGGGGTGGACAATCTGGGTGATGGTGAAACTGCACTCACCCACCATTTCTCTCCCCTTCAAGATGGCATGGCCTCTATGCTGGAGCCCCACCCACTTGGAAAAGGTCAACATTTTAAATAAAAGTTTTTAAAATTTAGTTTTTGAATTTTTAGTGAAATGTTTTTAAATTGTTTACAAAAATAAAACAATTTCTCATTAAGAATTTATTGTCCTTCTAGCTGCCAATGCCAATAATTGATATCATGCTTCATAAATATTTTATTTAGATCTACATTATATACATACAATTTAATGTCACAAAATATTCCTCAGCCACCATATGCAACAGTTGTGAAAGCACCCTAACTTTGTGAACACAAATAAGTAAAACTTAGCACTACTGGGGAATAATAATTGAATATGGAAGGATTTTGTTCATTCTTGTTGAAAGAGAATATTTGAAGAACTGGTTAATTTGTCTTCCCTCTTATCTAAGCACTCCTATCACTCAAATGCTCTCCATACTTCAAAGCAGTGTGGGACTTTGTCTTTAGCAATAGCGCAACCCACAAACCTTTATCACAGTAAGGGGCAGCCATCCCCTGTTTTGATTATGTGGGGTTAGAAATGTGGGAAAATGTTTTCCTAGGGCTTAAACAGTGTTAGTTATAAAAGTGGGTATATAGGCTATGGCCATGTTATACCAATGCTTAATGCCCAAGTGAGAGAAGGGGACATGTACTCTTTAAGAAATTGGGAGTGAGCCTTGGCCATGTTCCTCAGTTGGTTAGAGCATCATCCCAATACACCAAAGTTGGGGGTTTGATTTCTGTCAGGGCACACACAAGAAGCAACCAACTAATGCATAAATAAGTGGAACAACAAATTGATGTTTCTCTTTCTCTCTTTTCCCCTTCCTCTATTTCTAATAAATAAATAAATAAATAAATAAATAAATAAATATTTAATTAAAAATGAATTTGGGGGGCAAGAGGTGTGTTCAGGATGGGTGCACTGTGACATTTGAGGCCCTCTAAATCCAGGGCAAGCCTCACTTGCCTCAGACTGAGGGCAGTTCGATGTTTTCAGTATATGGATGCAGAATGGAGTAGAAAGAATGGATATGACATGACCCTCTACTCTGCTATGAAAAGAATACAAAGTGGACTTCAGAATAGTTTATAAAGTGAGTTCCCAGCAATTACCTGCCTACCCAGTGAAATTAGCATATAAAACAGATATTATTATTACTATTTTACATATAAGGAAACTGAGACACAAACTGAACTCAAGTGACTATCCAATGGTTACTTACCTACAACTTGGTGAAGCCAAGACCACACCCACAGAACTTTACTGCCATGTGTTTAGCTTCTTGATGCTCAGAGTTGCTCCTTAATTTTCTGTCAGGGTTTTGTGGTCAAATACTGTATGAGTTGAAAATAATTTTAGAAAGCATATTGTTTCACCATCTTTAGTATTTAAGGATTTGGAGATTCGGGAGTGGAGGAGAAAGGAAGCCATTTTAATAGATGTTTTCTGAACTTGATTATTGAACATCCATGTCTTAGAACCAACATATCTTGAAATGTTTCTGGTCAAACAGTGATTATGGGCAAAACAATAAAATTACTGTATTTAGTCTTCTGGGGAGTGGTCAGTATCTTCTTTCATCCTTTTCATTTGGATTTCCTTGGGCTACTGGATGGGGCTGTTTTTTGTTCTTAACATGGCAATTTGAAAGGGGTAGCTAAGTAGCATAATTGTTATTTACCATATGGTATGCACTATTTGGGAATTGAGGGTTGAACCTAACAGAAAATTAAATGTGATTTCTGTCCTCAGAGATCCTCATTTTACTCTGATGAATAGATTTGACATGTAAACACAGGAAGGAAATAAGAGCACCAACTTCAGAAGAAATGGGAGAGAGATATACCCAAAAGTCAGATGTCTGTGAGGGTATGTAATAAATTTAATTTGATGCTAAGTTGAAAATTAATAGAATTTTTAGCTATAAAACAAAAGCCTTAGAAGCTGCTTCTCAGTCTAACTTCCACACTTCCAATATTTCCACCCCTCCCCACAATGTTTTGTACAAGTCATTATATGGCATCTGCCCACAAACCAGGTTCTTGGTGTCAATCTGTCTTCTTCACATAAAAATACATACTCCTCTCTCTTCCTCTCTGTTAACTCTGCCCTCCAAAATGAATCAGGGCACTACAAATAAGCATCATGTGGTGATTTTCTACCTGGCACATTTGTTAAGTTTTCAAATGGGCCTGACTCTGCCACATATATTATATAGAAGCTGGGAAAGGCTTGATGACAAAGAAATATCTCTCCAGCCTTTTCTGCATCAGAGATTGGCTCCCACATGTGAAAAAAAAAAGATCAAATTATCTTTACTCACATGGATAGATGGATGTTATTTAGGAAGACATTTATCACAAAATATGGCTAACCAATAAAGGGAACATTAGCTACAAATTGGTATTCTTTAAAGACAAAACCAGAAAGAGGTCACAAAGTTGAAAAAATAGGTGTAGAGAAAATTTACAAACACTGAAAAGGTTTTGCAAACATTCTAGTTTTACATTCTATTTTACATATGATCTTATGTGTGGACATATGAAAAAGGAACATTATTTGGACTAGAGAAATGAATCACTTCTGATCCAACAGAGCATGAGCTTTCTTACTTGAGCTTTCTTGCATTCAAATTCTTATTATCCAATGATATGATATGTGACTTCTTCTGAACACAGCTTTTCCATTATGACATGCATGTGAAAAATCCTCAACTTGCCATGGCATACCTGTATGGCAAAATAATTAAATGCTAGGTGAACTCTTGCCTTGACATATCAAGAGAGTGTTACCATCAGCAGAATAACTACTCTTAGTTGATATCTTGTGAGTAAAATAGTCTTAGTAACCCAGAGCCTAACCCAGTTGTTAAGTGCTAAGCCTTATAGTCAAACAGCTGAGACTTCAAATTTTGGATTCTATTAGATATTGGCATCATGGACTTAAAAAATTATGTTAATTCACTAAGATTTGATTCAGAAAAAAAGGGGATTATATTAGTAACTAAAAACAAGATCTTTGCGTGGCTTAATATAACTAATAATAAAAGTGAAACAGTGGGAAAATAGATGCTGTTCTTTGTTTCCCACTCAAGTGCACAGAATTGGATTATCTTGCATTCATGACATGCTTTCATCACTGGCCCTCTTTATTTCTATCTATACATACTGTGTACTTATTTCTTCTTATTAATAATATAAATAGTTGTGAATGATCACCCAAGATAAGAATCAGAACATTGCCCTAGCCAATTTGGTTCAGTGAATTGAGCGTCCAGCTGCAGACGGGTTTGATTCTGGTCAAAGGTACGTACCTCGGTTGCAAGCTCAATCCCTGGCAACCAATTGATGTGTCCCTCTCACATTGATCTTTCTGTGTGCATTTCCCCCTCCCTTTCACTCTCTCTAAAAATCAATGGAAAAATATCCTTGGGTGAGGACTTTAAAAAAAAAAAGAATTAGAACATTAACAATCATTTACACCACCTATGATCTTCTCCCCAATCTATTCATCTACTTCTTCCCCTTCCTTGAATCTTGCAGTTATTATTAAAATATGATTTTCAAATTATATATTTATAACATATTTGTATTCCTAAAAATTATATCGTTAATTTTCTTTGTATTTAACATTATAAAAAGGTTGGCAGGCTTTATAAAATCTTTAGGAACTTCTTTTTTATTAAATTGTATTGCTCAGACTATTCATACTTTTGCTTATAGCTGTTAATTTTGCTATATAATGTCATTGTATAAAGTTATCACAATTTATTTATCTACTTCCTATGACTAGGTATTTGGGTTGTTTAGGGTATTTATCTTACTGTGCATAAGTGCTGCAGGAAACATTCTTTCTTTTTTGTTTGCAGTATATATTTATTTTTTATTTTTTAATTTATTAAGGTATTATATGTGTACATAGCTTACCATTGCCCCCCCCCCCACCTCCCAGACATGCCCTCCCTCCCCAGAGTTCTGTGTCCATTGGTTGTACCTATATGCATGCATACCAGTCTTCGGTTGATCTCTTATCTCCCCCAGATCTCCCTACCCTCCCAGCTGTCATTTGACAGCCTGCTTATGGTTTCACTGTCACTATATCTATCTTTCTGTTCATTCGTTTACAATGTTCTTTATTATCCATAAATGAGTGAGGTAATGTGGTGTTTCTCTTTCATTGACTGGCTTATTTCACTCAGCATGATGTTCTCCAATTCCATCCAGGTTACTACAAATGATGAGAATTCCTTCTTTTTTATGGTAGCATAGTATTCCATAGTGTAGATGTACCATAGTTTTCTGATCCATTCATCTGCTGACAGGCACCTAGGCTGTTTCCAAATCCTAGCTATTGTAAATTGTGCTGCTATGAACATAGGGGTGCATATATCCTTTCTGATTGGTGTTTTTAGTTTCTTGGGGTATATTCCTAGTAGGGGGATTACTGGGTCAAATGGGAGTTCCATTTTCAGTTTTTTGAGGAAGCTCCATACTGTTCTCCACAGTGGTTGCACCAACCTGCAATCCCACCAGCAGTGCACTAGGGTTCCTTTTTCTCCGCAACCTCGCCAACATTTGTCATTTGTTGATTTGTTGATGTTGGCCATTCTGACAGGTGTGAGATGGTACCACATTGTTGTTTTGATTTGCATCTCTCGGATAATTAGTGACTTTGAGCATGTTTTCATGTGCCTCTTGGCTTTCCTTCTGTCTTCTTTTGAGAGGATTCTATTTAGGTCCATTGCCCATTTTTTAATTGGCTCATTTATTTTCCTTTTATTGAGTTGTATAAGCTGTCTGTAGATGTTGGAGTTTAAACCTTTATCAGTGATATCATTTGCAAATATGTTCTCCCATACAGTGGGTTTTCTTGTTGTTTTGTTGATGATTTCTTTTGCTGTAATAAAGCTTTTTATTTTGATGTAGTCCCATTTGTTCATTTTCTCTTTAGCTTCTATTGCCCTAGGGTTAGTATCAGTGAAGAAGTTCTTTAGGCATATGTCTGAGATATTGCTGCCTGTGGATGTCTCTAGTATTTTTATGGTTTCCTGTCTGATGTTTAAGTCCTGTATCCATTTTGAGTTTATTTTTGTGTATGGTGTAAGTTGATGATCTAGTTTCATTTTTTTGCATGTATCTGTCCAATTTTCCCAACACCATTTACTGAAGAGACTGTCTTGACTCCATTGTATGTTCGTGCCTCCTTTGTCAAATGTTAATTGAGCATATTGATTTGGGTTTATATCTGGATTCTCTAATCTATTCCATTGATCTATATGTCTGTTCTTGTGCCAGTACCAGGCTGTTTTGAGAACAGTGGCTTTGTAATACAGCTTGAAATCTGGTATTGAGATTCCTCCTACTTTACTCTTCTTTCTCAAGATTGCTTTGGCTATTTTGGGTCTTTTATTGTTCCAAATGAACTTTTGGAGAGTCCTTTCTAGGTCTGTGAAGTATGTCATTGGTATTTTAATAGGGAGTGCATTGAACATATAAATTGCTTTGGGAAGTATGGACATTTTGATGATGTTGATTCTACCAATCCATGAACATGGTATGTTCTTCCATCTGTTTACATCTTCCTCTATCTCTTTTTTCAGTGTCGTGTAGTTTTCAGCATAGAGGTCTTTTACCTCCTTAGTTAAGTTTATTCCTAGGTATCTTAATTTTTTTGGTGTGATGGTAAATGGGATTGCTTTTTTAGTCTCTGTTTCTGTGAGTTCACTATTGGTGTATAGAAATGCCATAGATTTCTTGGCGTTGATTTTGTATCCTGCTACATTGCCAAATTCGTTTATTAAGTCTATTAGTTTTTTGATGGAGTCTTTTGGGTTTTTTATGTACAATATCATGTCATCTGCAAATAGGGACAACTTCACTTCTTCTTTTCCAATTTGGATGCCTTTTATTTCCTCTTCTTCTCTAATTGGAATGGCGAGTACTTCCAGTACTCTGTCAAATAGAAGTGGTGAGAGTGGGCATCCCTGTCTTGTTCCTGGTCTATGGGACACAGCAAAAGCAATCTTGAGAGGGAAGTTCATATCTCTGCAAGCCTATTCTAAAAGACAAGAAAAAATGGTAAAAAAATTATCTAACCCTACAACTCAAACAGTTAGAAAAAGAACAGCAAGAAAGGCCCAGTGTAAGCAGAAGGAAGGAAATAATAAAAATCAGAGCGGAGATTAACAACATAGAGACCAAAGATACAATACATAAGATCAACAAAACCAAGAGCTGGTTCTTTGAAAGGATAAACAAGATTGATGAACCTCTAGCCAGGCTAACCAAGAAACAAAGAGAGAGGACCCAAATAAACAAAATCAGAAATGAAAGAGGTGAAATAACAACAGACCCCGCTGAAATACAAAGGATTGTTACAAAATACTATGAAAAACTCTATTCCAACAAACTGGACAACCTGGAGGAAATGGACATATTCCTAGAAAAATATAACCTGCCAAAACTCAATCAGGAAGAATCTAAAAATCTCAATAGACCAATGGCTTGGGAAGAAATTGAAACATTCATCAAAAAGCTTCCAGCAAACAAAAGCCCAGGGCCAGATGGCTTCACAGGAGAGTTTTACCAAACATTCAAGGAAGAACTAAAACCTATCCTCCTCAGACTATTCCAAAAAATTTAAGAGGAAGGAACACTTCCAAACTCCTTCTATGAAGCCAGCATCACCCTAATACCAAAACCAGATAAAGATAACACAATGAAAGAGAATTACAGGCCAATATCCCTCATGAACATAGATGCCAAAATCCTCAACAAAATTCTAGCACATTGGCTCCATCAGTACATCAGAATGATCATGCACCATGACCAAGTAGGATTTATTCCAGGAATGCAAGGATGGTACAATATCCGCAAATCAATAAATGTGACACATCACATAAACAAATTGAGAGTTAAAAATCATATAGTCATATCAATTGATGCAGAAAAAGCATTTGATAAAAACCAACACCCTTTCCTGATAAAAACTCTCAACAAGATGGGAGTACAAGGATCATACCTCAGCATAATAAAAGCTATATATGATAAACCCACAGCAAACATCATACTCAATGGGCAAAAACTAAAACCATTCCCCCAGTACAATTTATTTTAACATTGAAGTTCTTAACTTACCTGAAGTTCATTTTAAAAATTATATGTGGTAAGGGTCAATATATTTTTTCCAGATAAATAACCATATTTAACAAACCCATTTATCCCCCTTAATCTGCCATCTCCTTCCTTCTATTTTCTTTAATGTATTCTGTTTTATTTATCTACCTTAAAAATGTCTAACTTTTGATATTGTGTAGAATTTAAGTCTAGGTTACTGTAAAAATACTTCCTCATTTTCTTTTCTTTGGTCTTCACTAGTTTTTGAAAGATAACAGCAAACTTTATCCAGGTATTTGGTTATATTTACGTCATACATCTCTACCAGCATTTCCTGGATTTTTTTTTTCTTATTTCAGTACCTTTTTCCAGCACTGTTTTCAATGTGGGTCTTTGTATGACAAATGCCTTAAAAATGTTTATTATATCTTCACATTTAAATGACAATTTGGCTGGATATAAATCTAGGCTCAGAGTTCTTTTGTCTTTTAGATACTTTAAAAATATTACCATTGCCTTGTTGTTGCTCTTGAAAAGTCTGACATCCTGATGATTTTTGTTTAATTACATTTGATCTGCTCTCTCTCTCAAAACATTTAGAATTTCATCTTTGCCTGTAAAAACTTTAATTTCATGATATTACCAGGATTAGTTTCTGGTTATCACTCTTGTTTGATATTACATAAATAAATATGAGTTCTTTCCTTCTTATTTAATTCTGGTAAATTAATTTCCATTTCTTCAAATACTTCCTCTTGTCCATTTTTACTTTTCTCTCTCCCTGACACTCCTATTATCTATAAGTTGAAGTTTATATTTCAATACAATTTTATCTCTTAACTTTTATTTCACATATTCTTTTTCTTTTTATTTATTTATTTATTTTAAATATATTTTTATTGATATTTTACAGAGAGGGAGAGAGATAGCTAGAAATGTCGATGAGAGAGAAACATTGACCAGCTGCCTCTTGCACACCCCTACCGGGGATGTGCCCACAACCAATGTACATGCCCTTGACCGGAATCGAACCCGGGACCTTTCAGTCTGCAGACCAACGCTCTTCCACTGAGCCAGACCGGTTTGGGCTATTCTTTTTCTTTATTCTTTCTTGCTTCATTCTAGAAAAGCTCCTTAATCTGGTCTTTAGCTCACTAATTTTCTTTTTAACCATGTCTATTCTATCTCATTTGAGGTCATCTCTACTATTACATATTTCCTAGTATTTCCTCTTGACTTTTTTTAAATTCTTGTTCATATTATTACAGGTGTTCCTCTTTATTCCCTCCACAGTTCCCCTCTACCTGGTCCCCCCCCACCCCACCCTCTGCCCTTACCTCCCTCCCACTGTCCTCATCCATAGGTGTGCGGTTTTTGTCTAGTCTCTTCCCGCATCCCCCACACCCTATTCCCCCTGAGAATTGTCAGTCCACTCCCTTTCTATGCCCCTGATTCTATTATATTCACCAGTTTATTCTGTTCATCAGATTTTTTTATTCACTTGATTTTTAGATTCACTTGTTGATAGATATGTATTTGTTAATAATTTTTATCTTTACCTTTTTCTTCTTTCTCTTCTTAAAGAATACCTTTCAGCATTTCATATAATATTGGTTTGGTATTGATGAACTCCTTTAGCTTTTTCTTATCTGTGAAGCTCTTTATCTGACCTTCAATTTTGAATGATAGCTTTGCTGGGTAATCTTGGTTGTTGGTTCTTGCTATTCATCACTTTGAATATTTCTTGCCACTCCCATCTTGTCTGTATAGTTTCTGTTGAGAAATCAGCTGACAAATCGTATGGGTGCTCCCTTGTAGATAATTAACTATTTTTCTCTTGCTGCTTTTAATATTGTCTCTTTGTCTTTTGCTCTTGGCATTTTAATTAGGATATGCCTTGGGGTGGTCCTCTTTGGATTCCTTTTGTTTAGGGTTCTGTGTGCTTCCTGGACTTGTAAGTCTATTTCTTTCACCAGGTAGGGCAAGTTTCCAGTCATTATTTCTTCAAATAGGTTTTCAGTATCTAGCTCTCTCTCTCTCTCTTCTTCTGGCACCCCCATAATTCATATGTTGGTACGCTTGAAGTTGTCCCTGAGGTTCCTTACACTATCTTTATATTTTTGGATTCTTTTTGCTTTTCCAATTGCTTTTTTGTTTTTCAAATCTTTGACTTGATTCTTGCTATCCTCTAGTCTGCTGTTAGATCTCTGTATATATTTTTTTCAGTCAATGTATGCTTAATTTCTAGTTGGTCCTTTTTCATATCCTCGTGGGTCTCGCTAAATTTATCAGCCTTTTCTGGGAAATTCTTGAAAAACCTTATAACCATGGTTTTGAACTCTATATCCAGTCATTTGATCTCCTCCAAAGCCAGCCGCACACTGAGCCGTGCACTCTTTCATTTGTGACCTGTTTCTTTGTCTCCATATTTTCACTGCTTCTCTGAGTTGGTAGAGAAGCTTTGTGTGCTAGGTGTCCTATAGGGCACAGTGGCTCAGCATCCCCAGTTACCTGAGGTGGACACTTGGTGGACTGTGTGCACAGTCTTATTGTAGTTAAATCTTGGTTGTTTTTGCTATCACGGGGAGGTATTGACATCCAGGCCAATTGGCTGTGAGGATCAGATGTGTCTACGCTGGAAGAACTTCTGTGCTGGAGATACCCTTATGAGAAAAGGCTTGCAAAAGCTTCTGTACTCAGCTTAGATGGGGCGGAGTCCCAGGGCAGAGAAGACAGCCTTGGTTTCCCATCAGCCCTGCCTTATGAGGCCCCTGGGTCTGTGTCCCTTGGTAATCTTTGCAAGAACCTCTGAGAGAAAGCTGCCCTCAGGTTTCACCCACTGCCAGACAGTCCAGTTTCTCCCCGAATGAGTCTGGGTCCCCAAAGTCTCACCTGTAACTGGGGTTCAGTGCAGTCGGGAGTCCCCTCTCCCTCCCATATGAAAAAGCCAGCCACACGTGTACCCAGCCACCAGCCCTCTCCACATGCGCATGCCTCTGGACCTCTGCTTTCTGCAGCTCCCCCAAGTCCCAGTGTGCCTCTCTCTTTCCTGACCGTCTAGATTCACCCCATATGAGTCTGGAGTTCAGCACAGTCGGGATCCCCCATCTTCCTTCCGCTTAATATATTTTCTTCTGGTGGAATCTATAATAGAGGTTGTTCTTTTCTTTTGAAATAGTTATGCTCTTTAGACCTCTCCTTACGTGAACAGATATTTCTCTGATGTTATCAGCTATTCTGTCTGAGTATTTGGTATGAGAAAAGACCAAAGAGCAGAGCCTAGTCTATGTCAACATCCAGTGAGATCAAGGAAAGGGGAGGAGATAACCCTAGGGTAGAGAGCTCCAAGCACCACTATATAATTAATTGCCCAGGCTGGGTATCATGCCACCAAATATTTCTGCAAGTCAGGGCCCTACTGTGAGACACACTACATTTTCTAACCCTCAAGAAGAAGCAGCCTTAAGAAGGAGGTATTCCTAACTAATAACTCACTAGTCCAAGAATCTGGAGAGATTTGGGAGATAGAAGTGAGTAAATGATCAAGGTCAGTCAATCCTCACCAGTTTTCCACATTCTAGCTTCCCTTCTGTCCTGACTGTCATCCTTGAGGATATTTATACCAGAAATCTAACCTTCTGTTGGTAATCTCCATAGAAGTCTTCTACCCCGGGAGATACACACACACACACACACACACACACACACACACACACACTAGCTCAAAACAGGCTTTACTGTTCCCCAGGAATTTCTCTGTTTTGTTTTACTTCTTTCCCATTATTTCCTAGTTTCACGATGGTTTTCCTCTAGAATTTCTCCAAGACTGATCTTGGAGTCAGCAGTTTGCCCATGTTAATTCTCTATCTTAGCAAAATTGGAGGCTTTATGTAAGTTTATGCTAGACAAAACTGTGAAAAACAAGTATTTCCTGGGGCCACAGTTGTTTCAGGACAAACCAAGATTCAAAATTTCCATTACAGTGCTTACCTACCTGAGCCTCCCTTCCCTGTCATCTGCCAAAGGTCTATGTGTTTTTTTTCTGCCTTCTTGAAATTTCAGAGGTTGATGCTTATCTCTTCCCTATGCAAACAGCTAATTAACGCAATCATGAAGCTAATGGAAAAAATTAGAATAGCGGCGAGGAAGGAGGCCTAGGGACTCTCATCCAATAACTAAAGTGCATTTTGATAGTGATTTTTGGAAGGCTATCACATTTGCTTTATTTAATCCAAAGGTTTTGTAGAAAAGAAGTAGGAGCCTGCTAGAAGAAACATTTTAGATAAATAAAATATTTCAACTTTCAAATTTCGCTGTGTAGAATCAGACATCTATATCATATTATAATTCCTATGAATGCTTACAGGCTGACAACAACAGTTGTAAGTCAACTTTTCCCATTTCAAGTCTATGGGTTAAAATGTATCTCATCATATAGTACACTAGGGGCCCAGTGCATGAAATTCTTGCACTGGGGAGGGGTTCCTCAGCCCAGCCTGGCCCCTCTCACATACTAGGAGCCCTCAGGAGATATCTTACAGATGGCTTAAGCCCGCTCCCCATTAGGAGCAGACCTAAGCCACAGTCTGGCCTCCCTTTGCTTGAGGCGACCAGGCTGATCAGGGGAAGGCGCCAGCCCCATCACCCCACTGCAGCAGCCACTGCCAGTCACTGCAGCTACCACAGACTTCAATTCCTTCACCATGAAAAAAATGACAACTTTCTTTAAGCATTTTCAAGATGTGTCTTTTATAGGATATAACATTTCTTTATTTTTCCTTTAATCCTCACCTGATGATATGTTTCCAAGCTCAGTCCTTTCCCACACCTAAAGCCTCCACCCCAGGCTTTAGGTCTTGGGAAAGGGACCCCCCGCCCCTCCGGTTGCAGGCTCAGCCCCCTCCCAAGCCTAAAACCTCTGCCTGATAGCCGGCTGGGTGTTACCTGGGTGCCAAGGAGGTTCTCCGGACCCAGGTATATATGCAAATTAACTACCATCTTTGTTGGGTTGATTTGCATACTCACTCTGATTGGCTGTGGGTGTAATGAAGATACAGTCAATTTACATGTTTCTCCATTATTAGGTAAGATACGGAACCCTATATAATATGCACTTCAGCCCATCTTTCTACTTCCATTGCTACTGTTCAGTTGGAACATTTTCAGCTTCTTCCCACCTCAAGTATTCAAAAATTCTTTTACTTTTGTTGGTAAAGCTCTCCCCACATTTCACCCCCTGGCTTACTCCTATTGACTTATCAGATCTCACCTTAAATGTTACTTCCTTGGGAAAACTTCTTGATCCCCACCCTCCAGAGTAGATAAGGATCCCATGTTATACAACCTCATAGCTCAGAGTACTTTGTAGAACACTTGCCCATAATTATGATTAACTTTTCATGAAATATGTGGGGAAATGAGAATTGGTATATTATACTGGAAAGCAGAAAATAAAGCATTTTTATTCATATTTAGAACAAACATATATTGAAAACTTAATCATGCTCAAGGCATATAGGAATATAGTAGGGAACTATAGTAGAAATATAGTAGGAGGAAAGGCAAACCACTCCTCTTCACCATAATTACCCATTCTTAAAGACTTAATCATCACCTAAAACAACACCTAACTCAAATATGCTAGCATAGACATGACTCCCTTACTCTAATCTTACCTAAACCTCATTGTTGTTTCAATTTGCATCTCTTTGATGGTCAGTGACGTAAAGCATTTTTTCATATGTCCCTTGGCCATCTGTATGTCCTCTCTGGAGAAGTGTCTCTTAGGTCCTTTGCCCATTTTTTAATTGAATTGTTGTCTTCCTTTAGTAAGTCTTATGAGCTCCTTATATTTTTTTGGATATTAATCCTTTATCAGATATATGGATTATCATATATATTGCCAAATATGTTCTCTCATACAGTGGGCTCTCTTTTCATTTTGTTGATTGTTTCTTTTGCTGTGCAGAAGCTTTTTATTTTGATGTAGTTCTATTTGTTTATTTTCTCCTTAGTTTCATTTGCCCTAGGAGATGTATCTGTAAACATTTTGTTACAAGAGATGTCTGAGATTTTGCGTCTCTGGTTTCTTCTAGAATTTTAAGTCTTTTACCAATTTTTCATTTATTCCATGTGTGTGTTGTAAGTTAGTGGTCTAGTTTCATTTTTTTGTATGTATCTTTCCAATTTTCCCAACACCATTTATTGAAGAGACTACTTGACTCCATTGTATACTCTTGCCTCCTTTGTCAAATATTAACTGAGCATAATGGCTTGGGTTGATTTCTGAGGCCTCTGTTCTGTTCCATTAACCTATATTCCTGTTCTTGTGCCAGTACCAGGATGTTTTGATTATGGTGGCTTTGTAGTATAACTTGATATTTGGTATTGTGATAGCTCTAACTTTGTTCTTCTTTCTCGAGATTGCTACAGCTATTCAGGGTCTTTTTTTATTCCATATAAATTTTTGGAATATTTGTTCTAGCTCTGTGAAATATTCCATTGGTCTTTAAATAGGGATTGCATTGAATATGTATATTGCCTTGGGTAGTATGGACATTTTAATGATGTTGATTTACCAGTCCATGAATTCAGTATATTCTTTGACTTCTGTGTATCTTTTATCTCTTTTTTTAACGTCCTATAGTTTTCCAAGTACAGGTCTTTTGTCTCCTTGGTTAAATTTAGTCCTAAGTATCTTATTTTTTTTTTTGTTGCAATGGTAAATGGGATTGTTTGCTTAGTTTGTCTTTCTGATATCATTATTGGTTTATTTTTTAAAAGCCATTAATTTTGGGGTGTTGATTTTATATCTGGTTACATTGCCAAATTTGTTTATTTAATCTACATATTTTTGATGGAATCTTTAGGTTTTTCTATGTACAATATCATGCCAGCTATGAATAGTTTTACTCCCTTCTTTCCAATTTTGAAGCCTTTTATTTCTTTTTGTCTGATAGCTGTAGCTAGCATTTCCAGTATTATATTGAATAGGAGTGGTGAAAGTGAACATCTCTTTCTTATTTCTGTTCTTAGGGGAAATGGTTTTAGTTTTGGTGCATTGAGTATGTTGGCTGTAGGTTTGTCATATAGAGCCTTTATCATGTTGAGATATGCCCATCTATTCCTTCTTTGCTGAGAGTTTTTTATCAAAAATGGGTGTTGGATTTTGTTGAATGCTTTTTCTGGGCCTATTGATATGATCATTACCCTTACTTTTCTTTACCTTTTCCTACTCACTCCAGTTTGGCATCCACCCTCAGTACTCTGAACTCCTCTGCAAAGATCATTAATTATCTATTCATGCATAAATCCAATGAATTCTTGACATCTTTAGCTTGCTTGACATATTTTCAGTGATTGAAAGTACTCTCTCCTTTAAATTTTCTTCTCTCTACATTTTAAAGATATTTTTTCCCTCTGCATTCTACTTTTATTCCTCTGGCCTCTCTTCCTTGTCAGGGAGTGAATGCTTCTTTTTATTTACTCACTCCTGTGAGTGCTGAACAAATAGTGTAGGATTCTGTCTTCTTCACATTTTGTGTGGGTGGGAGGGAGGGTAGGGAAGCAGGGATGTGTATAGAGGAGAGTAGGGAGTTTTTTTAATTGGCTTGTTTTTGCTACCTTTAGGTTGGTGAACTAAGCAAATACATATATTCCTTAGTCTTGGAGACCAAAAATAAGTGTGAAAGTTAAAATAATAGTTGTAGTTACAAATATAAGAAATTTAATTATAACACTTAAACAATCTAAAAGTATCTGCTAAAACTAGGTTAAAATTAATAGTCACCAAAATTGGACATCTATATATATAAAATCCTAAGCAACCATTATGACTGATCAACTGGTTGACTGTTTGGTTGCTATGATGTGCACTGACCCACAATTAACCTCCCATGGCCAGCAAACCTCCCATGGTCCCTTCTCCCTGCCAGCTGGCCCTTATCAGGACTGGGCAAGATGGCCCCAATTGCCAGCCAGGTTAAGGGACCCCACCCATGCACGAATTCATGCACTGGGCCTCTAGTAATTATATAAAAACCTGAAATTTACATACTCACAGCTCCCAAAATATATCTATAAAACCAAAAGGTCCACTAGTAAATTAGTAGGTAATAAAATTCTAATTCTCCTGATATAACACACTTTCCAAGATTGAAGATTAGAAAAGAATGAATATTTACTTATATGTAATGTTTATTCCATTCAGAGTTGAGTCATAATGGCAAAAACTCAACACCAGCACCTCCTATGAATCTGTGGGTGTGTATGCCCCTGAACTGTAAGTAACAGACTCCTATACTAGCAGAAGGCAATAAGTAACTGAAATGTCTTCTTCACTGTTGATATTCTCACTGTGTGGTACCACTCACATCTTTGGCCTCAATTTATCAGTACTATCAATCTCTAAATTTTCAGCCTAGATCTCTCCACCAATCTCCAAAATTATGTATCCAAAGCTTGTAAATGACAATGCAGAAATTTTACTCCTAGCACAACTCATTTTTCTCCAGCACAGATTATATATATATATATATATATATATATATATATATATATATATTTCTAATTATTTAATAGTCTTTCACAGTATCTTTATATAAATTAAAGGAATAAGAACTAAATCTCTGAATTAAATATATTACATGCTCTTTGAGGACTAGGTCCATATTTCATCCACTTTGTATGTTCAGTGACCAGCAGAGTGAATGGCACATGGTCAACTCTCAGTAATTGATTGCATTTGTTCACTCCTGATAGAAACCTGGAAGCAATCTTCAACATCTCTTTAACCTCTCACATCACACCACTGCCACAGTTGGAGTCCATCACTCCAGCAGCTTCCCACCCAGTTGCAACTTCAGAATTTCTCTTTGGAGGGTTTAGGAGCAACAGCCTGGCTGGAAGGAGAGAAGAAGCCCTCCAGCACATGGTGCCTTGTATCTTCTGTTTTACTTGGGCACTTCATTATTAAGTCTTGACATTCACAGCTGATGGTAGTTACCTGAGTACATCATGACTCTTCATATCTTCAGAACCATTGTTCATGGTGTTTCTTCTGTTTCAAGTGATCATAACATCTTTTTCCACCTGGCTAGCCCTTACTCCACCTTCTCAAAGCCACTCAAGTTTCATCTTTTGGAAGACTCTCTTGTGAAACTTTCAATTGAGTTGATTGCCTCTCCTTTGAGTGCTGTGTGGAAATCTTAGCTCTCACCACTTCAAATTATAAGTATTTGTTTGTGTCTACCCTCCTCACAATAATCCTCTGATGTAGGTGCTATTCTCAGCACTATTTAAACTATGAGAAATTGAGGCAGAGAAAAGTAAAGAAGCTTTCCCAAGGTCGGCACCTAGTAGGTGGTAGAGCCACACTTCACACGTAAGCAGTCAGATTTTAGAGCTCCCACTCTAACCCTTAAGCTCTCAAGGACAGGGGACATGCCTTATTCACATCTGCTTCCCTGGTGTCTCCTATGGTGCCTAACCCATGAATGCAATAAATTTAATTTGATGGTGAGCTGAAAATTAACGCATTTTTATGCTGTAAAGCAAAAGCCATACATTCCTGTTCCCTAGCAAAGTTTCACCCAATGATTATAACATCTATTGATAATTTTATCTGAGTCAATCATCTTTATAATGGTTGAAAATAGTGATTTTCCTAATATAATTTCTTCTATGCATGTTAGTTCACATTCCACTGCCCAGAAGAATTGTCATCCCCATACCTAAAATTTTAAGCATAAACATGCATGCATAGTTCATTGTGTCGCAATCTATTTCTATCATTATTCATTCATGACACTCAAATTCTCCCACATTTACTAGCAGTAAGTGGAGGTACAGTCAAAAGCTAGCTCCAATCCCCCCCCCAGAAGTAATTATTGTTTATTATTAATTTTTATATATCCTTTTAGTCTTTTTTTCTATGATTGTATGTTTATGGATTTTTTTCAATTGTAGTTTACATTCAATATTATTTTGTGTTAGTTTCAGGTGTATAGCGTAGTGGTTAGACAATCATATACTTTATAAAGTGGTCCTCCCAATATTCCAAACACAATGACACTATACATAGGTATTACAATGTTACTGACACTATTTCCTATGCTGTTCTTTACATCCCCAAGTCCTATTTTCTTTCAACATATCCTCATCATTCTTTGAAAATCTTGCTTTCTTGCACTAGAGTTTTCAAAGGGATTTAATACTTTCCCCCTCTCTGCCCTGGAATCAGTCTTCTCCAGAGTTTGATTGTGTTTGGTGGAGAATGGCCTTTAGAAACCAAGATCTGCAGGCACGTCATATATTTCAAAACGGTAAAATAACATTATCTGTTTCCTTGGGTCAGCATATGGAAGACTGGTGAGATTTGCAATCTTAACTCTTGCATTACCTGAGTGACCTTGGCAACTACCTTCATTCCTTGGAGCTTGGCTCCCCTTCTGGAAAGAAAGTGCAACAGAAGAAGAATATATTTCTTAACGTTTTCGGGGTCAGCAATACGTTTGGGAATCTGATAAAAACTATAGTCCCAACTCCCCAGAGACAAACTCAAGTAAGCAAAAATTTGCATATTGGGGGTGGGGAGAGAGGAGGCAGGGCTGAGGCTCCGAAGCCCAGGTGAAGTTACAGATCCCTGGCATAAGGTCTCTTCAACGCTAACATTCTGTCTCATCTATAAGCGACCATGCTGCTGTCAGAATGACTCTTCAGAGACATCAAAATGTGGAGGGGTTTATATAGAAACAAAATGAGAAAAGGATACAAAGAAATGAGCCCGTGAGCAATGCTGTACTTCACATCCCCGTGTCTGCCACAGTTCTCCGACCCCGTCAAAAAGAAGACACTCCGAAGTCCTAAGTGAGAGGTTTTGGCGGGAATGTCCCAGGAGCTGTGGAAGGAGCCCCAACTGGCAGGCCTGGTCCAGGTCGCTGCATTCCTCCACTGCGCCCGCCAGGGTTCGCTCTCGGCCTGCGGCTGGGACGCCGGGTAATGGGGCGGACTGGGGTGCACGCCCGCCCCTGGCAGCAACCCGGCGGCGGGGAGAGAGCGCAGAGCGCCGCGGCCCGGAAGGAACGTGCCGTCCAGGCCCCGCCGGTCTTCCCACCTTCCCTCCCGCCGCCGCCGACGTCGGCGCTGCCCTGGTCGCCATGGCGACCAATCCCGGCCGGCCCCGCCCCCGCCCCCTGCCGCGGCCCCCTGACGTCGGCGCACGTCAGCAGCGGCGCGCGCCTGGCTGGGCCCAGTGGCGCTAGAGGGACGGAGCGCGGAGCAGCGAGCCGAGCGGCCGTCGCCCGAGCTCCGCCGCCCGCCCGCCCGCCCGCCCGCCCGCCGGGCAGCCCGCGCTCCAGGCTCCAGTCCGCCGTGCCCAGCAGCGGGACCCAGCATGGTCATGGCGGATGGCCCGAGGCACTTGCAGCGCGGGCCGGTCCGGGTGGGGTTCTACGACATCGAGGGCACGCTGGGCAAGGGCAACTTCGCCGTGGTGAAGCTGGGGCGGCACCGGATCACCAAGACGGAGGTGCGGCCCGGGCTCGGCGGGGGCGTCCGAGGCGAGGGTTCGGGAGAGGAGCTGTCTTCCGAGAGGGGCGGCTGCAGCGGGGGGCCTTGGGGGACCCCCCGAGGCCGGGTCACCGGCGGAGGCGAGAGGGCCTGGGACCGCGGACCCGGGAGGTGCAGGGGGTCGGGGCCGGGTCACTTGGACCGAGTGCCGTCCAATGGGAAACCCGACCGGCCGGGGCTTTGCCTTCCCTGCGCCACACTCCCGGCGTGGCCACGCGGAATTTCGGCCAGAGCCTCCCCCCCCCCCCCCGGCCGTGACCGGGTCTGTGGCCTCCGCTCGGGAGCCCAAGTTCCGCGTCTTCCCTGCTTTCGGCTGGGGGTGGGGAGGCAGGGGAAGTGAGGTGCTCCCGGGCTGCGCGCTGGGGGACGCCGCTGGCCCCGAGGAGGGGGCACCGGCGCTCGGGCTCCGGAGACGGGGCGCCGCGCGTCCCCGTGACCTCGGCGCCCCGCACGGCCCCGCGAGGAAGGGACCCCCGTGGCCGAGAAAGCCCGGACGGCCGCTGTCATCTCTCCCTCCTTTTGCCCGGCAGTGTCTCCGGGTTGCTGGCAGGCTGGCTGGCTTGATCTCACACTCCAGACAATGGGAGCGGTGACAATGGTCATCTCTGCAGTTTGCACGGTTGGCGGGCTGGCCTTTCTCGCCCGGGCTGTCGCCGGGCCAGGTGTGCCTCCTGGCTGTGCCTCCTGGTGTGCACACGGCGCCCCGAGCCGCGCCGACTCCGCTCTGCGCTCGGAGAGCCTCCGCTGCTTCCCGGCGGGTTCAGCACCCCCTCCCCTCCCGCCCCCCGCACATTCTAATGTACCGCACACATTTCCTCGCGAGTCTCTTCTTACCTAACCGCCCCCTTCCTTCCACTGCCTCAAGCTGCTCTCCTTGGGGTCTCTATTTTAAGATGTGCAAATTAAATACTTTAGAAAAACGGCAGAAACAGAACCATTCTTTAGGAGGAAAGAAGAAAAAAAAAAACCCTTGTGTATTTTACCTATTCCACTCTGCCTCATTGTAGTTGTTCTTGTTATTTAATCATTTTTTTTCAGTTTGTTCTTTTCCAGTTTTCACCCCTTTCCGTTTTTCCCCCATAGTAGTGTGGGTGTACTAGGGTTTGAATGTGGAATAACAGGACCTTTTTTTTATTATTATTTTTCAGAAAGGCAGTATAAGGTGAAGGGCATTTGACCACTTGAGTAATTTTCGTAGCTGTTTTTCTTAGAAGTTTTGCTTAACTTTGTTTTTTTTCCTTGTTTTTGTGAAGGAATCCATTTCCAGAAAAAAGGGGTGTATGTCATTGCATCATCTTCACTTTTCACCCTCCCTTACTGATCTTGAAGTAACCCAAATATGACTAATTTTTTAGCATCAGTACCAAGGTTACAGGTTGTCCTCTCACAAATTTCTCAATGTTAGCAATTCAGATTAAGTTTGTAATGATAAATACTGTGACTAATAGTGAGATTACTTAATCTGATCCAGCAATTTTTTAAAGGAAGAAACTGGTTCCATTCTCCTAAAGAACTATGGTCTAATGATATGCCATTTCTCCTTTAAATTACTTTAAAAGAAGGCATTTTTAAAGTGTATTTTTATATGAGCCCTTGCTTAATAACTGTCTAAAAAGCAAACAAATTGCATGTTACAAAAGCTACAGAACTTTGAACTATATATTGTTATGTGGTTAAATTCCAAACCCATCAGTTCATATCACTTTTTTTGCTCATCAGGTCTTATCAGTATTAGTAGCAACATTTAATTGTGAGTTATTATTTATTAGATGAAATTTTGGTAATAGAGTATCTATTTAAGTGCCACTTAAGTGGGGCTTATAGTAACTGACACATTCTGTTGAGCTTGACAGTTCAAAAGATATCAGTTTCAAACTGATACATCTTGTGGAGCTAGGGGGCACTGTGAAGTAGTATCATGATTTGGCTATCAGATGGAGTGAGATCAATTTGTAATTGAAGGCACAAGTCAGATTATGAAAGAGCACCCAGATCCTGAATTGTGTGTGTAGTACATGTGTGTAAAATGATTTATGTTGAGAACTAAATTTCTAGCCCACAGAGCCCATCTCCTTTGAGGTTTTCTAAAGAAGGTGTCCTTAACATATAAAAAGAAATAGTGTGCATGTGACATAGGGCCAGTGTGTTTGTGGTGATTTGGTGTGATTGGAGATATTCAAGTTGAGAGGGGTGAGTGAAAAAGCAGGGTATTTAAGGAAAGGTTCCTGTAGATCTCCAGTTTTGTAAAGTTGCTGTGAACCTTTGGTAATTTGCATTTAGAATTATTTAGATGCAATTATAAGAACAATTGTTCTTAGAGTATACTATTTGTTGTTAATGAGGATTTTTAAAAAGAAGTATTTGTTATTGTCATCAATTCACTGTATATTTATGTCTTTAATAAATACAATAGCTACTTCAAATATAAATAAAATGGCTAGTGGAAACTTTAAAGTTTTATTAAACATCATTTTAGATTCTCATTGCTGAGCACAGTACAGTGATTACAGTGAAAACAATGTATAAAGAACAGTATCAGTAAAATATAATTATACTTATTGCTTATAAAAGGTCCTTCAATATAGTATACTTTAACATCAGTATGTTTGTGTGTTTTAAAACTTAGAGGTCTTTTTTCTAAAATTGGAACCCAGGGACAAATTTTAGGGCTTAGTTTAAATACCAATGTCATGAACAATTGGACCCTTTTATTTTGAATAGGCTCTTCTCCACTTCTTGTTCACTATCTTAAAAAATAGTGTTTTCTACAGAGGTTGGAAGATCCAAGAGTGTTGGCATTTTAGGGTGAGAAATCAGTAGACAAAAGATATTGCCATTTTGGTCTAATCAGTTAAATAGCTTAACATTAAGAAATATAATTACATCATCATCTGAAGCAGTATTCTTACGTTGGACCTCTGAAAATTTCCAAACAAAAGGGAAGTGTTCCTAATATAATGCAGTACTTCATAAAAGCTTTGTAGTATTGGTTTGTAATTTATAAATTAGAGTAGCTAATTTTGTAAAATTAGCATAATGGGAAAAGAATAATAGCATTTAGACTGTTAAACTATTTAAGCAGTAATACTATGTGTCCTTGAGTAGTGTTTTATTTTATAAATACTCTACTAGCAAGGAACTTTTTCCTTTTATTTGATTATATAGCTAGTTTTTTGTCTGTTAAATAAAATTCCAGAAAAATCACTTGTACCCTTAAACTTTTTCTTGTTTTCTGACTATTAAAGAAATTTAATCTTAATGTATAAAATATAAAGAATAGTTCCAAAAAAGTACATGTATAATTTCTTCATCAGTGGGAATAAATAATTCTCAACATAATGACGTGTTTCCCTCTAGTCATCTTTTAATATATATAATTGATTTTTTTTACAGAGAGGAAGGGAGAGGGATAGAGAGTTAGAAACATCGATGAGAGAGAAACATCAATCAGCTGCTGCCTCCTGCACACCCCCTACTGGGGATGTGCCTGAAACCAAGGTACATGCCCTTCACTGGAATTGAACCTGGGACCCTTCAGTCTGCAGGCCGAAGCTCTATCCACTGAACCAAACCAGTTTCAGCTCTAGTCATCTTTTTTCATGCATTTTTCCATAGATGAGATCACATGGTAGGTGCACAAATATACATTATATCCCTTTTTCCACTTATAGCCTGAACATTTTGCTTATTACATATAACTTGATAAAACATTTTTAAAGTATTCTTATTCATATTTAAAAAAATATTTTTATTGATCTTTTACAGAGAGGAAGGGAGAGAGATAGAGAACTAGAAACTTCGATGAGAGAGAAATATCGGCCAGCTGCCTCTTGCACACCCCCTAACGGGGATGTGCCCGCAACCAGTGTACATGCCCTTGACCGGAATCGAACCTGGGACCTTTCAGTCCGCAGACCAACGCTCTACCACTGAGCCAAACCAGTTTCGGCCTTCATGTTTTTTTTAGAGAGAAAATGAGAGGGAGAGAGAGAGAAACATCAATCAGCTGCCTCCCACACACACCTTCACTAGGGACAAACCCATAACCAGGGTATGTGCCCTGATGGGGAATGGAACCGGCAGCCTTTCCGTGCACAGGACAGTGCCCAACCAACTGAGCCAGGACTTGATAAGACATTTTTAAAAAATATATATTTTATTGATTTTTTACAGAGGAAGAGAGAGGGATAGAGTTAGAAACATCAATGAGAGGGAAACATCGATCAGCTGCCTCTTGCACACCCCCTACTGGGGATGTGCCCGCAACCAAGGTACATGCCCTTGACCAGAATCGGACCTGGGACCTTTCAGTCTGCAGGCCGACGCTCTATCCACTAAGCAAAACCATATTCTACCTTGCAGATGAATCCTATTTTACTTAATAATTTCCATACTGTTGAACATTATATAGTATCCAGTGTTGACTTATAGTAAATAACTTGCACTGAATGATTTTTGTGTATATATTTCTTTGTCTGAACTTTTTATTTTTTCAGGAAGGAGAAATAGGGGATAAATTCCTAGAAGGGAAATTACCAAGTGAGAAGGTTATTTTTCTATTAAAGAGTAATATATTTTAAAATCATATTTAGCATGTTTAGCTATATAACACATAAATATGTGGTCCATGGAATCTTAAATATATTTCACAGAGATTCTGAAAATACCTTATTATATGGCACCTACCTTTTAAGAGAGCCTGGAAGACAAAATTTATAGTAAGGACATTCTGAACACTGCTTTTGTTCACTGAAAACTTTTCTGTGTACATTTGGGGCTTTTATATTTAGGCATAACTCTTTAACTATTACATTAAAATGTATTTTTTAAGTTTTCCAAATAAAGTATCAAAGTTGCATTTTTGGAGCAAGGGTAAGAAACCAGAGAAGGGTATATGATATACCTGATTGCAATATTTCTTCAAGAAGGTAACTTATTTTTTTTAAATACAATTGAATTTGCCCTAGCTGGCTTGGCTTAGTGGATAGAGCATGAGCCTGCAGACTGAAAGGTCCCAGGTTCGATTCCGGTCAAGGGCACATGCCTGTGTTGTGGGCTCGATCCCCAGTAGGGGGTGTGCAGGAGGCAGCCAACCAATTTTTCTCTTTCATCATTGTTGTTTCTCTCTTTCTCTCTCTCTCTCCCCGTCTCCCTCTCTGAAATCAATAAAAATATATTTTAAAAAAAGAAAAGAGCTGAAACCGGTTTGGCTCAGTGGATAGAGCGTCGGCCTGCGGACTGAAGGGTCCCAGGTTCGATTCCGGTCAAGGGCACATGCCTGTGTTGTGGGCTCGATCCCCAGTAGGGGGTGTGCAGGAGGCAGCCAACCAATTTTTCTCTTTCATCATTGTTGTTTCTCTCTTTCTCTCTCTCTCTCCCCGTCTCCCTCTCTGAAATCAATAAAAATATATTTTAAAAAAAGAAAAGAGCTGAAACCGGTTTGGCTCAGTGGATAGAGCGTCGGCCTGCGGACTGAAGGGTCCCAGGTTCGATTCCGGTCAGGGGCATGTGCCTTGGTTGCTGGCACATCCCCAGTGGGGGGTGTACAAGAGGCAGCTGATCGATGATAAATATATTTAAAAAGAAAAGAATTAAAACTTTAATAAATAAATGCAATTTAATTTTATACTTTGCTTTAAAATTTTAAGACTCCTCTAAGTACTCTTAGTATTAATCTTGTGCTGTGAAGTAGTCCAGATTTCAGGCAGCAGCTGTACTATGTGCAACAGAAGGACTTGCTACTGAATAATTTAATCATCCATATTTGTATGTAGGCCTATTTTTTATCTTTGTGATGAAATTAATATTTTATTTATCATGGAAGATATATGCTTTATTAGAAATTGTCTCGTTTCTTGGCACCCAGGCTAGGAATATTTGGCAAATTATTCTGTTCAAAATACTCTGTTCTTTTGGGGCAGTTGAAGGAGGCAAATATGCAAAATAAGAGTTGTGTAAATTTTTATATTCTGTAGAAACTTTAAACTTTAACAGAGTTTAATGTGTTCTTATTTTAATTCCACTGGGAAATTATATCTCAGTATCAGGCAATTAAGAAAACATTTATTTGGAAATAACTGAAATTGGCCTCAATTCTTGGATTCACATGATGACATTTGATTTATGATCCACTGCTGATGACAGATTCATTACCTTGGAGCCAAATGGATTCCAAAAATTCATTAAAATACCTTTCTTTCATCTTTGGTGTACCTAGTACTTCTACCTTCCGGCTGCATAGTTTTTATAAGTTATTTATGTAAGTTTCTTTATACAGAACATTTATGGAGAACGAGATTCTACCTTTCAAAGAGAAACAGCCCATGTATCCAGTTTTAGATTATTAGAAGAATGAAAGAATTACATTTGGGAATGTAATTTAAAAATCATCATTTTAAAAATACTTTAAACAGATTAAGAGATGTATCTTGGATGGAATAAGCTAAAAAGTTATGCTAAAATTTGTTTTAAGTTCTTTAAAATAATCACAGTATTTATGTGTTTTTCCTCCAACTACAAAAATAATTGTAGACATTGCTTATTCAATGTAGACATTGTTGAAAAGCTCGAAGAAGAAAATAAATATCCTTAATTCCACCATCCAGACCAAGAGATAATTAAGTTCAGATCCTTTTAATTATTTACATATGTTCTATATATAGGTAATAAAATTGATGTCATCTACATATATAATCTGTGTTTTTTAATTAATGTGTTTGTAACATTTTCCAAAGTTTAAAAAAAAAAACGACTTCAGTTAAATACTATCCCTGCACATGACTGACTGTATTTTATTTATCAATTTCCTTTTCTTATTTCACTCTCTCACTGTTTCTCTTTCAAAAATAATGTTTCAGAAAGCATTCCTGTATATACATCTTTGTATACCTGTCTGTTTATTTCCTTAGGGTAATACCATAGTTATGGAATTATTGGGTCAGGAAATATGTCTTTACATCCATATCTTATGGCATGAGATGCCAAATTATCCTAAAATAAAAAAGGAGTAACTATTAATTTTTACCAGGAAGAATGCATATTTACCAGGAATAAGATTTTTAAACCTTTTCCAATTTGATGGAAGAAAATAAAATATCTTATTCTCATTTGCATTTCTTTGATTACATAGTTTCATGTGATGACTATATTTCTTTTGTGAATTGCTTGTTTGTTTTTTGGCCCATTTTTTAATTGAGTTGTCTTTTTGTAAATTTGCTTAAATAATTTTTAAGATAGGAGATTATTTTTAATCATTTATAGTCTTAAAAATTCCCAGTTAATTTTAATCATTTATAGTCTTTAAAATTCCCAGTTCAATTTTTGTGCATACAAAAGTCATACTAATATGACATACTAATGTCATACTAACATTTTTACTTACCCATCATTATAATAATTAAATTAAACCTTAATGAGGGCTTATTTTATTACATAAATTCTTGTATTTTAAAAGCCAAATTTTTAATTGGAAAACAAGTCCAATTTACTTACTTTTAAAGGGTAATTAAAGAACTCCATGTCAATTTTACCACTGATTTTCATTGCTTTCAGAAACCTTTTCATTGTAGACTACTTACTCACATTCACTTTTCAGTCAAATAATGTTCTTATTCCCCACATGATTTGACATAAAAACTTTAAAAGTGTGTTTATTTTTTATCTTTAAATATCTAATTGTATGGTAAGGATAAATCTACTTGCTACTTCAGAGGGTCAGTGTAGAATTAGTATGTTAGTAGTAAATAACACTGAAGCAGATAGTACCTGAGACAGCAAATATATCTTAATGCCTTCTGATTTGTTACTAGAAGAATGGCTCTTACTGTATAACTTCCTTAAAAAGTTCCTCAAAGCTACTTGTGTGTGTGGTTTCTTTAAATGTATGAGATTGATATTTTTTATGAGAAATGAAATAACTTTTTCTACATTTATCATACAGGATAACAGAATTAATGTATATTTTGAAACATGAAAATATTCCTTTTATTCATCAGTTTAACATTATTAGATTTCTGCTCTTATATTTAATCTGTGCAAATTTGTATTTTACATACTTGTTATATTTGTGTGTATTTTTTTTTTTACTTACAATTATTGGAAACATTTCTACATATAGTCTTAACTAATATTTAAGTCCTAAAATATACCCATTTTATAAAGAATTTAGAAATTAAGAAAATGACTAATATTTCACAAAGTAGCATATTTGATAAGTATAACTCCATTTTCTTTTTCTTTTTTCTTATTAGAAAAGTACTCATTTTAATCAAAGAGAAATTACACAGAAAAGTATAATGGGCAAAATAAATTAATCTGTAATTATTTTTCATCTACAGATAACATTTTGTAATATATCTAGTTTTTCCTGGTCTTTTTCCCTGTGTTCATACTGCACTGATTGCCTGATTTTCAACTTAATGGTTTACTCTAAGCATTTCTCCATATATTATTAAAAAGAACCATTTAAATAGTTAATATTAATAGTCATAATATAATGTAATTATTTTCCAGTTACTGTTTCTATTTTTTTTAATGTTATAAGTTATCATTTCAGATTATTTCTTTCAAATAATTTCTTAGAAGTAGAATCCTTAGGCTAAATGGGATGAATGATTTTTAAGGTTCTTGATATTGTCAAATTACCTTGTAGAAAAGTTATAACCTATTTTGTATGCCTAGCAGCCACATATAAAAGTGGCCATCTCTTTGAATCTTAGCTCAGAAGGTTGTTTACATTTTAATCTTTGTAAATATAGCAAGTGAAAAAGGTATCTTTTGAGATATAAGTGACATATTAGGTATTTTGTTGGGTTTATTGTTTTTGTTTTGATGCCTAACTGGGAATCAAACTGTAGACCTTCTGGTACATGGTCAATCAACTGAGCTACAGGGCAGTATTTTGTTGTTTTTAACTCACATTTTTGTATTTCTGAGGTTACAATATTCAGTATTGCTGCTTTACATGGGATTTAGTAATCATTTTAGCTTATCCAATATGCCCTCCAAAGTTGTATAGGAAACATTCTTTTTGAACGCTTGCTGAAGGAATATTAATTTTTCAATCTCCAATAAATTCATTGGAGGATATTTTTAAAACAATGCATGCATATCTAATTAGTCAGAAACAGCAGTTTGGGTTTCCACAGCAGACCCATCCCGGACTGCTCAGCGAGGCAAAAGCCAGCGAGGCCGCAAGCACCTGCAGCTGACACCTGCAGGACTAGCTCCTTGGGGAAGTATAGCTCAGATCAGGGACAATCAAGGCATGAGACTCAAGGCAGACCCAGCCTCTGGGGTAAGGAGTCCCCGACCACTGGACAGATGGCATGAAGACATTTGGGTGGAACTTCACTGGTAGCAAGTCAGAGGGGAGATCCCTCCCACAAATGGGGCATCAACAATCAAATCCCAATTACAAAAGGAGAACCCAGATAATGCACACAAGGGGCACTCATAGAGCATCCAGCTCAGCTGAACAAAGAGCCTGCACTGCTGGGCCCCGCAAGATACTTTGTACATTAGGCCAGCCCACAAAGAATGGGAGGCAGAAATTTCTGTCTAATACATAGAAGCAAATATAAAAGGACAGCTGAAATGGGGAGACAAAATATTACCTTGTTACCTTCCTAAAGAATATTGTTACCTTCCTAAAGAATATTGAAAATACTCAAGTATAGTGTTATCTTTTTATCTGTCAGCTTTTACCTAAAGTAAATGATAATAACGTACCTATAATCTCATTTCTAGCAAAGTTTAACACTTTCTGCTTTCTAGAATATTTTGATTACAGAAGCATAATACTAGCAAACATCAAAATAGCTATCGCAAAACTGCCTAGCAAAGAAGCTCTACCCCCTTTCTTCTTAGGCAGAAGTTTAGTTTTATGAATATATTTAGCAATCTGATTTCCCTTGGGAACTTGAGTTCTGTGGATTACAATTAAATCAAGAAACAAGCTATGACAGAAAATTAGAAATAGACAAAGGTAAGAAATAAACCTTCCAGTAGAGAGACAAGCAAAAGACAGAGTAGCTATAAGGAAAGAAAAAAAAATTGTGTAAACAAGAGTCTGAGGGAATTGATAATCTGAGTCCTATTAGATACCTTTTAAGAGTCTTAAACTATTCTAGCGCATACAGTATATTTTTAAACATTACCCTGAAACAACATAAAACTGAATTATGTTCAGAATACATACATAGGATGGGAAGTACTTTTTAGAGTTTCTTCAGAACTTATTATAATTAAATTCGGGTGGTGTCTATCTGAAAATTTTATTTAAGTCAAAATGGCTTATTTCCTACCAAATACATACTAATTTTTAAAAATAGGGTGTTTTTTGTTGTTGTTGTTTCATGAAAAATAGGTACATGATGGTTGATTTCTGATTACCTAATTGTTCACCTTCAAATGCATCTCCTTCAAATTATTAACCTTGGGAGGGTTTGGGTTCCTAACTAGTTATAATAGGAAGAGGCCACATTTTTTAAAATCAGATTCCTTTATGGAAGTCAAAATTTAGTATAGATACTAACATTTGAATTTTTGCACTTTGATTTTTAGAACAAAATTTAATCCAGCCCTGGCTGGTTTGGCTTGGTGGATGAAGTGTTGGCCTGTGGACCTGAGGGGGGGGAGTCCCAGGTTCGATTCTGGTCAGGGGCACGTGCCCAAGGTTGCGGGCTCAGTCTCCAGTGAGAGGCATGCAGGAGGCAGCCAATCTGTAATTCTCTCTTATCATTGATGTTTCTGTCTCTCCCTTTCCCTTCTTTGAAATCAGTAAAAATATACTTTTAAAAATTTAATCCAATAGGTAGCTTCAAGGAGATGAATTTTGATAATTTATATTTAGCTTTTGAACCTATCACTTGGCTTTTCTAGAAAAACTAGTGGCCCAGTGCATGGATTCCTGCACGTTAAAAGGAAATTAATTAGAAGAAATATTTTAATATTGCTATTTGCCCTTTCTCTAAAATAGAAGTCTCAGAAATGAAAGAAAATTAGTAAAATACATATGAAAATAATATATAAATTGATTAATAAATAACATGATATAGCCGAAACCAGTTTGGCTCAGTGGTAGAGCGTCAGTCTGGGAACTGAAAGGTCCTGGGTTTAATTCCGGTCAGGGGCATGTACATTGGTTGTGGGCACATCTCCGGTGGGGGGTGTGCAGGAGGCAGCTGGTCGATGTTTCTCTCTCATCGACGTTTCTAGCTCTCTATCTTTCTCCCTTCCTCTCTGTAAAATATCAATAAAATATATATTTTTTAAAAATAACATGATATAAAAACAAAGACATGATATAAAAACAACAAAACCATGATATAAAAACAGCTGATAAAAACAATGACTGATAAGTTGATTAACTTATTCAAATATCTCTCTGTATACCACATTAAGAGTAAAAATACTTTCAGAGAACTTGACTAATTTCCCTTGTGTTGAAGTATTTACAACTTTAACATCACACATTCTTCAAACTCAAGACAAAGCAACACACGCGATTGGCACCAGTGAGAGCTTTATATGTATCACACATGTGTGAGTCAATGTTTATTTTTAAATTGCCAGTGTGCATCATATGTACTGGCCAGTCGGTCAGACGGATGTCCAGTAGGTCAATTAGCCTTTTGTATATATATATATATATATATATATATATATATATATATATATATATAAACTGTCTTCTACTTGGCTGATCATTTATTTATAGGTACTTTGTGGTGGGATAATTAGTTGAAACTGCTGAGATTTTATTTAATTTATAAATGGAGTACAAAGGTATTACATTTGTATTGAAAGAGAAATATTTTTTATTTAGTTTTATTGATTATGGTATCACATAATTGTCTTTATCCCACCATTCCCATCCCAAACCCCTCCCTACATATTCCCCCACCCCCCTGTTGTCCATGGCCACCAGCTAGGCCCATATGCATGCACACAAGTCCTTTGGTTGATCTCTTTCCCTTACCCCCATCCTCCCCTACTTTCCCTCTGAGATTTGAGAGTCTGATCACTGCTTCTCTTTCTCTGGGTCTGTTTTTGTTCACCAGTCTATGTTGTTCATTATTTCTTCTAGATGTGTGAGGTCATGTGATTCAAGAAATACCCTTGTAAAAACCTAAACTGCGACAAGCCTTAATGGTTATGTTGAGAGGCAAATAAATCAGTCTGTAGTGAGTTCCTTTCTGGGCCAACAGTTCTTTTGAGTCCCAATTTCAATGTCAAATAGTTCCTTATGTGTACAAGTCAGCCATGATATTTCAGATCTGGTTGGTGGACAAATGGTGGTGATGCAGGTCCAACCATCTCTGGTTTGGTCCTGGGCATCCTTCAGCAACACGCAGCTGCTGTCTGCTGGTACGGTGAGGCGTCATCAGCATCTTCCATTTCTGAATTGTGTCTCTTCTGTCTTCATGGCTGGAGCACTTCTGTCTATTCCTCTCTGTTACTGGATTCCATATGGTCTCTGAGTTGTTTTCTGAAAATATACAAACATATTCTCGACCAAAAGTTAATAAAGGGATGTTTTCTTTAAATTTGACTTGGAATTCTTTTTCATTTTTCCCCCCCTCAAATAATTTTCCTCTGGCTTATTTTGACACCATGTGTGTATTTTTATGGGTATCTCACTGTTAGTGTTTCCAATAAAGCTTAATTTTCTAAAGTCCACAATTTTTTTAGATGTAAATTATTCTCAGGATATTTTTCCTTACATGATATTCTTCCACTGTCACCCCTTTTTTTACTTTAAATAATAGGAGACTTTTGGAAATTTTATAGTGTAGTCTTGATAGCTTTTACATTTTAATTATTTGTGCTACATTATGACTGCTTTAGGTTCATAACATGTTGGGCAGTTTTACCATGAGACGCTCTGCCAATAAGAATTTTTGCTAATACTATAGGAACAGCTTTTTTGTACAGTACACTCAGTTTTTCTAGAACATTCATTTATTTCCATTAGCCACATTGATTTCCTCTGAGAAATTGGCTACTATTCATCTGTCAAACACAACACTCTAGCAACAATCTTATTTACCATGTGTGTATTAGTGGAATTGATTATTTGGCTTCTTGAGAAGGGCCTGAGCATTCCTGCTACTAGGCTGGACTTGGCTATTAAAAACCCACTTGCCCACACCATGGGTACAAGGCCTCTCAAACAAGTCTTGTTGCAGTGAAATGGCAGCTGCTGTCAGCCACATCTCTGTCTGTTACCTGGGTCCCAATTTGAGCTGTGCATGGGAAGCGAAGCAGCCATGGGGGCAGGAGACCTCCCTCAGAATGGGAGAAGGTTCAGGTGCCTGCCACTTTGCAGGAGGGGTGGTAAGGGTCTGTGCCCCACCTCTGTTGACCCCCAAGTTCTCTCCTGATGGCTCCTCTTTGACTGTGCCTGTCTTAGGTTGTTCCTTCCCTGAGGAATCTTACCCCTCTCTGGCTAACCAGCCATCCTCTGGGGCCAAGCAGGGTGTGAGGTTAATTCTGTCTCCTTGGTGACCTATGCAACCATGGGCTCCATACCCAGCACCTGCCTCGGGAACCCCTCACCTGCTGGCAAAGCCCGGGTGTTGATCTCATATTTTTGGGACCCCATGTTTCTTCTCCAAAAAGGGCCCAGCTCTCCCCACTGGGCTGGTGGGAGATCCATGGTGCCAACCACCTTGGTGCTTCAGCCTTGGCATGAACTGAAAGGTCAGGCAATAGTTGTGGGCACCTGGACCATGAGAAGAGGTTCATTTTTGGTCAAAGGACAAGACTGGCCAATATAGAATGCTCAGGTGCCTTCTCAGGGGGCCCTCTGCATAGTGGAAGGGATGAAGTCCTTTCATGTCGTTTTTAAATTGCTGTCAGACATTCAAAGGATTGGTTTGTATGTTTGTTTGGGATAATAGTACAATATGCTGTTGTAATTCTAAAATATCTAGAGCTGTGTTACCTTTGTCTCCAAGCATCAATAATATATATATAATAAAATAAATTATTTTTTATTGATACCCCATGGTGGGAGAAATATATTATAGGTAATGGTGATAACCTAAATCCGGGGGAAATTATAATAAGCTTGTAGAAAATATCATGTAAGGATATTCTTTGCTCTAGGCCATGGAAATTCCATTTTAAACTGGCTGTCAATTTCTTTTTGTATAGACAAGGTCTTTATTTCATTTTCTACACCTCTCCCAGGAGGAAGTAGTGATGGTCCCTTCCTTTGGTATCCTCACAAGCCATAAACTTCTGTTTCATTTTACATACAAAGAAGCAGTGGTTTATTTTTGTTTCCTACAGAAGGGGAGCTAGGTGGTGAGCCCTATGCAATTATACTTCCTTGTCCCACCTGTGGTCCTCCTGGATAACCAAGGTGTTTGGTATCATCAGTGACTACTTTGGGCAGGAGGGTCAGCCCAGGTAAGGGCTCCCACCCATGAAGGATTAGGAACATAAGTCCAGAAATACCCAATAGCACCAGGTTATATTATTACCGTACAGCTGATGCCTGCTAGCATGGCAGTAAAGGCGTTTTCAAGTGTTCTTGGGGTTCCTATTACCTCACACTTTCTTCTCTCTCTCTCTCCCTCTCTCTCTCTCTCCTTCTCTTATAATAATATTTTTAATAATATTACTATTATTATTATTATTTTACATATGTGTTCTTATCCCCCTTTTATCCCCTACCCTTCACTTATACTCCCCCCCCCATGTTATCTATGGCCATTAATGAGACTCATATGTATGCCCACAAGTCTCTTGGTTGATTTCTCCCCCTTACTCCAGGGATCCCTTCCTTCCCTAGGGTTTGGGGTTCTGATCAATGTTACTCAGACTCTGGGTCTGTTCTTGTTCATCAGTCTATGCCATTCACTATATTCCATAAATGAGTAAGATTATGTGATGTTTATCTTTCTCTGCCTGGTTTATTTCACCTAGCATAATGGTCTCCATCTCCATCCATGTTGCTGCAAACAGTTGAGAAATAGTATTTTTTATTAAAGTAACTTTGTAGGGTTATTCTTCATAGCACACTGAAGACACTACCAAACAAACTCTACCAGTGTCTTACACATAATAGATGTTTAAGAACTATTTGTTGAATGAATAAATAAGCATTGAATTTAATCTAGCTATTAGCATTGTTAAAGGAACGAACAGGCGAAGTCTCAGATGTCATTTATTAAAAAGATTCTAACTGGAAAATGTTAACCATTCTATACTAATTGCATTTATTTGTATATGGCATACAGGTGGCGATAAAAATTATAGATAAATCTCAGCTGGATGCAGTAAACCTTGAGAAAATCTACCGAGAAGTACAAATAATGAAAATGTTAGACCATCCTCACATAATCAAACTTTATCAGGTATGACTTAGCCTTACAACTCTCCATGCTTCTCATATTCAGTTCTCTATTTTGTGTAATTGTTTTTCTCCTTTGTGATAGTTTTTTCAACATATTAAAAAAGGATAATGTCATATTTTTACTAAGTTGAGTACAACCATCTTTCTATATTCAAATAAAAATTAGGGAAGTAAACACTCGTAGCTTAATTTTAACTTGTCTCTCAGACTGTAAGTTATTTATTTAAAAAGCTTGCCTGGCCGGTGTGGCTCAGTGGTTGAGCGTCGGTGTATACATTAGGAGGTCATGGATCACTTCCCTTTCAGGGCACATATCTGGGTTTCGGGCTCAATCCCCAGTAAGGGTGTGCAGGAGGCAGCTGACCAATGATTCTCTCTCATCATTGGTGTTTCTATCTCTCCCTCTCCCGTCCTCTCTAAAATTAATAAAAATATATTTTTTAAAATGTTTAATTAAAAGCTTATAGTTATGCATTTGTGATACCATCTTAAACCTGTTGGGTTTGGGTGGTGGTATTATTAATGAGGACATGCGAATTTTGCTTCTTTAAAAAATATATTGTTATTGTTTTATGAAATACAAAGGCCAAAAATGGCATATTACTTAGTGACATATTTGGTAATACCTAGAACCAAATCTTATATTTTGTTTGGGTTGTTATATTAGATAAAGTAACTGAGCCATTTTTAAAAAAACAACTTTATTAAGATATAATTTTTGTAGGAAACTGTACCCATTTTAAGTATAAACCATGTTTTTTTAAAGGAAGATTTTTCTCATATTTTTAAATAGTATTTCACCTTTAGGAATGGTAATGTAATACCAAATACTTGTAATAATTTAATTCATTAAGATGTGGAATATTTATATTGGAAAATTAGTTTCAAACTAAAATGTTACAGTATGCTAGACTATATGTACCTATTGTATTTAGACAGTGGCACTTGTATATAATTTGTATCTCTTTATGTATATATTCAAAATACAGATACATATTTTACATATACATATGTACATGCAAATATACATATATATTTAGCTAAACAACTTTTTATTGATAGAAATTTGTAGTTAAAGAGGTGTGGGGACCATTAGCATTATCATTACCTAAAAATGAGAGACTGTGGTGTGCCACTCAAAACAATTCCTGAAGTTCTAAAACCATAGTGCCCCTGTTAGGTCAAATGTATAGTATATCAGAGTATTTCTCCCTTTACACTTCAATTTTTTTATTTTATAAATATACATTTTATTGGTTTCAGAGAAGGAAGAGGTAGAGAGAGATAGAAACATTGGTGATGAGAGAGAATCATTGATGGGCTGCCTCCTGCACGCCCCCCCACTGGAGATCCAGCCTGCAGCCCAGGTATATGCCCTAACTGGGAATTGAACCGTGACCTCCTGGTTCATAAGTTGATGCTCAACCTCTGAGCCATGCAGCCAGGCCCCTTTACACTTTTTTTAAAAAATTGAAGAGGATACTTATAAGAAAATAATCACATTATTAGAAGTCTCTGATAAACCATAAGCCAAACTGAGGTTAAAACATGAAGCTTCATATGATAATTCTATGTTTATTTGAACTAAATGATCAGGTAAATTGATTTGCTGTTTAGTCCCAAATTGTAGGTGGTTCTTAGTTTTCTGATCTGACAGGGAGAACTCCTACACCTACATGTTAGAGCAAATTTGCTTCAGCTTTTTAGTAGATAGCAGTTCAATTTCATGCTATTAGTATGTGCCAGTATATAAAATGATAGAGTATTATAGAGAGGCAATCTAAAACTCAGTCAATTTTGAATCTGTAAATTAATTTCTTTTCAGTTCAGTATACTTTGAAAAATCAAGTTTATGGCAATGACAGGCTTCTTTTCTGAACCTAGAAAAACTAATTTAAATAAAAGTATATATAGCGGTGGAGTTATAAAGAAACTTTTAAACAATATTTTAAAATAATGATACTATGTTACAGCATTAAAGTATAGTAGGAGGAATATCGCATTGTGCCAGATAAACTGAGCTGTATTTTATTCTCCTTTCCTTGATCAGAATCTGCCATAAAACCCAGGGCTAGAAAAGTCAGTGAGGAGGTAATAAAAAAATTGAACTTCAAAACCCCAGTTACCTATATTAGCATTTTTCAAACTTGAATGTGCATAATAACCACCTGGAAATTTTGTTAAAAGGTAAATTCTGTGTCAGTAGGTCTGGGTGGGGCCTGAGAGCCTACATTTATTTCAGTGCTGCTGCTGCTGGTCCGTGGTGACACTTGGAAGAGCAAGGATCTAGATTTTTCACCAAGCTGTTAGCATAAGGATATTGTGTCTTATACTTTGCCAGCTTCTGAATTGTTCATAACTTTGACATTATTATTAGTCATTTTAAAATAAGTAACTATCAAATGTTGTGGCAAATTGCAATTCTTTCCTGTCAGACTAATATGGAATTATTTATCAATAGGTAATGGAGACCAAAAACATGTTGTACCTTGTGACAGAATATGCCAAAAATGGAGAAATTTTTGGTAAGCACGTTTCCTTAATTTTTCAAAATTTGAAAATGTTGCCCTGGCCAGGTGGCTCAGTTTGTTGGAACATCACCCCAAACACTAAAATAAAGGTTGGGGGTTTGATTCCCAGTCTGGGCACATACATAGGTTGTGGGTTCAATCCCCTGTCAGGGGGTGAGGGGAGGCAGCCAATTATTGTTTCTCCATTACATCAATATTTCCCTAACTCTCCCTCTTTCTTTCTTCCCTCCCTCCCTCTCTGTCCAAAATCAATAAAAAAATATCCTCAGGTGAGGATTAAAACTTTAAAATGTCATTAATCTTCATAAATGGAGTATTTCCTATTCTTCTGCCCGTTCAAGAGTTGGTAACATGAATTAGAAATTTTAACCGTCAAATACAATAAAATATCCAGTAAGCTAAAAATATGGAATATAATTCTTTCTCTTCTACTTATGATATTAAAGATAATGCTTAATTTTCTCACCTGTGTTAAAGAGATTGGAAACTTGAAGATAGGGAGACACTTTCATATTGCAAGGGAGATTTCCATTTATCTTCATTTTTACCCTATTTTTAACAAATGTTTATTGAGCTCTTACCCTGTCCCAGGCACTGTACTAGATAAAAAGCATACAGTGGTGGCCTAAATAACACAATTCCTACCATTGTGGATCTTAAACATTTTAGTAGGCCCTTAACTGAAGCTGTAAGACCTTGGGCAAGTCACTAATTTCCTGAGATATCTTTTATCTATATACTAGAGGCCCAGTGCATGAATTCATACATGGGTGGCCTGCAGGGATGGGGCCCCAGCTCACACCTCCAGCCTCGAAGCCCCGACTGGCACCCCACCATGGACTGGTGTCACCTCCTCAGCTGCTCCACCTTCCCACTTGAGGGGCAGTTGATCAGGGTCAAGCACCCCACCTGGCTCCCTCAGCACCTGGGAGCCGGGCAGCGGTCCCACCCACCATTGCCTCTACTGGTCACCATCTGAGGTGCAATTGGGCCAGTGATCAGGCCCCCATTCGCACCCACCTTAGCCTGGCGCCACATGCTCACCTTCACCATCCTGCTGTGGTCCTACTCTCCTCGGGACCCATTGGGGCCAGCAGTGCCTCTACTGCGGCCTGCTGCCAGTACTGTATTGCTGACACCCTCCATGTTTCTGTGCCGCCCCCTGATGATCAATGCACGTCATAGCAAGCAGTCCAACTCCTGATCTCCCGGTCAAATGACTGCCCAGAGGACAATTTGCATATTAGGCTTTTATTATATACTAGAGGCCCAAGGCATGAAATTCATGCAAGAGTAGGCCTTCCTTCCCCCAACTGCCAGCACCAGCTTCCCTCTGGCACCCGGGACCATTAGCATATTACACTTTTATTATTGTGGCCAGTGCATGAAATTTGTGTATGGGGGAGGGGAGTGTTCTTCAGCCAAGCCTGCACCCTCTCTAAACTGGGACCCCTTGGGGGATGTCTGATCCTACTGGATGGGGCCTAAACCAGCAGTTGGACATCCCTTTCACAATCAGGGACTGCTGGCTCCTAACTGCTCACCTGCCTACTTGCCTGATTGCCCCTAACTGCCTCTGCCTATCAGCCTGATTGCCCCCTAAGCGGCCTGATTAACTCCTAACTGCTTCTCTACCAGCCTGATCATCCCCAACTGCCCTCCCCTGCCAGCCCAATCACCCACCCTCCCCTGCTGGCCCAACAGCCCCCAACTGCCCTCCCCTGACGTGACCCGCCTCCTCCTTTGAATGATGCAATGGAGACCCCAGGGCTGGCCTTCTCCATTCTGTGTGGAGCCGCAGGACCCCCAGGCCTCTCTGTGCAAAGTGACCACCAAGCACCGCCTCCGCTGTGCACGTGGTCATCTTGTGGTGGCCATCTTGTGATGATGTCATATGCAAAGGCCACCTAGGCTTTTGTTAATGTAGATTACATAGAATATAAAAGGCTAATGTGAAAGTGTCCACTCTGGGAGTTCAACTGGGAGACCAGCAGTTCTATTACTCGCTATGACACGCACTGACCACCAGGCGGTGGCGCGGAATGAAGGCAGGCCCCAGCTGGCAGCCAAGGAAGGGAGGCCCTGGCCAGCAGCTACCAGACAGGAAAGAAAGGCCCTAGCTGGCAGCCGGAAGGCCCTGACTGGCCCTGATTGCTGGCCAAGCCTAGAACCCCTACCCATGTCAAATTTTGTGCACCAAGCCTCTAGTCTTTAATAAGAAAGTATTTGAGTAGTTTATTTCTGTGATACGACTTAACTCTTAAAAATTATAAATATTTTATTAGTTCTAACTTTCATCTATTTTATTTTTACTCTGTGGAGCCAGAGCACTGTAGGTAGTCTAAATATTTTTTGTTTTTTAACCTAAATTTAAGTCCAAATTGTTTTTTAAACAGCTTTATTGGAGAATAGTTTATGTAAATAAATTACACGTATTTTAATGTGTACAATTTAATAAGTTTTACATATGTGAAAGAAATCATCACCACAATCAAGATATTCACTCTTAAAAGTTTGTGTGCTTTGTAATCTGTCTTGTCCCACATCACCACCAGGCAACCATTGATCTGTTCTCTGCTCTGTAGATTAGTTTGTGTTTTCTAGAATTTATATAAATGTAACCATACAGTGTGTGCTCTTTGTCTGGTTTATCTCTCGATATAATTATTTTAAGATTCATTTTGTTGTACAAATCAACATTTCTTTATATTGTTGGTAGATCCTATTGTATGAATTTACTCTAATTTGCTTATCCATTTCTGTTTTGATAAACATTTGGGTTGGTTTCAGTTTTTGGCTATTACACATGAATTGCAATGAACATCCATATACAGGTTTTTAACTTATAGTCTACATTTAAGTAATATTCAGCACTTCACATACAGTATAAGAAACTTATAATAATAATAATTTACTTCTCTCTTACCTTTTTAGTCTTTATGTTCTTGTCATACATTTTTCTTACACCTATTTTATAAAACACTAGAGGCTGGTGCACTAAATTCATGCACTTGGCTGGGGGGAAGGGGTTCCCTCAGCCCGGCCTGTGCCCTCTCACAGTCCAGGAGCCCTTGGGGGTTGTCCGACTGACAGGGAGCGGGCCTAAGCTGTCAGTTGGACATCCTTAGCACTGCCATGGAGGCAGGAGAGGCTCCCGCCACTACCGCTGCGCTCACCAGCCAGGAACCCGGCTTCTGGCTGAGCGGTGTTTCCCCTGTGAGAGCGCACTGACCACTAGGGGGCAGCTCCTGCATTAAACGTCTCCCCCCTAGTGGTCAGTGCGCATCATAGTGACCAGTCATTCCATCGTTTGGTCTATTTGAATATTAGCCTTTTATTATATAGGATAGTGTTATTTTTGTCTAAAAGGTTAATTAATTTTAAAGACATTTCAAATTTTTAAAAACTCTTACATATTTAGCAGTGGAGATATCATTGCCACATCCCTAAATGTAAATACATGCTTTCATTTTTTATCTCTTTGTGTAGATACATTCTTTTCATCTGGTGTCATTTTTCTTTTGCCTGCAGGATTTTCTTTACCATTTCTTGTGGTGCAGATATGTTGGTGATTAAATCTTTCAGCTTTCCTATGTCTAAAATAATCTTAGCCTTAGCTGGTTTGGTTCAGTGGATAGAGCATCAATCAGCCAAAAGGTCTCAGGTTTTATTCTGGTCAAGGGCCCATATCTTGGTTGCAGGCTCTTCCCTGTTGGGGCTTGTGCAGGAGGCAACCAATCGATGTGTTTCTCTCACATTGATGTTTCTCTCTGATTCTTTCTCTCTCTCTTCTACTCTCCCTAAAACTCAATGGAAAAGTAGCCTTGGGTGAGGATTAACAATAATAAAATAAAATAAAATAAAATAAAATAAAATAAAATAAAATGATCTTATTTTGTCTGTTTTTAAAAGTTATTTATTTGTACTGAGTCGTATTTGTAGGTTGACTTTTTTTCCTTCAGTACTTTAAAGGTGGTGCTTCATTTTCTTCTCATTTGCATTATTTCTGACAAGAAATCTGCTGTCATCTTTTTCTTTATGCCTCTGTAGTAATGTGCCTTTTTTTCTCTGGCTGCTTTTAAGATTTTCTGATATTACTGGTTTTAATAACTTGATTATGATGTGCCTTTGTGTGGTTTTCTTCATGATTCTTATGTTAGGTGTTCACTGAACTTCTTGGATTTGTGAATGTAGTTTCCATCAAATTCAGAACATTTTCAGCCATTATTTTTTTAACTAATTTTTCTGGCTCACTCTCTCCTTTTCTTCAGAGGCTCCTGTTATACATATGTTAGGCTGCTGGAAATCTTCCCACAGCTCAATGTGCTTTTCCATTTAAAAAATTCCTATTTCTCTCTGTATTTCATTTTGTATAGTTGCTATTTCTGTGTCTTTAAGTTTACTAATCTTCTACAATGTCTAATTGCCATTAATCTCATCTAGTTAATTCTTTATATCAGACATTGTCATTTGGGGCTCTATAAATTTGATTGGGGGTTTGTTTGTTTTTGTTGTTGTTTTTGGCATCTTTTATGTCTTTAGTTAGCTTTTTGAATCAATGGAGTACATTTTTAATAACTTTTAATGTCCATGTCCTTGATTTTGGCATCTATCAGTTTTGGATCAGATTTGAATGGTTGATATAACTCCTCAATTTTGGTTATATTTTCCTGCTTTTTTACATGCCTGCTAAACTTTGTTTGGATGGCTGACTTTGTCAATTTTATCTTATTGGTTGCCACATATTTTTATATTTCTATAACTCATCTTTGTTCTGGTATGTAGTTAAATTATTTGGAAAGTTTGATCCATTTTGGGTCTTCCTTTTATGATTGGAGCAGTGGTCAGTCTAGGTCTAATTATTTCCCGCTGTAACATCCCATAAATTCTGGATTTTGGTTTTGTTTTGTTGTTAAGCTTGGCCAGTAGGAACAGGCACTATTCCTGGTACCAGGCACTATCTATCTATCTAAGCCTAAGCCGCCATCATAATCAGTCGCTATGATGTGCACTGACCACCAGGGGGCAGACGCTCAATGCAGGAACTGTCCCTTGGTGGTCAGTGTGTACCCACAGCCAATCTCCCATGGCGGGCCAACCTCCCATGGTCCCTCCCCTGGCCGGCCCTGATCGGAACTGGGCAAGACAGCCCTAGTGGGCCAAACTGAGGGACCCCACCCGTGCATGAATTCATGTACTGGGCCTCAACCACTGAGCCAATGGGCCAGGCTGCACAACTCATTTTAGAATTTATCTACCTTATTGCCTTTCATTGTCATTTAAAGTCTTTGTATGTATCTTTTTATTTCTACTAGATTGTAAGTTTCTGCTGAGGAATTAGCATAATACACAGCTTTTTATAAACACCTGTTGAATGAATGATGTAATAGTCTACTTTGGCTTCGTGTCCCTTATTTACTTAGTGAAGCCAACAGGAGAACACTGCCAGGTTAAGTAGTCTGAGTTACTTCTTTGTTCAGTTTTTGAAAGAATTTTTCTGTTGGTTTATACTTTTGAAGATAAACATGAGAGATGAAATGCTAGCTGAATCAAGGGAGAAAAATGTCTTACTCTAGTATACTGAACAGTTTTTGAGTACTTACTGGTAGTTACCAGCCTACACGTACATTCTTCCAGCTCCATACCTCCCTTGTATAAAGGTAAATAAAGGCATATATATTTAATCTGAATAATTTTTGTTTTCTAATTCTTATGTAGTCATTGGTGCTCATCTCTGAAGGGTATTAACATGTCATGACAAATGAATTTGCTAAGTGTCCATCTGGGTAATAATGTCACAAAGCAATGCCCAGCTTCCTTTCCCAGGGACTAGCCTCCTTAGAGTTTCTTCAGCCCAGGCACACGACTTGCTTTATAGCCAAGTGGAAACATTTTGTACTGTAACCAAATGTCTGTGAAGCATTTTCCCCTGCCTCATCTCATTTGATCCTCACAGAAATCCTGGAGTAGGTAGATAGGAGACTCAGTGGAATCCTAGTTTCTTTTTACTAGCCAGAAAGGGGAGAGTTAGAAAGCTTTAAAAAACCCAACTGAAAAGAAGTAAGAAATGGTGGACCTTGAAAATGACTTCAGGTTATCTCACTGTGTAGAATATAGTCAAACACTGCTGCAGTTAAATATTTTATCCTTTTTTTCCTCCCTCCATGATCTACAATAATAATCTGCTTTATTTTGATATTTCACTGTTATGTTGCTAACAATTACCTGAAAGAGAAGTTGGGTGCTTCACTGGGCTGGAAAAAGTTCAGCTAAATCAGAAAGCAGGTCTAATTAGGCAAGTTTATCTATATACATGAGGCCCAATGCATGAAATGCGTACAAGGGTAGGCCTTCGCAACTGCCCCAGCTTCATCCAGAAGGTTGTCTGGATGACTGGATAGTCATTCTGCTATCCGGTCTAATTAGCATATTAGCTCTTTATTATACAGGATATAAAGCTCCTTGCTGGCACCAATCACACGCATGTGTTTCGATCTATCATTGTTGATTGTGAATTTGGTTGACACTTCTGTTATAGAGAAAGGGTGAATAGCAATATTAAAATATTTCTTCTAATTAATTTACTTTCAAAGTGCATTCGTGCACTGAGACACAAGTTTATAAATATTATGAGGTTTTAACTCTAAAATTTTTCTTTGGAATCATAGGTGTGATTAATAAAAATTATTCAAGATTCCTGCATTCTTTAGACCTATTTCTCATGTTTGCCCATATGGTCATAGGCAGTAAATGGTGCAAAAGTCTTAGGGTGGTCACCTCATCAGACAATTTGGGCACTATTCAAACAATTAAACCGGCAGTCAGCAGTTTCCGGCCTGGTCATTAAATTACCCTGAGTCTTTGTTTTCAGATTTCTGCTCCTTGATATGCTGTGTCTTTCCAGGCCAAGCATGTGCCTGGGGTTTATTGATTCATTTCCTGTCTCCCTTTCAATGGTAACATATTATGATGCTGGCTCTGGGATTAAAGGGGGCTTTGTTTTAGCCAAAATACCTTTAGACACTTGGTTACTCAGAGAATCTAAAGGACAAATTTTGTGGCCTTTGGTTACTATCCTAACATCATGAAGATAATGTTAGAAAACTTGTTTATTTGCTTTTTATTATGACTTTCAATAAACTTTGAAGATTTTACTCACTTTATAACACCAGTAAGATTCTAGTTTACATTTAGTTCTTTGGGTTTTTTAATTATTAACCAGGATCCTAGTTGCAGTACTGCTTACCGTATTTGCCGGCGTATAAGACGATTTTTTGGCCCTGAAAAATATGCCTCCAAGTGGGGGGTAGTCTTATACGGCGAGTATATAACAAACTCTGTATTTTTAGTGGAAATGTTAGGGGGTCGTCTTATACGCCCAGTCGTCTTATACACCGGCAAATACGTATTTTTCAGGGCCAAAAAATCGTCTTATACGCCGGCAAATACGGTAAATCTTTCCTCACTTCTTCATTTGGTTCCATCATCCCTTTAATTTGGATCTTCATCATTTCTCACTTGAGCAAGCAGCCTAAGATCTCTTTGCTTACAGCTTTGTTTCTCTTCTAAATCATCTTTCATGTCACTGTCAAAATAATCTTTCTAAAATGCAGACCTGTCAGTTTTAAACTTAAAACTAGAGGCCCGGTGCATAGATTCATGCACTGGTGAGGTCCCTTGGCCTGGCCTGTGCCCTCTCACAATCTGGGACCCCTCAGGGGATGTTGGACTGCCAGTTTCTACCTGATCTCTGCAGGACAGGCCAAGGGTCTCTAATATGCATGTAAGATCTTTGGTTAATCTCTTCTCGCCCTTCCCCCTTCCCCTTTCCTCTGAGATTCATCAGTCATTTCCATGTTTCCATGTCAGTGCGTTAAGTGTCATTGCACGTCATAACTACCGGTTGGACCGTTCCACAGTGCCTTTGGTATAGAATTGGTATAATGATGCAGCCCCTATGTGCCTTTCCAGTCACATCCCCATCACATCTTGTATGAGCTTTATTAACTGAACATCATCTGTGCAGATGTATAGGCGAATGTTGCTTTCACACGCCTGAGGATGCTAGATGTCTGCAGAAAGATTAAATCTGTGTATACTTCAGACGGGTATGAAATGTTGAATTCATGCAGATTAAATAGACTGTCCTTGGATATAAAATTTAGGATCTTTTCTTTTGGATTTTTATTAGGTGTGTGTAAAATTGTTACCTTTGAAGAGGTCAGATCTAATTGGATTATTTGTAAATCTTTCTGGTTAACTTTTAGGGAGACTAGTAACTACATGAAAGAGCCAGCATGATTCACGACTCAAAAATTTGTTGTTGCTTTCCCCCACATCTTTGTTTGAATTGGATTAAACATTAAAAGAAAAGTCTGGAATAAAGTCTGTGTGCTAGTCCTAGTTCTAACTTGTAAATAAATCTCTGGAGCTAGCCACATGTTTCTGAACCTCAGTGTCTTCTGAAAATGAAAGGGTTGTATGGATGAGTTCATTAAGTACTATGTGCTTGATACTGTGACTAGTGCTGGGTTTAAAAGAAAAAAAGAAATGAGTGGCTTAGCCACTGCAATAGAAGAGATCATAATCAATTTTCTGTGTCTAGAAAGCTGATGTATGTAAACTTCAGGAGACAGAGTTTAATTTGTGAATATTTGGTGAATGAAATGGATTAGTCAGATGACTAAATATATTTTTAAGTTTCATATAGTTGGAAATATAAGCTTAAGACAATTAAAATGTGTCTTAATTGAATAGACACATTTAAAAAAAATAGTAGTTTTTCCATTAACTTCTCTTTTAATTTCAGCTATCTCCTGCAGATTACTGCCTCTAGTTTTGGTTCAAAGCCGACATTCTGTGCTGTGAGCAGTGAGCCTCTCTCAGGTCTAGCAGCTGCAGCTGCAGCTAGGCTACAGTGAAGGGAGAGAGAAGCATCAGCTATTCTGATCTGGCCATGACCATACCTAGCCAAATTCTATTCATGTGAGGCTTTTGGCAGTCTGTGTTTTCTGTTTCTTTCAGTATGAATTTCCATTAAGTGAATCATACTATTAAGGAATCTCAATAAGATCAAATTAATTAAGAGTAAGTGATTTCTTTGTTTGTGAAAGGGGAGAACCAGAGATAGATTTTATCTGCTAATTAAGGTGGTAAGAGGGATAGATATCCTACTTAGGATAAAATTAGAAAACCATAGTCCATGAAGAGAATAATCTTTTCTTCCTACTTTGAAGAATATTCTTTCTGCTTTCACAAAGCACTCTGTAAGATCTGTTTCTGAAAAAGCCTACACTGTATCCTCATACATCAATAGATTCTGTGATTGTGCTATTGCTCCATTGTCTACTAGTGTAAAATTATTTATTTCTGTGAAAGCAGTATTGTTTATTGAGTATCTGTTGTATAACAGACATAGTTCTAGGTGCCCAGAACACATCGGTGAACATGGATAGTCACTGTCCTCTTGGAGATTGTATTTTAGTGAGAGTGTTTCAGTTTGGAGGGATTAAAAGAAAATTATTATGCCAGTGTTTCAGAGAAGGAGGATACAAAAGCCAGGATGGGGATGAAGATTTGTTCTTTTATAAAAGGTGTCAAGAAGAGCCTTGCTGATAGACAGTTGTGCAGAAACCTGAGGAAAGAATCCTATATAATAAAGCCTAATATGCTATGTGACTGGTCATCCGTTCAACCAATCAAAGCATACTACATTAATGATATGCTAAGGCAGCTCAACTGCTCACTATGATGTGCACTGACCACCAGGGGGCAGATGTTCTGACGGGTAGGTTAGCTTGCTGCTGGGATCCGGCCAATCAGGGAATTAGTGAGATTAGCTGAACATGCCCTGGAGCCCTCCTGTGGTCCCTCTTCAGCTGGCCAACCTCCCACTCTCTCCCTGGCCCTGATTATGCACTAGTGGGGTCCCTCAGTCTAGCCTGGGCCTCTTGCAATCCAGGACCCCTCCGAGGATGTCGGAGAGCTGGTTTCAGCCTGATCCCACAGGCCAGGCCGAGGGACCCCACTAGTGCACAAATTTGTGCACCAGGCTAATAGTGCATAATAAGAGTAAATTTTTTGAGGTCATACATGCCTTGAGATCTTGCACATTTACTCTAATAGTTAATAGTTAGAATAGAATTTTAAGTTGGAAATAATTTCCCTTCAGAATAATGAGTACATTGTTTCATTGTCTTATAATTTTCAGGATTGCTTTTGAAAAGCTTAAACTGATCTAATTCCTGGTCCTTTGTTGTGAATTACTGTTTTCTGTCTGTGAGCTTGTAAGATCTTATCTTTGTCCCCATGTTCTGAAATTTCACAATGATATTCCTTGGTGTCTGTTTTGCTTCATAGTGCCAGGTTATTTGTCGGCCCTTTTAATCTGGAAACTCATATCCTTCTGTTCCAGAGAATTGTCTTCAATCACTTAGTTGATGATTTCCTTCCCTAATGTTCACTGTCTTCTCTTTCACAAATGCCTGTTATTTAGATATTGACCATACTGGACTCACCTTCTAATTTTCTTCTTTTTGTATAAAATTATTTTATACAAAATAATTTTCTTTTTGATGTCTTTGTCTTTTTGCCCCACTTTTTGGTGGATTTTACCATTTTTCTTCAACTTTTCTTTTGCTGTCATATTTTTAACATCTACAAGTTAGTTTTGTTCCCTGGTTCTTTTGAAATAACAGTCATCCTTTAATTAAAGTTATTGGTGACATTGGTTAATAGGATCATATGGTTTCAGATAAATACAACAATCTTTTTTATTTTATTTTATTGTTGAGAGTATTATAGGTGACCCCCTTTTTTTCTTCCCATTGCTCCCCTCTACCCAGTTCCTGCCCCACCCCAAGCCTTCACCCTATTGTCTATGCCCATAGGTAATGCATATATGCATATAAGATTTTGGGTTAATCTCTCCCAACCCCCCTTTCTCTGAGATTCGTCAGTCTGTTCCATGTTTTCATGCCTCTGATTCTATTTTATTCATCAGTTTATTTTGTTCATTGGATTCCTTATTCATTTATTTTGGTTTTTAGATACAGTTGTTGATAGATATGTATTTATTGCTATTTTATTGTTCATGTTTTTTCTTCTTCCTCTTCCTCTTTCTTTTAAAGAATACCCTTCAACATTTCATGTAATACTGGTTTGGTGGTGATGAACTCCTTTAGCTTTGTCTTGTCTGGAGAGCTCTTTATCTGACCTTCAGTTCTAAATGAGAGCTTTGCTGGGTAGATTAATCTTAGTTGTAGGTCCTTGCTATTCATCACTTTGATTATTTCTTGCCACTACCTTCTGGCCTGCATAGCTTCTGTTGAGAAGTCAGCTGACAGTCATATGGGTGCTCCCTTGAAGGTAACTAACTGCTTTTTTCTTGCTGCTTTTAAGATTCTCTATTAACACTTGCCATTTTAGTTATGATGTGTCTTGGTATGGACTTCTTTAGGTTCCTCTTATTTTGGACTCTCTGTGCTTCTTGGACTTGTAAGTCTATTTCTTACCTGGTAGGGGAAGATTTCTGTCATTATTTCTTCAAATAGGTTTTTAATATCTTGCTCTCTCTCTTCTCCTTCTGGCACCCCCATAATGCAAATGTTGGTTCACTTGAAGTTGTCCCAGAGGCTCCTAACACTATCTTTATATTTTTGGATTATTTTACTTTTTGCTCTTCTCATTGGGTGCTTTTTGCTTTCTCATATTCCAAATAGTAGCGGATTCTTGGCATCCTCTACTCTACTGTTGATTCCCTGTAAATTATTCTTTATTTTGGTTAGTGTATGCTCAATTTATGACTGGTTCTTTTTCATGTCATTGATGTTCTCACTAATTTCCTTGAGCATGTCTCTTGTGGATGTGTAGAGTTGTAATCTTGTATGGTCTGAAGCTGTCCACCAGGTGCACTGGCTCTGGGGCTTCCCAGTAGGTGCAAAGTCAGCCACTACCTGGGGCCACCTGCAGGAGTTACCAAGCAATCTGTTGATGGCTGCTATTTGTACTGGGCTTGTAAATGCCCAGGTGAGGCCAGGCTGTGCAGCAAGGCAGGCTGCTGCTAGTGATGGATCATAAGTATGGGGCATGCTGATACCAGCTGCTGCTTGTTTGAGAGATTTTAGGAAAGTCTGAAGCCTGAGCCAAGACAGGTCATTTATATGGAAATGCTGCTAAAAACAGCTTGGGTAGGGCTGTAAGTTGGATGAGTTGGGATCTCAGGGAATCACCAGGGTGGAGTGAACAGTATGAGCATGATGATGAAAACTCAGATATGGCTTCCAGTCGGCTCTGGGACGGAGGAGGTCCCAGCACAGGAACAATGACCCCTGTGAGCACTTCCATCTGGGAGAAAGCTGCCCCTGAGTTCCTGCCCTGATGCCAGACAATCCAGTTCCTATCAGTATGTTTCTGGTTCCCCCAATGCCACTGCCCATCGCAGGAGCTCACAGGGATCGAATCTTACTAAGTCTGTGTGCCGGCCCTTTAAGAGGGACTGTCTGGATCTCAAGCAACCTCCATGTGACTTAGCCACAATCTATGCTGGTTTTTACAGCCTAAAGTTATGGAGACTTCTCTTCCCAGCTCTGCAACCCTGGGCCAGGAGGTTTGGTGTAGGGCTGGGACCCCTTGCTTCTCAGAGGAGGCCTCTGCAATGGAAATATCTCTCTATTTTAAAAATATACCACATGTGGGTGTTGGACCAGCCTGTTCCATGCCTCTGCCCCTCCTGCCTGTCTCAATGTGTTTTATTCTTTATTTCTCTAGTTTTAGACTTCCATTTAGCCAGCCTTCAGTTGATTCTGAATGATGGTTGTTCTATATTTCAGTTGTAATTTTGATGTGGTTGTGGGAGGCAGCAAGTACCAGCATTTCCGTATACCCCCATCTTGGTTCTTTCCTCAATAAAATTTATTTTTTATTTGATGATTTTACAATATCTTAGCTCTCTGAGAACAACAATAATTTTGTTATATTTTCTCTTTTTATGGTCTCTTTTTTCTCCAAGTTGATTCTTTTCTGTTGTTGCGTATGTTTTGATCTATATATTTTATGGTAAGAGATTTCTTTAGAAATTTAATAATGTTAATAGCTTTCTTTAGAAATTTAGATTACTGGGTATATTTGGTTGTCAATTCCTAGTTAACAGCAAGAAACCAAGAGCCAGTAGATGGGATATGTCAGCTATAAGTATTATTGTAAGAGTGGTCTGACTGTTCTTTTACTGGAGATTCACTATGTTTGTACCTTTATTTTGAGTTGGTAGAATCCCAGGAGAAGATTCTTCCTGTCTTCTACCCAGAAGGTAAAGGCCTGATTGCTATAGTTTTGACTTCTTGGGGAAGGAAAGCTGAGGAATGTCAGTATCCAGTATGCATGTTTACCTAATACCCTTGTTTTCCATGTGCTGTACCTGTCTTCAGTTGTGCCTAGGGTCCTTAAGTCCAGAAACCCTGTGTTTTACTCTCCCAAGAGATTAAGCCTGTAGATTTCTTCTGGAGTACTACTATAAGTTAGGGTATTTCTTTTGGAGTGTACGCCTCATTTCTTTACACAGAATGAGAGGTGAGATCTGGGGATTGAATTGCTTTTAACACATCTTCAACCGATCACCTTTGTTTTAGCTTCACTCACACCAACTTTCAAAGTTCCTTGTGCCAACAGTTCCTGAGTCTTTGTGGGATTCTACTAGTTAATTACATTGATTCAAGGCCATTTTCATTACTGAGGCTTCAGTGTTCTTGAGCCATTTGAGGTATGTATTTTAATAGTTAGATTTTTTTGGTTTGTTTCCAAGTTCTCTAAATATTCTTTTTCCAATTTTCTATTCTTTATTTCTTAGGTGTTGTTAGATATGATATAGTTCCTTACTTGGGTGAAGATGCTAAATGTATACATTTTTATATGTTCTTTTTTTTCCTTATCACAATGTTTTTCTTTAAGTACTTGAACATAGTTTTAATAACTCTTTTCAGTGTCATTGTCTAATACTATTGTACTAGGTGTATCAGTTAATATTGCAGATTTTGTAATCAAAGAAAACATGATAATTTCAAGAGAAACATTAAAAGTGCTTTATTCAAAGGAATGTCCATAACTAGCTACACATTTCTCCATATTTTAGGTGAATTATGGATATTGTCCCAATAGAACTTTTCTTGTTTTGAGGCAAACCATTCAGAGACTCAATTTTCCACTTGTTCGTATGTTTTGAAGTGCTGCTTAGAAAGTGTGTATGCCATCTATCAGAGCAAGTGGTAATCTGAAGGAGCAAGGTCTGGTGAATATGGCAGGTGGGTTAAAACTTCTTAGGCAAGATCTTTTAATGTGTCTTTAACTGGTTTTGAAGTGTGTGATGGTGCCTCATCATGAAGCAAAATTACTTTGTCATGTCTTCTGGCACATTCTGGTCATTTCACCATCAAAGCGTGGTTTAAATTGATTACTTGTTGTTGGTAGCAATCATAGTGACGATTTCACCTGGTTTTAGAAACTCATAATACAACACACCTTCCTTCCTGTTCCCACCAAATGCAGAGCGTTGTCTTTTTCCCAAAGCATATGGGATTCTCAAAATAAATCCATTTTTCATCGCCAGTTACAATTCAATGCAAAAAAGACTTTCTTTCGTGCCATTGAAGCAACATTTTACTGTTGACTTCAGTTTTCCATTTATCTTTCATTCAGTTGATGTGGCTCCCATTTTCCTTCCTTTAAAATCTTTTCCATTGCTTGTAAACAATTAGAAATTGTTTTCTGAACAACGTTTAATCTTTCTGCAAGTTGTTTTGTATTTGACACACATGTTCAGCCAATAATGCTTGTAATTGTTGGTTTTCAAACTTTTTCGGTTGACCTGGACGTTCTTTGTCTTTCACGTCAAAATCACCACTTTTAAATCATTTAAACCAGCATTCACAGTATCTTGAGATGTAGCACATTCACCATAAGCTTCCTGAAGTATTCAGCAGCGCTTTTCTTCAAAATAATGAATTTTTTTGGCACAAAACTCGACATTTTTAAGCGTAAAAATATCTATGATGTTAACATCTTAAGAAAATTTGACATATGAAGTTTTAAAGCTTGCTATCAATACAACAAAATAGCATACATATCAAATTGCATATATATCACTATATGTGTGACTCCATATATTGAAAGTCCACATTGTTAACCGGATAATTCTATCAAGTCATTTCTGAGTCTGTTATTACTGTCTTTCTCCTGGATTTTAGGTTATATTTTCCTGTCAGGGTTTTTGTTCGTAATTGTCAGACAGCAAAGTGAATACTTTTTTACTCTTCCCTAATTCTGTCAAGCTACACATTTTAGAGTTGATATGTTATGTAGTTTGTCAATCCCAGTGTTCTAGCACCTATTGTATTTAACCATGCTACAGCTCGTTCAAGCAGTGACATGCATTCCTTTTTCTGTGCATTTGTCTCTCCATCTGTGAGTGCAGCATTTTGTTGATCCTTGCACATATTCCATGAATCTGGCTAAACTCTGACTTTGAATCTGCTAATAATTTAGTATACACTTTAGCTGGTGACTATTGTATTCTAAAATAATATATTATTATTGTGAGTATAAGCAAATTATTTTTGTCCGACGCAGGGATTATCTTGTTTATCGAGATAACCACACGTATTCATACATGAAGGTATTTGAATACTTGAAATTTATAGTGCTATAATGGGAAAGTCACTTAACTAGGTACCAGAGACCCAGGATATTATCCTAGCTCTATTATGTACTTAGGGAATTAATATCATCTACTTGGGGCTAATAATACTTGCTAAGGTAATCTAACAAGAAATGAACTAAGCAATATGATATATGTAAACATCCTATATAATAAAAGCCTAGTATGCAAATTGTCCCTTCGGGCAATTGTTAGGGAGTTCGACTGGGAGTTCAACTGCTCACTATGACATACGCTGACCACCAGGGGGTGGCACGGACCATGGTGGGCGTCGGTGATGTGGCACTGGCAGTGGACAGCAGTGGAGGCACTGCCAGCCCCAATGGGCCCCGATGAGAGTGGGACTGAGGCAGGATGGTGGAGCCGGTGAGCGGGTGGTGCCAGGCCAAGGCGGGTGCAAGCAGGGCTGCCACCAAGCTCCCAGTGATGAGGAAGCAGGGCAGGGGGCCAAGCCCCGACCAATTGCCCCACAGCTGGTAGCGGTGAGGGCAGGGCCGCTACTCAGCTCTCAGGTGCTGAGGGTGCCAGGTGGGAGATCCAGCCCCAATTGATTGCCCTGCAGGTGGGATGGTGGAGCAGGTGAGGGGATAGAACTAGGCCACAGCAGGGGCTATGAGGCTGCGAGGTCGGGGTTGTGAGCTAGGGCCTGATCCCCAAAGGCCACCCCTAGGGATCCCACCAGTGCATAAATTTGTGCACCAGGCCTCTAGGTTATATACATAAAAAGCCAGTGACCAGAACATCGGAATGACCAGAACGACCGGGACATACAGTCACTATGACACCCACTGTAGCCAGCCAACTGGCTAGATCAGGGGCAAGGCTGCCAGCCTACCACCTGCAGCCCCTTCTCCTGGCCTGCCCCACCCCAGATCAGCCCTCTCAACCCTGATTGGGGCAGGGCTAGTTAACCTCTCACAACCCCTCCCGGTGGCCAGCCTGGGCCCCAATTGGCCCCCCCTTAACCCGATCAGGATGGGGCCAGCTGGTCAACCACCTTCAGCCCCTCCCCTCAGCCAGCCCTGCCCCCAGTCAGCCACCCTCACTCCAATCAGGGGCAGGGCTGGCCTGCCAACCTACCTTGGTCCCCTCGCCCCAGCCAGTCTGGCCCTGTTGGGGGCAAGGCCAATGGCCAACCTCCCACGACCCCTCCCCACAGCCAGCCCCATCCCTGACCAGCCCCCATTGGGGCGGGCCAGTGGGACCCCATCTGTGCATGAATTCTTGCACTGGGCCTCTAGTTTTATAAATGATCTTGGACATCTGCTTTTGTTATAGTGCTAATTGAGAGGCCTTGTGATGGCACAGGTGGTGTAGTGGTGGTGTTGGATTTGCAGAAGGAAGATATTGCTAGTACTTTTTCAGCATCGCATTTTCATAGCTAACAAGGTTTTTTTCTCCAGAATAGGTCTTTAATTTAAAAATAATAATAACTTTTCTAGGATCATTCATAAGTCTTTGTATATCTAGAAGTTGGTCTGCAGTGTTTCCCAAAGTGTGGTACACATATCCCCAAGGGTACAGGAAGAGTTTGGTGGGGATATACACTGCACCGTGCTTAGCTGTGCCTAATTCTGCATTCTTGAGTCAAGTCAAGACAGTCTTGTGAGGCGTGAGATGGTCCGGTGTGCAAATAAATGTTATTTATAATATAACTTTTATTTATATTTTATTGTGAATAATTTTATTTTTTGTTTATTATTATGTTGTGTATATACCAAAAAAATAAAAAATAAATATATTTTGATTGTTATTAAAATACATCCTTTTTTTTGACGAGGGGTACTCAGTGTTACGAAAATTACAGAAGGGGTACACATATGTCAAAAGTTTGGGAAATACTAGTCTAGAGAATGTAAAGAGGCAGAAAAATAGTATTTAGTAATTTACTAATAAACACAAATTTAAGGCATATGCAAATGGAGTTGTATCTTCTCACCATTACCTATAAACAGTTCATTAGGCCTGAAAGCTTTATTGCTTGACCATGATTCTGTAGATCTTTCCTCTTATGTCAGTGGTAGATGTATGTACCTTATGTCAGTATACTGTATATATAGGTCAATATGCTGACCAACTAAAATCCACTTGATATCTTTAATTTAGATATATTTAAAAATCTTAGTTTTAACAATTAATTATCTTTTTCTTTGGCTTTTCTGAGCAACCAAATTTCAACTCATAACTTGATTAAAATATTTATCTCTGTTATGTACTTTCTGAACAAATAGAAAAAATTCTCTGATATTTATAGAAACACATGACTATAGTTACCATCAGTTGTATATTCTACTTGCTATTGTGTAAGATCTTGAAATTTTTGACCTTTGTATTGAAAGTCAACAAGAAAAAGCTTTTATAAAATTAGTATTCCTCTAAAAAAAAAAAACCCAGAAATGCTTCTTCCTTGTCATTTAAAAATATTTATTGTACACCTACTACAGAACTTATAAAAATATAATGTATTAATTGAGTTGCAAAATCTTTAATGTAATTATTAGCTTCAGGAAAGAAAAGGCTTGGCATTAATATCTAAAAATACTATAAACATTTTGTTGATCTTAAATAATTGTTTTCATTTTTTCTTATTTAGACCTCTAGTAATTTAAACATCAAAATACAAATTATTTGAACTAACCGTGTTGGTTATTTTTCCCTTATTTATGTGCAAATAGGAAAAAAGCTTTTTATAAAATTAAATAAGGTAAATAAAAATAAAAATAACAAGCTTAAAGCAAGGTTGTATTCAGTGAAGTTAAAACCAAAGTAATCTCTTCTTGTATGTCTACCTAATAATATGGCTGGTCTCAGGAGACATGAGTTTTCTAGAAATAGTACCATTTCTTTATGAGTTTTAGCATAGAGGGAAAGTTGTGTTTTCTACCTTTGATTTTATATGAAAAAGTGAAATTGACTTTTACTGGACCTCTTCTGTCTTTTGTTAAGAGGACTTCTGAGTTCAAGTTAGATCTATAATATTGTTAAGTTGCCTCAAGCTGCACATTTGCTAAAACAGTTAATATTTCATATATCATATGCATGGAAGATTGGTGTTTAATTCACTAAATTACAATTAAATAAAGGTAATTTTAATTTGAGTTATTAATCTAGTGAATTAGATACGCTTAACTAAGATCTAATGGGAAACACACTTGTTTTCAGTTTTGGTATTTTTAAGATAAAATAATATCCTTGCTTCTTATTAATCCAGTAGATATGTATAAAGGTAACCATTGATTATTTCATTCATTCCTTGAACAAAAATGCATAAAACACCTACAATATAGCAGGTATTTCAGTTTGATTAATTTGCTTCAATGTAATAAGTTGTGACTTTGGCTTTGTCAGTAGCAAACATTACTGTGGCCAGGATGACTTTGCCATCTCTGTAGTTTTTTTTTTGATGGGCTTATTGATTTTAATGGAAATAATTTGTTACTCCAAATACATTGCATAATGTTACATAAGAGTAATTATTAGTTCTGTACCAAGGAGCCAGGATCAGCTTTTTATACAGATATGTATCCTATATAACTTTATGATTGAAGATGATGCATGAATGCTTCTAAGATCTCATCTAGACACACTTTTCCTTTAAAAATCTGTCAAATTTATTGAGTATATACTGAAGAGCATAAAAGGGATAAATAGTAATATTATATATGTAAACATGTATGTGTAGCATATACAGTTTATATGTATTATATATATATAATACATATAAATATATATATACACATTATTATATATAAATGTAATAAAATCCTGAGTTAACACATATAACCTAAAATTTTGTCATTAGATACACTAAATTTATAAGAAATTGGTAGTTAGGGAGCTATGGCCAAAATTAATCTCTTTTAACTTTTAACATCTTTATAGTCAAATGTGTCACTCATTTGTTGAGGGGCTGGGTCAGAAAAAGAATGACAGAAATTAGTAAAGCACCAAAATCTAATTCTCTCTCTCTTCTCCCTTCCCCTCCTCCCTTCCACTCTATTAAAAATCAATGGGAAAAATAGCCTCTGGTAAAGATTAACTGAAACAAAACAAAACAAAACACACCCACAGTATGTTTTATAGACTGTATATCTCAAAATTATACGGGCTAACTATATAAAAAGATTGCTAGACCATACCAGACCTCTGAATCAGATTTTTTAGATAGGATTCAGGATTCTGCATTTTTAGGAACACTAAAGTGTAAGAACCATTGCACTACACTATATTTCTACAGGTTTAGGTATAGAAAGCCAAACAATAAACACTGAGAGTTGGGAGGATGAAGAATATTTCTGATATTAGGAATGATGCATATGATATTAGGAATGATGCATATGAAGTGTGAATAGCTCATATGGACTGGAAGTATTGGTGATACTGGGAAACATAGGTTGTAATATAGAGGACTTTGAGTATAAATTAAAGATTAGGACAGGGCCTTAGAAAAGAAGGAAATTCCCAGTAGATTGAACAGAGTTGAGTGCTAACTTACCCTGCTCCATTAACACCTGTAATGGAGCAGGGTAAGTTATCATAGTGCTGAAACATTTTCCTTCATAAACATTCCTTCAGTATCTTTGAGACTGGATATTCTCTTTTTTTTATTATTTTATTGATATTTTACAGAGAGGAAGGGAGAGATATAGAGAGCTAGAAACATCGATGTGAGAGAAACATTGACCAGCTGCCTCTTGCACACCCCCTACCGGGGATGTGCCCGCAACCAATGTACATGCCCTTGACCGGAATCGAACCTGGGACCTTTCAGTCCGCAGACCGACGCTCTATCACTGAGCCAAACCGGTTTCGGCTGGATATTCTCTTTACTCATAGTTGTGTTCCCATCCATTAGCCTTGTCTCTAGTACATTCAGACAGACCCTTAATAAATGTCAAAATATCTCACTTTTAGCTTTGCACAGTGACAATATCATAGCCAATGAGGTTTATCCAAGGTGCAATTGTTGCTAATTGAATATATATTTCACTTCTTCTTTTAAAACTCTTAGAAGGCCCAAACTGAGCTGGAGTCATTTCTGGGCCAACTTTTAGCAATTTGAGAGTCTTGAGCACCACCTTCCCATCTAGGCCCACAACCCAATTTAAGCTGTGATTTGCTTTCATGAACCAACCATTGAAGTTCCGCACAACCTCAAATCTTGAATCTTTCCAGCTGCCCCAAGAAGCAAACTGCCAGGAAGACATGGCAGCCTCTCTTCCCTCTTGCTCAGCAGTGCTGATAGAGTGCTCAGAAACTTGACCTTAGTTCTGGGCTCAGCTACCCTTCCCCTCCACCTGAGCACTACCCCAAGAGCAGGATAGACAGGAAACCAACAGAGGCCATAGGAAAAGACATTGTTACTTCAATTCTGAAAAGACAACTTTCGTATGTCCTTCTGTCACAGTACATATAAAAATAACTTCAGGCTCGAATTTGAATGCTGTCATTTCTTGAATCGTTTTGGGAACTATCCAGTTAGGAACGCAGCTTTCTATTGGTCCTCAACTCAGAAATACTTAGAAACTTGTCCCTCAGCTCTTCTGCACTAGAAGAATTGTTCCAATTGCAAGAGAAAAGGAAATCTAACAAGAAGGGCAATGAGAAAGGATATTGGCATTTTCTGAAAAAGGCTCCTAATACTGTGGTTTAATGAAGGCTTGCCTTCCTCATAGGATGGAGATCAGTTTGGAGGCAAACATTAATGTCCATATCGCCTTGAACAGAAGCTTTCTAAGAATTTAAAACAATGAGAAATGGTCAGTTTTAGCAACAAATCTATACCTAAGAATCATATCAGAAAATAGATTTGATTCCATTTTAGTGTCAGTACCAAAGTGCTCCACTGGTAATTTTAGGATCACTGTGAGGCAAGCTGCAATGTTTCTGGATTACAACTTATTTTTTTCTTTTGTCAGATCTGTCTTTCCTCCCTTTCCATGTTACCTGACATTTATAAGTTAGCTATGTAGATTGTACACCTGATTTCACTTGCTTTACTTATTTTTATTGATTAGCTATTTTTTGGCACCTGCATGTGTGCTTTAGAATTCTGTGGTCAACTATAAGATGGAATCCATTGTTAAGAAATTAAAACAAACAACTGAGGGAAAGTAAAAATAAAGCTTGTTTAAGTAAAACATGATTATGATAAAATGTTAGTAAATATTTTTTGCTCCATAACAAGCTTATTATTTCCTGTTAAAGGAATTTCTGTCCTGTCATTTCAGTGTTGTTGCTTTGTTTTTGTTTTTGTTTTTGTTTTGTTTTTGTTTTGTTTTTTTTATAAGCTAAACATGTTTAAAGGGAAGAAAAGCCGAAACCGGTTTGGCTCAGTGGATAGAACATCGGCCTACGGACTGAAAGGTCCCGGGTTCGATTCGGTCAAGGGCATGTACCTTGGTTGCGGGCAGGCACATCCCCAGTAGGGGGTGTGCAAGAGGCAGCTGATCGATGTCCCTCTCTCATCGATGTTTCTAACTCTCTGTCCCTCTACCTTCCTCTCTGTAAAAAATCAATTATATATATATATATATATATATATATATATATATATATATATATATATATTTTTTTTTTTTTTTTTAACAAATAAAGGGAAGAAAAAACTCAGGAGCTCTCATGATATAGCATATCCTTCTGGAAGAACAAAAAACACCCAAAAAGAAAATGTCAGGATTGGAGTAGCTGATTTCTTTTTCTCTGCTAAGCATTTTTTCATTTGCTTGTTGAAATCCATGATTATTACATGATCTGTATTGCAGATTTTTATACTTTGCAGTATAGAATGCTCCAAGATTTGAGTCATTGTTATTCAAACAGTATTGGACCATAGTCAGCTTGTTTAGCTAAAATAGATATTGTTTACCAGCCTCTTTCTGTATTTATGTCTTTACTTGGTTGTACAATTTTGTCACTTGATACTCTATTTATAGTTCTATCCATATAAAAACCCAATTATGAGTCATTTTAAATGAAAGGTGAATTTTTAATATTGTACTATGGTTAATCAGTATAAAGTAACTTTTTTTATATAATGTTTTATAATTCTAAGATATCTCAAGTAGCTTTTAAATTTATTCCCCAAACCTAAATGCAAGTAAGAATTATACATTTTTCTGCTTGTCATCAACTGTCTCTTCTCCATAGTCTTATCCATGTTTCACTAAACATGTCCATCTGTTGTGTCTTATTAAGACTGTATACACCCATCAGCTTCACACTTTTAGAGAAATCTAGTCTAACCGCTTTGTGGGGAATATGACTTTATGTTTCACATGAGGTGAAATTTCCCTCCCCAGTAAAGACTTTATTTTTCACTATAGACACAAACCCTTTAGAAGATAATTTTGAGGATGAGATCTGATTTTCAAATACTAATTCCTTTGAGAGAAAATTTACTTAAAATACCTATACTCTGTAAATGTTTATTGAGGAGCTGAGAAAACTGACTGTCCAATATTGATGAATACAGCTCTGGTTGTACTTCTGTGGATTAAGGTCATCAGCAAGAAATATATTTATGTTGCTTTTAACCATTTTCTGTACTAATAGGTCTAGGTATTCATTTACTAGAGAAGTGTTTCCCAAACTTTTGACATATGTGTACCCCTTCTATAATTTTCGTAACACTGAGTACCCCTTGTAAAAAAAAAATGGATGTATTTTAATAACAATCAAAATATATTTATTTTTTTACTTTTTGGTACATACACAAAATAATAATAAACAAAAAATAAAATTAGTCATAATAAAATATAAATAAAAGTTATATTATAAATAACATTTATTTGCACACCGGACCATCTCACGCCTCACAAGACTGTCTTGACTTGACTCATGAGAATGTAGAATTAGGCGCAGCTAAGCACGCTGCAGCGCATACCCCCACCAAACTCCGGTGCAAGGCGTACCCCCACCAAACTCTTCCCGTACCCCTGGGGGTACACGTACCACACTTTGGGAAACACTGTACTAGAGAATACGTTATGTTATTTTTCAATTTACTAAGAAGGTTTAACATCCTAAATACAATCATATGTAAATAATTTATTCAGTATGGTCAGATGCTGATAGACCTTGCCATAAGGATACTGTCCTGATTATTATATAATTTCAACCCGGTTTGCTACCCATTCTCTAGTTGTACAACTCACCATTTTCTATTTGCCATTCTGTGAGAGTCACTGACATAGTATTTGTCACCACTTAAAATCTCTTTTTAGAGAACCTCATAATGGGAGGAAACAGAGACAAGTTATTTTAATGCAAAATAACACATTTAATTTGTTTCTGAGATGCATTTGTTAACATTTTTGAAATGTCTAACCTGAAATTTTATTTTGTGTTATGCCTCACACTAATAAATGATCTTTACTGTTAGTGATTTTGGCATTCCAAATAAAATAATTATGTTAAAACACTTACTTGAATTGATTGAGCTAGTTGCCCAATCAATTCCTTTTGAATTTTCTTATTTTTCTCAGGAACTTTTATTTCTTCCTCAATGGGATATCATATACATTTTACTTGTGTTTTATACTCTAAACTAGATGTTTGAGTAACTCAAATTCTCTTTAAGAGAGAAATAGAAATTCTTTTTTTTAAAAAATATATTTTATTGATTTTTTACAGAGAGGAAAGGAGAGGGATAGAGAGTTAGAAACATCGATATGAGAGAATCATAGACCAGCTGCCTCTTGCACACCCCCTGCTGGGGATGTGCCCGCAACCAAGGTACATGCCCTTGACCGGAATCGAACCCAGGACCTTTCAGTCCACAGGCCAATGCTCTATCCACTGAGCCAAACCGGTTTAGAGAGAGGCCTTTCTGGGAAGGGGACACGTAAGAGAGACCTGAATTAGATGAGAAAGCAGTGTGAATACCTAGACAGAGGGAAGAGCAGTGCAAAAACTTAGAAGTAGGAAACCAGTGTGGCAGGATGAGAGTAAGGTAGAAGATGGTAGGTGATGGGGAAAGGGAGATATGGAGGGGCCAGGAATGGGTGAGATCAGGTAAGGCTGAACCAACCATGGTAAGGACTTTGGATTTTATCCTGAATGAAACTGGAGAAGGAAGCCATTGGAGAGTTTTGAGCAGAGGAGTGGCATAGTTTTTAAATTATCACTCTGACTTCTGTCTGAAGAATAGACTGGAATAGAGTTGGGGTGGAAACAAGGAGACTAGTTAATACTACTGCCAAGTTCCAGACAAGAAATGATGGTGGCTTGAGCTTGGGAGGTAGTGGTGAAGGTGGTTGGTAGCCAGATAAATTTTGGAGTTAAGAATTGACAAAAATTTCTGTTGATGATGCCATGTGCCAAGTTTTATTTTAAGTGTGTAACCCTAATTATTTCACCTCCATAGAAAACAGCTTTAACCACCTGGAAAAGTACAAGGGACACCTGACTGGTGGTGGTGCTTTTATATCAAACAGGAGCAAAGCAGATGTACAGTCCTTAGCTTGAAGTCTCTGTCAGTGGCCAGAGCTATTTCATGCCTGAGGCATAAGAAAAAAAGAAAGAAAACAGCTTTCATTGTTTTACAGCTGAGAAGATTAAAGCACAGTAAAGTAGCTTGCCCAAGTTCATGTAGCTAATAAGTGGAGGTACTGGATTTGGAAACTTGACATTGTAACTCCAGAGCCTATGATCTATCCATTATGCAATTCCACCCCCACCCTCCCTAAGGAGGAATCAGAGGAAAACCCCCGGGCCAGTACCAGGCAAACACCACATTTATATCTTCTGCCTTCCACCTTCTGTAATGCAAAATTCATAAGAAATAAAATCAAAGTTTTTCTTCTTTAACTTGCTTTTAAAGTGTTTGAGCTAGTTCTGCATAACCTTGTCCTTTGTTTTTCTGTGAAACTTTTTTGAAAGACTTGGCAATCATGTTTTATGGCTATTTTTCAACACTGTAAAAGGTTGAGGCAGCATAAACTGGTGCTGGGAAGAATAGAATGTGGGGAAAAGTGAGATATGATTCTAGGATTTTTTGTTTGTTTTTGCGGTTACTTCTGACAGTTCTTTGAAACATTCCCTACACACACGTTCTCGTTCTCTCTCTCCCCCCACCTCTCTCTCTCTCTCTCTCTCTCTCTCTCTCTCTCTCTCTCTCTGTCTCTCTCTCTCTCTCTCTCTCTCTCTCTCTCTCTCTCTCTCTCTCTCTCTCTGTCTCTCTCGATCGCTGTCAGGATGCTATAAGCTGCCTTTCGTATCCCTACTCACGATGACCTAACTATTGTGAGTGATTCTGATAGGTATGATTGGAACACACAAACTCTTAGGCTGCTCATCATCTTACCTTATCTTTTCCTTTTCCCTCATTGGCTCAGGGCTTCAGAGTGCTTTCTGGGAGAGAGGAAACAGTCTTGAAATGTACACATTTGAAATATTTTTTTGGCTTTTGGTCTGGCACATCAAGAGCTTGGAAGTCATCACCTCATCCTAGCAACAAATAAAAAGCTGAACAAACTAAAGCATCAGCAGTCAGGGGGCAAACTGCTGCCCCCCAAATTGGAAAGGTGGACAGCAAATGCAGAGAATCACATCTTACAGAGCAGGAGCCCACAGGCAGAAACCCCTGCAGGAACGAATACTGGGATGAGGAAACCTGAATAGAGAGTTGTGGGAAGCTCAGTGTGGTTGGGTCTGAGAGTTAAAAACTGCAGAGGGGTGTGGCTGCACACTTTTGTGAGTTTTAGAGCTAAAAAATGCTTCCCTTTCTCCCACCCCTCCTCACCATACCACTAAAGGTGATTTTCCAGAGTTCCTTTACCCAGTACATCATGACCAGCTTTCAACAAAAAATCACAAGGCATATTAAAGGGCACAAAACACAGTTTGAAGAAAGATCAAGCATCAGAACCAGATTCAAATAAGACAGGGATGTTAGGATTATCAAAGTGGAAGCCTAAAACAATGTGTGCTAAGGACTCTAATGGAAAAAATAGACAACATGTAAAAACAGATGAGTAATATAAGCAGAACTGGAAATTCTAAGAAGGTGTCTAAGGAAGAGATAAAAACACTAACAAAAATGAAGAATACCTTTCTTTGGTGGGCTTACTAGTATACTGGACATGGCTAAGGAAAGAATCTCTTAGGATATGTTGATAGAAACTTCCCAAACTGAAAAGCAAAGGGAAAAAACATGAAAATAATGGAACAGAATGTCCAAAAACTGGAACAACAAAAGGTATAATGTGTGATGGGAAGGAGGAGAAGAAAGAAAGGAATGGAAGCAATATTTTGTCAAACCCCAACCCACATACAGATCCAGGAAGCTCAAGGAACACCAAGCAGGATAAATTGTCCCTAAAAACGGTACTCAGGCATAGTATATTCAAATGACAGAAAAGCAAAGATATTTAAAAATCTTTAAAAAGCCAGAGGGAAAATACCTTACTTGTAGGGGAGCAAAGAATAACATCTAGCTTCTCAGAAACCAAGCAAGCAAGAAGTAAGTGGAATAAAATATATGAAGTGTTGAGAGAGAGATTTTTCTCCAATTGCATTGGCTCTAATCTAACCATACAATCAATATTAAATTAAATCTGACCCTTCTCCCACAATTCATTGAAGCTCTTTTCTTAAAAAATAATAATAATAATTAGGGTTAAACTTTTAAAATAAAACTTGGAATAGATCCAGATACTGTAGGAATTTCATTGATTTGGAGATGCACCAGGAATGTTATGAGGCAGGTGTGGACCAGGAATAGGATAAAATGATCAGAGTAAGATCAAGGTGGGTGTGACATTAGAATAAAAATTTAGAAATGGCATAGAACCACTGAGCCTACCTTGTTTTGCATGGACTTTGGTTTCCAAGTGCTGCTCTCTGGGTCACTAGATCCACCAGTAAGGGTCAGAACCTTGGAGAGTTCCAGACAAAACAGGGCCAGAGAAATGTGAATGTAGCTGTTACACTGGCATGAAGCAGACAGGATAGAAGGCTCTTAAAATGATGCTGAAGCAACCCACTTATTTCTTCCTATTAGGATCTGCAAAATTTAAAATCCGGCATCTCTGCCTCCCCACAATCTCATGGAGATCTTAGTGAGGCTAGAGGTTTCGGTCTGTCTTGTGGAACAAGCACAAAAACATAGTGGCAATGGAGTTTTTGTTAAATTCTCATGATACAGAGAGAAACAATTTTAGATACTAAGGACTCTCCTAAGGAATGGTATTGCTTCCCTGTGTTATTTTCTGAGCTATTATAAAATTAATTGAAATCCTTTGTGGGGTTGGGATGATGAATTGCCTAAATGTTGTTTTCTGATAGGCACTTATGTTTGTAACTGAAAGATAAAAAAGATACTCTGTGATTTAAAGGTGGTTTATAAAAGCTAAAGTAAGTTCAGCAACAACATATTTTGGCAAACATAATTACAGGCTGATTAGCCTCCTAAACTCAATAATCTGGTTTGTTTTGTTGTTTGTTTATTTGTTTGTTTTTAGAGCATTAAAAATTCAAACACTTATATTGTACTAGAGGCCCAGTGCACGACATTTGTGCACTCAAGGGGGTCCCTCAGCCTCGCCTGCACCCTCTTGCAATCTGGGAGCTAGCTTGGGGGATGTCTAACTGCCTGTGGGGAGCAGGTCTAAGCATTCAGTTGGACATCCTTAGTGCTGCCACGGAGGCAGGAGAGGCTCCTGCCACCATCACTTTGCTCACCACCATGATCCCAGCTTCTGCCACCATCACTTTGCTCACCACCATGAGCAATGCTCCACCTGGGGGAACACACTGACCACTAGGAGGCAGCTTCTATAAGTAATAGAATGAGTAATAGCTTCTAATGAGTAATAGCTTCAGAGCTTCACTCCAATCCATCTAACTTCTCTCCAATACCTAAAATCAGTACCCTAGCAATTTTTGTGCCAGAAATTACTGGGAAAATGATGAGATAAAAATAAACCAGGGGAGGGGGAACTGTACATTTCAAAATGGTTAAGATGGTTAATTTTATATTACATGTATTTTACCATGGCAAAACATTTTTAATTAACAAAAGGCAAGTTTGAAATCACATTTTTATACACAGTTGATATAGAAGGCAGTAGGTAAATCTAGGTGCTAATAGTGGATAATCTGGCTTGGAAAAATTGATCAAGTAAACTTCTGAGAGGAAATAAAACTAGTGTCTTTTACATCATCCTGTATAATAAAAGCCTAATATGCTAAGTGTCCAACCATTCTACCAGTCACTATAATGCACACTGACCACCAGGGGGCAGATGCTCCGACCGGTAGGTTAGCTTGCTGCTGGGGTCCAGCCAATCCATGACTGGGCAAGATGGGATGAACATGCCCTGGAGCCCTCTCTCGATCCCTCCCCGGCCCCAATTGTGCACCATTGGGGTCCCTCAGCCTGGCATGCAACCTCTCAGGAAATGTTGGGAGAGACGGTTTAAGCCCAATCCCTACAGGCAAGGCCAAAAAACCCCACTGGTGGACAATCTGTGCACCAGGCTTCTATATAATAGAGTCAATAAACATTAAAATGGCAGCAGAGATGGAAGCTAAAGAGAAAATGAACAAATGGGACTACATCAAAATAAAAAGCTTTTTTACAGCAAAAGAAACCATCAACAAAACAACAAGAAATCCCACGGTATGGGAGAACATATTTGCAAATGATATCACTGATAAAGGTTTAAACTCCAACATCTACAGACAGCTTATACAACTCAATAAAAGGAAAATAAATGAGCCAATTAAAAAATGGGCAATGGATCTAAATAGAATCCTCTCAAAATAAGACAGAAGGAAGGCCAAGAGGCACGTGAAAACATGCTCAAAGTCACTAATTATCCGAGAGATGCAAATCAAAACAACAATGCGGTACCATCTCACATCTGTCAGAATGGCCAACATCAACAAAACAACAAATGACAAATGTTGGCGAGGTTGCGGAGAAAAAGGAACCCTAGTGCACTGCTGGTGGGATTGCAGGTTGGTGCAACCACTGTGGAGAACAGTATGGAGCTTCCTCAAAAAACTGAAAATGGAACTCCCATTTGACCCAGTAATCCCCCTACTAGGAATATACCCCAAGAAACTAAAAACACCAATCAGAAAGGATATATGCACCCCTATGTTCATAGCAGCACAATTTACAATAGCTAGGATTTGGAAACAGGCTAGGTGCCCATCAGCAGATGAATGGATCAGAAACCTATGGTACATCTACACAATGGAATACTATGCTGCCATAAAAAATGGAGGAATTCTCATCATTTGCAGCAACCTGGATGGAATTGGAGAACATCATGCTGAGTGAAATAAGCCAGTCAATGAAAGAGAAACACCACATGACCTCACTCATTTATGGATAATAAAGAACATTATAAACTAATGAACAGAAAGATAGATATAGTGACAGTAAAGCAACAAGCAGACTGTCAAATGACAGCGGGGAGGGGAGGGTTATCTGGGGTAGATAAGAGATAAACTGAAGGACTGGTATGCATGCATATAAGTACAACCAATGGACACAAAACTCTGGGGATGGAGGGCATGTATGGGAGGGGGGGAGCAATGGTAAGCTATGTACACATATAATACCTTAATTTAAAAAAAAAATGGCAGCAGAGTAGGTGGATGGTGCACGGATATGCTCCCAGGAACAAGCTGTAATTACAACTGAATTATGGAAAGCCTTTCTGAATAATCATTGGAAAACTCATAGGAAGAACTGGATACCCAAGGACTGAAGGTGGAGAATGCATAGACTGGTAGGAAGGGCAGAGGCAACCAAAATGAGGAGACAAAGTAACTAACCCCAAATGAAAGAACTAGAGAATTCTCCAGAATAAGACACAAATGAAGCAGAGATAAGAAATTTATCTGAAACAGAGTTCAGAGTAATGATGGTAAAAATGCTCAACATAATAGAGTCAATAATTAATACAGTCTACATGAGAAGTTCCCATTCAGGTTTGTTTTAATATATAATGATGTCATCCAGTTGTGTAAAAATAATACAAATATATGTGTAATTAGTAACATAAAATACCAGCTAAAGTCCTGGTTAGTGTTGCTCAATTGGTTAAGCATCAGCCCGTGCTAAGGTTTGCCAGTTCAGTTCTCCATCAGGCACATAGGCAGGTTGTGTGTTCAGTCCCCTGGAGGCAACCAATCAATGTCTCTCTCATGATGTTTCTCTCTAAAATCAATAAAAACGTTTAAAAATATCATCAAAATATCATTTTGAAAAAAATTCAAAAGATTTATTTGTGCAATTGTTATTTATTTTATAGCTAAGCCAATCTCTTTTCTATTACTGGAAACTTCATCAGTCATATTTCTGTGATAATGTTATACAACAAACACCTCTACGATTCAGTGATTTACATTAACAAGTATATTTTGTCTCTGGGGCAGCTGGGGTGGCTCTATTTCAAGCTGAATGTTGGGTTCAGTTCTGTTTCACATGTCTCTCATTCCAGGGCATGCTCTTTTCACAATAGATGGTAGAAACACAGGAGACCAGGTTGAACCACATGACCAAGATTAAATACAATAGGGTAGGGATGTATACCATCTGTTTTCCTGGGAGGCATTCAGAGTCACACAAGAGGTTATAGATAAATAAATACAGAGAAGGAATGAAAAATGAGGACAAAAGTCTACCACAGAAATATTTCAACCTTGTCATGTCAGTTTGTTGTTGAACTAACTGTCCTTTTTGATTTCTGAAAATTTGAGCAGATGGTAGGGTCTTGTTTGATTGTATTTGTGCGCGTGCACACGTGTGTGTGTGTGTGTGTGTGTGTGTGTGTGTGTATTTTTCCCAGCTAGCCCTTCCTTTTCACTGTTACCCTTTCTCCTCTGACAAGTGATTACACAGTGTCACTATTACTTAATGTATAAGACTCCAGGAAGCATAGTCAGGCCACTGGCTGATAAACTAAGGGGCTTATTTACCCGAGAAATTTGATTTGTTATTTAACTAAGTTTATTTCAAGAGCTTCATTGAAAAATTGCTCTTATGCAGCACAGCCTTACTATACTCTCGAGCCCATTTCTGAATGAACCAATCCAGCCTGATTTCATTGTTTTCCTCTCTCACCTGAAGAACTCAATGAAAACATAAAACAATATCTTTGCCCTTTGACTTATGAGTGAATGATGACAATGTTTTAGATCTCAATTATTTGCTAAAAGTGTGTCTTTAGAGTAATATATACAGAAATAGAAATCAAAATATTAAAATTAACACATTTGCTTTCTTCATCATCAGTATCTTATTTCCCATGTTGGGCATTACAACCCTAAGGCCTAAAAATTGTATGGTTTGGTAAACCATAGTCTTTTCTTTGGACTGTATTTGTTCCCTTAAAAAAATAATGGCATATCAAAATAGCTATCTGGGTATATTTATCTGTATAAAGAATGTGTTAGAAGTGTGACCAGATTGCATTTATAAATATTATTATAACACTACCACAAATTGAGTAAATAGCACACATCAGTAGTTCAGCTTAAAGTGATTCATTTATTAGTCCAGTCATAGTCATTACTCAGAAATAATTCACTCCAGACCTTGAGATCCTGCAGACACGATAAAAATAGGTGGGATGAAAATACCTATTTAGAGAATTGTCTGGAATGTTTTAATGCCTTCGAGATGACATCATCAGTTTGTGGTATTAAATATGACTGGGTACTTTCCTAGGTTATTCAGTTGACATAATTTTTTTTAAATCATTGCCTAAAAAACAGTTCTGGGACAGTTAATGAAATGTTATTACATATTCAAAATTAATAAGAAAATGCAGCTATTGTTCTTGAATTAAGAGAGCTTATGATATTTCAGACAGTATCTCATCTTATGTCTGTAAGCCAGTATTGCCTCATGACATCTATTATTGTTGGAAAGGCTGATTAAAGCTCTTAACTTTCTTTACTAATATTTAATGTAAATTTGTTTGCATTAGGGTCTGAATTTTTCTCTTTGTGGTTCTCATGTCAGCTATTAGGACATGGTGCTTAAATTTTTGCTTGTGGAACTGTACAACTTATTAAAATAGATTTTATAGTTTCAGATTATTTTTAAGTGCTCTTAAAATGTAAATTAGGTCAGGTCTCTCAACTACTTAAAAGCACTTAATGTTTTCCCAATTTTTTTCCCATTAGATGTTCTCTCTTTTAAAATTGAATTTTTTTTGGCTGTCGGTTTATTTAATTTAGTTTTTTAATTATTTTATAATGTTACATGCAATGAACATTAATTTTCAAAATAAACATTTAAATGGAATGATGTTACATGCAATAAACATTAATATTTTGAGAAAAACGATTTTAAGCATGTTACATGAAATAAACTATTTCTAGAAAAAAATTTTATACATGCAATAAAAATTAATTCTTCAAGAAAAACTATTTTAAGTATAATATTACATTCAATAGCATTAATATTCCAAGAAAAATATTTTAAATAAAATATTACCAAAACAATACTAACACGGTATAATATCACAAAAGTTGTAGAAAATATTAAAAATCTGCAAATAACAAGATTATTTCTAAAATACTTTTTTTATCTGGCTCTGTTTTTGTCCATCAGTTTATGTTGTTCATTATATTCCACTAATGAGTGAGCTCATGTGATATTTATCTTTGTCCAACTGGCTTATTTTGCTTAGCATAATGCTCTCCAGTTCCATCCATGCTGTTGCAAATGGTAAGAATTCCTTATTTTTTACAGCAGCTAGTATTCCATTGTGTAGATGTACCACAGTTTTTTAATCCACTCATCTGCAGATTGGCACTTAGGTTGTTTCCAAATCCTAGCTATTGTAAATTGTGCTGCTATGAACATAGGGGTGCATATATCCTTTCTGACTGGTGTTTCTGATTTCTTGGGATATATTCCTAGAAGTGGGGTTATTGAATCAAATGGAAGTTCCACTTTTAGTTTTTTGAGGAAATGTCATACTGTTTTCCACAGTGGCTGCACCCACCAGTTATCTGATATTGTGATGCCTCCAACTTTGTTCTTTGTTAGGATTGCTGTGGCTATTCAGGGTGTTTTTTGTTGTTGTTGTTGTTGTTGTTCCATGTGAATTGTTGAGAGTTTATTCGAGGTTTGTGAAATATTCTGTTGGTATCTTAATGGGGATTGCATTGAATCTATAGATGCTTTGGGTGGTATGAACATTTTAATGATGTTGGCTTTACCAATTCATGAACACCTTATATTCTTCCATTTGTTTATGTCTTCTTCTATCTCTTTTTTTTCCCAATGTACTGTAATTTTCTTACAGGTCTTTTACCTCCTTAGTTAAATTTATTCCTAGGTATCTTAATTTTTTTGTTGCAGTGGTAAATGGGATTGTTTTTTTAGTTTCTCTGTGAGTCCATTATTGGTGTATAAAAAAGCCATAGATTTCTGAGCGTTAATTTTTTATCCTGCTACATTGCCAAATTCATTTATTAAGTCCAATAGTTTTTTATGGAGTCTTTAGGGTTTTCTATGTACAATATCATGTCATCTGTGAATAATGAGTTTTACTTCTTTTCCAATTTGGATGCCTTTTATTTCTTATTCTTGTCTGATTGCTATGGCTAGCACTTCCAGTACTATGTTGAATAATAGTGGTGAAAGTGGGCATCTCTGTCTTGTTCCTGTTCTTAGGGAAAATGGTTTTAGTGTTTGCCCATTGAGTATAATGTTGGTTGTAGGTTTGTCAAATATGTCTTTATCATGTTGAGATATGCTCCCTCTATTCCCACTTTGCTGAGAGTTTTTATCTAAAATGGGTGTTGAATTTTGTCAAATGCTTTTTCTGCATCTATTGATATGACTACCGGTATGTGATTTTTTATCTCTCAATTTGTTGATGTGATGTATCACATTTATTGATTTGCAAATGTTACCAGCCTTGCATCCCTGGAATAAATCCCACTTGATCATGGTGTCCAACCTTTTTAATATATTGCTGAATGCAATTTGCTAATATTTTGTTGAGGATTTTAGCATCTATGTTCATCAGGGATATTGACCTGTAATTATCTTTCTTTATAGTATCTTTACCTGGCTTTGGAATTAGGATAATGCTGGCCTCATAAACAGAGTTTAGAAGTGTTCCTTCCTCTTGGATTTTCTGAAATAGTTTGAGGAGTATATGTGTTGGTTCTTCTTTGAATGTTTGGTAAAACTCCCCTGTGGTGTCATCCAGACCTGGGCTTTTGTTTGGTGAGAGTTTTTTATTTTTTATTTTTTATTACTGCTTCTATTTCATCAGTTGTTATTGGACTATTCGGATTTTTTTTATTCTTCCTGATTCAGTTTTGGGAGATTGTATTTTTCTAGTAATCTATTTCATTCACATTGTCCAGCTTGTTGGAATATAGTTGTTTATAGTATTTTCTTACAATCCTTTTTATTTCTGTGGTGTCAGTGGTTACTCCTCCCCTTTCATTTCTGAGTTTATTTGGGTCCTCTCTCTTTGTTTCTTGGCTAATAGTTTATCAATTTTGTTTATGCTTTCAAAGAACCAACTCTTGGTTTCATTGATTTTTTTTTGTATTGTTGTTTTAGTCTCTGTGTTATTTATTTTTCCTCCAACCTTTATTATTTCCTTCCTTCTACTTAGGACTTTTCTTGTTGTTCTCTTTCTAGTTCTTTGAGTTGTAGGCTGAAATTGATTATGGCTGATTTTTCTTGTTTTTTGAGGTATGCCTGTAGTGATATGAAGTTCCCTCTCAGGACTGCTTTTGCTGTGTCCGAGATATTGGGTTGTTGTGTGTTCATTTTAATTTGTTTCTATGAAGTTTCTTTATTTCTTTCTTGATCTTATTGATAACCTATTCATCGTAATATATAAAAACCCAGGGTCTGTAACGACCAAAGGCTCAACAAACTGGGAGATATTGGGTTGTTGTGTGTTCATTTTCATTTGTTTCTAGGAAGTTTCTTTATTTCTTTCTTGATCTTATTGATAACCCATTCATCATAATATATAAAAACTCAGGGTCTGTAACGACCAAAGGCTCGACAAACTGGAAGTCAGTCAATGCTGGTTTGCTGTGACTACAGGTGCGGTGACCCAGCACTGACTGCTGAGGGGGCAGTGGATCAGGCCTGGAGAGAGGCCTGGAGAGAGAAGCAGGGTCTGATCAGTATAACCTCTATGGCAGCTGTTGATCAGCCCTTGCCTCTCTCTTTCTCTCCAGGCTTGGCCAGCAGCCACGCCTCTCTTTCTCTCCAGGCCTCCGTGGGGAGGTTGCTGATCAGCCCCGCCTCCCTGATCAGGCCCAGAGATAGGCCCGGAGACGCTGACTGGCATAGAAACCAACCAATCAGAACAAAATCTGGGTGAACTGTGAGGAGCCAATGACTGCCTAGGAAGCAGAGCTTTGACACTGGATGGCATAGAAACCCACCAATCAGGGCCAAAGCTGGATGAACTGCAAGGAATTAATGGCTGCCTAGGATGCAGAGCTTTTGATGCTGACTAGCATAGAAACCACCAGTCAGAACCAAATCTGGGTGAACTGTGAAGGCAGAACCTAAGGTGGGGGCTGAGGAGGGGTTTCAGGGCAACAGATGTTTGGTGTAAGGTATAAGAAAGCTGTTCAATTTTTAAATGACCGGTTTGGCAATATAGTGCAGATGGCTGGCTATCAGTCCAGATATAGGGATTATGTATTTTTATCTGCCAAGAGCATCTTCTTCTGCTGAAAAAGGCTTTCCCCGGTCCCATTTAAGCAATCCTATCCTATATAATCTATCTATACTAATAAAAGGGTAATATGCTAATTAGACTGGGTTGACGGGCCATCTTCTGGACGTCCGACTTCCTTCCAGACAAAGCCACAGTAGTGGGGGCTAACACAGAGAGGGCATTGGGATGAGATCAGGCTGGCAGGGAAGGGCAGTTAGGGGCAGTCAGTCAGGCAGGCAAGGCAGAGGGGTTAGGGGCAATCAAGCAGGCATGCAGGTGAGCAGTTAGGAGCCACCTATGGGATCGCGCCTAAACCAGCAGTTGGACATCTCTCAAGGGGTCCCTAATTGGAAAGGGTGCAGGCTGAGCTGAGAGAACCCCACCACCACCACCATGCACGAATTTCTGTTCACTAGTTGTTTAATAACATGGTATTTAGCTTCCATTTGTTTGAATATTTTTGGGTGTTTTTACTGTAGTTGATTTCTAATTTCATTTCACTGTGATATGAGATGCTTGATATGATTTCAATCTTCTTGAAATTGTTGAGATTTGTTTAGTGTCATAACATGTAGTCTTTGTGTGATCAATGTGTACTTGAGAAGAATGTATATTCTGCTATGTTGGAATGAAATATTCTATAAATGTCAATTAAATCCATCTGATCCATTGTGCCCTTTAGAGTCTCAATTTCCTTGGTAAGTTTTTGTCTTGAAGATCTATCCAGTGAAGTGTGAGAGGTGTTAAAGTCCCCTACTATGACTGTATTATTGTCAATCTCTTCGTTAAAGTCCTCCAGAAGTTTTTTTTATATATTTAGCTGCTCCTATATTTGGTGCATATATGTTTACCAGGGTTATATCTTCTTGTTGGATCAATCCCTTTAGTGACCTTTGTTGTCTCATGTAATGGCCTTCATTTTAAAGTGATTTTGTTGGATATGGGTATTGCTACTCCAGATTTTTTTTTCCTTTTCCATTTGCATGGAAAATCTTTTTCTGTCCCTTCCCGCTCATCTGTGTTTGGCTTTTAATTTGAGGTGGGTTTCGTGTAGACAGCATATGGTTGAGTCATGTTTTTATATCCATTCAGCTACCCTATGTCTTTTGATTGGAGCAATTAATCCATTTACATTTATGATTATTATTGACTAGAGGCCTGATGCATAAAATTTGTGCATTGGAGGGGGTGTCCCTCAGCCCATCCTGCACCCTCTCCAATCTGGGACCACTCGGGGAATGTGCAACTGCCAGTTTAGGATTCGAGCCTAAACCAGCAGTCAGACATCCCTCTCACAATCTGGGACTGCTGACTTCTAACCACTTGCCTGCCTGCCTGATCACCCCCTAACCCAGTGGTTCTCAACCTTTCTAATGCCACAACCCTTTAATACAGTTCCTCATGTTGTGGTGACCCCAACCATAAAATTATTTTTGTTGCTACTTCATAACTGTAATTTTGCTACTGTTATGAATCATAATGTAAATATCTGTGTTTTCCAATGGTCTTCGGTGACCTTGCTAGGGGTTCTCAACCTGTAGGACATGACTCACAGATTGAAAACTACTGCTGTAGAGCCTAAGGTTGAGAACCGCTAGCAGGGTCATGACCCATAGGTTGAGAACCGCTAGCAGGGTCACCTAAGCAGCGGAAAGCACAGATATTTACATTAAGATTCATTAGCAGTAGCAAAATTACAGTTATGAAGTAGCAACAAAAATGGGTGGGGGTCACCACAACATGAGGAACTGTATTAAAGGGTCATGGCATTAGAAAGGTTGAGAACTACTGCCCTAAACACTCCCCTGCTGGCCCAATCACGCCCAACTGCCCTCCTCTGCAGGCCTGCTCCTCTACCTCAACTGCCCTTCCCTGCAGGCCATCTTGTGACAATGTGGGGGGCGGCCATCTTGTGGCAGCCATCTTGTGGTCGTGTGGGGGTGGTCATCTTGTGACGATGTTGGGGGTGGACATTTTGTGACAATGTGGGGGCAGCCATCTTGTTAGACATGGGGGTGGCCATCTTGTGATGACAGGGTGGCCATTGTGGTGTGAGGGTGTGATGGTAAATTTGCATATTACCTCTTTATTATATAGGATAGGTACTTTTTTATTTCAATTTTAATTCTGTTATGAGTAGCTTTCTCTCTCTGTTTCTTATTCTCATTATAGCAATGCCTTTAGCATTTCTTATAATGCTGGCTAGGTGGTGATGTACCCTAGCATTTTTTTGGTCTGGGAAGCTCTTTATTTGACCATCTATTTTGAATGATGGCTTTACTCAATATAGTTACCTTGGTCTCAGATCCTTGCTTTCCATTACCTTGAGTACTTCATGCCATTCCCTTCTGGCCTGTCGAGTTTCTGATGAGAAATCAGGTGTCAGCCTTATGGGAACTCCTTTGTAGGTAACCGTTTTCTTTCTCTTGCTGCCTTTAAGATTCTATCTTTGTCTTTAATTTTTGGCTCTTTAACCATTTGTATGTATAGTGTCCATAGATGCAAGCGACAGACCTTTTTTAATTAAATCCAGAATATTGTGGCAGTTATCTGGTTAATTGTGATGTGGCTGGCCCTGGTCTTGTTTGGGGTTCTCTGTGCCTCCTCAACTTGTATAACTTTTTTCTTTACCAGGTTAGGGAAATTTTCTGCCATTATTTCTTCAAACACCTCTGTTCTTTTCTCCCCTTCTGCCTCTTCTGGCACACCTGCTATTCTAATATTGTTATGTTTCACATTGTCCCACAGATCCCTTAAGCTGGCCTCCTGTTTTGTTTTTTTTATTGCTTTTTCTTTTTGATTCTCTGATTAAGTGATATTTTCAACTCTGTCTTCTAATTCACTGATTCGATTTTTAGCTTCTCCTTTTCTGCTGTGTATTCCTTCCAATGTGTTCTTTATTTGTGTTATGTCATTCTTTATCTCAGACTGTTCTTTTTTTCATAGTTAATATATCTTTTTTTATGCTGTTGAGCATTTTTACCATCATTACTCTGAACCCTATTTCAGATAAATTTCTTATCTCTGCTTCATTTGTCTCTTCTTCTGGAGAATTCTCTAATTCTTTAATTCGGGGGTTGTTTCTTTGTTTCATTTTGGCTTTCTGTTTAAGTTTGTGACTATGTATTAGGTAGATCCTCTACACCTCTAAATCTCTAGTGCAGGGCAGTCTCAATATTTTTTTAAATATATTTTATTGATTTTTTTTACTTAGAGGAAGGGAGAGGGATAGAAACATCGATGAGAGAGAAACATGGATCAGCTGCCTCCTGCACATTCCCTACTGGGTAAGTAAGTACCCACAACCAAGGTACATTCCCTTGACCAGAATCGAATCTGAGACCCTTGAGTCTGCAGGCTGACGCTCTATCCACTGAGCCAAACTGGCTAGGGCCCAATATTTTAAATTATAGACTTCCTCCTTAGCCTTCTATATTCTGACTGAGTTGGACTTCCACTTCCTTGGTCTCATCATAGGCCTTCCCTTTTTCCTTGCTATTTATGCTTTAGCCTCTGTTGGTGTCCTTTTGCTTTCATTAGTACGCTGCATCTTTCCTTGAATGCTTTTCTCCCCTGTTGAAGTAGTACTTTTCATAGTCTATCATTTTTATTTTCCTATTTATTATCATTTCTGCCACCCAAAGAGAAGTTCCATGGGGGCAAAATGCCAAATATAATGGCTAATACAAAGAAGTCACCAAGTATTTGTTAAATGAATAAATAAGTTAATGATTCTTATGCTTTAAACTCAAAATAAAGTTCAACTTTATTTTTAAATTTTTTCCCATGAGGAAGAAAGCATTGTGCTCTGAGATTGATCTGAAGATAATCAATACAATTGAGGGTCTAAGAAAACTACTATGCTCATGATTCTTTTGCTATTGATTTTATTCTGCTTCATATCTGGGGTGGGGTGTTTTTATTGAGATCTGTACACATATATGAAATACTGGGCCAAAATCATATTCTCTGCACATGTTTGTTTTTATAACCCTTCTTGCTTAATTGCCTTATTAAATGTACTTTTTGTTGTAACTACTAGTTTCTTATTAGACACTGCAAATAGCATATTTTCATGCAATGGGTTAAAGAAATTACTGTGTATGGACAGAAGCCAGTAGTATAGATGTAAAAATGAAATGCTCTTAAAAGATTCTTTACCATCAAATTAGAATTTATATGTGGAAAGGTCTAAGGTAGGACCCTCCCACAAAGAACAAAACTTGGGGTTTATTCCTGATAAGTCAATTACCCAGGACCTGAATAACTTTTCCAAGGGCACACAGCAGTGAGAAGTAGAAAGAGCATCCCAAATCAGGCTTGTTTGCCTCCAGGACCTTTTTTTACTATACTTTGAAATCTCCCTAGGTAAAAGAAACCAGAGATTTATTTTAGTTGTGTGTTTTATTAAAGATATGAAACTTTCTCTGATTGGTTTATTTCACTTAGCATAATAATCTCCAGGTCCATCCATGCTGTTGCAAGAGGAGGTGGGCAAAGGGGAGGAGAGAATAAGGACATCTGTAATAGTGCCAACAATAAAAATAAAATTGAAGAAAAGATATGAAACTTTTTGAAGTTACCATAATCAGATATTACAAACTATTGGCTTCTATATGAGAGTTATAAATACTTTTAGAAATGTTTGAGTATATTTGCTTTTAATTGTTGCTAAAAACTTTAACATATAGTTACAAAAGTCAATTGTAAATAATCTTTAACATTTTAAACTATGTACCTCAAAACACATTTACTTCCCAGAAGACTGTGCTTGGCTTCAGTAGTCCCACATAGCTGGAAGAACTGATTCAGAGTCTAACAGATGTGAACAATCTAATGTAGGAAAATTGCTGAAAGCACAATTAAATTGCCAGAGTGTACCACAACAACAATTCCCTTTAATTTTTGTCAGGCACACAATTTGAAATGATTACACACTTACAAAAACAAACAGAAAGCAAAATGTTTTAAAATCTATAGTTTCAATATTCATAAATGTGTCTCAAGGTTAAGGTTAATGAAATTTAATATAAGTAATACTATAATCTAAGATTTAAAATGAGAATAATTCATGTTATTCTAATTTAATACAAATCATATACTTAATCCATTTTTAGTGTTCACAATGTAGAGTGATACGTATATTAATGTATTAAAACTGTTTTTAGGGTTTTATTTTATTAATGAACCTTCCTTTCTTAGTTTGATTTTATCCAGTAATGGCTGGTTAGGATCGGCACAATCTAAGTTGGCAAAGGCCGGAGTGCTGAGTTCCAATAAAATAAGAGTTGTTTTTTATAGCAATTGTGTGTGTGTGTGTGTGTGTGAATATATATATATATATTTCAGAGAGAAAGGAGGAAGGAGAGAGATTCATTGATTGGCTGCCTCCTAAATGCCCATCCCACAATCGGGCATGTGCCCTGACCAGGAATTGAACCATGACCTCCTAGTTCATAGGTCGACACTCAACCACTGAGCCATGTCAACCAGGCTCCAGCAACATTTTGTATTGATTAGAGGAGAGAAATGTTAGAAAAAGAGGAGTAGAAATTTGAATCTGGGGGGTGAAAATAATGGATCTTCACAATATTTTGAAGAGGACAAATGAGCCCATTTTAATTACTTTATTGGAGCATCATGGTTGATAGTGATTATATTCCTAAAAACACTATTTCCCTTCAAATTCATTATTTTCAGAATTGTGAAGTTTATGCAAATTTGTGAGTTAGGAACCTTTAACCAGGATTTAATTATCTAATATGTGTGTGTTGGGGAGGAGTTAGCCTTTTTAAAAGTCTAGTTAAGCATAAAATATTAAATTGGCATCAGCCTTTTTACTCCCAAAATACAAATTGATAAAATTACAACTTTAATCACTTTAACATAATATTAACTTAATAAGTTATTAATATTTTGGACTATTAGTTAGCTCCAGCTTTAAGGGATGCTAATTTCAACTGAAGAACAGTAAGCTTAAAGGAAGTCATTCAAAGATTCTGATATCCCTGAAACTTAAGGAAATGTAACTGACTGGGTTTCTCCACTTTGATAAGATGCTAGGAAAGCTGCCCTTTATCCTTAGAGGAAGAGAAGGGCTGTCTACATCGTGGTGATGGTAGTGATGATGGTGGTGATGAGCTAACATTTACTGAGCATTTCTTATGTGTCAGGCATTGTGCCATGAAATCTAGATTTATCTCTAAACACAGGTTGAGAACATATATTTTATAAATTGTATCTATGTAATTTAAAATCTATATATTGGGGCTTCAGCTATACTTAATTTTGGGGTGAGTAGAAAGTGACTTTTGAATTTTTGAGATTGAGTGACTAAGATAATAGTTATAGTGTCTTAGAAGGTGGTAATGAAGTTTATACAAAGAAAGATGAGTTCAGTCTTGATAACACTGCAGTAGCAGAAAGAAAAATCTGTGTAGAGCACAATTGAGTAATTATTGAAAGGTCAAATGCACTTGGCAAATCTAGAATTTATTTTTATAAAAATTCTAATCAATGAATGAAATCTCCCAAAGCAGAGTTTCTTAACCTTGGTTAAACCTAAAATTTTATAGGCTCCTCAAAATTGCATATCAAATGTGAATGTTTGTACGTAAATACATTTTCACTAGATTCTCAATAGAATCTGTGAGCAGGAGGCCCCAGGCCAGGGTTAAGGCATGTTGGGACTGTAGTGACTAAAGAGGCACCCATGAGACAGGCACTCAATAAAAAGAGCGTGAAAGAGAACTATCATCCAGTTAAAAATAAAATAGATCGGAGGCTATCCACAAGAAGGTGACAATTTCGATTAATTCTATGAAAGAAGGAGTTTAGGGAAAAAAAGAGGGGGGGGGGGCAAAGGCCCAGCACTAGACCATGGTAGTTTTATGTGGTTAGATGAGGAAGAAGAGCCAATTAGTGAAAGAGATGGAGGAAAACTAGATAAACACAAAATCAACTGGGAGGGATATTTATTTTGACAACCAATTAAGTGCAAAATTTAATGAAAGGTCATAAAAGGTGAGTACTGAGAAAAGGTAATTGGCTCTAGACTAGGGAAGTTACTGGTGAAATTTAAAGCAATGTCCATGAAATGTGAAACATAGAAACCATATCTTAAGCATCTAGTAGATTGGTGTTAGTTAGGGAAGGAAGGTACCAGAGTCAGCTCCTGACAATATAACAACAGTAATTATCATAGGTGAAATAATAGCAGCTAACATTTTTGAGCACTTATATGTGTCAAATCCTGGGAAGAGGTGTTTCATTTTTATTTTTTTATTTCTTTCCTCATCTAACCACATACTAAAAATACCATGGTAGTCTTTTTCCATTTAATTTTCACATAACTTCATGAGGTAGATTCTACTATTATTCCATTTTTAGGCCACCAAATGAAGGAATAAGAGATCAGGTTTAAGTAATTTAATCGGGGTCACATGTTTAGCAAGTGTGAAGACAGTATTTGAACCCCGAGCAGCCTGACTCCTGAGCCTTTATTCTCAGCACCACATTCCTAACTTTTAGTATCTGTAGTGTGTACTGCTATGAACTGGGGAAGAAAAAAGGACAAATATTTTTGTGTAAGAAGCAGGGAGAATACAACTATATACACATATTTTCACATACAAAATGAAACACAGAAGGAGTAAACCAAAAAGTAATAAAAACAGGTATTTTTAGGCAAGCAATAGGAACAGACTTTTTGGACTATGTGGTGTTATATAGTTTTAACTTTGCTATTGTATTAAACAGAAGGTGTTTTACATATTCAAAAGATGAAGTTAAACAGGAGACAAAAGAATCTCTAATATTTAAAAACACATAAGCCGAAACTGGTTTTGCTCAGTGGATAGAGCGTCGGCCTGTGGACTGAAGGGTCCGGGTTCGATTCTGGTCAAGGGCATGCACCTTGGTTGCAGGCACATCCCCAGTAGGGGGTGTGCAAGAGGCAGCTGATCAATGATTCTCTCTCATCAGTGTTTCTAACTCTCTATCCCTCTCCCTTCCTCTCTGTCTCTGTAAAAAATCAATAAAACATATTTAAAAAATAAAAATAAACAAACACATAAATGTACTATCTTTATATCATGGTAGCAACACATAACACAATAGCTTTTCAAGTAATTTTAAAGCATTGTATTAGGTCTGTGCATTCTTAGGACAATATAATTTCAAGGTTAAAAGAACTGCAAAGAAATGTTAACTTTTAAAGTTCATCCAGTAATTTTATTTTTAGTAATAATATTAGTATAACTATTTTGAAAATATTTTATGAGAATTGTAGGATAGCACAAGTAATGTATATTAATATTAAGAGCCAGGATCTTGCCTGACTGGCATGGCTCAGTGGTTGAGCATCAACCTATGAACCAGGATGCCCAAGTTGCAGGCTCAATCTCCAGTGTGGGTGAGGCATGCAAGAGGCAGCCGATCGATGATTCTCTTATTGATGTTTCTGTCTCTCCTTCTCTCTTCCTTTCTGAAATTAATCATAATATCTATAAAAAAGAAAGAAAGAAAGAAAAAGAACCAGGATATTTTATGAAGAGAAAATAATACAAATATAAAAACCAAAGAGAAGTAATTTCTATAACATTAAATTTGAAATGGAATGAATTAAATTCTTTTTCTCTTTAAAAGTACTTATTTCCTAACTCTGTCCCTGAAAAGTCTTAGAAGCAGTGCCAACCAATTAACTAAAAAGCACCCAAGCACCCAGATACCATTCCCAGTGCTTTCTGGAGAAATGCCTGATTCCAGGTTTGGAGCAAGAAGTATTCAAGATAGCATCAGACATTTTTTATTATTGTCAGAAAGCAGTAGAGGTATTGAATATTTCTGTGGTCATATTAAAAGGCAAAAACATTGTAAAGGGGTTCCTACTAGACAGAGATAGGAAAATTTGAGCATCAAAAGGAATAGTGACTATAGTTTATTGAAACTGAATATATATGAGTAAGAATCCATGCACTCATTATGATGATAGCTAAGAGAATCATACAAGAGAGAAAGGGAAAAGAAAGCTAAGTGTAAGACACACACACACACACACACACATACACACACACACACACACACACACACACACACACCCTACTAGATACTATTATAAGTAGTCATTGTACCTGAAAATTGTACTCTGAAAATTGGTACTTAAGGAGGAAGAATTGAACATTTGAACAGTTTTCCTTCCTACCTGTTTTAGTTGTATTCCAGGATAACTAAATAGCCCTAACTGACAAGAGAAAATTCTTTTCTACAGAAGAACTTTTATCTAATAAATGAGGCAGGAATTTTTTAAAAATAGAAAGACCAGCCGGAATTGGTTTGGCTCAGTGGATAGAGCGTCGGCCTGCAGACTGAAGGGTCCCGTGTTCAATTCCGGTCAAAGGCATGTACCTTGGTTGCGGGCACATCCCCAGTGGGGGTTGTGCAGGAGGTGGCTGGTCGATGATTCTCTGTCATTGATGTTTCTAGCTCTCTGTCCCTCTCTCTTCCTCTCTGTAAAAAATCAATAAAATTAAAAAAATAATAATAAAAATAGAAAGACCACAGTTTTGTGAAGTAATTGATTGAGATATGACCACCAATGAATACTGAAATCAGTGCTGTGGTTCTCAAAGTGTGGCTCCCATTCCAGCATTTTACACATCACCTGGATACTTCTAAAAAATATATAAGTTCGCCAAAACCGGTTTGGCTCAGTGGATAGAGCATCTGCCTGTGGACTGAAAGGTCCCAGGCTTGATTCTGGTCAAGGGCATTTACCTGAATTGCAGGCACATTCCCAGTAGGGGGTGTGCAGGAGGCAGCTAATCAATGTTTCTCTCTCATCTATGTTTCTAACTCTCTATCCCTCTCCCTTCCTCTCTGTAAAAAATCAATAAAATATATTAATAAAAATATATAAGTTATTGGGCCCTTTCCAACACCTACAATAATATATCAGACACTCTGGAGGTAGGTCCCAGTAATCTGTTTAAACAAGCCCTCTAAGAGTTCTGTAGTATACTTAAGCTTTAGAACCATATTTGAAGAAAGAGTGATAGGAATTTTTAATTGAAAGATCAGTCTGTCATTCCCATAATTCATTGATTGATTTTAGTGCTCCTAAAAGTAGGAGAACCAGATCTTATATTCCTCCTAGTAGATCTACCTGTGACCTATTTTTTCCACCCTCCAAAAACATGTAAACATGAATCTATTCTATTCTTTATAGAATAGATTCTATATTTGTAGGAAACTAGTGACCTAACTCATGAAATCACGCGAGACCCAGACCCATAGGAAATCTCATGAGACCTGGGACCCCAGGACCCTGCTGCTCAGTCCCGCCACACCACAGGACCCAGAATCAAGTTCCCACCCACCCGAGTGTGCTTCACCGCACATGCAGCCTCCCGGTGACCTGTCTTTGGTCATTATGACGTTAGGGCCACTGGGTTTTTATAATATAGATACAGAAGCTAGAAGAATAACTCAAACAAAATTATGAGGAAGCCAAGGACAAATCCAGAATATAGGACATCCAATCCAGTTTCTTTAAGTCAGTGGCACTGGGAAATGGGGGGAGGGGAGAGGAACTGTTCCAGAATGAAAGGACTCCAAACACAAAATAAGTAATTGTAAAATGTACATCTTGTTTGGACTCTGATTCAAATAGCTAACTGGGAAAATCTGAATTCAGACTCTGTGTTAGATAATATTAAGGAATGTTGATTTTGTTAGGAGTGATAATTAAATATTGTATTTATATAAGGGATTTTTTTTTTAGGGATACAAAAGTAGGGTGAAATAAAATTATATCAATATTTGCTTTAGGTTACTACAGGGGAAAAAAGAAAAGGAAAAAGGAATTTAAAGGGAAAAAGGATAAATGGAGCAAGTATGGCAAATTTTATAAGTTCTCAAAAATTATACTAATTTTTCTACTTTCATGTATATTAGAGACTTTCACAGTAAAAATTTATAATTATTTGCAAAAATAATATATTTATTGGTACATATTTCTTTCTGTTCTAACCTTTATCTCAGTATATTGTATTTGATTGTATATTTGTCTAGCCCAATATTTCTCAAACTATCAGTTTTGAAAGACCAATTTTTTAGTTGTTCAATGTATCACAGACCATGACTTTTGTAATATGCAATAAAAACCAATTAACAGAAAAACAAAATGGGGGGAGGACATACAAAATAAAACCTTAAATTTTTTTATTGTTAAAGTCAACAAACAAGTGGGGGAATAAGGACACATATGTAACACCTTAATAAAGAAATTTAAATAAAGTTAACAAATTACATTTCACTTAACAATCAGTACAAATGCAAACATAGGGGGAAAAACAATTTTTAAAATATATATACCATATTTGCCGGCGTATAAGACGATTTTTTGGCCCTGAAAAATATGCCTCCAAGTGTGGGGTAGTCTTATACAGCGAGTATATAACAAACTCTGTATTTTTAGTGGAAATGTTAGGGGTCTTCTTATACGCCCAGTCATTTTATACGCCGGCAAATATGTATTTTTCAGGGCCAAAAAATCGTCTTATACGCCGGCAAATACGGTATATATAATTTTATTTATTTCAGAGAGGAAGGGAAGAGAGACAGAAATGCCAATGATGAGAGAAAATCATCAATTGGCTGCCTCCTGCACGCCCCCTAATGGGGATTGAGCCTGCAACCCAGGCATGTGCCCTTGACCGGAATCGAACCAGGGACCCTTCAGTCCACAGGCGGATGCGATATCCATTGTGCCAAACCAGTTAGGTCAGGGGAAAAAAAAATTTTGAAAACCGAATTCATTCATCAAAAATGCACACATAGGCCATGAGTGTAGACAAGAACTGTGACATATGAGTGTGTGTGCTCTTTGCATTTTAACTTGAGGTCCTGGTTTATTAGCTGGAGCTTGGATTGATAACAGTGGCCTTTGCTGAGGATAGTATGTGCCTAATGGTTTTACGGGTAGCCACAGGTTTTTGCCTCAGTTACTTTATTGATTTCTTAACAGAGGTATAGTTTTGAAGGCTACCTACACTGCAGAAATCATAAAGAATGGGGAAGATAATAGATATGCTTGCTGTAATACTCGATGAGATTTTTGCTTTAAGGGGTGAAAATGCCACTTCTTTAAATAGTTGGTTTCTTAATCTCTGGAATGCAGCTGTTGTCATTTTTCTCACACTGTGTGTTATGCATTTGTTGGCATGTGATGACTGTTACTCTACATGATAATTTTAGGCTCAGATGTACTGTGCCTTTGTTTTTCCGATAGTACCCTTCTTGCCAAGTGTTAAAGCTTTTTTCCCCCTTGGCTGTGGTGGTGCCAGTTTTTTACTGACTGCTTCAAAAAATATCAATTGCTGTAGATTCTGTTGTGCTTCCCAGGACTCATTTTGTAGGCAACAGTTTGGTTTTGTTTTTTCCTTATGCATTAATCCATACTTGTTCACATTGGGTCTGTTAGGTTTCTCTATGTTGCCAAAATTTCAAAAATATTTTCCAACAATGAACATTGACTCAACATTTTCAACAGTAGAAATTTTGTCTGTCATTTTTCTAGGAAATAACTGCCTCACTGTAATAGGATTTGGTGTGGAATCATAGGTAATCCTATCTAATAAAGAGGGAATATGCTAATTGACCATCACTCCGTCACAAAGATGGCTGCACCCACAACTGAGGCCAACTTCCCATAAGAAGCCTTAACAAGCAATCAGCAGGGACCTGAGGCTGTGCCCTCCCCTGCCCCGTGGTGCTTGATAGGGGACCTCAGGCTGCACCCCCCACCTGGCAGGGCTTGACAGGGGACCTCAAGGTGCACTTCCCATGCTGGTGCTGGGCTAGGGGACCGCAGGCTGCTCCCCCCACCCCAGTGCCAGACCAGGGGACCTCAGGCTGCATCCCCCACCAGGTGGGGCTTGACAGTGCTGGGTCGGGGGAGCTCAGGCCACACCCCTACCCAGCAGGGCTTGACGGGGGACTTGAGGCTGCGCCTTCCCACCCCTGACTGGCAGGGCTTGACAGAGGATCACAGGCCATGCCTCCCACCCACTAGAGCTTGACAGGGGATCTCAGGCCATGTCCCCCATCTGGTGGTGCTTAACGGTGGACTTCAAGGCACACCCCCTGCCCCGGTCCAGGCTGGGGACCTCAGGCCATACCACCTGGTGCTGGGCCAGGAGACCTGAGGCTGCGCCCCCTGCCCAGCAGGGCTTGACAAGGGTGGGACTGGCCGGGTCTGGGTCTAGCTCAATAGGGAGCAGGGTGGGGGCGGCTGGGTCTGGGTCTCACATGACTTTGAGGTGCATGTGGGTGGGCGGGGACTTGACTCTGGGTCCCGTGGTATGCCCCAGACTCCGACAGGAGAAAGGTTTTCATACACATTTTACTATCTTTTCTTTCTTCTCTGACACTTCTATTATAGAGAAAGGGCAAATAGCAATATTAAATTATTTCCTCTAATTAATCCCCTTTTAATGTGCACACATTTCATGCACTGGGTCACAAGTGTATTACTAACCAGCCAAAAGAGATTTGAATCTCCTCACAGAAAACGTTGTATTCCCTCATTAAGTTTGGCCCACAGGTCCAACCTTTCATTATGGTTTTCCAATTCATCCAGTATACTAGTAGAAGGAGGCTCAGGTATACTCAGGAATAGAAAGCCGGGCTCTACTTGCCAGTTTACTTAGACCATATAGTTTGGACATTTTGACTAAAAATCCAGCATATTTGTTCTTAAATGACCCTTTTTGCCTTTCAGAATGATGGATGGCTACTATGTGGGCTCTGTAAAGGCAAAGGGAAGATGTGATGAGCTGATAGTCTCAGTTTGTGATAATAGCCGATATAGAAGACTATACAAAATGTCCAACTAAATTTAAAGCCTATAACTTGTAGAGTATAACACTAATAGTCCATGTTTTGTAATACTGTTGATGGAAAGTTTCATGATAGCATCCAGGATAATACCTTAAGTAATTAAATATTTAAGTACTATACCTACAATGTTTTGTGCACAGTGCTAAGCATTGTAGGAAGTACAAAGAAAAATGATATTGTCCCTACCCTCAGGAAGCTTTAATGAAGGTATTTTTTTATTTTCTGAAACACTGTATTAGAAGTGGGACTTCCAGGCATGAACACACGTTGGGGTAGTTATAATACTAGTATATGCAGATAAAGTGTGAGGCAATGTATTATAATTGATGAGTTCAAAGAAGAGAGATTTGAAGTGATTTATTTCTATATGAAGTGGCGAGGGACTCCTTAATATCAAAGTGGCATTTGAGTAGAGTTTGAAAGGATGGTTATGATTTTAACAGGAATTTAGTAAAGAAGCAGCTTGATATAGTAAAAAAAATTTTTTTCTAAATTTGTAGTTCCATATCAGCCATCCACCTATTAAATATATGAAGTCAGCCAGGTTACTTAATTCCTCTGATCTTCAGCTTCCTTAAATATAATAGAAATTAGAGTAATAGTTATCATAGAGGGGTGTTAGAAAGATTGTGGTGTGGACATGCTTTATAAACTGTAAAGGGCTGTACAAATTTAGTAAACTTTATAGTAAATATGAGGATGACACGAGCCAAAGGCATGAAGTTGCAAACAGTAAACCACGCAGTCTAGAGCAGAAACTGTGTGCAGTGCTGTGACTGTTGACTCTCCTGTACAGTTCCTTACTGAGGGAAATAAGTAAAAAGAAAAGCCTGTCATGATTTCTGTTGCCCTCTTTCCCTCAAAAGATCGTTTCAGACCTTTAAGATCTTCAGGTAAAACTTGTATGAGTTGCATATTTCTTTTAGTTTTATTAAATTTATATAAACAGAATTAATTTTCAGGTGAACTGCTTTAATAGAGATTATAACATTGCGCAGAGGGCTAATGTATCTTGTGAAGTGTATTTTTTCAGCAAGCAGAGTCTCTCATAAGAGTGCTTGGTTCCAAGCACAAGTCTGCATGTTCTTGGGTAGATCCGAATTGCTCCATTGAACAACAGGGTGTGAATTATTGAAGCTTCTTCCAAGGACCATTGTATCTCATGTTGTAGGTCATTTGTATAATAACTACATAAAATTATTTTTTAAAATAAATATAAACTTGCTCAGCCAGTGTGCCTCAGTGATTGAGCTTTAACCCAGGAACTAGTTCAATTCCAGGACAGGGCACATACCCAAGTTGTGGGCTCAATCCCCAGTAGGAAGCATGCAGGAGGCAGCTGATTGATGATGTTTCTCTATCATCAATGTTTCTATCTATCCTTCTCCCTTCTCTCTCTAAAAATCAATGAAGAAAAATTTTTAAGCAAAGAAAAATAACCTTGATTGATTGTATGTCAGAGAATTGATTCATGTTCTTTGTTTTACATAAATGTTATTTTTTAAATGTGATTAGGAATATTCAGTACTCAGTAAAATCTTTAAGAACATAGAGAGTGCTTGGGCATAAAGGTCACTTTGAGTTGTGCTGTGAATATTATTCCACTTGCTATTGTCTCATCTTGGACTTTTCATTTTTATGTATTCTAGTGAAATATGATTGGAATTGCTTTTCTTAAGGCAAGAAATTTGGAAAACAGCATGGTATTTGAACATGAACCTTTAAAAAAAAGCTTTTCTATGGGGAAAAATAAATCCCAACATTTAGGTCATTTTAAATATTTTAAATTCTCTCTTCTTTTGCAGACTATCTTGCTAATCATGGCCGGTTAAATGAGTCTGAGGCCAGGCGCAAATTCTGGCAAATCCTGTCTGCTGTTGATTATTGTCATGGTCGGAAGATTGTGCACCGTGACCTCAAGGCTGAAAATCTCCTGCTGGATAACAACATGAATATCAAAATAGCAGGTAACTGGGGCGCAGCTGGCTCTAATGTGATCAACTGTGAGTCCTTGTGCTGGGTGTTTGCAGAAAGAGAACTACAGGCAGAGATTTGAAGCTATCTACTAATGATATCAAGCTTTCTCAAAAAAAAAAAAGTGTGTTTTATTCATTTCCTTATACATATATGTGATGAAAAGAAAGGGAAATGAGTTTGTTATTAGTGTGCACAGTGGCAGGGCTATAGCTGGTGTCTCATTTGTATCCTTGGTCTGATTTGTGTCCAGGTCCATTTGTGGGGTCCTGCCAGAGAACAGGGCTGCTAGGTCTACAGCAGCAATGCAGGCTGCTGGGGCGAGTGGCTTCAGTGAGGTTACAGAAGGGAAAACGAAAAGGTGTAGATTGATACAGGAGGAGCAGGTAGGCCAAGACCAAAATGTGAAGGGTCTTGAGTGCCATGAAAAAGATTTTAGAGTTTATTCTGTAGGTCACAGGGAGTTAACACACTGAACATTTAGAGTGGGGATAGGGTGAAGTGGGATTGGGATGACAGATTTGCATGTTAGAATGATGTGTCTCTCTGGCAGCAGAGTAAAGACAGGTGGGACATGGGGATAAGACTGAAGACAGGAAGATAATAAATAAGGACTCTAATGCAGAGTCCAATCAAGAAAATGTGGGACTGCCGAAACTGGTTTGGCTCAGTGGATAGAGCGTCAGCCTGTGGACTGAAGGGTCCCGGGTTTGATTCCGGTCAAGGGCATGTGCCTTGGTTGTGGACACATCCCCAGTAGGGGGTGTGCAAGAGGCAGCTGATGGATGACTCTCTCTCATTGATGTTTCTAGCTCTCTATCTCCCTTCCTCTTTGTAAAAAATCAATAAAATATATTTTTTTTAAAAGAAAGAAAGAAAATGTGGGACTGACAATAGTATGGTGAAGGCCTGGGGTGGGGGTGGGCTAGAAGGGGATCAATTGGGGAGCAGCTGTAATACTTACAACAATAAAGATAAATTTAAAAAGAAAGAATGAGCCAGGACCGGCTTGGCTCAGTGGATAGAGCGTCGGCCTGCGGACTGAAAGGTCCTGGGTTCGATTCCGGTCAAGGGCATGTACCTTGGTTGCGGGCACATCCCCGGTGGGGGGTGTGCAAGAGGCAACTGATCAATGCTTCTCTCTCATCGATGTTTCTAACTCTCTATCCCTCTCTCTTCCTCTCTGTGAAAAGTCAATAAAATATATTTTTTAAAAAGAATGAATGAAAATGTGGGTCTGAACTAGAGCTGAAGCAGGAGAGATTGTAGGATGAGATGGATGGAGGGAGATTTATTTTGGGTAGTGTTTTGAAGAAGGGAAGGGGCCTGAAGCAAAAGCTTAACAACATTGCAAATGCTGGTGTTTTGTTCTAGGATTATGAAAGAGGAGCAAGGAGATAAGTCCTGACCAAGAAAATCTTGGTTGACCAGTGAGGTTAGATATTCAATGGAGAAAGTTTAGGGAGAAAACAACTCCTTGGAGTATAAAATAGAAGTTAAAAGCCTTTGATTTGTTCATTTAACTGGTTTATGTTTATGCCAGTTCCCATTAATTTTTGTCCTGAGCATTTTGAGGAAAGTACATAATTAGTTTTTATTTACTTTAACTTTATTTAATGTTACTTTAATTTGAATAATTAATTTTAAATGCCAGTGTTACATATGTTACAAGGAAGTAATGAATGGATTTCCTATTCTGCAGTCTGTGATTTTTTTTAAAATCATGGGATTGCCTGAATAAGACAGTATTTGATAAGATAAAGTTAATTTGCTATATTCCCACTTTATATTTATTATAAAGAATTATATGATTTGTCATTTTTGTTTTTGTTTGTTTTTTTAAATATTTTATTGATTTTTTACAGAGAAGAAGGGAGAAGGATAGAGAGCTAGAAACATCGATGAGAGAGGTACATCAACCAGCTGCCTCCTGCACATCCCCACCAGGGATGTGCCCGCAACCAATGTACATGCCCTTGACCAGAATCGAACCTGGGACCCTTGAGTCTGCAGACCGACGCTCTATCCACTGAGCCAAACTGATTTCGGCTGTCATTTTTGTTTTGAAAATGCAATCTGCGACATTAGTGTCTCCATAGTTTCTTATGTATTTTCATTTCTCCCATTTGTGTTTTTCCCGTCTTTTGGCCCTTCCATTTGCTCTTTCATTTCACTCCTTTTTGCCGACCTTCTGTAATGCTCGTCCCTGGAATTTTTGTTTACTTCTCTTTGAAAACATGTGCTGCCCTCAAATTGCCCTCTTCAGAGTTGGTTCTTGTGTTTTGAAGTCCTTACCTCTGTAGAAAGGAGGGGGAAACCCCCACTTCACCTTTGCATTCATTTATTACCAAAACAAAACAAAATCACAAATCAGAGAAGTTTTGGGAGTGTTTTCAGGCAAAGAAAGGTTAGAGGTGTGAGTCATATGCTCTAGGAATTATAGGATTCTCTGTCAGAACTTCTCAAAAGAAAATGTTCAAGTAGAACCAAAGAAATTTGGAAACAAAGCATACCCAGCTCTACCTGGCTATCATATATCTATATGATCTAGGAATATTGGTAGGTAAACTCAGTATTTCTAATGTCATTATGAGATCTCTAGTTTTTATTTGTTTTTGCTGTTTTATTATTTTTTTAATATCTAAACTTTAAGGCCTTCTAATTTTTATCTAGAAGATCAGTAAAATGTCCAAGACCTAAAGTGTTAGCTCTGTTAAACTAGTATAACGGCTAACATATTGAGCCTTCACTATTTTCAGGTATTCTGCTGGGTACTTTATCATTTAATCTTCATTGCAACCCTAGAAGCTGCATAGCTCTTGCCAGTTTTTAGGTGAGAAAGATGAAATACAAAAAGATTAAACAACTTGCCAAGGTGATTCAGATAGTAAGTAGCACACTTGGAATCCAAACCGAGGTCTCTCTGACCACGCCTGTATTTCTTCCACTGGACCATGTGGTTGTTTCCAAGTGTCGCCAGTTACCCTCATGGGGTACTCACTAACTGAATTTTGAGTTCCATCTTCTGTATTTATCCATTTGGTGTCCTTGATTCTATGCCTCACAAGTATACACACACACTGTATCTAAGCACTCAGATATCTTCTTGCCCACATTTTTTTTGTCATCTTCACCACCACTTACCACAAATTTTAGTAAATATTTATTAAGCATCTATTATGCTCCTGAGCTAAGTCCTAGAGTTGCAAATATTTCAAGACAAAATGACAGCAATGCAATAAAACTTAACTCTGTTCTCACCTTAATACGTTGAGCACCCAGCCTGTTTTATCTTCCAGATGGAAGTATAGCATCAGTCACGGGTGACTGACTGGGCGCTTAACGTGTTAAGGAGTTAATCCAGAACTAGACCTTTAAGTCAATATAACACAGAGAGGAAGTTGTTGTAAAGACTAGGGGAAAGACTGACTCTGCCTTGAAGGAAATATTAGCTAAGACTTGCTTAAGAAGACATCTGTGGTGGGACAATGAGAATGGGTTGAAGGGGTGAGGTAGGGATGCAGCTCCAAGCAGATCAGCATGTGCAAAGGCAGGCCAGAAAACTCAAAGTTTATAAGGAAACTACAGAGCAGACCTAGTGGGACGTAGGTGCCCGTGAGGAATGATAGGTAAGTTAGAGCCTGCACAGGTAAGCTGAGCCAGATCATGAGGGATCCCACATGCCATCAAAGCTTAGATGTGCTCCAGTGCTGTGAAAGAACTTCTCCGGGAGATTTATGTTTATCCATAGACTTTATAACTTTATGGCTCTGCTTTCTTTAAAAATATCTTCTGATTTCAGAAGATTCTTCTTAACATTTAAAGAAATCTAACACAAGTAGGAAAGATGGGGCTCCATGGAAAGATTGCAAGAACCCAAAATAAAATATAAAATTATTCTCTCAGTCTCTGTTTATTCTACTTATGAAGATCTCTTTAATTGCTAAATGGGTTGAATAAATGAACTGTTTTAGCTATCTTATATGTTGAAATTGAAGAGAATTGCAAACCAAAACTAGGTTAACTTAAACTATCCTGTATTTGTCTCTGCTTATAAAACACAAACCAACAGTTCATTTCAATAAATACAGAAACGTGGTTTTGAAATCAGCATCTACTTTATGTTCCAGTGGACAAAGACACCAGACAATGATGAACCATGGGCTCATCCACACCTGTGTACGCTCAGTGCCTCAATTGTGAGACCTCCAGCCTTTGCAAAAAATGAGTGTTGGGACAGTCAGAGTGAGAGACAAAATGCAAAGAAATAATTGGTTTTCATTAGTATTAGTACTTGGAGTACTCTTTTCTCATAGCTATTTTTGCTATAATTATTTAAGTATAAACTTGAAAATAAATAGGTGAAAGATATTTAGTTTTATTCTTTAGCTTTCCTAATCTGAAATTTTAGCAATAAATAGTTAGATAAGGATAAAAATGTATGAAGGAAGTTTTCACAAATATCACAATTCAAACAAGGCTTCATGTAAAGAATGTAGATTTGGTATCAGGCAGTTCAGGTGCAAATTCTGGCTTTGTGACCTTGGGCTGATTATCTAAGCTCTCGGAGTCTAGGTTTCCATATTTGTTAGGTAGAGATTGCCCGTTTATTGGGAACGCTGTAGGGATTATGGGTGACATTAGAGACAGTGAGGGCAGTAGATAATAATAAGGGCGCCAGAGCCAGGCTGCCTAGGTTTGAATCCTGGCTCTGCCACTTATTAGCTGCATGACCTTGAACACATTACCTAACTTCTCTGTCCTCAGTTTTCTTAACTGTAAGGAGGGAATGATAGAAGTTTGTATCTCCTAGTAGTTACTGGCTAATATTTGTAAAATACTTAGAACAGTGCCTGGTACATATTACTCTTTTAGTGTTCATTAAATAAATTGTTACTGGCACCATGTAACACTAAGTTAAAGAGAGCTAGTATTTGTATTTAATGTGTAATTAATTCCATGTGACAACAAATCCTGAAATGTTTGATAGTCATATAATGTGTGGGTTGTTTTTTTATTTTTTTTATTACCAAGTCCTTAAAGCCTTATTAAATACAAATCCTCAGAGGAATAAAGAAAGTTTACCATTTATATTCTAAATTATCTCTGCTTGATGCAAATTAATTTTTTTTTCCCTGAGGGACCTTCAGTATAATTAGTAATGTGTAATGAGACTCATTCATCTGACCTGTGCGTCACAAGTCCCTTGTCTTCAGCCAAAGGCCAATGCTTCCTTTAGGAGTTGACCCCAGGGTTTCTGAGTGGCCCACTATCTCCCATTATTGCTCCTAACAATCTTCCTGCTTACTAGAAGACCTTGATACAAGGTTTTTGTTTATAAAATTCCATTTTTGTGCCCTGGAACCAAAAAAGAGTGGGGAGCCTGTGGCAGATTTCATTGGTAAAATATTTATTAGAAGTCTTCCATTTGTTATCATCCTGCCACTAGCATGAGGTAAAATGTAAAACAGCTTTGCCTCAGCAAGCCCAGTGAGACTTTATCTTTATCCTTCCAGCCTACTTAGTCCTCGCAGCACAGTGAGCCTGGACTATGGAAGGGGGCTCCCAGGGCTTGTTTCATATTGCTTCGTTTTCCCATCTCCGCCTCCCCACTCCATTTTGGGCTAAGGAATTGATTTGCTTCCTATTTCACTGAGCTCTCTCATCGGACAAATAACTGTCTTGCTCTGGTCAGCAAGATGGCATTCTATCTCAGCTGTGCTGAGTGTATTTGTGCCCTTCGGTCAGGCAGGGAGGCAGTGACTGGTGTTTGAAGTCAACTATGCAGCTGGTCTTTTCTTGCTGGTGGGCAACAAAGTGTGCATTGAAGTCAGTGTTGGCTGATGGCTATTCAGTTTGTGCAATGGGTCAGCTTCATCTCTACCATTCACCTACCTTTCATCTGCCAGCTTTCTCTTCCTCATAATTGTCTTCTTCACTCCTATTATAATAGTTACAAAAGAGGTGTAACTCTTCAGTGAGTCTATGTATCTGAATTCTACTAGGAATTTTAGAAACCAGGATAAATTTAACCCTAAAGCCATCTGCTGCTCTGGAGGAGGATTTTTTAAAATTCTATATTAGACATTTTAACACCCTGCTGGAGTTTTGCCTTGGTTGTGTTCATTCCTAGAAATTGTTTACCTTTTCTTAGCTTGAAAGGCTGGTGTTCAATGTTTTGTTTGCTTTTTTCCTTTTCTAAAAAATGTCTTAAATAGTTTCCCTAATGATGTCTTCTAATTGGTCTTTTTGTCACTTAAGTAAAAATCCTGAAAGTACTTAGTTATTATAATCATTTTGCAACAATAAACAGAGCTGTTTAGCATCATCTATATTTTTTCCACAACTTCTGTTTTATCTCTATTTCCTGGCTACTCAAGGAGTGGTCTAGGAGCCAGCACATAAGCATCACTTTGAAGCTTGTTAGAAAGGCAGAATTTCAAGCCCAGCCCTAGACCTACTGAGTCAGAATCTGCATTTTAGCAGGTCCTCCAGATGGTTTGTCTGAGTGCTAATGTTTGATTCACTTCACTCCAATAGACACCACAGAGTTCTCTAATGTGCTTGGCCCCATCAGACAGTAAGCATCAGGATCAGCTTATACACTCTGTACTAATTGGGATTTGTTATCAGGAAGATACAGGTCAATCAGTCACTTTCAAAATATAAAACAGGAAACAATAATAGCAGTTCTAGTACTGTTTTCAAATATAGTCATGGTCTGTTACTCCTTAGTTAGATAAGAGGTAACTAGAGAATTCAGCTTTTGAGGCCAAGTTAATTTCCAAGAGAGCCATTCAACTGTAATTTACCTTTTCTGTGGTTAAATAACCTACCCCAAACTCTCTCTTTTATAAACATTTAGGCCACACAGAAATCAGGTAAGAGAATATGCTAAGGAAATCTCCTTTGTAATGTAAGGACGATACTTCATAGCACCTCACAGGGCTGTCATCATGATTAGGTGAGATAATAAATGCTGAAATATCAAGTGTGTGATGCTTAACCAAAGCAGGCATGACATAAATGTTTTTGGATTTTATTAGTCAATTTTGAAGGACTAATTGTCATTTTGTTTTTAAAACTTATTATGATCTTATATTGAACTTTCTTAAAATTGAGAAGCTAAGAGTGTTTTTAGGAAGATGTGTCTTTTTCCGGCTATGTTCAAAAAATGTTGAAAATCATGGTTTATCTGAAAAATTCAAGGTGTGTTATGAGGGAGAGTGCAAACAATTACTCTTACCCAAATGACAAATTTCTCCAGAGGAAAGAAACTTCTTTATATCACCAAAGCCAACCCAACATGGAACCCCTGAGCATTCCATCGCCTGCAGGTTCTTGACTTTGCAAGAAAGAATTCAAGATCATAGTTGGAGTGAAAGGGAAAGCAAGTTCTATTTAGGTTAAGGGAAAGAGGCCAGGACATGGGTTCCTGAAGTCAGGGTTGGGGGTAAGCCCGAAAGGAGCTGCCACTGCCTTTAAGTCTCTCAGGCGCCTCTCGGAAAGAAGCCAAAGTACATGAGAGAGGCAAGCAAACTCCTCAGTGAGGGGCAAGCCGTGATCAGTCAGTTCTTGGGATTTTGTGTTTCCAAGCATGGGCTGTTCCTGAACTTGGAGGAACCAAATTCTGTCCCTGCCTTCTGGTTGGGAGGGCGGTCTTGTTCCTAAAATGGTCGTTCTTAAAACGCCTTGGCATTTTTCACCCTTGGTGCCCCCTCCTACTTTGGGTATCAATTTTCATTATAATGATGGTATAACAAGCTTAGGGATCAGTTTCCAGTGGGGGGAAAAATTAATATATTTTATTGATTTTTTTTTTTAACAAAGAGGAAGGGAGGGGAATAGAGAGAAACATCTATGAGAAAGAAACATTGATCAACTGCCTCCTGCACATACCCTACTGGGGATGTTCTGTCAGCCTAGGTACATGCCCTTGACCGGAATCAAACCTGGGACCCTTCAGTCCACAGCTGATGCTCTATTCACTGAGCCAAACCGGTTAGGGCTCCAGTGAATTTTCCCTCCATCTTGGATTCTGCCACCACCTCAGTGATTTCCTGCCGTAAACTGTCTCCCTTCGATCATGCATGGAATAGGGGCTCTGGTGAAAGGCCTAGCAGCTTATTGGCTTTGCAGTGTCTGTCCCTACTTCCTCATTCCACTTGTTGGGAGCTTCCCCTAACCTCTTTCTATTCTGCCTCATTTATACCTTCAAAATATTTTCAGTTGCTCAATCAAGTATGAATAAAAATAGTATCAAAATGATTCTAGGCTGAATGATTCTAGGCTGAATAGTATCAAAATGATTCTAGGCTTGAAATCATTTGATACAAAATGATTCAAGTATCAAAATGATTCTTACACTTACCTAGATCAGTGTAAGAAGTGTCAGTATGGCCAAAACCGGTTTGGCTCAGTGGTAGAGCGTTGGTCAGCAGACTGAAAGGTCCCGGGTTCGATTCCGGTCAAGGGCATGTACATTGGTTGAGGGCACATCCCCGGGAGGGGGTGTGCAAGAGGCAGCTGGTCGATGTTTCTCTCTCATCGACGTTTCTAGCTCTCTATCTCTCTCCCTTCCTCTCTGTAAAATATCAATAAAATATATTTTTTTTAAAAAGAAGAAGAAGAAGTGTCAGTATGAAATTAAGGGTTTTAAGAAAATATATACATACAGATAGGTACAAAAATAAGTACAGGTATATATGTATACATAAATTAGTTTCTGACTGTCTGCTGACAGGGCTTAGAAGCAGTGGTATCCCAGTTGTAATGAGCACATCTAGGTCCTAGTCTTGGTTTCTGAATATAATTCTTCTGTAAAAGGGACCAGGTCCTCTCTGGGAAAGTGCTTGATTTCAAGGCTGGGGTAGGGGAAATATAAGATGAGCCTGGAACATCTTCTGATGCCAAAAAATAAGGGAATACTTAAAATGAAAATTTTTAAAGATATGACATGTTGAAAGGATATAGGAGCCAACCTGAATTAGCTCCGAATGGCCATAGCATCAAAATAAATAACAGTATAACAATAATTGAATTACAACCCAAACAATAAAATAAATATTCATGACAAAGCAAGTTCAACATCATATGGCATACAATTTATGACAGGGAAACAGGACACAGAACGCCTGAGGGACATAGCAGCCATCATGTTATGTATTAACTTACAGATCCGAGCATTGCCCAAGAAATTAAACTAGAAGGATGTTTCCTTTCTAGCAGGCCAGGCTGGATCTGGGTCTAGCATAAAGAGGAATAATGCTCAAGTGATTCTTTTCTTAATGCTTTCCAAAAATTGGATGAAAATATATTGTCTTTTATTACCCTCTGTAGTAGTTAGAATCTCTTCTGTGTTTGCATAGTAGTTGATCCATGTATGCACTTAAATGTTTAATGAAAGAATGCAGTGAATTTGGTTGGTAGGGTGACACATTAATGCATTGCATTTGAATAAATGGCGATAAGAAACAAATCCTGCATAGCTGTGCCATTTTCATATTTTATCCCTCTTGCACATCCTTCATTTTACTGAGTGCTTCTAGGCAGAAAGCTTCAGACTGACTAAAACAAGTCATCCGGATTCCTGTGAAGAAATAAAAAGGCTTTTATTTTTAAGTGCCTTTCCATTGCCACTTCTTAAACCTGACCATTATTAACTTGCTCAAAAATAGCTACAAATCACTGTGTCAGGAAGGACACAAAAGTGGTAGTTAACAGTGAGGGCTTTGTTTCCATTCCAGTTCTACAACTTAGTATAAACTCTAGCAAGGTCCTTAACTTTCTACCCTCACTTTCTCTTCTTAACCCTATAAGGATACTTAATAGGGTTATTAAGAAGAAATCCTCTTCAGAGAGCCTAGAGAAGTTTCTGACACATAGTAAGTACTTCCAAGAGAGATGACAGTATATTCATCAGCAAACCTTCATTGAATGGCTGCTCTCTACAGAAAGCATGTGCTAAGTACTGGGAGTTCAGACATATACTATTCCCCTCTCTACTCTCAAGGAGTTTAGTCTGATGGAGAAGGCACATAAGTGAAACAAGAAGAGGAAGAATTAATATGCTTCTATTTTTTGAATAACTCATGCATTATATATTATTTATAAGTAGTGACATAATATACAATAAGTTGCTCACAGAGACTTTATGAAGTGTAGGTATTATCCCCATTTTGCAAATGATAAATCGAGGCTCTGTTTGAGAAGTTAAGTAATTTATCCAAGATCACACAGCTTGTGTATTCTCTCAGGACCTTTTTCTCTGAAAGGCGGTAGTTGATGATGAAGCTCCACAGAAGGAGAAGGGAGCTCGTTTCACATATGCTCCAGGCATTTTATATTCTTAATCTAGCTTAATCCTCCCAGCACCCTCTCTTGGCAGGTGTGTTATCCCCACATTTATAGATACAGGATTTGATTCCAAATCTGCCTGACTCTACAGTTTTCCTTCACTGAGATATCAGATGATCAATTACAAATGTAATTGATAAGCTTATAGAAAACATGTGCATATATGCCATTAATAATAGCCTTCATGAACCTCATTATTTTTTGGTGTTTTATTGTTGCTACAGGCTCAAGTTCCAATTTTCTTTAGTTACTCACAGAAAATAGAAATACACGTCTGCTTGATACCACTCTTTACAAATTAACAAGACACTTTCTGTGTCCTAGACATGTAAAACCAAGGTTGAGACTGGAATGCCACAAGCACGTGATGCTCTTCTTGCTCTCGCCTCTTGCCTATGAAATGTACAGTGAGCAAGCTCAGGCAATAAAGAGGCCGGGCTGCTTTCCTGACCAGCCTCTGCCCAGTCAACCCTGAGTTCATTCCACCAGAGTCCAGGGAAGTTCAGAATGAAGGAGTTCTGGAATGGCTTATTGAGACATTAAAACTTTACAATGCTGTTTGGAGTGTGTCCTCAACTTATGTGTGCTAAAACTCATCCTGTGATTATGGTTGAAACACAGCAATTATCGGACCTATTTCAGGATCTCCTAATACTCATCCAGAGCTGTGTGCTTTTCTGTGCGCGTGAAATTAATATTTTCCTCTTTAAGTGTTATTTGAACATGTAGTTCTTGACTCATTTGAGGATATAGGTTTTCTAGAAAATTAAAGGTATCAATGTGGACATATGTTGTAAGGTGTGTTGCTAGTCTTAGAGGTGGAATTGAGAAAATAAGACCTTTCTCTCAGTCTTTTTGGAAAGCAGAGTATAGGACTGAACCTGAGAAGGGAGAAGTTCTCATTGTCACGTACTCCTGGGTGCCAAGGACAGATCACTGTGTTGCTCCATCAGGTGTAGACTGTGCCTGAGACTCGCCCCTCGATGCACCTTTTTCTCTTCTGGACCCTTTAAGCTCCGCTATACTTTTCCTACCTTTCTTGTGTATTCTCTCAGGACCTTTTTCTCTGAAAGGCGGTAGTTGATGATGATGCTCCACAGGAGAAGGGAGCTCGTTTCACATATGCTCCAGGCATTTTATATTCTTAATCTAGCTTAATCCTCCCAGCATCCTATCTTGGCAGGTGGGATTAACCCACATTTATAGATACAGAAACTACAGTTCAGGGAAGTTAAATTACTTTGCTAGAGGAGTTGAAGCTAGAAAGTGGCAAAATTGAAGGCCAGCTCTGATTCTCCCTAACTTCCTAGTGTGTACTCTGCCATGAAGCTGTAATGCTGGAGATTGTGACTGTTGTTACAGTTACTGCTGCTTGCCAACAGCTTTACATCAACAAGCTGAGAGAACGCTTCCACATAATGTACAAACTCAAGGTGTGAGTTTATATTGTCATTGGATTCCCACAACAACCTGCTGACTGTATACTTATTATTTCAGCTTTACAGATGGGCAAACTGAGGCTCACAAAGACTGATCCAAAGTCACACAGCCAGTCAAATCTGGCACTGGAGACTTAATCCAGTCCCCTGGGGCCGCTCACTGTCCATCAGTGCTGTGCAGGGCCAGTGCCTGTCGCTAGAGCAGTGTTCTCCCGTCAGGCTGTAACAGAGCAGTGGGACTGTACCTGACAAAACAATAGGAATTTGTTTCTTCATTAAGAACATGAGACTATGTGAAGGCTGAGCAAAAGGGCACAGGCTTGTGTTTAAACCAAAGATCATTGAATTCTGCTATAATTTTCATGCATATTGAAGGCCTGTGAGTATAGTATTTCCAGAGTGCATGTTGTATATTAGAAATGTAGATTTTATGTAAATTTGAATAAAGAGGGGAAGGCCATTAACTGTTTTGAAGTATAATGCCACTGCATTCCATAAATGAGTAAGTACTGGTAGTAGGTGGCCTGTGACTGGGCCATGTAGCCATTACATGTTAATGAGCTATTCCGGTAGGTATCTGCCTATATCAAGATGCATGGGCCAGCACTTAGAGAGTTGTTACTTAGGAAACACTATCCTCAGTTGCCTTAAAAGGTTATATATTTTGCTACCCTGTGATAATGACTGTAGGAACAGCCAGTCTCTTGGAGTATTTTAGAGTTTTACTCATTTGGTTCCTTTCTTACAGACCATATAAGATAGTTAACTCTTAAATCATGGAGTAATTAAAATTCTGATATTATCAAATTCAATTTGGTTGTCTACACCAATGGATTTTCTTTCAGCCTTAAAAATATAGTATTAAAGTATTTTTTCTAATCTCTTAATTTTCTTTGAGAAGAAAACTTGATTCATTTGTACATTAATTCAATAAATATTTTTTGAATGCTGAATATTTGTTAGTCTGTGCTAAATGCTAGGGAAGTGGGATAGATGTCATCCCATTGCTCACAAAGTAAATAGCAGTGATAATGTTATTATAGCATATAAAATTGGTTACAGAGAAATTCAGTATAGTTTGAGACCACAGATGAAAGTAACATTTATTTCTATTCCAACAGATTTCGGTTTTGGAAATTTCTTTAAAAGTGGTGAACTGCTGGCAACTTGGTGTGGCAGCCCCCCTTACGCAGCCCCAGAAGTCTTTGAAGGGCAGCAGTATGAAGGACCACAGCTGGATATTTGGGTATTTCTTTGCTTTGCTGTGTTTTGTTAAATGCATCTATAAGGATAATACTTGGTACTTTGGGCCATCTTTAAAGCTCTTATATAACACATAGGCAGTAGTTCATACTTTCCCTACCCATTGGACTATAATTAGTTGAGCATCTTGAATTGGATTCTAGGAAAGAATTTCTAAGGACAGATGTTCTCATTCTAATATCAGCAATAATTTAACGTTAAGTAGTAATCAAATGATTAATGCATTTTGATATTTATTATAGGATACTTTATTGTAATAATTAGCATTTCAGATTTTTTTCAAATTCAAGAAAATAGTACATTCAAACAAATTTTTTTAGTCCATAGGACATTCAGGGATATTTGGGGAAACAGAGTGTTTGAAGTTCTTGGTATAAAAATGACCCCGTTGTTTTCTTCCCCTAGAGCATGGGAGTTGTTCTTTATGTCCTTGTCTGTGGAGCGCTGCCTTTTGATGGACCCACCCTTCCTATTTTGAGGCAAAGGGTTTTGGAAGGAAGATTCCGGATTCCATATTTCATGTCAGAAGGTAACAACCTGTTCATCTTACTAATTGGGCACTACAGATTCTGCGCTCCTAATGAAACCGTAGGCAAAGCCTCGCTTTTCCTAAGAGTTTGGGTGCTAAATAAAGTGTTTGAGTTACCTTAAAACCCATAGAAATAAGCAGCCCCTCCGTGTAAGTGAGAAAAGTTCCAGCCTTCCTAACTGAAAACAGAAAGGTCCCCTGATTAAGAACACAAGTCTCCCATTTACTCTCGGTCTATAAATGTCCCAGGTTTATGTTAGCCTTAGAAAAGTTCTTTGTAGATACAGATTCATAACCATTGTAGAATAAGTTTGAAATGGATTTTCTCATATCTTTTGGCAGGAAGTTGCAAAATTAAAATGTTTAAATTAAATTTGAAAACCAACTGGCAGAACTATTGAATTAAGATGAAATGCTGTGATCCCAATGAGTTTTATATTGGACTGTAACATAGGCAGCAGTTAAGTTTACTTTTTAGATTAGTTTTTGGTTATAACCCTTAATGCTTTTGTTCCTAGAAACAGTAGAAATAATGCTTCAGTAATTAAGTGTAGACTTTAGAGCTAGACTGCCTGGTTTCAATCCTGAGTTCACTTATATCTCCTCTCTGTACTTCCATTTCCTCACTTTATAAAATGGAAAAAACCATAATTCCTAAGAGAGCTGTTGTAAGGATTAATTAAATTAATCCGTATAAAGCACTTAGCAGAATGCCTGGCACCTACCAAGTGATCTAAGCTTATGTGGCGTGGTAAAGAGCATGGTGTCAGCTCAGGAAATAAGCCGGTGCCCAGGCGGGCAGCAGTGCAGTTTTCTTAGTGGAATCAGGAGTAAGTAATGTTTCAGGTACATTTGTTTCGATTGCACTGATGAGGAGAAAGCAGCAGTCCACTGGCTAGCTCTTGTCTCACAGAGCCTTAGATGTAACTGAGGATCATTTATTATTTTCTTATTTTAGGAAGAAGGCTTATTTTTTCCTTTAGTGGAAATCTAAGTCTGTGTCTAGGTATTTTCAGTTGACAAATCAGTTCATTTAGCACAAAATTAGATAGGCCTACAGCCTCCTGTTTTTCTTAAGTATTCTTTCACAGTGATGGTTAATTTTGTGTGTCAACATTCACCCTGACTACTTGACAAATATAAGTAACCTTTATGTATTTATTTATTCATTTGACCTTCTGCTTCCCAGTAGGTGCTGTGGAGGACACAGAGATTACTGCCATTGTACAAAGTCACATCAATAAAGCAAACACCCTGAAGTGCAAGTCGATTGACGTGACTTTTGTACCATTGTGTTTTCCATAGATTGTGAGCACCTTATTCGAAGAATGTTGGTCCTAGACCCGTCCAAAAGGCTAACCATAGCTCAAATAAAGGAGCATAAATGGATGCTTATAGAAGTTCCTGTACAGAGACCTGTTCTCTATCCACAAGGCCAAGAGAATGAGCCATCCATTGGGGAGTTTAATGAACAGGTTCTGCGACTGATGCACAGCCTTGGAATAGATCAGCAGAAAACCATTGAGGTAAAGTGATCAGAAATTTGACTGAAAATATTTTAGGATTTTGTTGTACTCAGTAACTTGAAATTTCATGTCATACCTATCAGCATAGTCTTTTAGCATGGCCATCCCCAGTACCTGAACATACTGTTCAATATTCCCTGAAGATTAATCAGGCTTTTTTTTTTTTTTTTTGCTTTTACTCAATATTTGAATCCCTGCCTTTGCCCCATCTACCAAAAAACTCAAGAGGAATGGTTTATATAGAACTGAGAAAAAGACAAAGACAGAAACAACAAATACGAATTAGCAAGTTTCTTCTAAGATGAACCATAACGTGGTCTCACATAGTAATAAGCTATTTATATGGAACATAAATGTGCAGCTGTGGAACAAGGCTGAGGGCTGAGCAGAAAACAAGAGTGGTAGGCATCAGATTTAGGAAAGCCAGCTGGATTTTGCTCGTGAACTGGAGGAACTGAGCAGACAAAAAACAGGTAAATTCCTGATATGGAAGTAAGAGGTTTGAACCTAGAAAATTTCTCATCACTTTTATTCTTTCTTTCCTTAATAGCATATTCATAAGATATACATATTCTTAATACCTACACAATAGTAAAACAAACAAATAAACAGGAAACAGTACTTTTGAGGAGGGACCATAACAGGAAAGAATATTAAATGCTCCCTTGTGAATATTAAGTGCTCTGAACTGTACTGCTTTTTCCTTCAGGGTAGCCATAAGTGAAACCAGACTGGCTTTCCTGCTTTGCTCGTCATGCACTCTGATGTGAGCACAGTTCCCCTGGTCTGGGATTTTGCTGCGCGCTCTGCCTCTGAGGTGTACTGCACAGCACCCAGGCACACTGTCAGGTGGAATTAGAAGTGAAAGGAGCAGTTGTTTCTCTGTTTCACTAGTACCCTGGAAATCTGACGGATGAGGAATGTGAAAAATTGGGAAGCGACTTTATATTCAAGATTTCAAGAGGGCTGGACTGCAAAAGCAAGAGGAAAAAATTACCTAGGAACGGAGACACCGTGTCTCTCAATCTAGCTTCCAAATGTCATTCTCCAGCCTAAAATAATCACCAGAAAGTTCCCCAAAGACTTAAATCAGTCACTTCAGAGTTTGCAGTGGTTTGTACTTGTGTGGAAGCTATAGATCTAGAGCCTCAGGGCTCAGGTTGCTAACCAACCTTACGCCATAGTTACAGCTACGAGATCGGACCACATGACAGCACTGGGGAATGTCTGCATGAGACAGTGATGGCATTTTCTCTGAATGCAGAAAAATAAATGGATCCTGTTCATGTCAAAGGGCCTGTCATTTAACGGTATCACCCTGTATATAATTAAAACTAGAAACTTGAAATCATCTTTCATTCTAAACTCTGGAACAGCTTTTATTTTGAGGCATACTTTGTTATTCTGTTTGTAAGAAAGAAAGCATTATTTCTTCCATCTTTTTTTAGACAGGTATAGATCATTGGATTGATTTTTATGGCTCTTGGCCTTCAGCGCTTGTTTTCTCTTTCAGTCTTTGCAGAACAAGAGCTACAATCACTTCGCTGCCATTTATTACTTGTTGGTGGAGCGCCTGAAATCACATAGGAGCAGTTTTCCTGTCGAGCAGAGGCTCGATGCCCGCCAGAGGCGGCCCAGCACCATTGCTGAACAAACAGTTGCCAAGGTAACACCCCATTAGCCAATAGTCTTATCTGTGCATTTGCCTGTTCACATGGTTGACACATTGTTCATCTTGTATTATAAAGGGTTAGGATTTCATCCTCTGTGCTCTGTTTTTCTGTAAAGTTTCTGCCTGTCATTCACTAGATTCTCAAATGTTTTAGCACCTTCTTTTTCCCAATTACAGTTGACATACATATTATATTAGTTTCAGGTGTACAACCCATGATTAAGCATTTATATAATTTAGGAAATGATCATCCGATGCTCTTTCCACTAAGCCAAACAGGCTAGGACAAGGAAACATTTTTAGTTTTTCCAGGTTAAGTATGATGTTAGCTGTGGGCTTGTCATATATGACCTTTATTGTGTTGGGGTATGTTCCCTCTATTCCCACTTTGCTGAGAGTTTTTATCATAAATGGATACTGGCCAGCCTGGTGAGATTCAATGGCCAAGCGTGGACCTATGAACCAAGAGGTCATGTTTGATTCATGATCATGGTACATGCCCAGGTTTTGGGCTTGATCCCCAGTAGGGGCTTTGCAGGAAACGGTCAATCAATGATTCTCTCTCATTGATATTTCTTTCTCTTCCTCTCCTTTTCTCTCTGAAATCAATAAAATGTAAATTAAAAAATGATCATGGATACTGGGTTTTTGTCAGATGCTTTTTCAGCATCTATTGATTTGATTATATGATTTTTTAAATATATATATATATATATATATATATATTTTTTTTTTTTTTTTTTTTTTTTTTTTACAGAGAGGAAGGGAGAAGGATAGAACGTTAGAAAAATCGATGAGAGAGAAACATCGATCAGCTGCCTCCTGCACACCCCCCACTGGGGATGTGTCCGCAACCAAGGTACATGCCCTTGACCGGAATTGAACCTGGGACCCTTCAGTCCACAGTACGACACTCTATCCACTGAGCCAAACCGGTTTGGGCTGATTATATGATTTTTATCATTCATTTTGTTAATGTAGTATATCACGTTGATTGATTTGCAGATACTGTACCAGCCTTGCATCCCAGAAATGCATCAGCTGGTTCATGGTGTATGATCTTTGTAATGTATTGCTGAATTCAGTTTGCTAATATTTTGTTTAGGATTTTTGCATCTATGCTCATAAGCAATATTGGCCTCTAATTTTCTTTCTTTGTAGTGTCTTTATCTGAATAAGGGTAATGCCAGCCTTATAAGATGAGCTTGGGAGTCTTCCCTCCTCTTGAATTTTTTAGAATATTTTGAAAAAGACAGGTGTTAGTTTTTTTAGTGTTTAGTAAAATTCATCTGTGAAGCCATCCAGTCTGGGACTTTTGTTTGTTGGGACTTTTTCATTACTGCTTTAATTTTGTTGGTTATAAATGACTTATGTAGATTTTCTCTTTCTTCTTGATTCAGTTTTATAAAATTGTATGTTTCTAGGAATTTATCCATTTCTCCCAGATTATCCACAGTGTTGGCATTTAGTTGTTCATAATATCTTCTTACGATCTTTTGTATTTCTGTGGTATCAGTTGTTACTTCTCCTCTTTTGTTTCTGATTTTATTTATCTGGGTCTTCTCTCTTTTTTTCTTAAGGTTAAAAGTCTGTCAATCTGCCCTAGCTAGTTTGACTCAGTGAATAGAACTTCGGCCTGGGGACTGAAGGGTCCCAGATTCAATTCCTGTTAAGGGCACATATTCGGGTTGTGGGTTTAGTCCCCAATGGGGGGCGTGCAGGAGGCAGCCAACCAATGATTCTCTCTCACCATTGATGTTTCTCTCTTCTCCTCTTCTCTTCTCTTCTCTTCTCTTCTCTTCTCTTCTCTTCTCTTCTCTTCTCTTCTCTTCTCTTCTCTCTCTCTCTCTCTCTCTCTCTCTCTCTCTCTCTCTCTCTCTCTCTCTTTCTCTCTTCGCCCCCTCTCTGAAATCAATAAAAAATATATTTTTAAGTGTGTCAATCTTGTTTATCTTTTCAGAGAACTAGCTCTTAATTTCATTGATCTTTTGTATTTTTTTTTTAGACTCTCATTTCTGCTCCAATCTTTATTTGTTTTTCTTCTTTTTTTTTTTGGTTCCTTTAGGTGTAAATTTAGAACATTTATTTGAAATTTTTCTTGTTTCTTGAGGTAGGCCTGTATTGCTGTCAATTTGTCCCATAGATTTTGGATTTCTTTGTTTCTGTTTTCATTTGTCTCAAGATATCTTTTGATTTCTTCCTTGATTTCATTGTTAACAAATTCATTGTTTAGTAATATTATTTAGCCTCCATGTGTTTTTCAGTTTTCTTCTTATGATTGATTTCAATTTTCATAGCATTATATTCAGAGAAGATGCTTGATATGATTTTAATCTTCTTAAATTTATTGAAACTTGTTTTGTGACCTAACATTTGGCCTGTCCTGGAAAATGTTCCATGTATACTTGAAAAGAATGTATATTCTGCTGCTTGGGGTGAAATGCTCTGAAAATACCCTTTAAATCCAGCTGAGCTAGTGTGTCATGTAAGGCCACTGTATCTTTGTTGATTTTCCATCTGGAAGATGTATCCATTGATGTCAATGGGGTATTAAAATCCCATGCTACGACTGTATTGATGTCCATCTCTCCCTTTATGTCCAACAAGATTTGCTTTATATATTTAGGTGCTTTATATATTAGGTACATAAATGTTTATGAGGGTTATAATCCTTATGTTGGATTGATTCCTTTATTATTATTATATAATGTCCTTATTTGTCTCTTATTATAGCCTTTGTTTTTAAAGTATATTTTGTCTGATATAAGTACTTCTACCCCAGATTTTTTTTTAAATCTTTATTGTTGAGAGTCTTACAGCTGTCTCTCTCCCCCAATTGCCTCCCTATGCCCAGTTCCCATCATGTCCCAGTCCTTTGCCACCTTACTGTTATGTCCATGTATACATATATACATACATACATATAAGACCTTGAGTTAATTAATCTCTTCCTGCCACCCCTCCTCCACAACCCCTTTTTCCTCTGAGATTCATCAATCTGTTCTATTGCCATGCCTCTGATTCTATTTTATTCACCAGTTTATTCTGCTCATTAGATTTCTTATTCATTTATTTTTACTTTTAGATTTAGTTGTTGATAGATGGGTATTTATGGCTATTTAATTGTTCATACTTTTGTTGTTGTTGTTGTTGTTGTTGTTGTTGTTCTTCTTCTTCTTCTTCTTCTTCTTCATCATCATCATCATAAAGAATAGCTTTCAATGTTTTATGTAATCCTGGTTTGGTGGTAATGAACCCCCTTTAGCTTTTTCTTATCTGTGAAACTCTTTATTTGACCTTCAATTCTAAATGATAGCTTTGCTGGGTAGAGTAATCTTGGTTGTAGGTCCTTGTTATTCATTACTTTGAATATTTCTTGCCACTCCCTTCTAATCTGAAAAATTTCTGTTGAGGAATCAGCTGATAGTCATATGGATGCTCTCTTGTAGGTAACTAACTGCTTTTCTCTTGCCACTTTTAAGATTCTCTGTCTTTAGCCCTTGGCATTTTAATTTTGATGTGTCTTGGTGTAGTCCTCTTTGGGTTAATCTTATTTGGGATTCTCTGTGCTCCCTGGACTTATAAGTCTATTTCTTTCAGTGGGTAAAAGAAATTTTCTGTCATTATTTCTTCAAATAGGTTTTCAATCTCTCTCTCTCTCTCTCTCTCTCTCTCTCTCTCTCTCTCTCTTTCTCTTTCTCTCTTCTCCTTCCAGTATTCCCATAATGCAAATTTTGGTGGGCTTGAAGTTGACCCAGAGGCTCCTTACACCAGTGGTTGGCAAACTGTGGCCCCTTGAGTGTGCTCTACCACAAAATACCATGTGTGGGCGTGCATGTACAGTGGGATTGAAACGTTGTGGCCCATGTGTCTGTTTTCAGCTCTCAAAAGAAATTTCAATCGTTGTACTGTTGATATTTGGCTCTGTTGACTAATGAGTTTGCCGACCACTGTTTTACACTATCTTCATATTTTGGGGTTCTTTTTTCTTTTTTGCTCTTCTAATTGGGTATTTTTTGCTTCCTCATATTTCAAACCATTGATTTGATTCTTGGGATCCTCTATTCTACTGTTGAATCCCTGTAAATTATTCTTTATTATGGTTAGTATATGTTTAATTTCTTGCTGGTCTTTTTTCATGTCCTTGGCATTCTCACTGAGATCCTTGAAAGTCTCACTAAGTTCCTTGAAGGTCTCATGAAGATCCTTGAGTAACCTTATAACCGTGATTTTGAACTCTGTATCCAGCAATTTGCTTTCTTTTATTTCTTTCATTTGTGACATGTTTCTTTGCCTCCACATTTTGGCTGCTTCCCTGTGTTTATTTCTATGTATTGGGTATAGCTGCCATGTTTCCTGGAATTGGCAGAATGGCCTTGTATAGCAGGTGTCATGTAGGGCCCAGTGGCTCAGCCTCCCCAGTAACTTGAGCTAGACAATCTAGGTGCGCCCTTGGGTGGGCTATATGAATAGTCTTATAGTTGAGACTTGATTGCTGTTGGTGTTACTGAGAGGAATTGATCTCCAGGCCAATTGGCTGTGAGGACCAGCTGCGACTACAGTGGGAGAGATGCTGTACAGGAAACACCCCTATGAAGCAGGATTTGCTTCAATAGGGCTTTGGTGCTCACTGAATCTTACCCTTGAGTGTGTCACTTGTGGATGTGTAGAGTTGTAATCTGATATGGTCTGAAGCTGTCCACCAGGTATACTGGCTCTTGGGTCTCCAAGGAGATACAAAGTCAAATTTTGCCTGGGGCCATCTGGAAGGAGCTACAGAGAGATCTACAGATTCTTCCTATTTGTATTGGATTTAGAAGTGCCCATGTTAGGCCCAGCTGTGAAACAAGGCAGGCTGGTGCTGGTGCCAGGTCTTGGGTCTCTTATTGATAGGTTTGGGGCATGCTAACACCAACTGCAGCCTGTTTGAGAGATTTTAGCCAAGTCTGAAGCCTGAATGAGAATAAGCCGTTCATATGGAAAAGCTTCTGCAAACAATTTAGGTGGGGCTGAAAATTAGATGGGATGGGGTGTCAGGGAATCATCTGGGTGGAGCAAACAGAGTGTTCCAGGTTGCCAGTCAGATGAGGTTGCCAGTCAGCCTGGGGCAGGGGAGAAATGATCCCTGTGAGCCCCTCCATCTGATAGAAAGCTGCCCCTGAGTTCTTGCCCTGATGCCAGGCAATCCAGTTTCTCCTCCGTATGTGACTGGGTCCCCCAGCCTCCAAGCACTGAAGCTCAGAGGAAGTGAGTCTGAGTAAGTTAGTGTGCAATCCTTTAACGGGGGGACACCTGGGTCTCCAGCAGCCTCCACATCCCTCAGCTACAATGCTACAAGTTCTTATAGACTGAAGTTACAGGGACTTTTCTTCCCAACTCTGGCACCCGGGGTGGGAGGTCTGATGTGGGGCTAGGACCCCTTGCTCCTTACAGTGGCCTCTGCAGGGACAATCTCCCCTCTGGATTACAAAAACAACCGATGTGGGTGCCAGCCCAGCCCATTCTGCGCCTTCCCCCCTCCTACCAGTCTCAATGTGCTTTCTTCTTTACTTCTCTAGTTGTAATACTTGCATTCAGCCAGCCTCCAGGAGATTCTGAATGATGGTTGTTTTGTATTTTTGTTGAATTTTTATGTGGTTGTGGGAGGCAGTGAGCCTGGGGTTTCTATTGCTCCATCCCTCTTCCTTCCTCTCTCTCTAGAATCAATAAAAACATTTTTTTTAAGTTACTTGTCATTCTCATACATGCCTCAGTTTCCCAAGTCATAAAATGGAGATAATTATAGGATTTTATGATGTTTAAATTAGTGAATAATTGTGTAGCACTTACAACAGTGCTAGGTAAGTGTTTGTTATATAAAGTAATAAACAAATGTTGGAGAGGAGGGGGACAACGATGATTTAGAGAAGACTCCATTCTTGAGCCAAAAGCTGGGAGAATAATTAGTGGGGCATTGACTCAGTTGCTTTAGAAGAAGACTGGATCTGGATCTGGATCCGAAAGAAAGGCTGGGACTGAAGAGAGCTTGGGAACCATCTGTGTAGATGTTGAAAAGAGAAGTGATTCATTCATACCATCTTTTAAGATTTCCATATACTTCTGTGAGTGCTTACTTTGTTCAGAGTGCAGGAAGAGCCCCAGACTATTTCTTGTGTAGCAGTTTTACAAAATCTAAAGGATTATAATAGTATTTTGTTTTGGCTTCTATAGAACATATGGGGGGGGGGAATAACCAAGGAAGTTAAAATCTTGATTTTAAGAGGAAAATAATATACTTTAATATATAAAATCATGTGAATATTGATATTAATGTGAGTAAAAAAAATATGTTGATAAAGTTCCAGATATTTGGGCTAGAATATCTCTGAGTACTTGGAATCCTTCAACATTGAATGGTTTTGCTTTAAAGATGGAAAGGAGGGGGTAACATGAGAATTCCTGAGTTGGGGTAGTGCAATATAGTGGCCACCTTCCCTCTTGAAAACACTGCTGGACAAAGAGAAGCAGAGAGCCCCACTGCTGGAGCAGGCTTTCCCTCCAGGTCTCTGTTCTTATCATTGCACAAGTGAGGGAGGGGGCTCTTTAAATGGTTGCTTTGGAGCACACACATGTACACAATTTCCTTTCATATCTGAACTTGAAGCAAATACCCTGGGAAATATCAAATTATACTTCATTTGTCTTGGGGTTTGGATATAGAATATAGCTTCTCATGTTTGATAATTTTTTGTTACCACGCACCCCATGTGTTCTCTTCATTTTATACATTGACCCAAGTTGCCATAGAAAACTACTTACCACTGTGACTTAAAATGTATGTCATTGGAGCAGGATCTGTAGCTCACTTTCATGAACTGTCTTAGTGCTGTTGGATGCAACAGAAGAAGGTGCTCCTTTCCCTCCAAGATCTCACATTTTAATGTTGAGTGCTGAACTTGTTAGAAAATACATTTCTCTGTTTTTATGAAAATAAATCTGCTTAAAGTTTTCATAGGATCTTCTCCCTTTAATTCTTTGATGTTCTAATGTTTTATAGAAATGCAAATCTCTTAATACAGCAGAAAGAAATTGAGGCAATGAAACGGTCCCACACAAAGGTTACATGAGCATTGAATCATGCAGGCCTTGGGTTCCATGAGCTGAGTGCCCTCATAGTCAGCCCCTCTGAGCTTCAGTGTCCTTAAATACAAAACAGCAGTGGAAATGCCTGCTTCAGAAGTGTGCTACAAAGATAGAGTGATCAACTGTACCAGCAGCTCAGTTCAGCAAGTAGAGCGCTGTGCACCAGCCACTGTCAGAGGTTCCGAGGAAACAGTCCATGCCCTTAAGGAGGCATGGTCTGTAATACTACTTAGAAAACAATGAGAGTTCCATCTTAGATAGAGTTAGAGTACTTATATTGCTGTATGATATGCAGGAACTGTTGCATCTAATTGAGTACAGACGACTACTGAGAAAAAAGGTCATGCCTTTTTCTAACTCCTAGTTCTTAACAGCTTTTCCATTCTAAGTTTCCATCAACTGTAAGCAGACAAGAATGAAACACTCATCCCAATTCTTCAATTACTGCTTTCCACAACTGTAAGGAAAAGTGCCGTAAAAGTGGGTGGCTTAAACAACTAAAGTTTATTTTGTAACAGTTCTAGAGGCTACAAGTCCAAGATCAGGGCTGGTTTCTGGTGAGGACTTTCTTCCTGGTTTGTGGACAAATGCCTTCTGGCTGCGCCCTTACCTGGCCTTTCTTCTGCATGTGTTTGGGCAGAGAGAGATCTCTGGTATCTTATCCTCTTCTTACAGGGGATACCAGGACTCACCCTATATCTTAATAACCTTATTTATCTCCTTAAGGGCCCTGTCTCTAAATATAGTCACATTGGGGATAATAACCTTACTTATCTCCTTAAGGACCCTATCTCCAAATATGATCACATTGAGGGTTAGGGCTGCAACATACAGGGGTGGGCAAAAGTAGGTTTACAGTTGTGAGTATGTGAAATTTATTCTCATATTATTTATTTATTGCTAATTTGTACAACTGTAAACCTACTTTTGCCCATATGGATTTGAGCAGGGGAGGAGGGACACAATTCTGTCAATAACATGCATGTTCTTATTGAAACAATAAAATTTTCCCATAGGAGAAAAATTATTTTAATTTTCATGATTCTGGAAAGAACACAATCAGAAGGTTCAGAACAACAAACATGGTTTTAAAAGTCATTACATTGGTCATTGTTTATTATCAGAGAAGTGGGGATATTAATCAGCCACCTATTTATTATAACATATTCTTTAGTCAGCTCTGTAGTGCTGAGCATACCATTTGAATATTTATAACTTACCTAGTTCCAAAACAACTGGTTAGTCCCCTCAGTGATTGCAAGAATCCTAAAAAGCAGACCCTGAAAACCTACCATGAAGTGATTGTCACGATAAAATGTGATTCCTTTTACACTAACTCCACTTGTATTGTGCCCATTTTTACTGGTGAAAAATAAAATTCAGAGGGTTAAGTAACCTAGTGAAGTGCGCACAATTTGTAAGTGATGGAGCCAGGAATTAATCTCAGGGCTTGGAAGAGGAGAAGCTAGCATCATACTGTTTGTTCCTTTTATTGTTTGAATTTAAAATTCACCATCCTATACCCATTGAGGTGATTATGGCAGAAAAAGGCCATTCCTCTGCCTTTTAGAAACTAGTCTGATGATTGTTCTCTCAGATATTTACAATGTATGTAATATTCAAAAGGCATCTAATAAATAATTCTGCTAGTTTTGAAGAGATGGGGAGGAAAGGATTGTCCAACAGTTTCATCTTTGAAATTAATCCTTGCCTACTGTCAGGAAAGAAGATTCTTTTTTTTAAAGGAGAGTTTGTAATGCTTGTTTACTTAAAGGAGACAGGAAGAACGGGCTTTGCACCGCCAGGAGCACTTTCTCTAGTAGGTTGACTTCAGGAACTGAAGTTGCTCAGCAATAGGCATCTCTCTGCACTGGGCCAGCAAGCTGTGTTCAGAATGTGTCTCCTTGAAAGAAGGGCATTCCTGTCACCTCCAAGTTACTGCTGCTGCTCTCTTCTTCCTCTTCATACACACCCTTGCCAAGAAATACACACCACCTTACCCGCTGCCCCCCCCACACACACACACACACAAAGGCAGCTAGAGAGCACTTACTGCAGTGTCCTTTGTATTGAATTATAGTTAGGTGTGGGGGGTGTATCTATCCCTGGCTCAGTTTTGAGCTCCTAGAGGCAGGGACTTTATATCTTTCCAGGGTAATATACGTAAGATTATATATAATACTAGTGGCCCGGTGCATGAAATTTGTGCACAGAGAGGAGGGTGTTCCTCAGCCTGGCCTGCACCCTCTCCAATCTGGGACTCCTTGAAGGATGTCCTACTGCCGGTTTATAGGGATTGGGCCTAAACCAGCAGTTGTTCATCCCTCTCGCAATCCAGGACTGTTGGTTCCAGCTGCTCACCTACCTGCCTGTCTGCCTGCCTGCCTGCCTGCCTGCCTGATTGCCCCTAACCACTCTGCCTGCCAACCTGCTCACCACCAACTGCCCCCCCCTGCCAGCCTTCTCACCCCCAGCTGTACTTCCTGCTGGCCTGCTCGCCCTCACCTTCCCTCCCCACTGGCCTGCTCACCCCCAGCTGTCCCCTAGCTGGCCTGCTCACTCCAAACTGACCCCTGCTGTCCCTATCACCTCCAACTGACCCCCACTGACAGCTCACCCCAAATGGCCCCCCTGCTGGTCTGCTTATACCCAACGCCTCCCACTCCCAACCCCACCAGCCTGATCACCCACAACTGCCATCCCATCCTGGCCTAATCATACACACACACACACACACACACACACACACACACACACACACACACAGTAACCCAAGCTTCCAGCCCCTCCTTTTTTTTCTTTTCCTTTTTTTCAGCGCCTCCTTGAGTAGAGGCCAGGGCAGGCAGGAAGCTTAGCTTTCTCCATTGCTGGAGGCAACCCAAGCCTCCTGCTTGCTCCAGCTCCATGGCCACCACCATTTTTGTTGGGATTTATTTATCTTCTATAATTGAAACTTTGTATCCTTGAGTGGAGGCCAGGGCCTGCCAGGGCAGGTAGGAAAGTTGGTTTCCTCCATCACTGGGGCAACCCAAACCTCTTGCTTGCTCTAGCTCTGTGGCCACCGCCATCTTTGTTGAGTTAATTTGCATACTCACTCCTGATTGGCTGGCAGGCATAGTGGAGGTATGGTCAGTTTACGTGTTTCTCTTTTATTAGTATAGATATGTTTGTTGAATATTTTCTTAAAAAGAGCATTCTTATATTCCTTAGAAAGACAAGCTTTTTTGTCATCTCTGGGAAAGTTGTGTGCCTCACATGGAACAGGAATGAAATTCTGTATGCCTATCTCAGAATAATAGAGGGTTGAGACTGCTTCAAATCAATCCCTTTTCTGGAGTTTCCAACAAAATGATTTATCTTTTAATTATATAAGGAAGAGTTGTTTTATTCTAAGAAATGTGTGTATTTACATGGAAGGTATTCATGTTCCTAAACTGTCTGTTCTTGCCATATTTACAGGCACAAACTGTGGGCTTCCCTGTGACCATGCATTCACCGAATATGCGACTGATGAGATCTACCCTCCTCCCACAGGCATCCAATGTGGAGGCCTTTTCATTTCCAGCATCCGGCTGTCAGGCAGAAGCAGCGTTTATGGAAGAAGAGTGTGTTGATACTCCAAAGGTATGGGTGTGTTTGAGAGGCTGAGCTTGTAGATTGGCTGAAGACTTCAGTTGGGTCCATAGGTGTTGGACTTGGACTTTGTTGAACTCTGTCATGTCCTCATGTCACTCAGGAGTGTTGTTTTTGAGCAGCAGAACCTGAGAAGAGCATTCAGGGCAGAACTGGGCTCTCATCACCACCTTATCATTACCACTTACATAACTTGTCAGACCTCATATGTCCTTTTCAAAAGCCTTTCTTCTCTTTCCTTCACCAAATCCTTCTCTTTTCAAGTTTCTAGATCACACATAGGTTTTATATTTTTTAAACAAATTGTAATTCTGAAAGCAAATATAACTGGTGCTGACGTGGCTCTCTCTGAGTTGACTGCCTCTCTTCTAAGAAATGTGTATGTTATATTATAATTAGTTGTGGGGTGTATCTATCCCTAGCTCAGTTTTGAGCCCCTAGAGGCAGGGACTTTTCTTTATATCTTTCCAGGGTAATATAAGTAAGATTATATACAATATATGTTTGTTGAATATTTTTTTTAAAAGAGCATTCTTAGATTTCTTAAATAAGAATGCAGCTCTACAATGATGTGCCGTCTGTCTGGTCAAACATCTTTTTTGTCCTGTTTGGGCATGCTTAACAGACATAAGTTTATCCTGCTATCCTATATGCAGGTGGCTTTTAGGATGTAGACGGGGACAGCTTTTCTCACTTAATGGATATTTACTTCTAATGTGTGTTTTATATACTTAGCATCAAATAATATACAAAGGACTGTAGAAATGGGCAGGTATGTTCAAAATAGACTTTGTTCTTTGCTAGCTGGGTGAATTTGAGCAAGAAGGCTGGCTTGCTTCTTTGCTGTTGTGTTGTTTTAATATGTTTTTATTGATTTTAGAGAGAGAGACAAGTATGGATAGGCTGCCTACCACATGCCTCTACCAGGGATCAAGCCCGTAACCTAGGCTTGTGTTCTGACTGGGAATCGAACCTATGACCTTTTGGTGCATGGAATGACGCTCAGCCAACTGAGCACTCTGGGCATGGCCTGACTAGCTTCTTTGAACTGCTGTTTCTCTTATGTAATATCAGACTACCAACTTTATGAGACTATTGTGAGGATTAAGATAATGTCTGAGGTTCTGGCCAAATTGTAGGTACTTAATAAGTATTGGTTTCCTGTTTTTTTGGCCTGTTCAGGAGTAAAAAGGTGAGTCAGACATTGATTCTGCCTCAAAGTTTATAATGTAGCAGAAAAGACATGATGCATAACTAAAAATAATGTGCCCCATTCTGAATAAAATGATAAAATTTAATAGGTCCTTTATTTTTTCACTCCTCCTTCAGCCCTCTCACCTTTTACTTGCTCTCTGTATGCATAGGTTGGTTTTGTTTTATTTCCTCACTTCTTTTAATTTTTTTTTTAGACTCCACATGTAAGTGAAATCATACGGTATTTGTCTTTCTCTGTCTGATTTATTTCACTTAGCATAATGCCCTCTAGGTCCATCCATATTGTTGCAAATGGCCAGATCTCATTCCTTGGGAGCAATATTTCCTTGTATATATACACCACATTTTCTTTATTCATTCATCTGTTGATGGAGACCTAGGTGGCTTTCATGTTTTGGCTATCTATAATAATAAAAGTGTAATATGCTAATTAGACCAGACGTCCTTCCAGACAAAGCTGGGGCTGTGAGGGAAGTCTGGGTCCCAGGTGCCAGAGGGAAGCCGGTGCCGGCAGCCAGGGGAAGGAGACCTACTCTTGCTTCTAGTTGTAAAATAATGCTGCAGTGTACATAGGGGTGTGTGTAGCTTTTCCAAATTAGTGTTTTGGGTTTCTTTGGATATATACCCAGAATTGATATTCCTGAGACATATAGCAGCTCTTTTTTTTAATTTTTTTTTAAGAACCTACATACTATTTTACACAGTGGCTTTGCCAATCTGCATCCCCACCGACAGTGAGCAGGGGTTCCCATTTCTTCACATCCTCACCAGCACTTGTTAGTTCTTGATTTTTTTATGTGACCTTTTGATAAGTGTGAGGTGGTACCCTACTGTTGTTTTGATTTGCATTTCCCTGGTTATTAGTGATGTTGAGCATCTTTTCATGTCTCATGGCCATCTGGATATCTTCTTTAGAGAAGTGTCTATTTAGGTCCTCTGCCCATTTTTAAAAAATATTTTTTAAATATATTTTATTGAATTTTTACAGAGAGGAAGGGAGAGAGATAGAGAGTTAGAAACATCGATGAGAGAGAGTCATCAATCAGCTGCCTCTTGCACACCCCCCACTGGGGTTATACCCCCCAACCAAGGTACATGTCCTTGACCGGAATCAAACCCGGGACTTTTCAGTCCGCAGGCTGACGCTCTATCTACTGAGCCAAACCGATTTAGGCTCTCTGCCCATTTTTTATTGGATTGTTTGGGGGGTTTTAATGTTAAATTGTATGAGTTCCTTACATATTTTGGATATTAACCTCTTATCGGATGTATCATTGACAAATATCATTCCTTCGCTGTGCAAAAGCTTTGTAATTTGATGTTGTCCCATTTGTTTATTTTTGTTGTTATTATTGTGTTGCCTTTGCCCAACAAGACATATTCAAAAAGATATTGCTGAGACTAATGTCAAAGAGTTTACTGCCTGTTTTCTTCAAGAAGTTTTATAGTTTCAAGTCTTACATTTAAATCATGAATCCACTTTGAGTTTATATTTATATTTATGTATGGTGCAAGAAAGTGGTCCAGTTTCATTTTTTTACATGTATCCAATTTTTCCCACACCACTACTGAAGAAACTGTCTTGACCCCCATTGTGTATTTTTACCTCCTTTGTCATAGATTAATTGACCATATAAGTCAATTTATTTTTTATATATATATTTTTAAATATATTTTATTGATTTTTACAGAGAGGAAGGAAGAGAGATAGAGAGCTAGAAACGTAGATGAGAGAGAAACATCGACCAGCTGCCTCTTGCATACCCCCCACCGGGGATGTGCCCACAGCCAAGGTACATGCCCTTGACCAGAATCGAACCTGGGACCCTTCAGTCTGCAGGCCGAGGCTCTATCCACTGAGCCAAACCGGTTTCGGCATAAGTCAATTTATTATTTATTGGAGTTTATTGGAAAATTTATTCCTGAGCTCTCTATTCTATTTTATTTATCTATATATCTGCTTTTAAGCCAACACCATACTATTTTGGTTGCTGTAGTTGTTTAGTTCTGAGAAGATTGCCATTGGCATTTGAATAGGGATTGTATTTAATCTTTATATTTTAGGTAGTAAGGACATTTTTACAATACTTGTTCTTCCAATCCTTGAGCAATGGATTTCTATTCTCTTCAGTGTTTATACTTTTCACAACACAGATCTTTCACCTCTTTGGTTAAGTTTATTCCTAGATATAATAATATGCTATTGTAAATGGGATAATTTTCTTAATTTCTTCTTCTAATTATTCATTATTAGTTTAAAGCATTGGTGGGAAATATCCAGTCAGTGGGCAGTAGAAGGCCCACGAAATCATTTGGTCTGGCCCTGCCAAGGCGTTAGGGATGAGTTCATTAAACGTTTGACCGTATATAGCAGGTTAATTTTTAAGTTGATCATTTTGTATGGCCTGTGAATAATGTTATAAATATCTAAATGGCCCTTGGCAGAAAAAAGGTTCCCTACCTCTGGTTTAAAGAAATAGAAATCAAAGTAATTTAAGACTGGAAGGAAGCAGGGGGAGTTGGTTTTAGCTGATTTGAACAGGAAAGTCTTTGGCTGAACTGTCAGAGCTAGCAGTGGGAGAGGTGCAGAATCTGGCTGGTGGGAATGGTGTGCCTCCTAGGTGGAGGGAAAAGCCCGAGCACAAAAACAGCAGGACAGCCGAGGTCCCTCTGAGCCAGCGCAGTGCTCCGGGGATCTCAGGAACGGGCTGAGAAGGGGAGCCATGCGGGAGGAGGTTGAACAGCACATCAGGGACTGTAAGCTTTTCTCCAGGCTAGGGTGCTCCGTGTAGGAATGTGCGCAGTGGCATCGAGAGAGTTTTTTTCAAATGGACTTTTCCAAGGTAGCAGGAAACAATTTAATTTTTTTAATTTTATTTTATCAAAGAAGCACTATGATCCATGTTGTACTTCAGAACTTAGCCAGGAAGGATACATTGGATGGGAGAGAGACTGGTGACAAGGACAGTGAAAGTTAGAACATGTGTCCAGTGGGGGAGACGAAGAGGGCCTGAACTCGGATAGTGCTCCCGAAACTGGAGAGAGAGCAGGGGATGCTACTAGTGTAAGTGAGATCATACAGATAAAGCCGGCTACTGTCAGGGCCCAGAGAGAAGTACAAACTGATAGCAGTATTTCGAGACTTGATGATGGGAAGGGTGAGTGCCATTATCAGAAATAGGGAGCTCTGGAGGCAGAACTGATTTATAAGCTAAATATGAGTTTAGCTAGAGCAGTGGTCGGTAAACTGCGGCTTGCGAGCCACATGCGGCTCTTTGGCCCCTTGAGTGTGGCTCTTCCACAAAATACCACGCACGGGCGTGCACGTACAGTGTGATTGAAACTTCGTGGCTCATGCGCAGAAGTGGGTTTTCGGCTCTTAAAAGAAATTTCAATCATTGTACTGTTGATATTTGGCTCTGCTAACTAATGAGTTTGCCGACCACTGAGCTAGAGCATAGTCAAGGCAGCTGGGTGCTGGGCTGCCACACACAGCTGGTAAGCGGAGTGCCGAACACGAGGAGCGTCCATGCCCTGAGAACACCACCTGCTGGGGACAGTCTTTTCCCTGTGCCGAGGTTGCCTGGCATGTTCAGTAATCTCATAAACTGCTACTACACTGGGTGACATAATTTATTTATTTTAAGATCTCAGTCCCTTGAAAAAATTAAATTGCAGTCTGCTAAAATCTTGGCTGTGAGGGCATCTAGCCCAAAACACAGATTGGGCACTGTCTACTGTATTATATAGGACAAGCTATTTTTAAAGCTTGTGATTGTTACCGTAGCTAGGAAACAGACAGGAAATGAATGATTTTGTGAAAGATATAGATAGTAGCTAGATGGTGTATTTGCATTTGTAAGAAAAGCAGTGCCACGCTAGAACTGGCCACCCACACTGGCAGAGCCACTTTGGCACATAGCCAGCCCGTAGACATATACCGTCTTTCTTGTGGGCCATTTTGTTTATGTCAGCAAAAAGCTCGTGCCTGCCTGGCCTGCATGGCTCGGTGGTTGAGCATTGATCTATGAACCAGGAGGTCATGGTTCAATTCCCAGTCAGGGCACATGCTTGGGTTGTGGGCTCGGTCCCCAATGTGGGACGTGCAGGAGGCAGCCGATCAATGATTCTCTCTCATCATTGATGTTTCTCTCTTTCCCTCTCCCTCCCTCTCTGAAATCAATAAAAAAAAATTTTTTTAAACGCTCATGCCTTTTCCTCCCTAGCACTTCCTTTGGGCCCATCAGTAAATGTCCACACACCCCAAACTAGCAGACAGAGATCCAGTTCCCCTGTGGGTCCTACGGCTTTATCCTCATTCTCTACTGTACCACGTGTCGGTTGTCTTCTAGAAGATGCTTCCTGACTGCATGTATTGCTCATCCCTTTACATTTCAGTCAGTGGCAGGTACTGTGCATCTCAGAGCTCTCACTTCTCCTTCCCTCCTAAAAGTCCTCAACTTAAAACTGTCAGTAAAGTCCTTTAAGGGGGTTCATGTTGAAATGTTGTTTGGGGGCTCCTCCAAAAAAATGGCACCCTTCTGAGACAGTCACCCAACTCTGAGCACTAACTGAACCCAGGTGACAAAGAAACCATCTGGAAGGCAGATGCACAAACCCTGTTGTGTGGGTCTTTTTTGAGAGTTTCTTTGGGAATCATGAATTTTTTTACACACATTTCAGTCTCTTTTAATTTTATTGGAGATGATAATAACTGGATTTTTCAAGTTCCACCTTCATAGCTGGATAACAGAGGGAACTGTGTGGCTAAAATGAAAGTGCCAATGTAGTAAATGTGTTCTGTGTCTGCTTACATTTTTAATAACTGTCACTATAGAGGAAGTACAGCACCTAAGAGACGCTCTGAGAAGGATGTACATCCAACAACTAACAGTGCTCACCTCTCAGGCTTGGTAAAGGGAAGGAATGTATTTTTATATCTGAATTTGAATTTTTAAATATATAATTGGAACCAACAAAACCAATCAAACTCACATAGGGAAAATTCAGAGAGTTGTTAAAGAATGAATTAACTTATCCATAATCTCACTATCCCAGAGATACTGTATTTGCCGGCGTATAAGACGACTTTTTGGCCCTGAAAAATATGCCTCCAAGTGGGGGGTAGTCTTATACGGTGAGTATATAACAAACTCTGTATTTTTTAGTGGAAATGTTAGGAGGTCGTCTTATTCGCCCAGTTGTTTTATACACCGGCAAATACGTATTTTTCAGGGCCAAAAAATCGTCTTATACGCCGGCAAATACGGTAAGTATTTTTTGGTATATTTCCTAAGAGGGGGCTATAGATACAGTTGATGGACAGTTGGGTGGATGGGTGAGTGTAGGGTGGTTCAGTAAGTAGGTAGACTTTTTAAAAATTATATTCTATGATATATCATTTTGTATCTTGCTTTATATAATATAACATCATGAGCATTTTTCCCATATCATGCTATCTTTGAAATCATGAGTTATATTTAACTGCCTAAGATATCATATTAGCTATATCCTTATTTAACTATGAACTCTCCTATTTTTAAACATCAGGTACTTACACTTTTTTTCCTTCTCCTACATGCTTCAGGAAAATATACTTGTATCTAAATCTTTGTACCTCTTGAGTGTTTCCTTCAGAGACATTCCTAGTACTTGGCTTATCCAGTTCTTTTCTTCCTCACCTGGTTGTTTATTTTAACTTAACTCAAGATGGTAAAAATGCTTTAAAAGAAAATTTTCTTTCATTCTGATGCTTTAAAATGTTTTATTATTATAAAGCATTCTCTTTGGTCAGTAAGTAATAATAGATACAATGTCCTTCCATGGCCTTTTCTCTGCTCCTATGGAAAGAGTTTTTTTATGTCTCCTCAGCCACACTCAGGGTTGGGGAGTAACACATACATTTTATCCATAACAGTCTACCTGTGCTAGGACCTTGTCATTTGTGGTTAGCACAGGCACATGGTATCAGTTAGTGGTTCAATTCCTACATGCATAGGAGGTCTCTTACTAGAAGTGAAGTGATTGCTTGAGCTTTAAGGAAAGACAAAAACAATGTATTGGGAAATACATATTTACCCATGTTATATTTGAAATCCTGTAATTTACAGTTAGCTTAGATTATTTCCTAGAGCAAAAGGTCATATTTCTAGCAGCCTAGGTTTGTCAGTCCAATATTGCGATCACAAAATCCTAGAAGGACACTTGGGCTCTTGTTTTACCAAGTGTCCTGGTAGTAAGTTGGCAGGGAAGGGCGGCGGGAAGACCACTTGTTCCAGGAAGTGAACTCCTAGCTGAAGACGATCACACCTGTGCGCCAGACTCCACGCTGCTTCTGATTTAATCATCAAACATCATCTCAGAAACGGTCATTGTTTTCAGCCTCTCCCGGGATGAAACTGAATTCAGCAAACATTTTCAAACATTTAGATGAGGAGATGAATTTATAAGCAGATAATTTTACAGGGAAAATTACAAATTCAAAGAGATTGAAAGGTGTTTTTTTTTAGTTCTCCGAAAAAGGTAACTTTTCTCTATAAAGGACAAAAAGGACATAAGGCTCTGGCGGTTGTAAGACTATACTACAAGAAGTATCTGATAAAATTTTGACATAGACTGTAAATGTAAAGATAGATAATAACTTTATAACAGTCCTTTCTCTGTTGCTTTTTTCATTTCTAAATCATCCTCTGCTAGTCTTAGAAAATTGTATTAGTAGACAGTTAAGGAACCTAGAGGTATGAATAAGTTTCCAAGCAGCCAGGCATTCTCTCCTACAAGAAAACTATTAAGTGTAGTCAAAAAAGGAAAACTTATCTGGAGAAGGGCCAAGGGCAGAATAAAAGTTGCTGACCAGAGTTCAGGTTTTGTTGGTGCCTTGGGGAAGATGGGCCTCAGTCTGGAACGGAAGCATCTAACACTCTTCCTTTTACAAGACCCTCTTCCCTTTAAATGCATTGGCCACCTTATCCAACTGTTGGCTGCAGCCCCAAAGCAGTTTTTATGGCGTTACCGTCCCCTCCCCCAGCCAAACAAAGACTGAGTCACCCGGCTCCCTCTCCAAATAAAGGGCCGCGCGCCCTCGGGCCGGCTGCCTTAAGAGGAAAGTTCCTGTGTCTGCACAGGGACGTCCACGTCACCTCTCACACATGCGCCTCGCTGCTTCCAAAGGAAACAAAAGCTCTACCCAGTGTATTTCAGGTGAAAGTCTGCTTACTACTCAGTGTCTGTGACTGGCTGTTCCTGAGCAGCTATTCATAGGAGAAAACAGACTGGTTTCCCCGGGGGGGATAGTTAAGGTAATGAGCTCAATAATTGCCTCCTCGGTGGGACTTTTACCAGCCAGAGGAGCAGGCAACCACAACTCCCCTTTGTCTGCTGTTTCTGCTGCCACTCGCTGGTTTGCTTGTCAGCTGTCTGGAGCTGTGCGGTGCTCCCCCTGGGGGATGGGAACTGGGGTGCTGTGTGCGGCCTCTGCAGGAATCCGGGGCCTGAGCCGCTTGTTATTCTGTAACCTAAGGCCCGGGCTGTTTGCCAGTGAGTCTTTGTCAGTGCTCTCTGTGGTATCAGTCCATCTTTAAAGAATTCTTTTTTTATTCCTCAAACACATAGAACCAGTTAGAGACCTAACCAGATCATTAGGTACTTAAATTATAAACATAAAAGTATGTCTGGAGCCTTGCAGTATGTTTTGTGGTTGAAAATTAGAAGAATGCTGGTGACTACTCTTTTTTCTTAGCTCGGAGCCACGCATTTTTTAAAAATCTCATCTTCCCCTTCTTCATCCCCCTTATTTTAAAGAAATAACTAGCAGGCATCAACTTAATGTACCCCTATTCATCTGGAAACTGCTAAAAAAAATTATTTATTGTAATGATAACTCAGAGAACCCTGGGAGGCAGTGCGGGCTCGGCCATCCTGGGCTCCTGTCTCTTAGCTGCAGCTGGCTTGCCCCTGTTGTCATCAATATCACATCTGTACATGTTCTGTATTTTACTTCATTACTGACCTGCCACAGTGTCGACATGTTTCCCGTGTGGATTTTTCGAATGTCTCAGCAGAGCAGCAGCTGACAGTTTCCTCTCGCACTGACGTTTAGGTCACTGGCTGTCTGCTGGACCCTGTGCCTCCTGTCCTGGCGAGAAAGGGGTGCCAGTCCCTGCCCAGCAGCATGATGGAGACCTCCATTGATGAAGGGCTGGAGACCGAGGGAGAGGCCGAGGAAGACCCCAGCCAGGCCTTTGACGCGTTCCAGTCCACACGTGGTGGGCAGAGACGGCACACTCTGTCCGAAGTGACCAATCAGCTGGTCATGGTGCCGGGTTCAGGTATGCTATCCACTGAGCTGCAGCCACGTCTGCACACTGCCCGTCACAGTCCAGTCTCCACAAGTTAGTGATGATACCCACCAGCTCCTAGAATGTGGTCCATAGTGAGCATTTTCCCATGGAAACCAGTCTGTTCTTTCTTTTGTGGACAACATTCAGCAGCTGAGGGTAAGCTTGCTCTGCAGCTGCCGAGATGCAAATGGATCGCTTCTGAGCTGTCTCCTCCCAGAATTCACTGAGTGCCAGGAACTCACCTAGGACCCTGGCCTTAGGGGTGGCAGAGATCTGCAGGGCACAGGTTCTGGAGTGTTCGCCTCACAAAACTCAAAGCTGATTAAATTGACGTGGAAAATGGTTCTGAAAAAATGTGCGGGTTAGAGATTAAGGACATTGTCACCGGGAGAACTCAGGCTGGCTGCACTTTGTGTCTCTTGGTCAAAGAAGACACTGTTTGCTATTCCTCATATCTGCTCTGTTTTCTCTTAAAGGGAAAGTTTTCTCCATGAGTGACAACCCTTCGCTTGACAGTGTGGACTCTGAGTATGACATGGGGTCTGTTCAGGCGGACCTGAACTTTCTGGAGGACAACCCTTCCCTTAAAGACATCATGTTGGCCAACCAGCCCTCAGCTCGCATGGCCTCTCCCTTCATAAGCCTGAGGCCTGCCAATCCCACCATGCAGGCCTTGACCTCCCAGAGAAGAGAGGCCCACAACAGGTCGCCCGTGAGCTTCAGGGAGGGCCGCAGGGCCTCAGACACCTCCCTCACCCAAGGTAACTGCCCTCCCCTGCTGCCTTCTAAGGCTCCCAGCTGGTAGGATCTGAGGTGGTGGCCATATTGGTGTCATACCTCTAATCACTGAGAGGCCTGTCTTTTATTTAAATTTTGGTCATTGCACTTTCTTCCAGGAATTGTAGCATTTAGACAGCATCTTCAGAATCTGGCTAGAACCAAAGGGATCCTAGAGTTGAACAAAGTGCAGCTGCTGTATGAACAAATGGGGCCAGAGCTCGACCCCAGCCTGGCGTCAGCTGCTCCTCAGCTCCAGGACCTGGCTGGCAGCCGCCCTCCGGTGAGTGCTCCGGCCCTTTCCGCAGTGGCTTGGCGGGTGTGAGGAGTGAGTGTGTCCTAAAGATGTGTCTCTCCGGCCGAAACCGGTTTGGCTCAGTGGTAGAGCGTTGGCCTACGGACTGAAGGGTCCCAGGTTCGATTCCGGTCAAGGGAACGTACCTTGGTTGCGGGCACATCCCCGGTGGGGGGTGTGCAAGAGGCAGCTGGTCGATGTGTCTCTCTCATCGACGTTTCTGTCTATCCCTCTCAATTCATCTCTGTGTAAAATCAATAAAATATATATTAAAAAAAAAAAGATGTGTCACTCCGTTGGGAGGACTCATTCCAGGCCTGGAGCAAACAGGTTCTTTCAGAAAACTTTTCTTGCTGCTGCCACCTGCCGCTGACAGGTGAGGCCTTGACACCATCCATCAAGCTGAGTCTGGCGCACGGGGCAGCTTGTATGTGAGTTACCTCTGATCCTCTCCCTCCAGGTGACATAATTTAGAATAATAAACTTTACCCAGATGAGAAGCTTACTACCACTACTTTTAATGTGCCATCATTTCATTAAATATTACAGATGGATCTTTGTGCTAAAGATACAAAAAAAATGTTATTTATCCAGTAAGTTTATTTTGAGCCTATTATTAGTGATCCAGGCTGTTCTAGTCTGGAGGTGATGGCCTGTGCCCAGCGCTGACGAGGTGACCACTCCCTGCAGGTCCCTGGGCAGAGTGTCTGTAAATGACGAGCCCTCCACCTGCTGGCTGTGCGGACGCTGTGAGGGTTGTGTGAACGGTTGGAGTTCCTCTTGGGCATTTGCCAGGTGCTTAAACTAAAAGCTGGAACTTTCTCCCGGAGAACTGAAAACGTGTCGCCCTTGCTCCTCAGGAGGAAGCTGCCCAGCAGCCGGAAGGCGTTCCTGCACTTGCCACCAGCGTGCACCCCCCGCTGTCCCCGCGGCAGAGCCTGGAGGCCCAGTACCTGCAGCACAGACTCCAGGTGGGTTCCCCGGCCGCCCCGGCCGTGCTGGCCAGCCCGGCCCCGCGCACAGCAGGCGCCTGTTGGGCTGGTCCAGGCCTTCGCTCGGGTGACGGCCCGATCCCTCACAGGAGGAGGCCTGACAGTGCACCTCCAGCTTCTGGAAACACATTCAGACTTAGGTTATGCTCTGTGCTGGCCGTGGACTTGTCCTCAGACCCCGCAAGGATGCCACCGCTCCATGAGTGACAACCCTTCATGAGTAATAACTGTCTATAATACAGGCAGGAAGGGGAGCGTGGCCTCCGCTCCTGATGTTGTGCCTCCGCATGAATAACAGGTAAAATGGAAACCTCAGGTTTGCAGATTGTAAACATCAGCTGTCCCATTGGCGCCTGAAAATCTCAAAAGATGAATCATTTGTTCATTCATCTGGTGCTGCTGCCTTTGTCATCGAGATTTAGCCCCACTTTTCTCATTGTTTATAATCTCCATGAATCTCGCAGTCCCAGGGAACTTGTAGGAATGGAAACTGAAGTAGGGTAGAGCTGACCCCAAGCTGTGGGCCCCAATGCTCTCCCAGGTCCCAGTGAGGAAGTGTCATCAGTCCCTTCGAGGACACGCTCGGTCTCCTCCTCCAGGCAGCAGCCCGGTCTGCTGACCGTGTCCCAGATGGCAGCACGTTGTCATGCTTGGGCTGTTTTCTGCTCTTCCAGAAGCCCAGCCTTCTGTCGAAAGCCCAGAACACCTGTCAGCTGTATTGTAAGGAGCCACCACGGAGCCTTGAACAGCAGCTGCAGGAACACAGGTGAGAGTCCCTTTGGCCAAAGAAGTCACTTTCTTTTGTGGAAGACTTAAGAATGCTGGGGCCTGGCCAGCATGGCTCAGTGGTTGAGCGTCAACCTATGAACCAGGAGGTCACGGTTCCATTCCCAGTCAGGGCACGTGCCCACGTTGTGGGCTCAGTCCCCAGTGGGGGCTTGCAGAAAGCAACCGATCAGTGATTCTCTCTCATCATTGATGTTTCTCTCTCTCCATCTCCCTTCCTCTCTGAAATCTATTAAAGAAATAAAAATATTGCTGGGTGTATCCATTCACCCTGGTCTTGCCTCTACTAGGAAAATCGGTGTTTTTTAATTATTTTTTAACCCTCAAGTATATAAAATGGGTTTGATGCATGAGCCAGAGTCCCAGACGTGACGGCTACCTGGTTGTGAGCCTGCGGGGAATCGCAGCCCTGAATGTGTTTTGTTTTCCTCTCCATCTCACATCCTCCCTTGCGGTGATTCCTGCCCCCGGCCACAGCCGCAGGAGCAGCGGGGCCCAGGAGGCACGGCCCTGCCCATCAGCCAAAGGCCCCGGGGAGGCCAGGGGTCCTCCCCCACCCCCACCCCTTTGCACTGCAGCTGGGAAGTCAGCCCCTCACCTCATAGGGAGAAAAACGTCAGTGTCTTAGAGAAAATGAGTTAGTGTTTACTGTCACACTGAGGTCAGTCGGAATTGAGGGACAAAAAGTAAGATTAGGTTGAAGAAAAGCGACACTCTGCTCCTACCCCCACTTCTTTTCTGCCACGGAAAGAGAAGTGAGCGGCTGAGGCTGGTGGCTGACGCTGCCTGGCGTTAAAATTGCTGTCACTGAGGAAGACTGAACATGCTTTCTCTGGGTTTTGCCATTGTAGGCTCCAGCAGAAGCGGCTCTTCCTCCAGAAGCAGTCTCAGCTGCAGGCATACTTCAACCAGATGCAGATAGCGGAGAGCTCATACCCACAGCCCCACCAGGAGGCCCCATCGCCGCCACCGCAGCCACCGCCCTTCAGCCTGACGCAGCCCCTGAGCCCCGTCCTGGCGGCCTCTGAGCAGATGCAGTACAGCGCCTTCCTCGGCCAGTACCCCGAGATGCCGCTGCGGCCCCTGCCCTCCGCGCCGGGCCCGCAGGCGCACCTGCAGCAGCCGCCGCCGCCCCCGCCGCCGCCCCCGCCGCCCCCACAGCAGCCGGGGGCCGCCGCGGCGTCCTTGCCGTTCTCCTACCAGACTTGCGAGCTGCCAGGTGCCATCTCCCCTGAGCCAGACTACCCCGCAGCCCGCCAGTACCCCCTGGACGGAGCCCAGCAGGGCGGTGGGACAGCGCCAGACTGTCCCAGGAGCTCGGGGCTGCCGGGCGACCCCTCCAGCTACGACCCGCTCGCCCTCTCCGAGTTCCCCGAACTCTTCGATTGTGAGATGCTGGAGGCCGTGGACCCGCAGCACAATGGCTACGTCCTGGTGAACTAGCCCCGGCCCGGAGGTGGGACCGTCCGTGTGAGAAGCACGTGTGTTTTCTCTATGTCAGCCTTTACAGTTAGAGCTTATTTTCTTCCTCTCCCGGAGGGGGAGGGCCAACTTGCCCAACTGGAATCGGAGGGCCCGGCTTGGTCCCTCTCGGCTTCCTGTGGCCCACGCTGGCACACGGCTGGCCGGGTGGAGCAAGCCCTCCCGGAGACACCGACAGATGATTCTGAGACATCAGACCTAGGTTTTACACAGCGACCCCGGCCATCCGGAGACGGTGAACAGGGAGCGTGGGCCGCTGTGGAGGGAAGAGGCAGCTTTTCACTGGCGCCCAGGAGCAGCTGTGGAAGGCACACCTGGAGACATAGGAATGTCGCATGGACTAAGGGAAGGCTGTGCTTTGTCGCTGGAGCGTAAGTGCTGAGCTGCTGGTGCACGCTGTCCCCAAGGCCATCGCCGCACACCGAGCGCTAGCTGTTCCGGGGCCACTGAAGACCAGCTGGCACCTCCCGGAGCAGCAGCGCCTCTTCAGAAGGCAGGGGTCACAGCCGCAGAGGGCTCCAGAGATGTCGCCTGGAGGACCCACAGGACCCACCACCGGGGCGAGGACCTCCAGGAGCCATCAGAGCAGGGCCCTGGGCCAGGAAGGCGGGGCTCCCCCAGATCTGTGGGGACTTCCGGTGGGGCAGTCGGCCTTTCGGGGACGGGGACAGGGACAGGGACAGGGACTGGGACACAGTGTCTCTTCAAATGTAGTAACTACTCGACTTCACACTATATTATATGTTGCTAGTAGTTTCCTGAGCTTTGTATATTTGGACAGGTTCATAGAGGACTAAGAAGTTTTAAGAACGAGGATGAACTTTTCTCTCCCATGTGTAGTAGTGCTGTGCCTTTTCCCGGATCATGCTTTAATTATTTCTTTCTGCAGAAACCAAGTTTCCATTCATGTCAATGCTAAATCCAAAGTCACTTCAGTTTGTTTTCCACTGTGTGGGAATCGCATTCTTCATTTCCTTAAAGTTTGACTTGTAATGAAACGTTAGAGTATTACAGCAATATTCAAACCACAGATGTGTCAGCCACGGAAGCAAATCATCTGCCAAACTCACTGTATTACTAGTAAAAACAGTTAATTCATCAAATAAGTAAGAAATAGATGCTACAGCCACTAACCGTGTAACGAGTCACCTGTCATTTGGGCAGTAACATCCACGCGTCACCAACTCAGTGTTACTTGCAGACTCGCTGCCATCCTGTCAGCGGGTGAATGCACCGGGCACAGGCTTGTTCCTTACGGCACCGCGCAGAGCCGCCACCCGAGCTGCGTCTGGGACACCTTCCCTCTTCGCGGTGAGGAGGAGCCGGAAGGCCCGGTCCTGTTCTGCCCCCAAGCGCCCAGCCCCTCCGGGTTGGTAACTTGAGTGGCCTTGTTCCCGGCTCCCCCGGGGCCCTTGGCGTGCGGATCGGGGCGGGCATTCTGGGAGGGCACCCAGGGAAAAGGGAAGGACGAATAATGTTCCTCCTAATGCTTAAGATTGATGATTTGGTTAAATATCATTTCATTTAAGAGATCCTTCTGTTAAGGTCTCTAATCTGTTTTAAGTCTTTGTAAATTATGCCAGTTATAAAACGGGGCTTAATTTGTTTAGACTGAAAGATGTTTTCCCAAAATTACTACCAAAGTGCTGTAATGTTTATGAAACTGAAATCCTTCCATACTGACCTTGGGGCTGCTTGTTTCAGTCACAGGAGTGGGGTTATGGGTGGGCAGAAACAGCTGCCCCAGCAAGGCCAGGACCCCGTTAGCCAGGCACCCAGGCTGTGCCAGGCCAGCACCCAGCGGTGGCCAGGCCCGTGGGGGACAGGCACCCACCTGGTGCCTAGCCTGAGCTGGCCTGCTGGGCTTGGGGTGTAAGTTCCTGTGTGTTTTTCTCGTGTATTTAAGCAGAAGTCAGTAAGTTCTGTAGCCCTCTGTGTTCACTGAAACAAGCTGGGGGGACTGGGCCTGTGCCCGTCGGAGTTTCCCAGCTGCCTGCTCAGTGTGCTCCTCAGCGGTGATTGGGGGGGGGGGGGCTCCAGCAGAGCGCCCCTCAGACACTCCGGGCCCTGGAAGGCTCCTCCCCACCGCCCGCTGCCCGGCTCCCGGCACTCGGCGGCGTCGGCAGCGGGTGCCCCATTGGATGGGCATCGTTGGCTTTGTTGGCGTGTGAACCTCGCTCCTCTGAAAAGACTTGGGGAGATGAATGTGAGGTAAAAATTTCATTCAGCAAACAGTGCAATATGTGTGGTACTTTATTTTTTGTTTTTGTCCTTTTTTAAATCCAGGTTTAGTCTCTATTTCGGGGAAATGCACTAATTCTGCAATGTCCACTTGGTAAGAATGTCTCTAGTTTGTACGTGCATCTGACATGCGGGGCTCAGCAAGGCAGACGGAGCGTGTCACGCGGGTGCGTGCTCCGGGCAGATTGCCCTGCCGCCTCGGCCCGCCAGGCTGCTGTGCCCTCTTGCTGCCAGGGGAACAGGGTCTCCTCACCAGCCTAAAGCATCTCTTCATGAGAAACATCTGGAGAAGAACTAGGAAAAGGGGACTCTAACGGGTCTGTTCTTATATGAACAAAACCCCTTCCTTTCTGAATCAGCTGCCTCCCAGGAAAGGAAGTGAGGGTCCCGTCCTTCCTGGGAAATGAAGAGCTGAGTGAGCAAGCCTGGTCCTGAGTTGGTTGGTGAGGGCCCGGCGCCCTCCAACACCGGCCTCGGCCCACACTGATCAATGCCTGAAAGTGGGCGCCGAGAGGAAAGTCTGCCATTGGGTTGGCAAGAGGGTGTACTCTCAGCGGGAGAGTGACTGGATGGCCCGGGGGTCCAGGTGTGCGGCAGCCAGAGCAGCCTCTGGTTAGGGGCAGGCCGTCAGACGCGTGGTGACCCCTGTTCACAGTTCTCCGATGGTAGCTGGACAGGCCCCGTCCTCACTCACAGCCACGAAACCAAAGCTGCCGGAGGCCTGGTGGCTGTGAGGGCGCAGAGCTCACCAGAGGCGGAGCCAAGACAAGCTATTGGGCTTTCTGGCTTCTCGCTCCATGTCCTTTCCCATCATCAACAACAGCTGACGCTGGGTGAGCAAACAGCCCGTGTCCCAAGCCCCAGGGGCTAAGCACTGGGTGGGTGTGACATCCCCCCGGGCCCGTTCTCCCCTCCGCAGCCGCCTGGCTCAGAGGGAGAGGCCCTCCGAGTGAGGCTGAGGAGAGTGGCCCCACGGCTCTGCCTGCAGCCCTGCGAACTAACGTCAGAAGTGCAGGTTCACATTAAAGTCGTCTGGTTTCTCCCGGTTACACCTTAGGTCATTTCCCACAGGAGTATGCGCTGGGACGCCTTTCCCCGATTGCCAAGGGGCCAGACGGCACAGCCGCAGCCGCCCTGCTGGCCGGTAGACTCGGCCCCGGAATCTGACCTCCCCTGGGCCCCAGGAGGGTGGCACTGCTTTACAGTTAAGGTACATCAAGTAAAAGTGCTGATTAGACACTTTTGTGATTAAAATAACATACTTTGATACTTTGTCTTTTCAAAAGCAATGTGGGTAGGTAGAGGGGAGCTTTAAAAATAAAATGGCCTGGCCAGTGTGGCTGGATCCCCAGTGTGGCGGGTGCAGGAGGCAGACAATCAATGGTTCTCTCTCATCATTGATGTTGCTCTAGCTCTCCCTTCCTCCCTGAGATCAATTCAAAAAAATAAAAATAGAAGAATAACATCCCAGGAAATATGACCGCAGGTTGGAATGACATTCACATTTGCAAATACCGATCACTGGGGCCCGCCATGGGCTGTGATGCCGTCTGGCCAGACTTTCTCAGTCAGGGATATGGGTGTGGTGATACCTGCCCACCACTGATGGAAAGAGAAATCGCCTCCACCAATCCCTGAAGGGAAAGTGAACAGACAAGAAAGGAAGTTGGCTTCCTTTGGGGGCTGCAATTTCAGAAATAAACGTCATACAGAGATAATTGCACTTTGTGGGAAGGGCAGCACGATTCACTTATTTCTGAGGGAGGTTTGGTCTGTGAGTAATTTTGATAAAATTAATCTAATTGTAGTTATTTTTAATGTGTGATTTTTTTTAAAATGACTAAGAAATAAATGGTGAGTTCAACAGCTTTGGTATTTTGAGTGCAAATCATAATAGCTTCAATGTGAAAAAGTAAAAAAAAAAAAAAATGTAACTGTCACTCAATGTTAGAAAATAGCCTAAAATGCAGTTTAATAAATGATCTTTGTATGAAACATTAATTTAAATGGGGTAATTTTCTGCAAGGAAAAATAATACAGTTTTTACATTTCCAACACTCTTGAATTAAATAAAAACAACTTGTTTTCTAAGAGCCTGGATGGTGAGTGTCAGGCCAGTGAGCTAGGACTTCACCGGCCAGCCTGGGGTGGGTTTTCTGAGAGTGTGGGGGTGGCCGTGCGCCCTGACCTCTGGTGCTCATTTCAGGCTGCAGCAAAGGACATGGATAGTATGTTCTCATTGACGTCAGCAGGGTAAGCAATACCGGGCTCCGAAGTGGCCCGCACACACGTCTGCCTCTGCAGAACGCTGACAGCGAGCTGGCCGCAGCCGGCACGCGGACGGGCAGGCGCGGTGGGGCTGGTGCTCCGGGCTGACCGAGAGTGCCCGGCGAGGGCCGTGCAGCAGGACAAGCAAGCTGCAGGGCCGGGCTGGGGACAAAGCGCCAGAAAGACCACTGCTAACTCACGGCAGCAGATCTGTGTCTGCGCCTGCGAAAGGCCTCGACGCACACACTGGAAGTCAACCTGGGACAGGCACCCGCTCAGTGCCCTCAGGTGCTGGGAGAATCCACCTGCCAAGGCATTTGAAGCCGCTCATATGCTTGAGACTTGGTTTAGTGCCAGCCCTGAGGGAAAGGGAGGTATTAAGTCCTACCTTCTGACAGCAAATTCAATTGAGATTTGGTTTCACTCAGACCATTCCAGTTGAACCCATGCTATAGAACTGAGTTCCCAATCCAGGGTCACCTGCCGGCTGCGGGTGGGGCAGGAGGGGAGCTGAGCTGTCTCCATGGACTTGTTCTGCTGGCCTAGTGCTGCTCAAAGGCCCCAGTTCTGCACTGCCCCCAAACGGCTGTTACCCAAGAACTCCATGAATTTCAAGTGCACTCTTGTTTTTTTAAAGAAAGCACTTGATTTCAGCAATGGTGTTTTGCAAACGTTCCCCTTTCCCACCAAATTTCTCCATCATCTCTGTGTTGCCAAAAACAACCCCAGTGCACAGGGTACAGGCAAAAACAACAGGCCTGCCAGCAGAGAGCAGCCAGAACTTCAGCAGCCATCAGGCCCCTGTCCTCCCCTGCCCCAGAACCTACTGCAGTTCCCGGTCTCCGAGAGCCAGAGGCTCCGCGCAGCGTGGGGAGGGGCTGGCTGGAGGCCCAGTGCTGATGGTGCCCACACTCCCAAAGGAAGGCAGCACCGGTGCCCCTCTGAGCCAGGCAGGTAGCAGCAGGGCCCCGGCCTCTGTTGGCCATCTGCTCTTCTCCACCCCATTAGGGTTTCCGAGTGTGTGTTTTGTTTTGTTTTGGGGGTTTTTTGGTGGTTTTTTTTTCTAATATATTTTATTGATTTCAGAGAGGAAAGGAGAGGGAGAGATAGAAACATCAATGATGAAAATCATTGATCGGCTGCCTCCTGCACGCCCCCTACTGAGGACCAAGCCTACAACCTGGGCATGTGCCCTTGACCAGAATCAAACCTGGGACCCTTCAGTCCATAGGTCAACGCTCTATCCACCGAGCTAAACCAGCCAGGGCACATGATTTTTTTATTGATTTAGTGAGAGAGAGGGGATGGGAAAGAAATGTCGGTTTGTTGTTCCACTTATTTCTGCACTCATCAGCTGCTCCTTGTGTGTGCCTGACCAGGGATTGAACCCACACCCTCGGAGTATTGGGCTAATGCTCTAACCAACTGACCTACCCGGCCAGGACACACCATTAGTTCTTAAATTGAGGTTTCACAGATCCCTCTTGATATGCTGGTGGAAGCTTTGGCCCCTCTTCCCAAGAAACAGGCATCTAGAAGCAACTCTGGACAGATATTTTCAGGGGAGGAGTTGATTCCTGCACCCATCAGGCCCCTTCATGGACCCCAAGCTATGGTGTCTTCAAGCCCTGACTTAGAAGAACACCAGTGTCTCCACCTGCAGCCCCGCACCCTTTTCAGTTACTGGGTTCTTGGCGGGCCCTCCCTGCTGAGTGTGCCAGCCTCCCAGGCACCCAGGTGAGGGAGGGAGGCCCCTGCTCTGCCTGCAGCCCCAGGACACCGTGGAGGAGTCCTGAGCTTTATGCACGGAGCTAGGTGCCATGTGGCTACCAAATCAGTCACCTGCACAGGCTGCAGCTGCTCTGCCCTTCCCGTTTCAGCCCCAGCCAATGACGGCAATTCACAGCAATGACCAGGCTGAGCAGCTCTGAAGGAGAGAGTTGCGGAGGGGGGCGCGGGGGGTTGTGTTACTGTGCAGGGCTCATACTTTGCAATGACCCTTGGGAAACCGATGTGAGTCATGATGAAGTGAACGCACTGGCCCCTCATCTCAGACACTAGCCATCACGGGCCTATCTGCCCACACCCTGGGAAGCTACAACCACAGATCACTGAGACCAGCCCCGAAAGCCTGGCCAGGCAGTGGGGAGCTTGCTACGTGCCCCCAGCCACTCAGCTCTCGCTCCTCCTGCCACTATGCCCCAGCCCACCGGGCAGCTGAACTCCTGGGCCTGTAGCTGCAAATCCCCCTCGGCAGTGTCAACACCGCCTTTTGTCTACGTTTCCAGGGGACTTTCCTAGGCACGCCTGACTCAGCGGGTCTGAATGGGGCAGAGTGGGTGCAGGGCTAAACCACCAAGCAAGGCGCCAGGACAGGGGAAGGGAGGAGGACGCAGCACCCTGGGAAGCAACTCCCCTGCCGGCAGCTGTCCCCGAGACCTGGCCTGGCAGAAGCTCCGAAAACCCAGGCCCACAGCGAGGCACTGGGGAGTCAGCCTCTCGGAGGGAGGAGGGAGTTGCTCAACACACCAGGCAGGCTTTGACAGCTTCTGACCCCATCTCCCTAACTCCCCAGAGAAAAGGGGGGATGATGGGGCCAGAGATGCCCAGAGGAGGCCTGAGAACACCGACGCTCGGGATAAGTCCTTGACCAGGTCAGGGCCAGCGGCACAGCTGGGGCGCGGGAGGGAGCTGAGCTGAGGAAGGCCCAGCCCCACCTGGCGGCGCCGCATGGGAGGACCCTGCGTTCACAGCCACGGCCCACTCCAGGCTGAGACCACTAGACCTGCCCTTTGGTCCCTGTGCCCGCAGTGGGGGCCGGGGGAGGAGCCCAGGAATGAAAGGGCGGGGCAAGGAGGGCCTAGAACTGGGCCCAGCTTCCCCAGCACAGCCCCTGGGGCAGCCACCTGGCCAGAAAGTGCCTCCAGGCGGGGTGGTGCCTACCCATTCTCCGCACAGGCCTAGGCAGTGAAGAACCTCTGAGTCCTCAGCCTCTGGCACCTCTCCCAGCCCTGCCACTGACCTGGGCAAATCACTGCAGAGCCTCGCTATCCCCCCTAACTTGGAAACAGCCTGGCTGACTTAATCCCAGGTTTACCCTAATTTTCAAATGCAGCTGGCACAGCACGCCTCTACACAGACAGCGCCGGGGCCCCGCACCTTGATGGCCTCCTACCTGCCTGCCTTTCTGTAACCGTAACTGCTCCAACCCTGCACAGCGCCTGCTGCTTAGTGCCTGCGAATCTCCTCCCTCATTAAGAGTGGCCGTCCTACACCGGTTTGGCTCAGTGGATAGAACGTCAGCCTGCGGACTGAAAGGTCCCAGGTTCAATTCCGGTCAAGGGCATGTACATTGGTCGCAGGCACATCCCCAGTAGGGGGTGTGCAGGAGGCAGCTTGACGATGTATCTCTCTCATCAGTGTTTCTAGCTCTCTATCTCTCTCCCTTCCTCTCTGTGAAAAATCAATAAAATATATTTAAAAAAAAAAAAGTGGCCGTCCTAACCTGAACCCAGCTCCAGGTTAAGGACAAGAACTTTGCCTGAGATTTCTTCATTTTCGGTGACGAATTCTGGGCAGCACTAGCCATGGGCACCTAGAAAGAGGCCTTGTTCATGAGCCTCCAGCTTTTCCGCCAAGCTCGTGGGTGAGGGGTGAAAGGGCCTGGGGGGGAGGGGGTCCTCTCTCTGCGCAGCAAGTGGAGGCTGGAGCCCGAGGCACTGCTCCACTGGCCACGGTGCTCAGCCTGACCTCCCTGGGCTCTGATGTGTTGTCAGGCCTCCATTCGCTTGGACTCAGGCCGCTTGGAGTCTTCCTGGGTTCAGAGAACTAACCCTCTGGCCCTGCACAGCCAAGCTCCTTAGAATTGCCCGGGAGACCCTTGGGCAGCACCTGCCCCCCCAGCCGCTCTCCAGAGAGACAAGGAAAGGACAAGCAGTTGCTCCTCCCCCACAAAGCTGGTTCCAGCAGAATGGCTCCCCCCCAACCCCACCCCCAGCCCCCAGGCTTCTGGAGGCACCTTGCTCAGCCAGCGCTAGCCTAGAGACGGAGGACGGATGCCAAGAGGCAGAGGCCAGCGGTCCCGTGGGCCGCAGGGATTTTCTGAGTTTGGGGGAAATGAGGAAAACTGGAAAAATTGGAAGTAGAAACAAGGGTAGAAAGAGCGAGGTGTGCAGAAGGCAAGAACTCCATGGAGACTCGGGTGCGGGGCTGGGCCGGCCAGGGTCTGTGCGGACACTGTCCCAACGGAGAGGAGGAGGAGGGCGGACTCTGAAGTGGGCCTGTGCCCATTACTTATGGGCGCGTCACTGGAGATCCGTCTCCAAACCTGGGCTCGGCCTGGAGACCGAATGTCCCCCACGGCTGCTCCTTCCTGCAATAACAAGGCTGACATCACCGTTGTCAGGGAAATGGTGTTTTGATTAAAATCATGTGACAGCTCTTTCGTGATTCAATAAACAAATTGTCTGTTAACCCTCCTGACAGAGCCCCCAGCGGCTGTCACCAGTGAGCGGCCTGCGGGCTGTCCAGGGGCAGCCCCACCTGCCCGGGCAGGACAGACGAGGGGTGCGAGGTGGCCGCAGTGCCCGGCGGGTCTCGCCTGGAAGGCAGGTGCCCCATCAGAGCACAGCCGGCTCTGCAGACCCCGAGGCCCGGCCTCCGAGGGACCAGAGAGGCGCCTTTCACCAAAGGAACCGGCTCCTGCCCCTCAGGCCACTCCCTCTCGGAGCCGGAGGCAGGCCCAGCCCTGGCAGGATGATGGCTCCCACGTGGGCCCAAACCAGCCAGGAGCTGGGAGAGCTGCTAGGGTTCCGAGCAGCCAGCATTCACTCTGACCCCTTCTGGGCAGTCGGGCGTGTTTGTTGTGCACCCCGGACAGCGAGTGAGTGAGGGGTTAAGAACAATTTCTGGTTTGTAATTGGATGACTTCCTGGATCACTCACTTGGCCGCTGGCCCCTGACATGCCTGGCAACAGCAAACACCCTTTCTGTCTCACCCGAGTCATTTTCTTGAAGAGAAACAAGTGCAGGGAAGCTCTCAGTGTGGCGGAGCAGGGCTTTCCGGGCTGAATGTACCGCACACTCACCGGCCGGGCACTGCTGGGCCTGCCCTCCCCCACCCCGTGGACAGGCCGGGGTGAGGGTCGCACATGTGCACAGCCACTAACCCGACAACTGGCGCTGGCAGCACCTGCGCCTGGAGGGGTGAGAATTAGGTGGGACTGTGCCAAGCGCTTGACAAGGTGCCTGCTCACAGTTCTGGAGGCTCCAGGCATGGCTGCTAACACTCTTTCCACAGCTTGTGGCTCTCACAGGGCCACCTACAGACCTGAGCAAGCCTGCCAGACCATGCTCAGATCCGGGGCAGACCTCACATTTAATGCCATCCAATTACAGCTGACCCTGCATTTGTAGAGAAAAAAAACCTCCTTTCTTAAATCTGAGGTGTAGACCTAAAAACTATTATTCCTGCGCCTTCCAATGTGTCTCCCCACGGCCAGCTCCGTGGCTGGAGGCTGACCCTCAGGCTCCTGCCGGCCAGGGGCTGGCTGCGGCTGAGCGGGTCCCCGCACTTCTTCCCGGGCCAGGGGGGGGGGGGGGGCCTGAGCAGGGATGGCGGGCGCAGCACCACAGAGCCGGACACTCCAGGCGGAGCACAGCAGCTCTGAGCCTGGACAACAGGAGCATCCTCACGGCCTCTGTTTGCACAAAGTAAAGCCATGGACATTTGGAAGGCGAACTCTTTGAGGTCAAAGTCACCACCAAGCAAGCCCACTGCACTGAGATGCCAGCCATCTTCCATGTCACCTAAGCGCAGCCTGGCTTACGCGAGGGCGGCAAGCCCCGGTGCTGCTCTCTGAACCCGCCTGTCTTACTCACTCTCCTAACCAGCAGCCAGGGCAGTGGCCGCACCGTCTTGACTGAGCACTCACTCCTCTGGGGCATCACAGGGGCTTGTCACACAGGAAATGGACAGGATGGTGTCTTCCTTGAGCAGAAATTACTCCCCCGGAGGAACTGCAGCAAATAAGAAGGGTCTCTGGTCTGTGAGGTGAGGGGGAGTAGCCATTAGCCATCTCCATAAGCACCCAGACCAAACCACCCTCTGGCCTCTGCAGGGGCCTCGCTGGTGCTGACCAGGTGGGGAGAGAAGCCGCCGGAGCGAGTCCACGCCATCCCTCAGAAAGCATGCCCAGAACAAAGGACAAGAAACAGGGCAGCAGGCTTAAAACACAGGGGAGGCAAAAGTAGACCTAGAGTCGTGAGTACATGAAACAGTTTATTCTTGTATTATTACTAGAGGTCCAGTGTACAAAATTTGTGCGGGGGGAGCCCATCCTGTACCCTCTTGAAATCCGGGACCCCTTGGGTAGGGTCCCGAACCCTGGCAGGCAATAAGGGCCTAATGTGGCTTTCCTTCCCATAGCTGCCGAGCCCCTGCCTCAGCCACTGTGTGGGGCCCTGTCCCCCTGACCCCCCCCCCCCAATTGGTCACCTCCCTCTGCAGATGACAGGCATGGGGTGCGATGGCTTGGGCTTCCCTCTGCAGGGCGATCGCTGGCCAGCCCTGCACACCCGCCATAGCATCGCTGGCCAGGGGCCTGAGCCTCCCTCTGTGGGGTGATCGACTGCAGGGGTGGGGGGTGTTTTCAATCGTCCCACAGAGGGAAGCACTGCCCACCTGCCATAGCACCGCCCGCCTGGTGGCTTGGGCCTCCCCCTCTGGGCAATCGTGGGGTGATGGTGGGAAGCGCCCCAACCAATCACATGGTACCCACCTTGGCTGGCTTGGCACCAGTGCGTGTCATAGCATGGTTGTTCTGCTATCCTATCAATTTGCATATTAAGCTTTTATTATTGTAGGTAGCATTTCCCTTGTCCACTTGTTCAATGAGGTTACCATTCTCTGCTCGCCATTTTTGGACCACTCAGATACTCAACATCTTCTCTTTGCAGAAAGCAGTAAGATTTTGGCCCCAAGAGTCTTCCTTTCTTGTACTCCACGGAGTAGCTTTTTCTTTTTGAGCTCATTTCTAGGGGTAAAAAAAGGGAATTGCGCTATCAAGGTGGGGGGAGGGGGATCACGTAAAATGACACAGGGGGGATCAGAGGGGGAAATTAAAATGGCACAGGAGAATCAGAGGGGGGATTACCATTTAGTAACCCCTTTTGATCCTCCTGTGTCATTTTGATTGTCCCCTCTGATCCTCCTGTGTCATTTTATTGCCCCCTCTGATCCTCCTGTGTCATTTTAAGTGATCCCCCTTCCCCCACCCCTGTGCCACTGAACACCTTCACCAGACATCCTCCCTACCCCTTTATCCAACATTTACCCCCTGGGGCCTGCCTGGGGACTGTCACTGGGCTTGCTGGGGCCTGGATCTGGGCTGGAGCAGGGTCTGCCACTGACTGAGAACCTTCAGTCATCATGAAGGCGGCCGCGAGCATCAGGTAGTGTCACCAGAGACAGACTAGCACTCACCACCTTTGCCACGTCTTGTCTGCTCTAATCCTCCAGTTCTACATGCATCTGCGAAAGTCTCCTCCTCTCTCCCGCCCCATGCTCACCGCTCACTCTGACCTCTGCTCCGCCTCCACACAGCAGTGAAGTCAGGACTCCACATAATGTCACTGGTTGCTAGATGCCAGTCGGGGTGGCCCTAGCGACCAGTTTACAGTAAATTAATTTTCATTCTGAGACAGACCCTGGGGGTCTTATTTTCGGGGGGGATGCCTTGTATTTCACTCAGAAGGAAACCTGTAAGTAGGTCTTATTTTCGGAGGATGTTTTATTTTCGGGGAAACACTGTAGATGGTATTTTTCATACAAACAATGGTACACCTACTCTTGCCCCCCCTGTATATGCTCTTGGCCCTAAAAACGTTGCTCTCTCCTCCGGGACGGAGTTCTCCCTCGCTGCTGTAGCAGCAGGCCCCGCCGACGGCCCTCTACCCGCACCTACTAGTAAGCCCCTGGGAGGGGAGGCCTCCGGCCAGGGTGTCTGTGCGCTCACCTTCCTGGTGTCCTCTCCAGGCCTCTGGGGTCTCAGGAAGTCCTTGTCACTCCTTCACGGGGAAAATCTGGCTTCCCCACCCTGTGGGCCACCACTAGAGACAGACAGCAGCACAGAAACTGTCCCTGGACAGGTGTGTCCTGCTTAGGCCCGGTGCTTCACAGCCAGTTACCCTCCGTGGCTCTGGTGTGGCGGTTGGGGCACATCGCCTCTGTGCGGAGGAGGTGGCTGACCCCGGGACCTCATGAAGGTGCTTTTCCTCCAGAGGCACCAAGAGCAGCCCACCAGCCTCAAGTGCTGGCTCCATTGAGGACTGACAGCACCGTCAGAAAGCTCTGCAGAAAGAAGCGGCTTGGCTTTCCTACCCAATGAGGAACTAACTCCCCATCCTCCACATTTCCCTCTAAACTGAACACTGTGTCACTTCCTGGACACAGCAGGCTCATGGGAGGACAGAGGGGCTATTTTGGGTACAAAAAAAAAAAAAAAAAAAAGATTGGAGACTCATGAGTGAACAGGAGAGAGGCGCAAGGAAATGGCTGGAAACAGGACAGGAGAATCCGAGGGAACGATTATTTAAGAGCAGACCAGTCAGTCACTAGGCCTGCTAACAAGATAGTTCCTCTCGCTTGTGTCACACCCAAGCAGCCAACAGGAGGCTGTAAGCCAGGAGCTTCAAAATGAAAAAAGGTCAGAGGAACTGAAGTCAAAGGCAAAGGGTAGGACAAGCACCCAACTTGTTGTGGCCACCCGGCCCTGCCCTCTGTGGCTTCCACAGAAAAGCACACAGAGCGACAAATGCCTGAAGAGCATTCCCATAGCGAACGGCGGGGTCCGGTGGCATTCTCCTTCCCCTGGCAGTCTGCGCACTATCCGGAAGGCCTGGCAGCTCAGAGTAGACTGCTGCCTACTTTGAATCAGGACAAGTTGTCCAGCAAAGACCCCAACCCAAGGCATCACAGTGGTCAGGCTGTGGTGGTTCCATGAGCTGAGGGCTATGTCAACAAGGCCTTGTCAGAAACCACACATGAACCAGCTTATTCTCATGAACACCACGCATCTTCAGGTTCACGCCCACTTGGCAGCACAGAGAAATAAGGCATGGTCTCTCCGATCTGTGAGGAGTGAATCCCACACAAATGGGAGAGAAACACTGAGGTGAATTCCATTGTTGAGGAGACATTTTTATTGACATAGGTTTGTATGTTTGTCTCTACTTCCCTTTCCTAATGGACCAAACAACTGATATGAACTGCCTGAAATGAAAAAATTACAGTGATCTATGTTGGAGGTGACTGCATCAATCCAAATGGAACTGTTGCCTAAGACAGGGGACTGGAGAAGGGTCACATAAAGCTAACTTCTTCAAAGCAGTAAGGTCCTTTCATCTGTCAATGGGAGAATGAGATGCAGTCTGATAGCTTTGATGACTTGTTCCATAAACACAACACATCAGAGGATTTTAAAAATTCACTGAACACATTTTTATTGAGTACCTATTACGTAGACCAGATACTGATCTGGGCGCTGGCGATACAGCAGACAAAAATCCCTGCCCTTACTGAGCTCCTGAGCTTACATTATAGTGAAAGCAAGATAACCTGTGGAGAAAATGACCAGGTTAGCACACACACACACAAAAAGACGACTCTGAGCAGTAACAAAAAGGATTCCCTACCGATTAAGTCAGGAAGACACAGTGAAGCCCCTACGAAGTCATCTAGAAAGGCCGGCCCTGCTGAGCTCCCTGACCCACGTCTGAAAAGGCAAAGGGCTCCCCTTTGCTATGGCCTAGGGTAGAGGTCAATGCAGAGAACTCCCAGGGGGCACACAGGGCATTTAAAAGTCTATCCAAAACCAAGGACATTTCCAACCAACCAGATTTCCAACCAAAGAATAAAGCAATGGTTGTACAAATTTGTTTCAAGAATGAAGACTACAGCCTCTGAAAAATGAAATTCAGTGAAGAATAAACATTACCTATAGGTAATAATAAAAAGAACCATGAAACTAAAATTAAAATGTTTACAGCATAATAGTTTAAGATATAAAATGAGACTGTACAAAAGATTTTTGCTTAGGAAAAATATTTAATTCTTAGCCCAAAAAGTAATAAAATAGAAAGTTACTGTAAGATAATATGACAATTTTAAATGCAGGCAATTTCTGATTCAAAATGTTCTGTTTTTCTACGGTAAGACAAACTTGAAAGTAATTCGCTCAAACTTGGTTTTCAAAAAACAGAATAGGATGCACTGGGTTTAGAAGAGATTGTGAATAAAAGAAATAATTCCAAAACCAAAATGAAACAAGCAAACTACCTAGCAAGATGCACTGAGAAAAATAAACTACAATAAAACCTCATTAGCATTCATCAGGGACAAGGTGAGTCTGAATAGGTGACAATGTAAATAAATTTGTATGGAATATATTTAAATTCTCCATGAAATACAAAAGTATATATTTCAGGGATAAAAACTAAATTAAATATATATTCAAAAAAAGCGGGGGTTCATAAAAATCCTCATGAAAAGTATTTTAATATAATTGAAAAGTGATTAGTAATCGGTGTACTAACTGGCAAAAGGGTATTTTTTTAAAAGAGCTTTAAAATAGTTCAGATCCAATAGGCTACCTTACAAAACCCTTCCTTTAGCTTAACTAGTTACCTTAAGTTCTCAGAAAAATTAATGAGGTTTTACTTTAAAAGCAGAAAAACAAAGTTTTCAAATGATGATTCCAGCATCATCCACACCAAAATAGTAGTAATGAATTTTAATTTGGAAAGCCATAGCAAGGACCAGATGTTAACTTTAGCTGGAAGCAGAATGAGGTTAAGTGCAGGAAATCCTCACAGTATTATTATACCAGTCATTCCTTTTCTCATTAGAATTTCAAAACTGCAATCTTACAAGGACACGGTAGAACTACTGCTTATTTGGAGGCACTAAATTTTAAGTTTCTCAGCAGGAGAGAGAGAAGTATTTTGAACACAGTGCTATAAGCTGTGGAAATTCAGTTAAGTTTTAACATCACACATTAGCAGCAATAAATCTATCTTATCTGCACATCAGGTTTCTGAGTGACATGATTACAGTCAAAATAAGGTAAGGAAAAACCAGAACAAACACCACATGAACTCTGAGCTTCCACATTCCCCTTTCGTGTAAGACACTGACGCGGACCATCATTATCCAGGAAAATGTGGCTTTCACTAGTTAAATCTTGATGTGTCTCCCAAACAGAGGGTTTATAACATGTTATTCTAAACCATGTACATTTAACTTTGGAATGCTGGACAGACACGCAGATATAAGTAGATGCCAAGAGAATCACTCCACTGCATGTCTGGGTTCGAACCCATCCAGCCCTCGTCAGATGGTGAACTGCCGGCCCGCCGGGACGGCGAGGGTGCAGGAGCCCAGATTGTGCCCAATAAATCCCTTGAGACAATCAAGAAACGACTGTACCAAGTGTCAGGACTGGTCACAAACAAAAAGAATGGTGTATAATTATCCAAAGAGGAAGACAAAAGATTGTTTTACAAACAATCTCTTTTCATCTTTAGAAAGAATCAAGTCACTGAAATTTGATTTCTTGAAGCCGTTGCCATTTGGTTGGATGAGGTCTTGAAGGTTTTCCGTTTTTTTCCTCCACCAGTTTAAGAACACATTGACTAGAAATCTGTGTTAAGAATTTAGTACAGTCTTTTCCCTCCTGTTCCTCATCAGGCCAACGCAAGCACTAGAAAATTCCAAACAGAATCAAGTTAGTGGCACAGAAAGTTCATGAACTGCCTATGTGACTACTGAGCACGACCACAGTGATCAAAACGCAGGGGACTATGAACTTCTCACTGTGGTCAGTTTCTCTACTCTGTCAGGCTAATTAAAGTTAAACTTTAAAAATTGATTAAAATCCAAACAAACTATTCTTACTAGTGAAAACCACATTCCTACCCCACCCCCAGATGGGACTGAGGAATGGCCTGCTCAGTGGTGAGCCACGAAGGGAATAAGCATTCCAGGCACTCAACACCCTCCCATCTCCCACATGCTTATCGCCTTGCCCACTTAACGTCGCTTACACCCTGTCAACCAAAGCCAAAGCTGCAAGGCAGACAACAGAAGGACATACCACTTATAGCTTCCTGTGCAAAGTATTTGACATCCATGTCTTCATCCTGGCCTAACTTCTGCAGCACCGGTTTAACTTCCTCCTGCAAAGCACTGAAATCCAACAGTATTGTCTGTGAAAGGCAGTCTTCTAGGTCAGAAAAAATGTTTTATGGTACCGTATTTGCCGGCGTATAAGACGACCCTTTGGCCCTGAAAAATATGCCTCTAAGTGGGGGGTAGTCTTATACGGAGAGTATATAACAAACTCTGTATTTTTAGTGGAAATGTTAGGGGGTCGTCTTATACGCCCAGTCGTCTTATACACCGGCAAATATGTATTTTTCAGGGCCAAAAAATCGTCTTATACGCCGGCAAATACGGTATATATGGGTTTTTTTGTGTTTTTTTTTTCCCAACCCCCTCCCCATGGTATATATGTTTGAAGGCAATTTTTTAAAAAAAAAAATCCTCATCCAAGGATATTTTTCTATTGATTTTTTGAGAGGGAAAGACAAAGAGAAACATCAATGCAAGAGAAATGCATCAACTAGTTGCTTCCTGCATGTGCCTCAACCAAGGTCTGGGCCGGGGAGGACCCTGCAACCGAAGTACATGCCCTGACCGACATCAAACCCGGGACCCTTTGATTTATAGGTTGATGCTCTATCCAGTGAGCCAAAGCAGCTAGGGCTCAAAGGCAATTTTTAAAGTTTAAAATTAAAAAATATTTTAAAATACCTATAAGTTTGACAAGTACTAAATTGTATCTAAAGTTACCTAAAGCAATCATATTATAGTGCAAAAAATTAAAATTTAAAAGCTATCAAGACTACATTTAAAAATTTTTCAAAAGCCTCCTAACATTTAAATTAAAAAGGGGGTGGGGGTGTAGAAGAGTATCATGTTAGGAAAAATATCCTGTAAGTAAATTACATCTAGAAAATTCATACTTTAGAAAATTATAATGCAAGACACCCATGAAAAACACACATGGTGTCAAAACAAGCCAGAGGAAAATCATTTGGGCAAAAAATGAAAAAGGACCCCAAGTCAAATTTATAAAAAATATTCATTTGTTAACTTTTGGTCAAGAATATGTATATTTTCAGAAAACAATTCCAAGACCATATGGATTCTGGCAACAGAGAGGAATTGACAGGACTACTCTAGCCATGAAGACAGAGAGAAGTCCAGAGATGGAAGACGCTGACGATGCCTTGCCATACTAGCTGACAGAAGCTGTGCATCTCTGCAGGTTACTCAGAACCAAACCAGAGAGGATCAGACCTGCATTACCACCATTTGTCCACGATTCAGAACTGAAATATCATTGCTGACATGTACACATAAGGAACTGTTTGACATTGAAATTGGGTCTCCAAAGAACTGTTGGCCCAGAAAGAAACTCACTACAGACTGATTCATTTGCCTTTCAGCATAACCATTATTGCTTGTCTCATTTTCGGTTCATATAAATGTATTTCTAGTAGCACATGATCTCACTCATCTAGGGGAAATGATGAACAACATAGTCTGATGAACAAGAACAGACCCAGAGACAAGGAGGTATGGATTAGACTGTTGGACTTTAAAGGAAGGGTAGGGGAAGGTGGGGATAAAGAGAAGTGTCCAACCAAAGGACTTGTGTCCATACATATGAGCCTAACCATTGGTCAAGGACAACAGGGGGGTTGGGGCATGCGTGGGGAGGGATGGGGAATGGAATGGGGGGATGAGGACAAATAAGTGATACCTTAGTGAATAAAGAAATTAAAATAAATAAAGGTCTCAGCAGAAGTAGCTTCAGACAATGATCTCCACATATATGAATTAAATATAAAAGAGTGGATGCCTGCAAAAATGGTTATTTTTTATTTTCTTTAAACAAACCCACACTTTAGGTAGTGAAAATCACCGAATTTATTTTTAGCCATTACTCCCCACTATCATGTAAAAATTTTAATCTACTTTTAAAATAAGAATAATATTAAAATCTTACTCAGTATCTAGAATTGGTCCAATTTTCTGTAGAGATTTGGCCACATTGAAACGGACGTTCGCCACTTGGTCTCCTGCCATTTTCAATACGATGGGCAGCATCTGCTTAGTAGTTATTTCCTGACCACAGGCTTCAGACAGTACCTAGAAAACATTTTTATTTGTAAAACATCCCCAAACCTAAGGAGAAAAGTTAATGCTTAGTAAAAAACTAACTGACCAACAGGAAAATGTTTCTAGTGAGCACTAAAAGAGGAATATAAAGTAGGATTCAAAAAACCCAGAATTAGAGCAGAATTCACAACTGACTTCACTACTACAGATTTTAACATGAATTGAAAGCTGACCTTTTTTTCTCTCAACTCTTAACTATCTAAAGAAATCAATAGGAAATGCATTCCAAATAGAAGACTATATACTCAGAATTCAGGAACACAATGTGGAATAACTGCTTTAACACATGAGTTTAGCAATAATAGCTGTGTAATACTTACATTAATGCAGAATAAGGTGGTCATTCTATGCAAATAATTAGGGTCGTTTGCCATTACTAACACTTTGGGAACAATGGTATTCTGGGCCCACTCTGTACCAAACTTCTGAACTAGTTTCATGAGGTTGTTGGTGGCAGCTTCACGAATGGCATACACTGCAGGAGGGAAAAACAAATGCTGTTCACAGGGCAGCACAACCTAGTTTCCTTATGACATCAGCGAAGGTGGGCCAAAAGTGAGATTCTGCGCACACACACACGCCAAAGTCAGCCATGCTGCAGTGGCACGTGCTCAGCTACTACTCACAAATACACTGATTTGGTTTTTATCACAGTTTCAAAATGTGTGATATGTCCAAGGAAAAGAAGGTAGGAGCTCATAACAGGCATCACTAATTCATTAACAAATGTCAGTGCCTATATATACTATGTGTTACAGGAAAAAATACATATACCTCTCCTCAAGAGCATACACTTAGAAAAACAAAAGCTACCATTCTCCAAGTAGTCACATGGCATAAGATTGATTATAATAAAGTGTGAAATTGTGTAGTAAAGATCGGGAGAGTGTAGCAGTTGAGAAGAGAGAACAGGAAGGTCTAAAAAGGCTTTGTACTGGGTCTCAAAGATTAGAGAGGATTTGTGTAAGTAAAGAGAAGAGATGGCAATTCCTGGAAATGGTAAAAAAAAAAAAAAAAAAAAAAAATTTACCAGGACATCTGGGCAAAATGAGGCTGGACAGTTATAGAAGACCCAAAACACAGAACATCTTGAATGGTACATTTAGAGGTTATAAAAAAGAAAAAAGAAGGGTATTTAAAGCAAAGTTGTCACCTGGTGACTAGTGTGGTACTTTAGCAAGAATACTCCAATAGGGGCAAGAAAGCTAAAGGGAGAAAGACAGCGAGGAGGTAGTTTAGAGGCCACTGTGGTCATCTACACAACAGCAAATAAACACTTAGACCTTTATGCCCTTTTCCCCTTAAAAATATTTATATTGAGAAATCTTAAATGTCTCCTGTGAATAAAGGTACCTGGTTTAACACTTAATAATTCCCTACAAGCCCAGGCCAGGTGACTAAGTTGGTTGGAGTGTCGTCCCATATACCAAAAGGTGGGCAGCTTAGATTCCCGGTCAGAGCACATACTTAAGTTGTGGGTTGATCCCTGTTTGGGGCACATACAGGAGGCAATTGATCGATATTTCTCTCTGTGTGTTTTTAAAAAAATATATTTTATTGATTTTTTTTACAGAGAGGAAGGGAGAAGAATAGAGTTAGAAACATCAATGAGAGAGAAACATGGATCAGCTGCCTCCTGCATACCCCCTACTGGGGATGTGCAGCGACCAAGGTACATGTCCCCGACCGGAATCGAACCTGGGACCTTTTAATCTGCAAGACCCCAAACCTTCTATCCACTGAGCCAAACCAACTTATCATTGATGTTTCTCTCTCTCTCTCTCTCTCTCTCTCTCTCTCTCCTTCCCTCTCTCCCTCTTCCTTCCTCCCTTCCTCTCTGAAATCAATAAAAATATTTTTTTTAAAAAGGAAGGAGTAATTAAGTACAGAATCTTCTGGGACATGTCAGTCTCACTAATGTTAAATAGGATTCAGAAATAACATAAACACTTTTATTCTAAACAGAGGAATTTCTTTCCTGTGACTCATCATATTAAAATTCATTTAAAAAGAAAAAAAATTAGGCCACAGAAAGGTAAGTTTAAAAGATAAGAAAAATGAAAAGTCCTCAAAATCTAGTTGGAGAAATTACCTCCATATATAAGCCTTTATGAGACTTGCATATTTTTCATAACCCTCCTCTTCACACTTAGCCATATGACCTTCCATATGATCCAAATATTCCCTTAACAAAACCACCTACATGTACAAGCAGACACAAATATTCCTATCCTCCCAAATATCCAGGCACAAGCAGCCAAAGAACAAAGATACAATACTCAGGCCATGAAGTATGCATAAGATGCTGTGGAACACAATGCCTACTATATGCACCAAATCATGGAAGTGAAGCCCATAGGATGATGTCATGACCTCCCCCATAGCCCCTGTCTGAACAGGTCTGACTATACTGAAGATGCCTGGCACTGGACCTTACTGGTACAGAGGGCATCCTTCCCACCCTGGCAGACAAGAGTAGACACGTGAACCTGAAACTGTCAAAAAGTCAACTGCTAACAAATTGACATAAAAAAAAGTTTTCATATATAACATCAACAGTCTCATATATTTTGATAAGCAGCTATACCAGTTTTCATTTGTGAAATAGCTTCAAAGAAAAAGATTCTGTGAATTGTTATAAATGCAAAGAGAAGTTTTGAAAAACCTATTTGCTAAATGCTATCCCATCTGACCTTGCCCTGAGCTCACAGCTCACCCTCTCTTGGCATGGTGGCAGCAACAGCCCAGCATACAGGCAGTAAAGTTGTCTTTCACCAACTCCAGAAATCTGGGCCCTCTCTTCGGGCACAGCTGCCATCTCACTCTCCTAGACTAATGCTTACTGTGCCACTGTACAGCTCCTTTTCTGTGTCACTCAAACAAGCCATGCATCCATTTCTTCCCCAGAAGACTTTCATCTGATTCAAATCTCTGTCCAACCCAGACAGTATGGTCAAGCAGAAGACTTCAAGTTAAGAAAGAAGAGAGTGTATATAGCCCTAGCCGGTTTGGCTCAGTGGATAGAGCGTCGGGCTACGGACTGAATGGTCCCAATTTGATTCCAGGCAAGGGTACATACCTTAGTTGCAGGCTCCAGGGTGAGTGCAGGAGGCAACCTATCGATGTTTCTCTCATATCGGTATTTCTGTCTTTCCCTCTCTCTTCCACTCTCTCTATAAATCAATGGAAAAATATCCATGGATGAAGATTTAAAAATTATGGTGAAAATCAAACAGAAAAATAATAAAATAATTTAAAATCTCTGACTCCCTGACCCGGGGCGCCATTAAAAAAAAAAAAAAATCAATGGGAAATTATCGAGTAAGGATTAAAAAAAAAAGTGAGTATATATGTGTGTAAGAGTCTGAAAATAATGTAATTGACTAAGAAACAGAGCAAAGAGATTATTCATGGAAAAAAATAAAGTTTAAACCAGAAAAAAATTAGTAGAAAACAGAAACATCAAACTTGTGTTTCAGAGGAAGCTAACTGGACTTTAATCACAGTATTTCTTCATCGCTACACTAGGAAGGCAATCAGATTAGTAGTCCTTTCTAAAAAAGAAATATATAAACAACATGGGATATATGCAAAGACATGAACACTCCATAACAACATGTTTTTAACTTATTTACTTACCATGGTCCACAAGCCAGGCCATACATAAAGAATTAAGCTTTTCATCAAAGAATTCCACACCCTATGGGTACAGAAGATTCCATTAATACACATCCAACGAAGTTTAGAAATCAAGATAATCTATTTATAACAACAAAATGAACTAAAAGCTAAAAACCACTTGTTTCCAAATAAGCTGAATTCATGAGCCAGCCAGAAAACAATTACCATGGAATTTGATTTACAAACTGTAAATCTATTTTATTGGATAGAAATAAAAAACAAAGAAAGCTTAAGTGAGATGGCCCAGGCCCTGCTAAGTGGGAGAGAATGGGATGGTCAGGAGCCAGATACAACACTACAAATGAGTAGAAAGCAATATGGACAGTCTGCCAAGCAGACTAAAATTATCTAGATTATTTGTAAAAAGGAAATTATCTAGGTTATTTGTAAAAAAAAATTATCCAATAAAATATCTGTCAATATATATATTTTTCTTTATATTTTAATTAAAAATTTTTCAATTACAGTTTACGTTCACTCGATATAAACTTGTATTAATTTTAGGTGTACAGCATAGTGGTTAATCATATGCTTTACAAAATGTTCCCCTGATATTTCCAGTACCCACTAGCACCACACATTGTCATTACAGTATTACTGACTATATTTCCTTTACTGTACTTTATATCCTCATGAGTATTTTTCAACTATCAATCTGTACTTCTCTACAATCCTATCTAATAAAGAGGGAATATGCTAATTGACCTTCATGCTATGGCACCCACAGCCAATAAGAATGTTAATTGCTTGCCATGCCCTCAAAGTGCCTAGTCCCCTCAGCCCCATTGGGGCAGCAGGCGCGTGGCAAGGCCAGGCAGTCCTCTCCACATGCCTTCCACGAGTCCCCCAGTCCCCTCAGCCCCTCATTCCCCCAGGGCTGGCCCAAGTCACAGGCAAGCCTTGGATGTTGGCTGCCCAGAAGCCCAGGGCCACCCGAGGCTCAGGTAACCAGGGCTGGCCAAGGCTTGCACTGCTGGCAGTGGCAGCAGCAGAGGTGTGATGGGACATCACCTTCCCCTGATCGCTGGGTCACCTCCTGCCCCAAGGGATCCCAGACTGTGAGAGGGGGCAAGCCAGGCAGAGGGACCCCCCCCCTTCCAGTGCATGCATTTTCATGCACCAGCCTCTAGTAATATTAATAATTCTCAAAAATCTCCCCTTTTTGGCCAAAACCCGTTTGGATCAGTGGATAGAGCATTGGCCTGCGGACTGAAAGGTCCCAGGTTCGATTCCGGTCAAGGGCATGTACCTTGGTTGCGGGCACATCTTGGTTGTGGGGGGTGTGCAAGAGGCAGCTGATCGATGATTCTCTCTCATCGATGTTTCTAACTCTCTATCCCTCTCTCTTCCTCTCTGTAAAAAATCAATAAAATATATATATATTTTTAAATTTCCCCTTTTTGGTTAAGATTTATCATTAAGGATGAAGAAGCTGCTGTCAAGAAATAGAGATATTTCCACTTAAATAGAATATTTCTCAGATGATGGGAGAAAGCAGAGGGAGAATAATACTGCAGATAACTTAGCAGAGTGTCACAGGTGGAACCACCCTGGCTCTCCCAGTTTAGCTCTTCCTGTCAACATTTGGCCACTCCAGCACAGGTGGGTACAAGCCCCTAGAGCTGATTTACACAGACCTGTCACTGTGGGAATTCTGTACCATGCAGGAGAATGTTGTGACACAGTGCTTTCCTAAAGTCTCCCTTTTGGCATCTACATGTTTCTTTGTATCTAAGTTCCTGAACAGCGATTATATATTTTAAATAAAGAGATGTACCATAAAGTTTCAGTGCTCCGAAAAGTTATTTAATAACATAAAATGCTTTATAATAATAGATCATGAATAGGTTTTAGCATATACTTAAATCACCATGTCAACTCTCAAATATCTTTTTTCATTTCAGATTATGGATTTTTCTTTTTAAATCTTTTAAAAATTTCAATTGATTTTAGAGTGTAGAAGGGGAGGAGAGAGGGAGGGAGGAAAGGCAGGAAAAAGATTGAAGGGAGAAAGAGAGGGAGAGATGGGAGGAGAGAGAGAAACATCAATCTGCTGTTGCACAATCTATGTATTCATTGGTTGACCTTTGCATGTGCCCTGATTGGGGATAGAACCCACAATCTTGACATACAAGGACAATGCTCTAACCTAGCTACTTGGCCAAAGCTCTTGAATCTTAACTTTTATTTCTTAATTTTTGTGGTTTAACTTTACATTTATTCAGCATGGTCCATAAGCCAGGCCATACATAATGTCTTGCAAGTATTTTACATATTGACTACCTGATATAGATTTAAAAAAATAAAGATAAAATATATATGAACAAAAAATTGAAGTTGCATTAACAAAATGTTCATGACCAATGAACCAATGTGTGTCAGCCAAAGTCACCATCTACTTGCTTCCATCCTCCTCTACCTTTGCTGACCTCCCAGATCTAAGAGGAATAGATTTTTTTTAAAATAGTACTAAAATTCTCCCTCTCTTCTGGACAGTTGTTTCAGCCTTTAGCCAACCAGTTAGCCACTGCTGCTCTCCATTCTGGAAAGGTGACCCGGAACAGTCACCAGTGAAGAACAAAGGATGGCCCTCAGTGTGTGGGAGTGACGGGAAAAAAGTGACAAGATGACTTGCATGACCCTTTTAACTAAATAGTAATCTTTTTTAGATCCATTTTGAAGAGTGGGACACTTCAAATTTCATAAAACATGTGATACCACAGATAATCACAAGATGCATTTAAATATACCCAAACTAGCAATATAAATTCAGTGGTCCAAGAAAGTAAAAAAAAATAGATCCCATAGGCTATGATCTGAAAGGAATGAAGTGGGGCTGAGGGAGGGGAAACAAAGTGCAGCAATGTTAGCTATAAACTGACATATTTTGAGCTTTCTCAAAAAATATTCAGGTATTCATTTATCCAACACTCAACAAATGCAGAGTGCCTGATTAATGCCAGGCACTCTAGTAGGCACTGGCAATCAAACATAGTCCTTACCCTAAAAAAGATCACCTGTCGATTTCCCCAACTAGTCCTCTTCCCCCCCCCCCACCAGATATTAAATAGCAATATTTTTTATTTAAAAATTTTGCTTTCATATTTAATGTAACATTAAACACATTTAATGTAACTCCTTTAATAATTAGGGCACAAGATAAGTAGGTCTTGAGTTTTTTTCCCCCCCAACTAGTTTTTGACAGACAGTCACAATACATTGTAATAAATGCTACCAACAGGGTAATAATGGTATATCTCACTTAGAACTATCTAGGGCATCTATGAAAACAGAAAGGAAAGGATGTGGCCATAAAACCCAGCTGATTCCTCAACTGCCTTTTAACCAGAATGCAAAAAAAGTAGCCAGAAAAAATAAATAAATAAAGCAGTAGCCAGGTTCATTTTGCTCAGTATATAGGCAAGCAAGGAAGCTGTTCTGAGTGAAAATCAAAGCTAACTCATCTTGAAACAATACTCCCTTTTCCTTTCAGTTAAATATTCCTTCAATCACAAAGACATTTAATAACACAAAATCTGTTACATTCCAAGAAACATTGTATTTTTTTATGGTTTTGCTTTTAGATGGTGGTTGAGGTAAAATATCTCTAATTCCTTTTTGTTAGAAATTAATGCACTAATGAAAATAAAGCCATATATAGCAACTAGGACCTACCATACTTAGATGTGTCTAAATGAACATACTCATACAAATTATTGGAGCCTCCTACTTGGCATGGTAAATCTGTTCAACTATGTGATATTATCCTTCACTTCATGGAGCACACACACTCACCAGCTGGCCCGCCAGCAGTGGCATATACTCAATGATGGCCAGACGGACCCTCCACTTGGCATCTTCAGCCAGTTCCACTATGGCAGGAAGAAGAGACTGAGAGAGCTGACGGATTCCAATCACTTCATTTACACAATCCAAATTGGAGATGATATTCAAACGAACTTCAGGACACTGCAAGCACATAAGCCCCAAAAGAGCACATATAAAAATCAAGTTCTCTGCCCAGTATTTTCCTATTGTCATGATGAGGTAAAAACTGCTAACTAAAGTTTTAAAATAAGTAATGACTCAGGTAAAGTAAGTAGTCTTGAAAGAAATATTTAAATACTGAGTACACAAATAACTCATAGCATACAACTGTAACTATTCTTAACTATAACTCTCAATAAAGTCTATAAGATGGCCTTAGGTGGATTGGTTCAGTGGATAGAGGGTCAGCCTACAGACTAAAGGGTCCCAGGTTCGATTGCAGTCAAGAGCACATGCCCAGGTTGTGAGCTCACTCTCCAGTAGGGGGTGTGCAGGAGGCAGCCAATCAATGATTCTTGTTCATCACTGATGCTTCTATCTCTCTCACCCCCTTCCCCTTCCTCTCTGAAACCAATAAGAAGGAAAAAGAAAAGTTTACAGCATAGGCTCTGAAATCAAATTATATGCATTCAAATTCCATATCTGCCAAGACCTTGGGTGAGCTATTTTATCTCTGTGTCTCAGCCTCATCTGTAAAATGGGATAAGAAGACCTACCTCTAAGACTGCTGTGAGGATTACATGTAATAATACATGCCAAAACATTATGATCATGACTGGCATATAGTTTTACTCAATGAATGTTAGCTACCAGTATAATGTTGGTAATATGTTTAAATAAAAGATACTTTTTAAACAAAGATTTATTAAGTTCGAAGAGAAGAAACCAGAGCCTCTCAGCAGGAATCAGACAGAGAATGAGGAAATATTTTTAAGTCTATATCAATGGCTCCTAGTGCCCATTTTCTGGGGGACTTGCAACCCATACTCAAACACAAGGAATGTCACTAGTTTAAAATAAGTTACTTTTTAAAATCACATTATCCTTGTTTTGGGTTCTATTTTAATGAAACCTCAAACCAAAACCAAATCAAATCACTGTCTACCAAGCAATAGAATTTATAGCCAGACTCACCTCATCCTTTAACTGAGCTAAAAAAAGAGGTAGAAGATGTTCAATGGTATTCTCTTTGCCCAAAATGGTAGACAATCCCATTATTACAGAAGCTAGAGCTGATTTGACATGTTGATTCGTATCAGATACTAATTCCTAAAATAAAATAAAAAAATTAAAAGCCTTTCTTTTTTGCAAGACAACAGAAACTTCCATACTATTTCCCAATGAATTTAAAAAGACAGCACTATTTCAATAGATTCGCTGATAATATTTCCTCAGATCAACTGTCAGATAACACAAATAGCTGTGCCAATGAGCAATTTTCAACTATAACACACTACTAATAATTGAAAAATAATGTTACACATTACCATACCTATTCCATTCATCCCTTGTCCGCCTTTAAACTCAAAAGAGCTTTAAGACAAACAAAAAAGAAGTAAGGTTTGCCGCCACATAAGGCAGAATAAAGCTAAAAGTTAGGTTTACCTTTATATAGGGCAGAACTTGATTCATAATTATGGTCTCTCTACCTTCAATGGGCAAGTTCTCACAAAGTTCTAAAAGAGATAAGTAGAAAAAAATGCTTATATAGAACCATTTACAAGGAGCCAAATGAAGAAATTTAGCCAGTTTTATCAAGTTTCAAGTTAAATCAAATCATATGTTTAAGCAGACAATCTCTAAGAAGTTTGTTCTAAATACACATTTTTGTCAATCTAGACGGCACTGTATTGCACTAATCCAACATGAAAACCATTTAAAAAAAATAGAAACAAAGTAAAATGGCTGTTTGGTTTTAACTTATATGATAATGTAATATTTCTATACAATAAAATCATCTCTATTTATTTGGAAACATATTCTAAAACAAAAATCATACAAAATTCACTGAGATAAAAAATGCACCAAAATAAAGAAGCCATCCTGCAACAGAAACTGAACTCCTTAACCTTTCACTTTGTGGGCAGCAGCTGCTCGGACTTCAGCTTCACAGTCTTTAAGTAAGTTCTGGAAGGCGGGAATGAGGTCATTTTGGGTGATTTTGGGACCCACAGCTTTCTGGAGCTATAAAATAATATGTACAGGATTAATTGCAGACTAACAAAATAATTAATATGATCAACACAAAACAGCGCAATTTTAGGTATTCACTTTTGCCACAAACACTTCTGATTCAGAGACTTTTGGTACCACAGCAAGCTTGTGGATTTCTTGGTGTGTGTGTGTGTGTGTGTTTCTTTAGTACTTAAAGGAAATACCAGTGCAATAATTTTACCTCTGAAAATTTGTCAGCTACCATATAGCGAACTCGCCAAGATTTATCTTCTGCAGCTTGTCGAAGAGTAGGCATCACCAAAACCTCAAGGTCATCCTGAGACAGTAACTGGGCAATACTGACACAAGCTTCCACAGCTAGGAGACGCACTGAATCCTAAAGGAGTAAAATTTATTTGTTAGACAATATTTACTGACAGCCAGGGTATATGGTGTGGGGTTGTGCTCTGAGTATAATTTTTTAAAAAAAACAAACACAGAAGCAAACCAACTACACCAGCTGTCGCCAACTGGGGGCGAGGACCAGTGGTGGTCCATGATGTCCGAAAGGTTGGCAACTGCTGAACTATACTACATGCAGCTTCATGTCTCTGGGTCTGGAAATAGCTGTTCTCTGCCTGGAATAGTATGTTAAAGTCACAAAGGTAGAAACTTATTCTGTGAATGAACAGCAAAATAATTACATTGGCCAGTGCAGAGGTTTTCTTTTAAAAAATGAAGTAAAAATGTATAGTGGGAAAAAAAAAAAGAGAACATCGTAATGATATCTTCAAAGCCTCACTCCTAATAAGAAGTTGAGAGAAAAAATGAAAACTATGCTTATACAAGTTTATAACAGATCGGGACAGAGAAAGAGAATAACAAGGGAGTCACTGGGGAGCTGTTTTCAAAATACAGGTACCCCCACTTTTCAAAAGTTCATTCTGCAACTTCGCTTTTATGAAAAACCCAGATTAACATGTTTCCCTACCTGAAAGAAATCTGAAAAGATTATTTGCTTTTACAAAAAAAAAAAGGTGAAAAGGGAAACCAGCATTCAGCATTTGTTTAGCAGGAGCCATTACAGGCGCAGCACACCTCCAGCAGTGGCCCCGCAGAGCTCCTTCCCAGGAGCTACACCCAGCATCTCAGCATCCAGATGCCACCGCTTTGAACTGTGTCTGTGTGCACCTGGGCTTTATTTTTATTTAACAAGTGCACCTATTAGCAAGATGTATCCCTAAGGTAACTGCTTCTTTGCTTTACGCCACTTTGGCTTACAAAAGGTTTCACAGGAAAATTCTACTTTCAGATAGGGCAGCTTGTACTCAATTTGAAGTGGCAGTAATAGGAATTTAGGTATAAAATGATGACTTGGAAAGAAATACTTAGAAAAACGAAAGAGTAATTTTAAAAATTGGATTTAAAAGTTGAGAACCAAGGACAAAATAACTTTGAGGTAGCCAAGTCTGAGGAAACACAAAATGAAAAAATTAGAATGATAAGGAACTAATGAACTGAGCTTTCCAAATGTAAAGTGCCAAGTGTCAATGTGATATCTATATGTCCTTTGAGCAAGTGGAAATATACAACTGGACAAAGCAATAAGAAATTAAGAACTGACACCACAGATTTGGGAATCCTAAGTATATAAGTAAAAACTGAAAATATGTAAATGTAAGTGCCCAGGAGAAACAGGAAAAACCCTTTATATAACTACATATTTTATATAATACATATATGTATATATATGTACACACATATACATGAAAGATAAGAGTGACTTCAACTTCCCAAAATATTACAAATTTTTTAAATTGCAAATCAACAAAATCTTACTATGTGCCCAAGACACTTCTCTACCCAAATGAACAAGCTAAAAAAGGCAGAACTAGGTCTTGGTAGCATCTATAGATATTTTTGGATTCCCAAAATGATGCTAAATTAAAGGACTGCTATCATCTATAGAAAAATATACCAATAAATATTTGTTACTTCTCTTCCAGAACTGATTTTCTCCCCAAACCTGCTCCTCCCAGAATTTTCTCCACCTCAACAATGACACCACCACCAACCCAGTTGCTCAATCCAAAAATCACGATCTTCCTGATGCCTCTTCCTCTCACTCAACCCAATTATAGTTCTACTAACTCAACCTCCAGATTTTCTCCATCTTCACTATACCTCCCTAGTTCACCACTGTCTTGACTGGAGTATAGACAAGTCTAACTGGTCTTCCCGTTTCTATTCTCACCTCGCCTCCCCCTCTCCCCTTACCAGAACTGTAAACTAAACCTTACAATTTAGTTTTCACCCAGAAGCCTCAATTACATCGTCACACCCGTGCTTAAAATCTAGGTGTGTTCTCATTGCACCTAGTAAAGAAAACCCAAATTCTACATACCCTGGCCTAAAGGCCCCTGTGACCAGACCCCTGCTTATCTTCTCCAACCTCATCTGTTACCAGAGTCCCTTTCACCCACTAGGTTCCAACCGTAGGACCACTATCCACATGTGTTCTCCCTTCCTGGAGCTGACACTCCAGGAAAGGTCATGGCTGGCATTTTTCTTTCTTGTCTTAGTTTATGTAACCTCTTCACAGTCCTCCTCTGACTAGCCAGTCTAGAGAAATGTCCTATAATCACTTCCAGATGTATCACCCTACTCTATATTTTCATCATAGTATTTATCCCTAATATTTTGCTTATTTATCTGTTTATCACCTATTTTCCTTCAGAGCTGAGTAGTTACCACAGACTGTCTGGCCCACAAAGCCTAAATTACAAGGGTGGGAATGGGCAAATATAGAAAAATACATTATTACAATAGCTTCAATAACTCAAAAGAATGTCACACTGCCACTGTATACCTACTTTTACCCACCCCTGTATTTACCACCTTGTCCTTTACAGAAAAAGTTTGCAAACCGTCATCCCACCCTCCCACCCTCAAGATTCAACTACCATTTTGCAGGAAATATAGAGGACAAAGAAAATGTTAAATTATACTATAGGAAATGTAATCACCAAAATTCCAAATGAGGATTCTAAATCTGTGCTGTTCAATGTGGTAACCACTCTCTACACCTGAAAAGTGGCTAGTGATAATAATTATTTGGGGTATATTGGGTTAAATACATGATTACCATTATTTTCACCTACTTTTTACTTTTTAAAATGTGGCTATAAAAAGCTTAAAATAGGGAGTTTACATTACAGATCTGTTGGACAATGTTTTAAGTTACAATGTTTGAGTCAGAAAAGTGCAAAGAGAAAGAAGTAGTTAACTATCATGAAAGTCAAGACAAAGTGTTAGTCTTAAGGGGGTGGGCAGTGTCAAGCGGGGAGTGAAGGAGGTGTTGGGTTTGGGAGGCCACAGAGGGCTTCTGGGGTAGTGGCTGTCAAAATTCTGTTGTGTTTCATAGATGACAACTACAAGATGACTTACAATAATTCACTTAAGCTATATATTAAAAAATTTTAATTTTTAAAAATTGTTTGGAAGTAAAATTTATCATCTTTAAATTTAGAATCTAAAAATAAGACTCATCAGCATGTGCCTGATGCTCTTGGCCCGGTTCACGGTAAGTGATTCCAGGGCAGATGCCAGGCAAATTAAAAACCCCAAAGGACTCGTTCTAGCCCAGACTCTGGTGTCTGAGCCTCTGAAGCACCACACCGAGGCAGTCCAGCCTCACTGTGAAGGCCATCAACTGCTTAGATGCCAACCCCAGCTCCACCACTACTAACAAGGCAACCTTGAGCAAGTTACTTCTATTTTCTGTGCCTCTTTTTCCTGAAGTGTAAAATGGGTGATCTACCCCATGGGGTTGTGAAAAAAATGAATTAATTTATATAAACCACTTTAAAGAGGCCAAGGAAGATGAAGTACTGCATTTAGGTGCTTGCTGTTGTTATTATCATTGCTATTTCTACACTAAAGAAAGCTAGATCCTTGGATTTAAAATTGCTATTACGTGAGATCATCCTATACACTCACACAGAGGATGCAAAGGGCCAAATGGCTTTCCTAACACATACTGTGCTTGTGTACCTGAAAATCAAAAATTCCAGGAAACGTTACCCTCCCACAAGACAATCCAGCCGTCAATGCACAAAGGTATGCCACTCCTTAATGCAGCTTTGATCTATGGATCCCATTTCCTCTGACTTCCCCCTTTTATAACAACTGCCAATGTAAGAGAAAATCATGGTCTGATTAAGAAAGAAAAATAAAGACAATGAGACGTGTCATATTAAACTACCAAGGCCAGAATTAAGCATTAATTTTGCAAAAAGAATCCTAATATGAGAACCAAACTCCCCAAAGAAATTCTTAAATTTATTAGAGAGGAGCATATATGTGTACCGTAAATACTGAGTTAACTTACCTGTTCATCTGAAGCTAGATTAGTAAACAATGGAACAATTTCACTTTTCACACTATCTAATTCTAAAACTTTTGCAAATTCGCCCAATTTGGAAGCAGCAGCACGTCGGACCATTGGTGTATCATCTGAGCACAAGGAACGGAAGTGCCTGGAGCAAATAAAATAAAGGTACTTTCTGTCAAATACCATTGATTAAATACTCCCTCCGCACCAACAACACAAACACAGCAAGGCATTTTTAGAGGTTTTCTTTTACAAACACTGAGATTAGGCTTCTACTCTTGGCAGAAACAAAGGTAAAACACTGGTATATTCAACTGGGCAATAAAAAGTGATGTCATCAATATTATTATCCTGATATTAGCCATTCAGTGGTAAGAGAGTACTGTGTAAATTGTCCCAATAACCCCAAATAACTAAAAAAAAAAAAAAAAAAAAAGCCATATCTTACTGTCGAATTTCTGCTTTGACAGCATTTGAAGCCCTGGGATAGCAAACGCTGAACAAACCACACGCAGATGTGCGAGACGTGAACCAATCCCCACTCGCTAGGCGTTTCACCAGAGGTACAAAATGAGCTTCCAGAGCAAGAGGAGTATGCTCCTGGGAGATCTGCCTCAGGGACTCCACAGCCTTGTCTCGTACCACAGTTTCTTCCACCGTTGCCAGACTTTCCAAAGGAGGCTGAATAGACCAAAGAGGAAAACCAGAGGGAAAAAAAAAACTTACTGAATCAGGTTAGATGCAGATTATCACCTTGTAAAGTGACTGAAGGGAGGTGGTACATATAACCAGAATGTTAGCTACATCACACCAAATGGCTACTTTCAGTTCACACAGTGATAACATATGGCGTGTCCAACCTGAAGACACGACTTCTGTAGGACAGCCAAGATCTCATGTCCCAGATGGCAATTCCCAGATGGTGTCTACAAATGACACAGTGGAAGAGACTTGACACATATTAATATTATTGTGAGCTGAATCACTAGGTTTAAAAGATACATAGCCAAATTCAGACAGGATAATGCATATTTATTCAAAAGGGGTGCAAAAACATGACCAACACTGGGCGCCATAATAACATGGTGACATCTCATCAGGCCATGAGCCCACTGCCTTTGAGTATTATTCTACCATTCCTGGAGATGTAAGCAACCCATGTCCACTACCTCCACACAACTTATCCAACATATAAAAGGCTGAGTACAAAATCACTTTTGTTCAGAATACATACAGCATTTTTCCAAGAGCCAGACATGTACAGTAATTTCTAACAATTAAGTAGAGTACAGAGATGGCAGTAATCCTTGCTTGCAGTTTAGAAATAGAAAAGATCAAAAGAACTGCTCTGGTATAATCCGTAAGTGACACCATCCAGTAAGAAGTGAAAGCAGTCAGTTCCTTAAACTTCATCCTTTTTGGGTTTGTATTTGGTCAGTTACATTCAGCATATGCCATGACCTGAATTTGGTCATTTCTACAAAAGCCATACTTAGATCTGACCAAAAGAGTAAGACAATTGCACCCAGCTGGAGTGGCTCAGTGGTTGAGGGTCAGCCCATAAACTAAGAGGTCATCGGTTTGATTCCTGGTCAAGAGAGTTAGAAACATCAATGAGAGAGAGTCACCGAGCAGCTGCCTCTTGCACATCCCCTACTGGGGATGTGCCTGCAACCAAGGTACATGCCTTTGACCAGAATCAAACCTGGGACCTTTCAGTCTGTAGGCCAACACTCTATCCACTAAGCCAAACTGGTTTCGGCTGCCAAGATCTTATTATTATACTAGAGGCCCAGTGTACGAAATTCATGCACTAGAGGGGGGCAGGGGGAGGTCCCTCAACCTGGCCTGTGCCCTCCTGCAGTCCGGAAGCCCTTGGGGGATGTCCAACTGACGGCCCGCTAGAAGCTGGCAGTCAGACAACCTTAGTGCTGCCTCGGAGGCAGGAGAGGCTCCCACCACTGCCACTGTGTTCTCTAGCCGTGAGCTCAGCTTCTGGCTGAGCAGTACTCCCCACTGTGGGAACGCACTGACCACCAGGGGTCAGTGCATTGAGTGTCTGCCCCCTGGTGGTCAGTGTGCATCATAGCAACCGCTTGTTCGTCCCATTGATCGGCCGATTTGCATATTAGCCTTTTATTATATAGGATTATAGCATTGAGGATAGAGAAGAAACAGGAAGACAGGTTCCTTGCTCAACTGGAGTTTATATTCTAATGGAGGAAGACAACAACTAATCAAGAAAATAATGAGTACTCTGAAAAAAGCTAGAATGGGATGATAAGAAATGACTGGGAGGCAATCCAGGTTAGGTGGTCAGGAAAGGCCTCTGTTAGTAACACACTGAAGTTGATATCTGAATGACAGGGAGCCAGTCGTAGGAAGCTCAAAAGAACATTATATTAGAGGGAACACTTATGGCAACGGTCTTAAGGAAAGGATTTGTAAGCTGAGGTAAAGCTAAGATAGGACTATGGAAAGTCTAAGAGCCATAGCAGTGAGTGATTCATCTGCGGGGTGAAGAGTGACAAGTAAGGGTAGGTGGGAGGCAAGAATAGATGGAAACTAGTTAGGAAGTAATCTAAAGGAAAAATCATGTGATCTGAAAAGACCTAAGTAGAAACAAACAACCCTTAAGTCTACAGAGGCAGACGAGAAAAGAGGAAGAAGTTCTTATATGCCTAGTCAGAAAATTAATAATGGGTTGGGTCCATTGAATCCAAAGTGCCTACAATATTTGTTCTCTCCACAGCTAACACTGGGACTAACCATCAGATCTGCATAAAAAAAGCTGCAGTTTGCCAATCACCAAACAATGAACCATTTATATTGCAAAATTCTAAAAGGAGGGTAGGCAGAATATACTCACCAGCAAGCAGTGGGCAAAGTCAGGTCCTCCCACCAGGCCGGTGAAATTTCCCAGCTGCTCAGCAAGAGCTAACAGCACCTCATCTTCATCATAAATTGTGTCTGGAAATGACAACCCAGTAGTCATCAACAAGGACAGCCAGCCCAGAGCTGGACCCGCAAACAAAACTGAGAATAGACTCAAGTGTAACTAGATGGTCCTGTCACTGGCCTAGCGGTGGTTTCTTCCTTCTCCAACGAGAATCTTCCTGGATCTGTTTTACAGAATTAATTAGAAACTCATAATCCCATATCAATTACTCTCTTATTAGATAACAGTCAATGTCTGAGTATATGCAGCCACATCACAATATGCTCAATCCTGTTTCTTTTGCACAAAAGGGTCAGGCTCAACTTAGTGCTCAATACCTTGACTAATAAATTCTAAAACACCCTGTTTTGAAAGGAACTAGAAAATGGTAATGCCTATGCCTTTCTTTAAGAAAAATTCACAGACCTGTGAGGAAAGGCAGCAGCTCAGTTCGCGTCCTTTCTACTCCAAGCGCTAGGGCAATGGTCGATAACTTCTTAATGCTGTTGAGGCGGAGCTTTAAAAAAACAAAGTGAAAAGAAAACAAACTAAAGAAACAAAAGGATAAAGTTGCAAGCTGGTGAGGAGAAAAGCCTTCCATTTAGATTTTATTCTGAGGAAACTCAGGAGCAGTGTAACATGGCTTCATTAGCCAAAGGAAGATTTCTTAGGAGAAATGAATGAAAGAGGACGCAATACCCAGGGCGGGAGACGATGTTAAAAAGAGAGCTCGGGCCCTGGCTGGTCTGGCTCAGTGGATACAGCGTAGGCCTGCGGAGTGAAGGGTCTTGGGTTCGATTCTGATCAAGGGCACATGCCAGGGTGGCGGGCTCAGTTCCCAGTGGGGGGGGGCGTGCAGGAGGCGGCCGGTGGGTGATTCTCTCATCATTGATGTTTGTCTCTCTCTCCCTCTCCCTTCCTCTCTAAAAGCAATACAAATATATTTTTTTAAATCAGAGAGAGAGAGAGAGAGAGAGAGAGCTCGGACAGTGGGAAGTAGGCGAAGTGGTCGACCGCAACCCCGGCCTCTCCAAGGAGCGTTCCACCCGGGCTGCCGCACCGGCTCCGCCGGGTCGTGGCCGCGCCGCCGCGTCCTCCCCAACAAGCCGGGCCAGTTTCCCGGGTCGGAGGAAGGCACCGACCACCTGCACTTCAAAGGGCCCTTTGGCATCCCGCAGCCGCCCGGCCCCGCCGCCCGGCGCCCCCGCCGCCCGCTCGCTCCCCCTCCGGACCCGGCCCCGGCGGCGCGCGGCGCTCCCTCCGCACCGCCCGGAAGGGGCGCCCAGGCGGGAAGCCGGTTCTCCCACAACCGCCCGGCAGGACGCCGGGCCTACGCCTCGGGGGGTCCGGAGGAGGGATGCCGGGGAGGCCCCCGGGGGTCGGGGGGAGGTCCTCACGGGTCTTCCCCTTCCTCCCCATCAAGTTTCCGCTTGAGTCCAGTTCTTTGAATCCCGGGCCGCCCCCCCTCACCGCTGGCCTTCCCCCTGCCTTACCCGCGCGCCCGGCCGAGCCCGCCTCCTCTCCCAGCCCAACTCCAATACCTGCACGTCTTCATTACGGAGCTCATCGATTAAAACCGCGATCGGGTATAGCGAATCGTCTCCATCTCCGCCCGCTGCCCCCGAGCCGGTCCCGGGCCCAGCCGCACCCGCCATGTTCTTTCTCCTCAGCCTGCTCACCACCTCCCGCCCCGCGCCCAGGCCCCGCCCCGCTCCGCGCCCAGGCCCCGCCCCGCCCCGCGCCCAGGCCCCGCCCCGCGCCCCGGCCCCGCCCCGCCCCGCGCCCAGGCCCCGCCCCGCCCCGCGCCCAGGCCCCGCCCCGCGCCCAGGCCCCGCCCCGCGCCCCAGCAGGCTGGCCTGTGACCTGCGCTCCGGTTCCGGGGGCCGGGGGTGAAAGAGCTGAGGCTCCGCTGGGTTGGTGGCGGTCTCCTCTTGGCCCCCCACGCAGGAAATGTAGGTTTGAACTCCTGAAAAAAGATAGGCTGGGAAAGCGAAAGAAGCTCCCGCATCCTTTCTCTGGCCGAAGGAAGCAGGGGCAGGGATGACGCATCCTGCTCGCGGTGGTCTGAAGCGGTCGGGAACTACCTGGGTGACCTGCGCTGTGTGACCTCTTAGGACCAAAGAGGATGCACAAGGCCGGGAGGGAAAAGAGTTAGCGCCTCCCCTGACTTCATCCTGGCCCTGCGCCCCTGGGTCTCCTACCCTCCTTTCCCCACCAGACTCAAGGCTTCCACAGAACCCCTCCACCCCTTCCTTCCAGAATTGCAAGTCTGGCTCCCGCTCCGTAAGACAAATAACGAGGGCGGTGAGAGAAAAAGAACAGTGCTGTCCCAACTCCCAGGCAGTGTTTTTTCCGCTTTCTCCAGGCAAGCTGTTAAAAACATGCTGCTCTCTTGTTTTTGTGTTTCTTTTCAGTTTGGGACTGGAATGGTGCCTTCTGTTGTATTTTCTTCCTCCCATTTTTTAGGTCTTTAACATGCTCGGAAGTACAACAATCAAGCAAAAGTAGGGCAAGCTTGTCTCCTTCCAAAATGGATGGAGTGGCTACTCAGCTTGTCCAAGAAAGGCTCAACTAGCTTCCAGGAGTCAAAGGCAGCAGTGGGCGGAGGTGAGGGCATGGGATTCTTTCTTACAAAACTTCATGGAAAGTTTTATTTACCCTTGTGAGGACGACTCGGAGTCACTAGAATGTCCGGTCTCTTCTGTTTGTTTTAGACTGTCAGCAACTTGGAGTGATAACTCCATATGGTGATCACTGGCTCTAAAGTGGGAAATATGTGTCTGGTTAATAAAAATGTAAAATTATGAATAAATGCAATTTAGGAAACTTTTTTTTCCAAATGTGGGGGTCCTGGAAGTAAACACAACAGACAGGAAGTTTGATAGAAGTCTGGGAACCAATGACTTGAACAATATTTCTAAAATAAAGTCTGTGGATGTATTCTCTAGGGTTTTCATTTTGACTTTTTTTTTTTTTAGATGCACATAGCATATTCTGCATTACTTGAATGACTGCTGTATAACCTGGTGTTGCCACACGATTTCAATACTTACATTTACTACGTGTGTTTCAGTGCTGCTTTTATTGTTCTGGGATAAGAAGAAAATAACAGTGAAAGATTTAAAAGGAAAGTACTATTTTCTTGAGCAAAAGGAAAGCCAAATGACATCATAGGACTGCACTAGTGCTAAAAGAAAAATGAGAAAATAGAGGTCGCTTGGTGGGACTTTGAATGCAAACGAATATAGTGTTAGTTTTGTGGTTTTATTTGTACTTCACTTGTAAATCTATTTTTATGTTTTAGTTGAATAAGAACTATAAATAAAAACATTATACAGTATTTCTACTTTTTATTTGTAAATGTAAGTAACATTGTAATAAAAATAATTCAAGTTGACAGAGCTCGCAAGATTTTTTTTTTTTTTTGTCTTTAGAAATGGATCCAAATACTATTCACGTTTGAGAAACAGGACTAAGAAGCTTTTTGATTTAGTGCTTTACTAGTGAAATCAGAGAGGGTTCTAATTGGTTTGGAGAAGAGAAATATGTTCCTTATATTTTATGTAAAACATCTTCAGAAATGATAAAGGAAGCAAGGGCAGGAAGAAGCACATTAAGCCAGTTCCACACATGTCATCATCAAGCTTTGGCAAGCTTCCATGTGCTGAGCAAAAATTAGCACACTGGCACTAAACTATTTTGTTTAAAACTCAGATATGCTTTGCTTACCCAAGCACAATTAATTGGACACCCAAGGAGTAACTATGATTAAATATGAAATCACAAGCTGAGAAAATAGGCCCCAGAAAATTGCTTGGTTTGAGAGTCATCAATTCTGGCCTTCAGTTCCCACCACTGTGTCTGACTCATTGTGACCTACCTCTCAATGTCTCAATTTCACCTCCCACCCCTTACCCCCAATAAAATGGAGGTAATCACCTCTGGTTCCCTCTCTGGTTGCAGTGATGTAACAATGAAACAGATAGTAAACATGGAGATGCTAATAAATCCTTCAATAAAGAAAGTGATTAAAAAATGGTAGCAGCTCAGAGGGAAGGCAGGGGAGCGTGGGTGGAAAGAGATCAACTAATGAACATGTATGCATACATGCATAACCTGTGAACACAGACAATGGGGTGGTGAAGGCCTGGGGGGACAGGAACAGCTAGAAGAGGTTAATGGAGTAGGGGAAAGGACCCATGTAATACTTTCAACAATAAAGATTTTTTTTATTTTATTTTTATTTTTATTTTTTTATTGATTTTTCACAGAGAGGAAGGGGGAGGGATAGAAAGCTAGAAACATCGATGAGAGAGATACACCGACCAGCTGCCTCCTGCACACCCCCCATCGGGGATGTGCCCACAACCAATGTACATGCCCTTGACCGGAATCGAACCTGAGACCTTTCAGTCCGCAGACGGACGCTCTATCCACTGAGCCATACCGGTTTTGGCAACAATAAAGATTTTTTAAAAAGAAAGAAAAACAGACTGTAGCAGAAAGAGGCTATTTCAAAGGGTGAGCAAATGGAAACTAGAACAAAATCTAAGGCAGTCTTTGGGGAGTGTGGTCCAGTGGCTATCTGCATTGACATTGGATGCTTGTTTAAAAATGCAGATTCCTGCCGAACCGGTTTGGCTCAGTGGTAGAGCGTCGGTCTGCGGACTGAAAGGTCCCGGGTTCGATTCTGGTCAAGGGCATGTACCTTGGTTGTGGGCACATCCCTGGTGGGGGGTGTGCAAGAGGCAACTGGTCGATGTTTCTCACTCATCGACGTTTCTAACTATCTCTCTCTCCCTTCCTCTCTGTAAAATGTCAATAAAATATATTTTTTTTAAAAAGAAAAGAAAAAAAATGCAGATTCCTGGCTCCCACCCCAGACCTACGGAATCAGAACCCATGAGAATGGGGTGGGACGCTTTACCAGGCACCCCTGATGAACCTAATATACACTGATATTCAAAAGTCATTGATTTTAAAAGTTGATCTGGAAAAATACTTTCCACATCAACAAAAAGGCATCCTCTACTTAGGGAGAGTCTTAAAGTCTCTGTTCTGAAAAAGCAAATAACAGCTACAGCTGCTCATCAATAAGCAATTCTATCTCAATCAGCTGTGGGTTTTGTCAGATTAAAATGTTCCCTGCTGGCTTCCTAGAAGTCAGCTAAGCACTGCAAGTACAGAACTGGGACTGAGCTGTCTCCAAACCCTCTTCTCTCCAATGCTCCTGTGGTCTCCTCTCCGCAACCCATACCCCCCACAAGAAACCAATGACCAGGGAGCTCCAAAAGCACTGAGTTCTAACACCCACAAACAGTTCACTCACTCAGTGAGTCAAGGGAAGACAGGGTTAGTAGACTTGCCCAGTTCCTGTCAGACAAAGCACCAAGAATGTGGAGAAGCGCAAGTAGATGGGATCAACAGCCATCAGCTCTTGTGCTTGTGTCAGCTCTCAGTGCCACAACCGAAAACAGTCAGTCCTGAGCAAGTCCGAGTGACATCATTGTTGGGCTCTCTGGCCTCTTGCCTCACATTATTAAGCTTGCCTCTTCCTCAGTGCATGAAAGAATCCTATGTGTAGCCGGTTCTCTCAGGGCAGATTCAGAAGTGTTGTCTCATTGAAAAGACCATCAGGAAAGTAATGGATGGTGTTTCTCAGTGGTTAGAGTATCAGCCCACACACCAAAGAGTCATGGGTTTGATTCCCTGTCAAGGGCGTCTATCTGGGTTGTAGGTTTGATCCCCAGCCCAGTCAGGAGCACATGGAAGGCAACCAATCAATGTGTCTTCTCTTCCTTCTCCCTTCTCCCCTCTCCCTTCTCCCCTCTCTCTTCTCTTCTCTTCTCTTCTCTTCTCTTCTCTTCTCTTCTCTTCTCTTCTCCCCCCCCTCTCTCTTTCCCCTTCCCCATCTTCCTTTCCTTTCACTCTTTCAAAGAATCAATGGAAAAAATACAACAAAAAGTGGTGGACAATACAGTTCATGTACAGAAAACCCAAGGCACATGCAGGTATTTTCCAACTATCTTCATTTAGCAAGATGACCCTGGTAAATGAATTACCAGATCTGAATTTAATTAATTACAAAGTACTAATGATCACCATAGCATTCATGATATTTCAAATTTCTATTTGTGCAAAGAAATGTCTTCATTCTCTGGGACTCAAATATTTCCCCCTCAACTTCACCTCAATATTCATGTTCTTTCTCTTTTTCTGCTTTGTGGTCAAATTTTAATCCCTTATTATGGCTGAGAATATTGGACATAGAAACTTTACCTGAAGTTATACCATGAATCAGAAGCTGTATAACTCATAATTGGATATTATCACTACTCCTTGCTTTATGTCCTATCTCCATGCTATAATTAATCACTATATATTAAAAAGGTATTGGAGGACCCAGCCCGCCCACCGTGCTGGTGAGGAGCTGGCGCAGCCCCGGCGAGCCCTTCACCCATCAGTCCCGCCGCCACCTGGCCGGGCTGGAGCCTCTGCCAAGCCCCCGAGGAAAAGAGCTACTGCCACCATGTGGAGTTTAAAACTATAGTGGAACTGGAGCTGCTGGAACCACCGCCGCCGCTGCCACGAGTGAGGGAAACCCGCTGAGAGTGGAGCTCGCTCTGCACCAGGCCCAGGGAGTGGGCTGCGTCAGAGCCTGGCCTCCAAGTCCGCAACCATCCAGGCCTGCCCACCATGGGAGCGAGGGAACCTCCTTTCGCAACCTCGTCCTTCTTACCCACCTCCAGGCGTTTTCCATCCTTCCTTGATATAAGCCTCCTCCTCAGCTGGGCCTCAGTGGGTAATTCCAGGTGAATGTTCTCCAACTTAGTTGTATTTCCAGGCTGGCCCTGGGACGAGGGGCATGACAGGTCTGCCTATTCGGCTGCCTTTTTCTTCCTGTTCAATACTAAAATATTTTAAGATTCTTAAAAAAGCAAGTGCCAAAACACGGTGTATATTATCTTATCATTTTTGTAAAATAGATGCTTAGGAGTGCTTGTATAAGCCTAAAAGATCCATAGGACAGATGTGCCTAATCACGTTGGTTATGGTAAGGTAACTGGGATTTAGGTAACTGGGGGACACAAATGGAAGGGAATACCCATTTGTCCTTTTATTTTTCATACTTAATAAATGCAAGGTTTTACTCAAGTTTCACCCATTTTTCCACCAATGTCTTTTTCTGTTTCAGAACCCAATCCAGAATATCGCACTGTATTTAGGCTTTTTGAATTCTAAACCATGAAGATGACCACATATCCAAACAACCGTTGGCCCTTGGTTACCACACTGTAGCCTAGGCACTGTCCCCTGGATGGTTGCCCCGTGGCATCGTAGGTGTGCACATCAGCCTCCTCCTGCCAGCGACTCGCTGTCTGGCCCTGCTATGTCCACAGGGCAGATTTCCTTTTCTTGAATGAGACTCAGCCATCATGAGAAGTAGCTTTCAGCACCCAGACACACTGGCCCCAGTTCCTACTAGACAGAGGTTTGACTTAGCAAAAGCAGGGGCATTTAAGTACTCCTGGTCCCTGGAGAGCTTTCCCTGCCGTGTTCCCTGAAGACAGTATTCTTTGCCACTTCCTTTTCTGATCTTCCCAAAACTGTTAGGGAAAAGGTCGCAGGAGTAAGAAAGAACCAGCGTTACCACCCCCTGGGCACACCCCTCACATCTCAGCAGATATCCATCTGGGACTGTAATCAGCAAAATTTCCACTAACCTCCAGGACATCAGGAAATTTGCTCCCTTTCTAACCTGTGATTAAAATTAGCTGGGCCCCCCAGTGTTCTAGAAAAGCTCCCGAAAGGACTGATGTACTATCTGCGTATTCCGGCTTAGGAGTATCATCTGTAGGCTGGGATTACCAGGAACAGATTAAGAAGGTGATAAAAAAAAACAAAACACCAAAAAAAGTGAAACACCTTCCCCTAGACTAGATCCTATTCTTATCTCTGCCCATTTGATCATTCCAGATACTTCAACACAATATCCAGAAACTGTGGACTTCAAAGGGGTCATGAAATAGGGAGTGTGAGGTCATGGCTCAGAGAGAGGTCCTGCCCTGGCCAATGCAGCTCAGTTGGTTGAGCAGCGCTGAAAGGTTGCTGGTTTGATTCCCAGTTAGGGTATAGGGGTGGGCAAACTTTTTGACTCGAGGGCCACAATGGGTTCTTAAACTGGACCGGAGGGCCGGAACAAAAGCAACCTGACCATGCTGGCACTCTCATCTTGGGCTGCTGGTGAAGGAGCGGAGGGGAGAGCAAGAGAACCCTCCACTCTTTCGGCTCCGCGGGCCGGATAGAACAGCCAAACGGGCCGGATCCGGCCTGAGGGCCGTAGTTTGCCGACGGCTACTGCCGACCCAGGTTTTGGATTCCATCCCTGGTTGGGGTACTGTATGGAGGTAGCCAGTTGACATTTCTCTCTCTCCCTCTCCCCTTCTCTCTCTCTCTGAAAAAAAAAAAATCAAATCATTTTTAAAAGAGAGATAGAGAGAGAGAACAAGCCTGCAGTCAGACTGCTTGAGTTTGAATCCCAGTCTGCAACTTCCTGCCTAGGTGATCTTGGTCAGGACATTTAATATCTCTGAGCATCGGCTTCCTCATCTTTAAAGAAAGGATAATACTAGTTATCAACATCATAAAGTTGTTGCAAAGATTTTATGAGAAATAAAAAGCAACTTGATGCCGAAACCAGTTTGGCTCAGTGGATAGAGTGTCAGCCTGTGGACTGAGGGGTCCCGGGTTCGATTCCCGTCAAGGGCATGTACCTTGGTTGCGGGCACATTCCCGGGGGCGGGGGAAGGAGGTGCAGGAGGCAGCTGGCCGATGTTTCTCTCTCATCAATGTTTCTAACTCTCTATCCCTCTCTCTTCCTCTCTGTGAAAAATCAATTATATATATATATATATATATATATATATATATATATATATTTAAAAGCAACTTGAGACATTCCTAATAGATAGTAAATGCTTAATAAATGTTAGCTATTATCCATATTATTTCTCCATAGAGCAAATCTGACAACATAGTGTAAAAAACAAAAAAACAAAAACAAAAACAAAACACAGAAAAACACCCCAAATTACAACAACAAAACCCCACACCAAATCCCAAAATATTTCCCTAAGGTTGAGTTCAAGAGTCCAAAGAGCCGACCTTGTCTGTTCCTCAAGGCCTAAATCTGCCTAGGTGAGTACCCTATACTTTTGAATGTGAATCATACTTCCTTCTGCAAATGTTTGCTTTTCACCCCAGACATAAGCATGAGGAGCAATCACAGGTTTTCTCAGGCCTTTGACTTTGTGGGGCTCAGCCCCTCTGCATTCTGGGCTAGCAGATGTGCTGGCATCTGGGGGAGGGGAGAACCCTGGCTATTCATAAATACTTTGGGTTGCCATTGGCGATATAAAAGTTAAAGTTGTGTGTATGTCATGGTTTGCTCATGTCTGGAACCTTGAAAATGGAAAAATTGCTGTTTCCCTTATCAATCAAATACTTACCTTTGAATGCCATCAAGGTCATGTTAACTAGAACTGAAATTAGCTCAGAATTAACTTTTGGCATCTCCTATAAGTTATGGACATGGTTTTGTCCAGGAAATTTTTGTAATTATAGCAATATAAGACTGCAATGCAGGGAGAAATATTTGAGAGAAATGCAATGCAGGCATTTTAAATTTACCCTGGAATTTCCACACCAAGAATATAGCAAATACTGAAATTAATTCCATTCTTGGAAGAAAAGGAGCTCTGAAATTTTTAGTGAGAAGAGGCTGCCCTCTGCTGGACACGAGGGACATCTCTATGATGTCCTGAAGACAAGGCTGCCTTAACAAGTTTTCCAGAAAGAGTGACACTTGGGGAGTAAAACAAAACCAAAACCAAATATCTTGGCAACAAAGTTAAACTTCTGAACATATCTAGTAATTACAGACTGTGGGAACACAAGGGAAGAAAAAGGCCCAAGGAAAGGTGAAAGGAATGAGTTTTTTAAAAATTCATGATTCTTTTAAAAACGCAGTACTGTAAAATCAGCCTCCTTTTCTCCATAACTCTGCAAACATGTCACTGGCAAGAAAAAAGGGGGACATGTTATAGGAAATACCAGGGAGGCTTCAAGACATATTGTTAAGAGAGAAGCAAGAACAATTCCTAAATGATACATGGCGTTTTCTTGTTGGCTGAATGAACATATTTCAGGTCATTTCCCTCAAAATTGGCTTAACCTTTGCTCTCCTCTCTGAGGAGGGAGCAGCAGTTCCCAGAAGCTCTGCAGAAGACCAGTGGCAGAAAAACAAAGGGGAAGTCTTCTCTGTACTTGTCTCAAACAAACAGAGCTGAGTTGAACAGGAAATCTACAAGGCAGGTCCCCCAACATGTTCTGAGCAGGAGGGCCTAATGCCCCACTTTCCTTTTTAATTATCCTACTCAAGAAAGCCCTAGGTCCTTATCTGAGTAAGCCGAGCAGTGCCAACAAGCAGGGTGTGAAACCTGAAGGCCAGGCAGTCTTCCCAAAGGTTGGAAATGCCTGCGCACACCCTTTCCTCCCACCTAATAAATGAAAGGACACTGGAAATTGCCAAAATTAGCCATCCTTTTTTTTCCAGGTGTGTTATCATTCAGACATACTGAGGTGATAGGATCAGTGGGAAGAGAACTATAGTAAATTATTAACATCCATTAATGTACTTCGTGCCTCATTAGTTAATTGTTTCAGAGAGAATGGGATATAGAGCAGGAAAGGTTGGATAGGCGGGAAAAAGTAGAGGAAAGGTCTGGGGAGGGGCAGAGGCCTAGGGTTGTAATTGGAAAAGGACACCTAACATTTTGCCTACTTAATTATCTTTGATCTTCAATGTGATTGATTGTTTGCCTTCCTGTTTCTAATATTAATAGCATTCGATATTAGAAGAATCCCCTAAAGAGTGTTTTAAAAGTAATGATGCTACCTGGCTGGCGTGGCTCAGTGGTTGAGTGTTGACCTATGAGCCAGGAGATCAAGGTTAGATTCCTGGTCAGGGCACATGCCCGGGTTGCGGGCTGGATCCCCTGGTGTGGGGTGTACAGGAAGCAGCTGATCAGTGATTCATCATTGATCTCTACCTTCCTGAGATAACTAAAAACATGTTTTAAAAATATAATGATGCCTAGGCCCATCTGGAACCACTGACTCAGAATTTCTTTTTTGAATAAATCTTTATTGTTCATATTATTACAAATGTTCCTCATTTTTTCCCTCCATTGTTCCCCTTCACCAGGTTCCCACCCCACCCTCTGCCCTTTCCCCACCCCCTATTGTCCTCATCCATAGGTGCACAGTTTTAGTCTCTTCCTGCACCCCCCACTCCCCTTTTCCTCGAGAATCGTCAGTCCACTCCCCTTCCATATCTCTGATTCTATTATATTCACCAGTTAATATTGTTCATCAGATTTTTTAATTCCCTTGGTTTTTAGATTTACTTGTTGATAGTTACATATTTGTTGTTCATAATTTTTATCTTTATTTTCTTCCTCTTCCTAAAGAACCCCCTTCAGCAATTCATATAATTCTGGTTTGGTGGTGATGAACTCCTTTAGCTTTTTTTATTTTTATTTGTGAAGCTCTTTAACTGGCTTTCAATTCGGAGTGATAGCTTTGCTGGGTAGAGTATTTTTTGTTGTAGGTTCTTGCTATTCATCACCTTGAATATTTCTTGCCATTCCTGTCTTGTCTGCATGGTTTCTGTTGAGAAATCAGGTGACAATCGTATGGGTGCTCCTTTATAGGTAACTACCATGTTTCCCCGAAAATAAAACATCCTCTAAAAATAAGACCTACTTACAGGTTTTCTACTGAATGAAATATAAGGCATCCCCCCCGAAAATAAGGCCCCCAGGCTCTGTCTCAGAATGAAAATTAATTTACCGTAAACTGGTCGCTAGGGCCGCCCCAACTGGCGTCTAGCAACCAGTGACATTATGTGGAGTCGTGATGTCACTGCTGTGTGGAGGCGGAGCGGAGGTCGGAGTGAGCGGTGAGCATGGGGCAGGAGAGAGGAGGAGACTTTCACAAATGTGTGTAGAAGAACAGGAGGATTAGAGCAGACAGGATGCGGCGAAGGTGGTGAGTGCTAGTCTGTCTCTGGTGACACTACCTGATGCTCACGGCCGCCTTCATGATGACTGAAGGTTCTCAGTCAGTGGCAGACCCTGCTCCAGCCCAGATCCAGGCCCCAGCAAGCCCAGTGACAGTCCCCAGGCAGGCCCCAGGGGGTAAATGTTGGATAAAGTGGTAGGGGGGATGTCTGGTGAAGGTGTTCAGTGGCACAGGGGTGGGGGAGGGGGATCACTTAAAATGACACAGGAGGATCAGAGGGGGCAATCAAAATGACACAGGAGGATCAGAGGGGACAATTAAAATGACACAGGAGGATCAAAAGGGGTTACTAAAATGGTAATCCCCCCTCTGATTCTCCTGTGCCATTTTGATTTCCCCCTCTGATCCCCTCTGTGTCATTTTAACTGACCCCCCTCCTCCCACCTTGATAGCGCAATTCCTTTTTTTTACCCCTAGAAATGAGCGCAAAAAGAAAAAGCTACTCTGTGGAGTACAAGAAAGGAATCGTGGAAGACTCTTGGGGCCAAAATCTTACTGCTTTCTGCAAAGAGAAGATGTTGAGGATCCGAGTGGTCTGAAATGGTGAGCAGAGTATGGTAACCTCATTGAACAAGTGGACAAGGGAAATGCTAAAAAGCGCAAGTGTGGATCAGGTCAGCAACCATTATTTTCCGAGCTGGAAGACCTGATCTGTGAATGAGTTGTTGACAGGAGAGCAAAGGCTTTGGTTGTGAATCAGGCTCAGATTCAAGAATTTGCCCTTGCAAAGGCACCACAGTTTGACATAACCCCCAAAGACTTCAAAGCATCACAACACTGTCTGGATAATTTCCTTCAGCGAAGTGAACTGTCTTTAAGAAGATCTACAACATTGTTTAGGTTGAAAGATACTCAAGTTATTAAGCGAGCACTTGCATTCAAGTCCTTTATTGATGATGATGACTTCTCTAAATACAGTCTTTCCAACAGGATTGCTATGGATGAAACTGCAGTGTTTATGGGCCAATTATCTCAAACAACAATTGAACAGTGGGGTGCCTCCTCAGTGTACATTCCCTCCACTGCTTATGAAAGTGCACGTGTTTCCTGTATTTTGGCAATTCATCTGGATGGCACTAAAATCCCACCTTTAATCATTTTTAAGGGCAAGAAGTAAAAGATTGAATGTGTTTTGGGTGTTTTTATTCTTGAAACTGAAAAAGCCTGGGCCACACAAGCAGTTATAAGGAAGTGGGCCGATTTAATGCTGCCGCTTGTTATGTGAGGGAGCCAAAGAGGTCTGCTAGTCTGGGATGCAGCCAGCACTCACCACGCTAAAGACATGAAGACATTTCTTCACAAAAGAAAAATGATTCCCGCAGGAATGACGGCCTATCTCCAGACTCTTGATATTGCAATAAAGAAGCCATTCAAAGACAATTTGCGCATGGAAATTAATGACTACATTGAAAATAGAATGGAGAGAAATCAGCGTGGAAACTTTGTGAAACCTAAACTGCAAGAAGTTGTGATTTGGGTGAAGAATTCATGGGAGAAAAATCACTGACAGTTGCATTGCAAATGTACTGAGTGCAGGCTTCCTTGACAAGAAGTACTCATTTAAAGACAGTGCTTTTGCTAAATATGAGAGATTTGGTCCACTGATTCTGAAAGAAATGGAGTCACAAGAAATTCACCGGGAAATTCAGGAATTGGATTGTTATGATGAAGTTCCAGCCAGGCACTCAGCTGCCCCCTCCTCTCCGGCTCCACCCTCTCCACACACACGCACTGTATCTCTCCGTGCCTTAGGCTTTTACAGCTCCTCTGATTTTCTTTCTGGTTTTCTCTTTCCTTCTAGTTGCAGAATTTCTAGTCAACTTTCCTGTAGTTCTGGATAATGTTCATTTTGTATTTTAGTTGTATTTTTTGAAATTATTGTGTGAGGCTGCAGTTAGGCGTTTACCTATGCCGCCATCTTGGTTTCTCCTTTCCTGACTCAGAATTTCAAAAAGACAGTTGGGAGCATGCAGAGAGTGGCCATTTTTAGAGGGTCCTCAGATGATTCTCTCTGAGCAGCTCTGGTTGAGAATCTCTGCTCCATGGGCACATCTTCTCCAGCACTGAGTACAACACTGCTGAAGCAGGTAACAAACAGACCAAAAAGTATGCCTTTCTCACTGGGCAACTTGGGACGCAAGAGTTAAAAGACCAATGGCATCAGTTGCCAAATACTGGCTCTGCAGGCAAATGCAGGTCAAAGAGGAGGCCTCATAAGGCAGGTGTTGGCTGATATCAATGGCTATAGGTCTGTGATAAAGAAGTTTTTTTGTTTGTTTTATTTCAGAGAGGAGGGAAGAGGGAGAGATAGAAACATTAGTGATAAGAGAATCATCAATTGGCTGCCTCCTGCTCATCCCACACTGGGGATTGAGCCCACAACCTGGGCATGTGCCCGGACCAGGAACCAAACTATGACCTCCTGGTCCAATAGGTCAACCTTCAAGTACTGAGCGCCATACTGGCCAAAGAAGAAGTTTGTTTTAGCTCACACAGTCGTTTGGCTATTAGGACCATCAAGAGTCACCTGGTTTTACTTTTATCTCCAGGCATGTGAGGACAGAAGAAGCAGCCCAGAAACTAGAAGAAAAAAAAAAACACCTATCCCCTTGAAGTATTTTATGAAGATAATCTTAAGAGTCGTTTCAATTTTTTAAAATGCTCAGACCCAGGTAAAATGCTATTTAACCCAAATGTTAATATAGCCATTAATTATTCTAAGAAGCTACAATAGGAGTTCCCAGTCTGTCTGGGCTACTGCAATTCCATAATGTCATGTCCCTTATCTGAATTTGCCTCATTGCATTTACTAAATGTTGGTTATAAATTTGTTCTAATAATGTCAGGTCTTCATTGAACTCTATAGCTAAGAAAGCCAAAACAGCTTTCAGTTTTAAAAAGCATCACTTGCTATTTGATATTATAGAACTTGAATGTATCACTACAAAGTCATCCCGCAATTAATTTCCTTTTCCTAATAGGGCACGTGGCTGGTAGTAACAGAGCACCCCTCATTCCTGGAGGGTAGACTCTGCCTCACATTCATTCAGAAGGTCTCCTGGGTTAAGTCTGACCCTCCAAATCTCTAATAACAAAAGCATAATATGCTAATTAGACTGGACGTCCTTCAAGATGACCTTGTGGACAAAGCCGAGGCTGCGAGGGAAGCCCGGGTCCTGGGTGCCTGCCAGTGGCTGGAGGGAAGCTGGTGCCGGCAGCTGAGGGAAGGAAGGCCTACTCTTGCACGAATTTTGTGCATCGGGCCTCTAGACAAGTAAATAATAGGAAAACTCAATAAGGGTACCCAGTCTCTCCTTTTAGAAGGTACTCCGAGGAACCTGCCACTGCTACACACAATGTCAAGCCTCATTCACATCTTCCAAGTTGCCGTGGGTACCATAGAACGTAACAAATGACTTACTGTGTTTTCTGTGGTCTAGAAATCTGCCAAATTGAAAGTGACAGTTGTATACTAGTTTCAGGTTTCTTTTTACTTTTCTTTCTTCACTGTCCATAAACATGCTCAGGGAACTGTGTATTTGTGCGACACTGTCTTTGCCCCTAGACATGCCAGCAATGCTCTTGAGAGACGGGTTTGCAAGGGATGTACGTTAATATTCTATGTCCTTAGTAAAGACACTAGGTACTTGAGAGGGTTAGGGAATGGGTGTAATCACAGGGGTCTGAAGTCTAGAAAGGCTTCTTAGAGGAGGGGGAGACTCAAGCTGGCCCTGTAAATAAAAGTAACAAACAGAGAAAAAGATTACCTTCTGGACAGGGGAAAATAATTATGTTAATAAAGCACCCACCTGTAAAACAACTTGGGAGAAAAAAAATCAAACTAAGTTTCACGGCATTTTTTGGTCCTACGGGAAGAAAATTAACAACCAATGGTATAAAATCAGATGGCTATAAGAAGTTATTAGCTATAAGGTGCATGTATAAGAATGATATTAGAAATTCATTCACAAAGAAGTTATTTTTGCTCCTAACAACTTCTGGCAAAGGGGTAAATTACCTAAATGTTAGATATTATTAGATCTATATTGCTATGAATATTAAGATCCTCTCGCTTGATGGACATTCTTAACCCCAAAACGTAAGATGATACCCTGAAACTCTCTTTTAGTTATAACACTAATACACTGAGTAATTCCTATTGTGCATTGTTTGTCCACAAATAAAATAAAACCAACCCTCACTGGATTTCCCAATGAATTCTTCCTAGAGTTTTCAGAATAAGCATTTTGAGTTATTTAGATGATAGAAGGCAGGTCTCTCCACTGAAAAGTGGGAGTGAGGCAGATGGAAGGAGCTGAGCTCCTTCAGTTTCCAATCTCCACCAAGATTTAAAAGCTAAAGGCAAAACAGAAAATATCACTTTAAGAAAAGGAAAATCAAACTGCCAAGATTTATTTAACTTTTTTCTTTCACAGAAAATATAAGTATGCAATGTAAACACTGACATGGGAAATAAAGCACAAGGATCAGGAAGACATATCACTTGGACAATCTCTTGCTTCAGCACTGGACTGCTTCCTGATAGCATCTGCAGCATGAACCACCCGGTCATGTGCATTGGAAAAATTGAAGGCAACATTCACTTAGATTTATTGAAACACCGGAGAGCCTCTGAAATACAATGCCATACGGAAGTCTGATCTTTGTCTTGCAAAAAAAAAAAAAAAAATTAAAGCTGAACACGTGTGCATTTACCGACTTACTAAGGCATGTAATTTAATGTAGGAACATAAGAATGAATTAACACATGAGCTTTAATATGCCTGTGCAGGCAAAGATGAAATTGTGCCTCTTTTCCCTCTCCAGAGAAAATAAAATTAACCAAATTAAAAGCAGAGCTGCCTGGCACTGGCTAGAAGGCAGCACCATCACAGTGAGTTCTTATTTCAGCAACCCCCAGAAAATACAAAACACAATGAAGGACTGCCATTGGTGCTTTGCCCAAATGGTCACTCCAGATCTAATGTTGCAGAACCACATGAAGTTTTCAAGGTTCTTTCCCAGAACTCCAAACTAAACAAACAAACAAACAAAATGATCCAAATAAATAGTTGGGGTCAAGACCCACCTTGATTTAAAACAATCTGTTTCTAAACTTACGTTCAATAATAAAGAGTATGGGCTTCAATTTTCTGTGATTATCCCAAGAGATTAAAATGATCAGTCTTCCTCTTGCTGGGTAGTTCTGTTGGTTAGAGTGTCATCCCAATATGCCAAGGTTGGAGGTTCAATCCTTGGTCAGTGCACATGGAATGAATGCATAAATTAGTGGAACAACAACAACAAAAAAATCAATGTCTCTCTCTCTCTCAAATCAATAAAAAATAAAATAATTACCAGTCTTCTTTCTTATCAGATAACTACCTGGTGACAAGTAAGCTTTGACAATAGAGGCCTATTAACTCAGTTGGGACTCAGTGTCATAAGATCCGGCGTTCAGATCTTGCTGCTTCAGAAGTCAGAGATCTGAGTCCTGGTATTGCCAAGTACACCCACTCCTGCACTCAGCTCCATAATCAAAGGTTATTACAATCTAGTCTTTCATTCCTTGACATTCCACAATCTATGGAGAAATAAGCACACATCATCCTTATAATGGGCAGAGGGGACAGCTCATGCTGAACACTGATTCTCTAGAGGAGAAATGTTACCCTGACCGGGTGTTTGGAACTTTACCCCGGCAAGTTAAGCTCCCTGTATTGCTGAGATGGATATTTATAAATGTGTTTATATAAATATGTGAACAATTCATTATAACAAAAAACATTCATTTTCTTCTACCCTGATCTACAGCATTTGGCACAGTGTCCTGCAGTTGATTGTGCTCTCGTTAAAGATATACGTAGAATAAAGAAAACCAAAATCAGGTTTTAAAAGGAATAGGAGCTGATATTCCACAGGAATCCCTGAATCAATAGTGACCTTTGTTTGTGCTATGTTATAGTAAGTTCCTGCTCAGAAGGCTTTTTTCTTTTTTAAAAATATATTTTATTGATATTTTACAGAGAGGAAGGGAGAGAGAGAGAGAGAGAGAGAGAGAGAGAGAGAGAGAGAGCTAGAAACGTCGATGAGAGAGAAACATCGACCAGCTGCCTCTTGCACACCCCCTAACGGGGATGTGCCCACAACCAATGTACATGCCCTTGACCGGAATCAAACCCGGGACCTTTCAGTCCGCAGATCGACGCTCTACCACTGAGCCAAACCGGCTTCGGCGAGGCTTTTTATTTTCCACATGCAAGATAATAGAATAGATCAGCGTTGTACTACTGCAATTAGAAAAATCCACTCATTATGGACCTCCCTTTTGGAATTCTCTTATTTACCTCTGCAAAAATGTAAAGGGCTTTAGCATCTCAGTGCACTATTAAAGTAGGTATGGCAAGATATTTCAGTGAAAATTCTCTATCCTGTAGTCAGACCAAATGGGCCAATATTTGGAAAAAGCAATCAAGGATTGAGAATTAAATGGCAAAAGTCTTTAAAGCAGCAAGTGGGACCCCAGTGTATCTCCACTTTCCAGTTATTTTCTCTTGTCCAGACCTGTTGCCTCTCCAGTGCTTCAACTGGATCCCAATCTTCCTTCAGAGGGGAGACTTTCATATGGCCACTAGCCATTCCTTCCCTTATCGTTTTTTTCTCCTCTCTTGGGATCAGTACCTATTGAAAGCCCTTCTCTTTGAAATGTGAAAGATGGAAACTCTGAAAACTAAATTCAGCCTATTTGCAGATAACAGACATAATCACCCTTTGGGAAATAAGGCACCTATACTGTGATGCAGATTGACTATAGAAATGGAAATACTACTGGATGCAGATTGACTATAGAAATGGAACTCCTGCCTGGCTACAAAGGAGCATGACTTCCAAACACATGTGTTCCTGTCACTGCTGTGATGAGTCTAACCAACAGACAGTGGAGGCTCCGGAGAACTCTAAGAAAAAACAGATAAAATTCTTCATTAAAGCAGAAAGTCAGATTATCAAGCTGGTCTCTGGACAACCTCATCATTCTTTCAAGTACTGTTTTCATAGTCAAGTGAGGAAATATGGAAGAGTACTAGATGAAAGGCTGGGCAATGTAGGTTCTAGTCCTGGTGCTACTACTTAACTGGTTATGTGACCTTGGGCAAGTCACTCTACCTCCCCCCGTAATCTCCGTTTCTTAATCTTTAAAATGGGTATAAAAACACTTGACTTGTCTACTTCACATTGTGACTGAGGATCAAATGAGATAGTGCAAAATACCTTATAAACTATGAAATAATGTATGTAAAGGTAAAGAGAGTACATACACACTTATTAAAATATTCGGTCATTATAACTGCCTATCTGACGAGAAGTGCCCCATGCAGTATGTTTGGCAATGTACAGACTTAAAAATAGTTGCTATAAATATACACTGGTCTTTTTCACCAAGGTTGTTTAAAAAAGGGAAATTCTTAATTTCCTCAGAAATGGCCACAGAACACATTATTTAAAAATGTGATATTATCCAACTCTACCAATTGATAGAATTAATTTTCTCCAAATATGTCCTGCACACATTTTCATAACCTCCACTTTTCTTCCTATTTGCGTTGCTTTCCGGGGTTTGAGGATTGTGTAGTTTGCATACACTGTATACTGGTCTATTAATAACTTTACACAGGGAAGTCTTGAATTCAAGAAACAGCATGCTGAAACTTAAGAAACAATCCACATAGTTACAGTTTGTTGTAAAGGAAATAAAATGAAAATAAGTGGCATCCTAAATAATGCAGTTCGGCCACAGTTCCTCACATCGCTGCCTTTTTCCTGAGGTACCTCCAGGACAGGCCTTGTCCTGTGAAGCGCTTTAGAGAAACTGAGTCTTGCTGGAGGGGAAAGTACATGTAGGTTGGCAACTAGGCTGTGCTCATTCTCAGCACTGGGGTTTGAACAAGAAGGTCTGCGAGAAGCTGCCACACAGCTTTGGTGGAGAAGCCCATCCAGCCAGGAAAGGCGAGCTAGTTCTTGGGTGCCAGGCCAGAGAGTGGAGAACAGCTTCACACAGCCACCCAGTTCAGACTTTCAATTCTTCCTATGGGCTGATTCTGCTCTTCTCCGGTCTAGTAAATAATTAAACAGAAGAAAAACAATGAGATGTGGAACACTATCTACCTGGACTTAGGGCCTTTCTCTGCCCAGCTGCCGAAAGGTTACATGCAGAACAGACACTCAGGCAAGAAGTGAATGTCGGTGACTGTGACCAGCCCAAAGCACCCAGACTCCAGGATTTGTGTCAGGTGGCTTTATTACAGCGTTACAGTGATGGCCGGGAAGGACTGCTGCCAGTGGAACCACGAGAACAGGAGGGCTGTCCGCTGGGGCCACAGGCACACGTGTTGCTAACCTCCACTTTTCTTCCTGGTTTGCTTTGCTTTCCGGGGTTTGAGGATTGTGTAGTTTGCATACACTGTATACTGATCTGACAGGAAGGGGACATAAAATGCCCGCAGCAGCTTTGAAGATCTGAAAAACAAGGGGGTGGGGAAAAGGAGAATTTTACCATTTGAGAGAATTTACTAATGAAATTGAAAATGATTCAAGGAAATAAACCAAGTGCTATAGTAAGGGTATTTTATATAAGCAACACAGAAAAGTCTGTTATTTAGCTACTAGACCAGCTGTGGGCAAACTACGGCCTGCTGGCCTGATCCGCCCATTCGGCTGTCCTATCCAGCCTGGTAGTTGAAAGAGCGGAGGGTTCTCTTGCTCTCCCCTCCGCTCCTTCACCAGCAGCAGTGTTAACATGGCAACGTTGGGAAACACGGCCGCAGCTCCTTCTGAGTGGGCGGATTTATATCTGCCCATTCAGTAGAAGGAACAACCTCTCAATCTTCCAAGGATCCTTGTAATGCGTAGACACATTATCATGGTGATGTAGGGAGACAAACCCCGGGAGAGCACAGTATCAGAGCCTTTCTGAGGTAAGATTAAGAGCTCTACTCAAACACAATTTTTTTCCTGTTCCCACATTCTGTACATCATAATGACTTGTTAATAAAACAACAAAGACTTTCAGCTTTTAGGGCTTGTATCGACTGCAGTTTTTTTCCCCACTGCGGACGCGCACAGCAGGGAAAAAGACACACAGAGGACATGTCACACTAGCCATGCTGCGGCTGCATTTTTTTGCTGATACAGATGTGGTATCGGTAATGCTACTTTGGCCACTAACTGCATTTGTTAGTGGCAAAACAAATGCATTTTGTGCTTCGTTTGCTTCTCTCCCTTGCGCCTGTAAAAATGTGTGCTACAGGGCATTTGTATTAATATGCACCACTGCACATTAGCATCAACGCAAACATGATGGAAACCTGTGTACCCTGCATTAACCCTAGCTGTGCTGCATTGCAGTACTGCACCACACTGCAACGGCAGCACCGCTAGTGTGAACGAACCCTAATTTCAGTGGGTTGAACAAAAAAATTGTATAGAAATGTGATGAACTAAAGATTTTATTACAAAATCGCTTAATTTTAGGGTTTCAGAAGTAATTGGACAAATGAAAAACTGAAAGTCAAATGTTCATATCTAATACTTGGAAGAAACCCTTTCCTGGTAATGACAGCCTGAAGTCTTGTACTTATGGACATCACCAGATGCTGGGTTTTCTCCTTTGTAATGCTCTGCCCAGGTGTCACAGAAGGGGTATATATTTAAATATCCTACCATTTCCAGCTTTTAATAAGAAAAACTATTGCAATGGGCATTTAAAAGTGGCACTTTGATGTTTTTATAGAGTCTAGTGGATGCAATCTGACATTGATAATGCTCTCATTGATAATGAGAGCAAAGGCAAGTTTGAAAAACTCAGCTTATCGCACAGGACAGTGACTCGTCGAGTGGAACTGATTGATGAAGACTTGGCCAGCAAGTTAAATAGTAAGGCAGAGTTCTTTAAGTTTTATTCACTAGCATTGGATGAAAGTAATGACGTAAAGGACACTGCTCAGCTCTTAATTTTTATCCGAGGGATTAGTGACAATTTTGAAATTACAAAGGAGTTTTTAGCCATGGAACCACTGAAAGGAAAAGCACGGGGAGAGGACTTGTATGACCGGGTGTCTACTGTCATCAAGAAAATGAAGCTACCATGGAGTAAACTTGCTAATGTCACGACAGATGGATCTCTGAATTTAACTGGAAAAAATGTTGTACTGCTAAAAAAAATTCAGGATAAAGTGAAAGAGGAGAATCCTAACCAAGATGTTATTTTTCTTCACTGTATTATTCACCAGGAATCATTGTGCAACTTAATCATGTTGTTAATTCAGTTGTAAAGCTTGTTAATTTCTTTTTTTTAAATAGATTTTATTGATTTTCCACAGAGAAGAAGGGAGTGGGATAGAGAGCTAGAAACGTCGATGAGAGAGAAACATCGACCAGCTGCCTCCTGCACACCCCCTACTGGGGATGTGCCTGCAACCCATGTACATGCCCTTGACTGGAATCGAACCTGGGACCTTTCAGTCTGCAGACCGACGCTCTATCCACTGAGCCAAACTGGTTTCGGCAAAGCTTGTTAATTTCATTCGAGCAAAGAGACTTCCGCACCGTCAGTTTATTAAGTTTCTGGAGGAAACTGATGCGGATCACCACGACTTACTTTACCACTCTCGTGTCTGCTGGTTGAGTTTGGGCAAAGTTTTCCAACGAGTAGGGGAGCTCAAAGAAGAGATTGGTGCATTTTTTAAATTAAAAGGGAAGTCTGATGAATTTACTGAGCTGAGTGACAAGAATTGGCTGTGTGACTTTGCATTTGCTGTAGATATATTTTCACATTTGAGTGAGCTAAATGTGAAGCTACAGGGAAAAGATCAGTATGTACAGGACATGTACACTAATGTGAAAGCCTTTAAATCGAAGCTGATTTTCTTTTCCAGACAAATTTCACACAAAGTCTTTACTCATTTTGCCACACTAGCCACATAGAAGGAGACCATCCAAAACGTGAAGAAATACAGCAAATCACTGGATGACCTGCATGCAGAATTCTGTCGTCGGTTTTCTGATGTTGAAAAAATTGACTAGTCACTTCAACTGGTGGCCTGTCCTTTGTCACAAAACCCTGAAACAGCACCAGAAGAGGTGCAACTGGAACTCATCGATCGTCAGTCTGACTTTGTCCTAAAAGAGAAATTCAGCTCTCTTGAACTAAGAGACTTTTATGCTTCACTTAATGAAGCCACTTTTCCAAACATCTGGAGGATGGCACAGAAGATACTGGTGCTGTTTGGGTCAACCTATGTTTGTGAGCAGACATTTAGCATCATGAACATCAACAAAGCCCCTCACAGATTCAGCTTAACTGACGAACACCTCAGATCTATCCTGAGAATAGCCACAACAAAACTAACTCCAGACTTTGATGCATTAGCTAAAAAAGGAGTCCAAAACACTGTTCCCACTGAAGTTGATGTTTTAAAGACCAAAAACCTTTCAATCCAGTCTACATTGCCATCTACATCTACGTCCTGGGCATAATTTGGAAGTTGCACTAAAGAAAATGTTTAATTTACTGTTTACACATTTTGTTCTTTTCTATTTGTTTTAGTTTTAAATTATTTTATTATATTTAAGTTTAATTTGAAAGGCTTTTGTACCTTTCCTTTGTGAGGCAATTTTATTTTGTCTTTGCCTTCTTCAATATAAGGTATGTTATTGTGCTAGGATTCCTCCATTTTTTGAAGTTTCAAATTTTAATAGTGTTTACATTCTTCTTGTTAAAATGTTTGAAATGAATAGAACTATTGAAATAAATAAAAACAAAGACCATACCCTTTTATGTAATGATGTTTACTTTGAATTTATTTTAGTTCACACAAACACTTCATCCATGCTTTTGTTCTGGCCCTCGAGTCAAAAAGTTTGCCCACCCCTGTACTAGACCATGATAACGTAATCAAAACCAAGTACTACCTTGTTACCCATACCAAGAGGACAGTCTCCCAGTTAAGTCACGGTATATCCTTCAAAATAGCTCTAGGTCTTCACTTAGCATTAGCATACATCATAGAAAAGTTCCAGGTCAATCAAAGGACTGCTATTACTGAAATAAATACTTTATACCCAATGGATTCTGCAGCTAAGAACTGTAGAGATGCTCAAATGATCCTGACTCCAGCACTAAATTTTCCTAGAGAGATAAAGAAAAGTATGTCCAGGCTTCCTGTGCAATGTTCCAGAAATTCTTTTTTTCTTTAGTTTTTCTTTATTGATTTTAGAAAGAGAAAGGAAGGGGGAGGGAAAGGGGGAGGGAGGGAAAATACACACACATAGATTTGTTACTCCACTATTTATGCATTCATTGGTTGATTCTTGTGCCCTAACCAGGGACCAAACCCGCAACTTTGGTGTATCGGGACAATGCTCTACCCAACTGAGTTACCTAGCCAGGCTCTAGCAATTCTTAAGTCAAAGAGAGAGTCTTATACACAAGCTCATGTCATGATATGTCCCTGGCAAGTTATAAAATGTACATATTTGTTATTAAAATGCAGGAATAGATGAAAACCTGAATTTCTGAAAAATACTTCACATTTATCGAACACTTAGCATTGGACAAACACTGGGAAAAGTGCTTACACTTTTAAAGATACTATTTAATGCAGCCAATAACCTGTAGGAGGGAAGTGATATTATTATCCCTATTTTATAGATGGGACCTGAAGCTTACATAAAGTAACTTGCTCAGGGTCACACAGGAAGTGACAGAGCCCTCACTCAAATCCAGCTTTCATTCCAGATTCTGCACTCAACCGATATGGCTTATCCTGTATCCTGGGAACAGTCTAACAGGATTCATAACTTCATAGAAAATGTGGCAGTGATCGTTTCAAATTCTGAATCAAGCATTAATTCTTGACTGTGATTTCTGAGTCAAAACATCAAAGTCGACCCAGTTACTGCCACCCTAAATGAGGAAGCTGCAGAGTGTTCCATTACCAGTCCTTTCTCAGACTTTAAACTTGTAAATGTCGTGTCAATGTGGCATCTGCACTGGCAGCCTACCCCTGGGTCTGGCAGACTCCCGCATCGCCTGCACACAATGATATTGTGCTTGGCATACACACTTATGAGAGAGGCTGCCCACTGGGACCCTGGCAGTGCTTTGTGCTCAACAGAAATGCACTTCACTTCAACAGCCAACCGTTCAAGGACTCTGATAGAGAAAGTGCTTAGAAGAGACACGAGATAAGGCAGAGCTCCTGCAAACAGAACGAACAGGAGGGAGCACCTACCTGAGCCAGAAAGAAGTGAATGAATTCTTTCTGTCCGTGCTACACAGATAAGGGGAAGGTCAGAACGGAAGGCTGTAAGCCGCAGCAAATTCCTGCAAGCTTAGGTGTGGTAAAGAAAAGCCAACACTAATTTAGCGCCATTTCCACTCCACGATAAAAGATTTGGTAACAGAGTCAGCACACATTGCCAGTCAACTCAGTCCCTGGTATAACATTAGGGCCACTGGGCCCAATGTTAGTGTTTGACTTTCTTTTTGGAACCATTCCTTACGATTTGGGAGGGTTATTATTTCACAATGTACTGATTTAAAAAAGAAAAACAGAATAAAACATTTTATCTTGTAATTACTATATGGATCCATTGTACCCTTTTATAAATATAAGCTATATTGTAGGATTTTTTATTGATTTTTAAAAAATTTATTAAAGTATTATCTGTGTACATAGCTTACCATTGCCCCAATATTGTAGTATCTTAGTAGTCTCATTTTTTCCCCCTGTATCTTGGATTATTTACAACTGTGCTTTTTTTTTTTTTTTTTTTTTTTTACAAAAAGACTCAAGTAATAAGAAAAAGGAAAATGAAGAAATTACCAAACAGAATTATGCAAAAGTAAAATAAATAATCATTATTGCATTATCCTTCAATTTTCTTTATTACATTGCCCAAAGTATTGCATCATCATTAAATAAGGTGTGAAAAACTGAAAACATTATCTTTGCTTTCATTGAATAGTGTTGAGAATTGAGAATTTTATAAATTGTGGTCCATTATAACAATGAGAAGAAAACTGACAGAAGACATTTTACAAGTATTAGACAAAACAGCAGATGAATGAAAAGAGAAACAGCAGCACTCAAGACTCTGATGAGGATGGTGAAATTGATCTAACAAGCAAATTTGCCTGTGCATCTTCAGATGACAATATACTGGATGAATTTCCTCAAACTCAAGAATAAATGAGTAAACAATATATTTCCATAAACAAAAAGGAAATAAGGTATTTTCATTCAGTTACTCATTTAACAGGAAAGACTTCATCATGCAGTATTTTACAACAAGAACCTGGGCCAAAAAGGAGACATATGTAAAACATTATATAGTAAATAAAAATGTGTGTGTGTGTGTGTGTGTATGTGTGTATGTATATATATATATATTTGTTTTTTAAAGAACCTGGACCATCCTGTTATGTTAACAGGGCATCTGACCACATTTTTGCATCTTTTATAAGATCTGTGTGCCAAATTTTATTTAATAAAATAAGTGGACACATGCTGAAGACAAGTTCATATACAAAGGTGACTGGAAGGATATAGATGAAAAAGAAGTAAAAAATTCAATTGAAGTCCCGGGTGGTGTGGCTCAGTTGGTTGGTTGAGCATTTTCCTGTGCAATGAAAGGTCACCGGTTTGATTCCCAGATAGGGCACAAATTCAGGTTGTGGGCTTGATCCCCTGATACCTGGCAGGGGTGCATGCAGGAGGCACCTGATTGATATTTCTCTCTTACATCACATCGATGTTTCTCTCTCTCTCCTTTCCTCTATCTCAAAACAATTAAAAAATATTTTAAAAATTCAATGAAATCCTGGCCAGTGTGTGGCTCAGTTGGCAGGAGCATTGTTCTGTACATAGAAAGACCTCAGGTTTGATTCCAGGTCAGGACACATACCTAGGTTGCAGGTTTGATCCTGGGCCCTGGTTGGGGTATGTGCAGGAGGCAACTGATCGATGTTTCTCTCTCACATCAATGTTTCACTGTCTCCTTTTCCTTCTCTCAAAAAAAGTCTATGAAAATGTCCTCAGATGAGGATTAAAAAAAGATTCCAATGAACTGATCATTTAAACTGGTGTTTATAACATCTAAAAATGAAAATGTTTGAATCACAGAGCAAAAAAGATAGTTGCCTTCTCTTTGACAAAATTGAATCGTTAAAGGTTTCAAAAAATTCTTCAAATTTTGCTTTTTGATGATACAAGTACAAAAACAACCAGAAGCAGTAAGTTAGAAGCTATTAGAGATGTGCCTGAAGCACATAACCACTATTTTCAAGATGGACAGATTCTACTTTAGAATTAACATTATTTAACTTTAACATCTAAAGGCACTAATTTCTTCAAGAAGATGAAGTGAGGAACAGTCAATATATACACCTCTGAGCTGGGATGGGAACATTCTGTGATTTTTTTTTAAACAAAGAGAACAAGTTGGGTTGAATTCTTCATTTTTAAAACTATTGCTGCTATTCTAGATGAGTTCTTTACCATCTTAGCTTTAATGTGCTAAGCACGACTAGGATCTTTTAAAATGCTATACTGTACTATTGCTGGAAAAGTGAAAATGAACTTGGTTATTTGCCTTTCAAAACAGTTGAGCACTAGAATAACATCTGTTTCCAAACATATGGAAACAAAGATTAGTTCAATTCCGGTCAAGGACATGTACCTTGGTTGTGGGCACATACCCAGTAGGGGGTGTGCAGGAGGCAGCTGATTGATGTTTCTCTCTCATCGATGTTTCTAACTTTCTATCCCTCTCCCTTCCTGTCTGTAAAAATCAATAATATATATATATATATATATATATATATATATATATATATATATATATATATATATATACAGTTTCGGCTGGGTCAATTTTTCATTTTAAAAAGAAAACTTCTGCCGAAACCGGTTTGGCTCAGTGGTAGAGTGTCGGTCTGCGGACTGAAAGGTCCCGGGTTCGATTCCGGTCAAGGGCATGTACATTGGTTACGGGCACATCCCTTGTAGGGGGTGTGCAAGAGGCAGCTGGTCGATGTTTCTCTCTCATCGATGTTTCTAGTTCTCTATCTCTCTCCCTTCCTCTCTGTAAAATATCAATAAAATATATATTTTTTAAAAAGAAAAAGAAAACTTCTTAGTACAGGTTTTCTCTTTTATTTTATCCATCCATCCGCTCATCCAAATATTAATGTACATGTGAACCTGTAGTCTAAGCTGACTGCCAGTTCTTCCTTTTTGAAGCTAGTTTCCTCTCTCTGTGTGTCTCTGTCTCTTGCTCTCTCTTGCACTTCGATCACATTTCAGTTACACTTTCTACAACCTTCAGGGGCAGAACTGAATTTTCACAACAATCTTCTGTTCTGAAGAGAATCTCAGGATTCCCTCAAGACTTCATCTATAGTCAAGCTATAGTCCTGAGAACTGCTCATAAAGCTCGTATGTAGTAAAAATGTGACTATACTTTAATATTCTTTAACAGGAAATGGAATGAGGGGCATTACTCTAATGGTCGGTAAGTAACGCAAAGGTGACATTTATTGCACAAAAGAGAAATGAACACAGGAGTTACTTGCCACACTAATACTCTACTAGAATTTCACTCCCTTGAAGAGTTAACTTGACCTAACTTCTAACTCTCTAACTTTTAGAACAGTTTTACATCAAGTGCTTAATGAATAATCTGTGAATGAATGAATGATTATGCCCAGACTCTTAAATCAGAGCATTAGTTTACCTCACTTTTGGCAATATTCATCTTCCACAAGGAAAAGGAAATAACAAAAATAATATGAAGTTCTTCTTCCTTTTCTCTTCCCAAAGATTCAGTCCTGAAGCCATTAGGTGGGAGCAGAACAAAGTAGGAGCTTCTGGTGTGTGGTGGGGCAGTGGTCCAGGAGATGTTAGAACATAAGGACTTATGGAGGGCAACCATATTAGCAAAGAAAATATAAATGCTAAAGGTCAAATAACTTATCCAGGTTTCCATTTACACAGTATATGCTCAATCATCATTACCCATGTGACCAAAATGAAATTTATTTTCAGCATGCATTCCAAAAGATCCTTGGCATTCACTGAACGCATTCACAGTTTTGACTATTTGGTATCAATCTCCACAAATCCATACTGTGTAGATTTGGAAATTTGCTGAGGCACAAATTGGAATCACAGCACTGCATGACTGTTTACAGAATGAGTCACTTCACTTATTTGTGGCCCGTGGCCAACCATGTGAAAACATCATAACCTCTTGACCAGTCACCTTTAGCCAATATTCAGAATGAGGATTGAGAAAAAACTGCTGTTAGGCAACTGGCCATTTTCTGACCTCTAGCCCCACCAAGGCTGCTGGGGAAATGCTCTTCACCCGTCTATTTCCCATATGAGAGCTACTTGGATATGCAGGTACTATATGTCCCACCCACCACTCCTGGGGAGAAAACAGTGGCGTTCAAGGTGTTTGCCCCTGCTTTTGGCACCTTTTGGGCTATGCTTCTATGGGACAAATAGGAAACAGCACTGGAGTCCCATCGGGGAGACAATTCTGGCAAGCTCTACGGAGATGAAATAAAGAAGTATGCTTTAAAATATTTAGCAATATTCGTTATACCAAATAAGGGCATCAAAAAGTTCTGAAATTTAAGAAATCCTTACTTCACCTTTTTCCCCTTTTTACACTTATATAAAATCCAGTTTTACGAATGTGAAATACATCAAATAATCAATAAATATTTTCTGAGACAACGCTATATGCTGGGAGTTACACAGAATCAATAAGAAAGGTGGTTCTAACTCTCAAGGAATTTAAGACAAAGACCTGGTCAAAGCCAGCTAAAAGCAGCCGGTGTCCTAAAACACTGTACATAGTCATCAAACCTGTGTCCCTTTAGTATGGACTTGGAGCACACATGAACTGTATAGAGTCTCTCTCTTTTTTTAAAATTAAGTATATTTTTATTTATTTCAGAAAGGAAGGGAGAAGGTAAAAGATATAGAAACATCAATGATGAGAGAGAATCACTGATTGGTTGCCTCCTGCATGCTCCACACCAGGAATAGAGCCCAGAACCTGGACATTTGCCCTGGCCAAGAATCAAACCGTGACCTCCTGGTTCATAGGTTGACGCTCAACCACTGAGGTACACTGGCTGGACATATAGTCTCTTTCTACAGAAATAATTTTATAACCATGGAAAACAGACTCTCTAAACTTCAGAAAAATAAAAACGGTTATTCCATTTAAAATGTCAGGAAATCTCAATGATTAAGCAGCTAAAGAAACAAGGAGGAAAACACCAAAGTGTGTTGAGGCTAAATCTAGTCTGGACTAGCTCTGCAGATGAAGGGTCTCAGGAAAGTATCTGGGGAGAAGAAAAAATGGAAAGGCTAACAATTGATAAAGGAACAGGAAGTATAAGAGAATAATGACCTGATAATGGCTCAGTAGTTGAGCATCGACCTATGAACTAGGAGGTCACGGTTCAATTCGTGGTGAGAGCATATGCTGGGGTTTGCAGGCTCCATCCCAGAGTGGGGCTTGCAGGAGGCAGCCAGTCAATGATTCTTTCTCATCATTGATGTTTCTATCTCTCTCCCTCTCTGAAATCAATGTGTGTGTGTATGTATGTGTAGTGTAAAAAAAAAAAAAAAGAATTACAGAAGTCAAGAAACTCTGACCTCTTCTTCCTTACAGTTTCTCTGTATTCTTGGCATAGAGGAAGGAGCTAAAGACACCCCATGTAGGGAAAGACAAGATCACTTCAATTACTGGTTAGGAAGGAGAACTAATTCTATGTAAAGGATCTGAACACTATCTGAAGCTTTTCAAACTATTGGCCTGGAGTGTTCCTTTCCACCTGGGTAGTAAGAAGCTGCAGATGGAACCAGCCTATTGGACTGTTTTGTGTGCCATATGTCTCTTCTGATAGAAATCTCCTATAAAGAAAATTTTCAAAAATTATCCAATTCAAATTAAGAATGGCATCAAAAGAGCTGCGATGGTTTTAAAACATGTCCATAAATTCTCTCACTCCTCCCATTCACAGGGAAAGTTTAATTCCTCTCTCTTGAACAGGGGCTATTCCAGTGGCTTGCTTTCAACGAACAGAATGAGATGGGAATGTTGCTGTGTGAACTCCAAGGCTAGATCATAAAAAAGATTACACAGCTCTTGATACTAGCTCTCAGAAGCCAGCCACCACACTGTGAGGAAACACAGGCCATGTAGAGAAGCCACAAGTAGGTGTTCTGGCTGACAGCCCCAGCTGAGATTTAGTCAACAGAGAGAATTAACAGACAGACACGTGACCAAGCCTTTGAGATGCCTTCAGTCCTGACCGCCATCTGAAGGCCAATGCATAAGCACCCTGAGAGATATAGAGCTACCTTATCTGAGTCCAGTTGACCCCTAGAACCATGAGAGAAAAAAACAACAATTGTTTTTTTCATCTCGCTAAGTTTGAGATGATTTGTTACGCAGCAATAACTGGAACAAGAGCTTCTAATTTGCCCTTTACAGTGATTACTCCAGAAATTATCTTCCAGAAATTAAGAGTTCTGCTTATGCAAGGCTGGGAGACATCCACCAGACTACCACATAGGATACAGGTGCCATGGACTTTTTCAGGGCTCATCACTGTTAGATTCACTTTTTTTTTTGAGACTAAAAAGGGTAGTCATATTTCAGTGAAAATATCTCCCCAATAGCTATAGCCCAATGGCCTCTCAGAGGCACATACTGCTATCCTCTGACCAGAAAACCTGTCTCCACCATACCAGCTAAAGACGCAAATTTCTAACTCCTTACTTACTCTTCACATCTATCCTATCTAATAAAGAATAATATGCAAATTGACCATCACTCCAACACATAAGATGGCTGGCCCCATGTGGTCAAAGATGGCTGCCCCCATGTGGACACAATATGGCTGCCACAAGATGGCTAGCAAGGGAGGGAAGTTAGGGGTGACTGGACTAGCAGAGGAGGGCAGTTGAGGGTGACGAGGCCTGCAAGGGAGGACAGTTGGGGGGAGGGCAGGCCTGCAGGGGAAGGCAATTGGGGGGGGGTCCAGGCCTACTGGGGAGGGCAGTTGGGGGTGACCAGACTGGCAAGGGAGGGCAGCTTTCAGGGGAGGGTAGTTATGGGCAACCAGGCCTTCAGGGGAGGGCAGTTGGGAGGGACAAGGCCTGCAGAGGAGGGTAGGTGGGAGGGACCAGGCCAGCATGAGAGTGCGGTTGAGGGTAACCAGGTCGGGAGGGGAGGGCTGTTAGGGGTGACCAGACTGGCAAGAGAGGGCAGTTGGGTGTAACTGGGCCAGCAGGGGAGGGCAGTTGGGAGCAAGTAGGCCTGCAGGAAAGGACAGTTATGGGTGACCAGGCTGGCAAGGGAGAGAAGTTAGGGGTGACCAGGTCAGCAGGGGGGGGGGCAGTCGGGGGCAACCAGGCCTGCAGCAGGGGCAGGGGGGGGGGAGTTAGGGGCAATCGGGCTGGCAGGGAAGTGGTTAGGGGCAATCAGGCAGGCAAGCAGGTGAGCAGTTGGGAGCAAGTAGTCCTGGATTGTGAGAGGGCAGTCGGACATCCCTTGAGGGATCCCAGATTGGAGAAGGTGCAGGCTGGGCTGAGGGATAACACCCCCTTCCATGCACGAATTTCTGAGGGTTCCCGGATAGTGAGAGGGCACAGGCTGGGCTGAGGGAACCACCCTCCCCTGAGTGCACAATTTTGTGCACAGGGCCTCTAGTGTCCTAATAATCATTAAGTCGATTCCCTTTGGAGTTGAGTCTTCAAGCTCTCTTGATTGCTTCCCTTTCAGACAGTAGACACCAATCTCAGGAATGGATGGGAAATAAAAAAAGTGACCAAGGAGTGCCAGCAAATTAAACCACTTAAGTAAACCACAGACAAATCTGCATGGGAAACATGGACTGTGGGGTCACAGGAACTGTATTTACACACTCTACTCTCCTGTCCTACTTTTTTGAGACAAGCCCCTGTACTCTGATCACATTAAAGCAGGGTGACCATGTATCTCAAATTTCCCAGGGCAAGGCCACTTTTACTTTTAAAAAGCATTTTGTTTTGAATGATATAATATAGATCACTACACCTAAAGGCAAACTTAAAAATCAGCCAAAGAGGAAAACTGAACTTTTCTTTATTGATCCTCACACCCCTCATCCAATAGACTTCTTTTTATCTTTCCATTTATGCTCAGGAATTCCTCTCCTTGAATTATACAAGTGATTCTACTCTCTTAGCCACCAGTACAAATCCTCCATTTCCTTTAAACCTCGGCTCAAACACCACTTCCTTTAGGAAGCCTTCTCAGTATACTCTCACCTCCATAGGTCTCTCTTTTCTTTAAAGTTTTAGCAAATAACTTCACGCCTCCTGAGGTTTTAATACTATTTTCAAGTTTGGGTTTTTTTTGTATGTATAACTACAAAGTGTAAGTTACTTAAGAGCAAAATCTTTGTCTCATTGCTTCTTTTATAACCCTAGCATGCTCTAGCCCTGCAACAAGGACATAAAAGTTATTCAATAAATGTTTTCCTATTTACAAACTTGCCTAACCAGCTGCTTGAGGACATAAGGAGAAGACTGCAGGTACACCCACTGCTGACTACTTTTCTCACAGCTCACTGTATTTTTCCTTAAAGCACTTAACACAGGATGCAATTATATTTCTATTTGTATGGTTTCTATCGGCCTCCCCATTATGCTGTAAGACCCAAGAAGACAGGGAACTTGTGTGTTCTATTTTTCACTTTATATCTGAGTGTCTGTCAGTGTTCAGAGAGTATTTGCTGATTGGATGGATGTTAGAAGGATAAATCCTATATAAACCTAATATGCTAAGTGTCAGACCATTTGACCATTCAACCAGTCACTATGACACGCACTGACCACCAGGGGGAAGACTCTCCAACTAGTAGGTTAGCTTGCTGATGGGGTCTGGCCAATTGGGACTGGGCGAGACACCCTGGAACCCTCCTGCGGTCTCTCCCCTGCTCCGATTGTGCACTGGTGGGGTCCCTTAGCCTGGCCTGCACCCTCTCACAATCCGGGACCCTTCAGGGGATGTTGGAGAGTTGATTTCAGCTTGATCCCCGCAGACCAGGCCAAGGGAACTCACTGGTACATGAATCTGTGCACGGGGCCTCTAGTAGATGGATAAGAGGGGGGGAGGGTGGGAATGATCTCAAAGTCAACTATAAAGAAAATTTAAATTTTAGGGACAAGCATTTGAGAAACAAATGTGATTACATTTCTTAGGAAGGCATTCCCAATGGCTCTCCCCTTCCCTCCACCCACATTAGAGATGTGCTCAGTGGGTGCATGGGAAACAAAGCAGCAGCTGGGACCAGCCCAGGTAGAGAAAGCAACTCCTAACAATAACTAGTAACACACTTGTAACAGCAAGGGAAAAACTGTAAAGCTTGACACAGGCCATTGGGAAGAGTCATGGGCTTCCAGGATCTAAAATTTGGCCTGATCTTTCTCTGAAACAATGTGACTCCTGAGCCTACCTCTCTTTTGCAGTTGAGTTCACTCCCTCATTGCAGTAAAACCTGATATAATGGACTAATTCGAGCAAGGGAGTATCTGTTAAAGCTAAAATCTGTTATATAATAAAATGGGCCGAAACCAGTTTGGCTCAGTGGATAGAGAGTAGGTCTGCGGACTGAAAGGTCCCAGGTTCGATTCCGGTCAAGGGCATGTACCTGGGTTGCGGGCACATCCCTGGTGGGGGCTGTGCAGGAGGCAGCTGGTCGGTGTTTCTCTCTCATCAACATTTCTATCTCTCTATTCCTCTTCCTTCCTCTCTGTGGAAAATCAATAAAATATGTTAAAAAAAAAAAAAAAAGATGCCCTGAGCTGTCTGGCAACAAGCAATATAATAAAATGGGCAAACCCACTTTATTATATAACAGACTAAAAAGTTAGTTTACCTGTTTTTGCTTAGACATGTTTATGTAGTTAAAATTACATATGTATAAAAGTTTAATTTCACAGAAAAGTTTTCTATTTGTATTACTGTAATTTTAAATTTACACTGAATAGGTCTAGTAAATATGTGCATTCACCAGTCACTGGAGTAAACAAATGCACACGGCTGGGGTGTGGCTTAGTGCATGTGGGAACACTGGCTGGCACAGTTAAAACTGCTATAAAAGTCTTCCCATGGGACAACAGAACCAATTACCAACATGGTGCAGTGATCATTCTTTATGAGCAGTGACTCTTGGATTTAAATATGTAGATATAGTTGTAGATATGTATATTTATTTATGTCAGCAAAATTACTACAGTGTTTTATCAAATATATGACCTATTTGCTAAAATGTGTTAAAAATAACAAAAAAATAACCTGTTAATTTAATTATAAGCAAATTTTGGTTAAAAGCATTTTAAAATTAACAGTTTTAATTTAATTCTCACATACGACACACAGATCGGAAATTTTGTCTGTTAAATCCGAAGTCCATTAAATCAAGGTCTGCAAAATTGAGAGTTTACTGTGCCTTTCATCTAGTCAACCAGCACAGCCTCCTAACTTGTTTCTATGCCTCCAACTTCCCTTTCTTTCAGGTCACCCCACACTGTCACCGCAGCAATCTTCAATAGCATTTCCTCTTGAACTCTTCCTTGGTTCCTTCCATCCTGGCCTTTCTGGAATTAACCCTCCTTCCTGTGCTCCAATAGCACTTCTCTGAACTACGGTGTACCTCCCCAAATACAATAAACGCCCCAAGGAAGTGGTCCGATCCGCACAATCTAGAGTCTTAGATGTAGGAGATGTAGAATAGATGCTGATCAAATCGATCCAATTATGCCTTATTTTTGCCCTTAAAATGTAGTTTGATAGGGAAGCAGGATGTTCAGTGGGAAACAGTAAATGGCATGTCCTCAGTGTGTCCCCTGCTCCTGCTGGCAAAGAGCATGCTGAACACAGGCCTGGAGGAGTGATTCTCAACCACATTCCTTGTGTGATGGCCAGTCCCTTCCAGTCACTCTGCTCACCACAAGACAGGTGGAAGATGACCAACACCTTTTGTTCTTCCCTCGAGTTTTCCAGTGAAGAGCGCGCACACGTGTCTTTGCTTTGTCCCAGAGGCTCTCAGTTTATGTGCACCAGGGAAAAGGGGAAATGGAAATAAGGAACCCTTCTCCTTTTTTAAATCCTCACCTGAGGATATTTTTCCATTGATTTTTAGAGAAAGTAGCAGAGAGAGGGAAAGAGAGAGAGAGAAATATCAATGCAAGAGAAACATATCATTGGTTGCCTCCTGCACGTCCCCCAACCAGGGCCTGAGCCAGGAGGTATGAGGTACATGCTCTTGACCGGAATCAAACATAGGATTCTTTGGTCCCAGGCTGATGCTCTATTCACTAAGCCAAACCAACTAGGGTGGAAACCTTCTCCTTTCAATCCTTCAAAACCAGAATGAAAATAGGTCACCTCAAAAAAACTCACTTGCCCCATGTGCCATGAACAGTTTATTTTCTAAGCAATGTACTGCTGGTCAGTGTTTGGGAACCACAGTTTCCGTTGTGAGTAGGAAGGCTGTTTGGGATCTGCTGTCCCCTCAGAGCTGGAGATCTTCCCAGGTCCAAATCTCATGTTGTCACAGTTTCTCAACCCCGAATTGAAGTCATAGTAGAGACCTACCCCAACTACTATATCAAATAACAAGCCAAGCACCAAAGAACATATGACACAGACAACTTCATACCCTCACACTGCTTCTCTCCAACTCCCCCTCTTGCTCTCCAATTCTGACAGTTTTAACATCAATCCATCCATGACTCTACAACCCTTCATGGCTTCCCACTTTCTCAATGCCCTGCCCTTCCTTCCTTACCCAACTTAAGGCCATCAATCATTATATCACTTCTCTGCACAAACCCTCATTTTCCTTGCCATTTCATTTTGTTGAACTTTTTAGGCTAAAATCCAACCCTGTACACTAAAGCAGGCAAATGAATGTTCACAGCAGTGGGATCGGGCCTAAACAAGCAACTGGACATCCCTCTCACAATCCAGGACTGCTGGCTCCCAACCACTTGGCTGCCTACCTGATTGCCCCTAACTGCTTCTGCCTTCCAGCCTGACTGACACTTATCTGCTCCCCTGCCAGCCTGATTGCCCCTAACTGCCCTCCCCTGCCAGCCTGGTCGCCCTTAATTGCCTTCCCCTACCAGCCTGGTCGCCCCCAACTGCCCTCCCCTGCAGGCCTGGTTGCCCCTAACTGTCCTCCCCTGCAGGCCTGGTCACCCCCAACTGCCCTCCCTTCCTGGCCTGTGGTCACCTCCAACTGCCCTCCCTTCCTGGCCTGGTCCCCCCCCAACTTCCCTCCCCTACAGTCCTGATTGCCCCCAACTGCCCTCCCCTATTGGCCTGATTCCCCCGAAATGCTCTCCCCTGCAGTCTGGGTCCCCCTAAACTGCCCTCCCCTGCTGGCTATCTTATGGTGGCCATCTTGTGTCCACATAGGGGCAGCCATCTTTGACCACATTGGGGTGGCCATCTTGTGTGTTGGAGTGATGGTCAATTTGCATATTACTCTTTTATAAGATAGGATAACCCCAAAGTGGAAATAACCTGAATATCCATCAAGTGGTAAAGAGACAAACATAATTATATCCACAGAATGGAATAGTATTCAGCAATAAAAAGGACAGCACTGATTTACACTATCATATGAATAAACCTCAAAAGCATGCTAAGTGAAAAAAGCTTGATACAAGACCCCACATATTACATAATTTTGTTTATATGAAAGGTTCACAAAAGGCAAATCCATAGAAATAGAAAATAATGAGTGGTTTTCTGGAGCTGGGAGTGGAAAAGAGGGTTCTTTTTGGAGTGATGGAAATGTTCTAAAATTGAACTGTGGTGATGGTTGTATAACTTGGTAAATTTACTAATGATCATTGAATTGTACACCTAGAATGGGTACATTTTATGGTATGTAAATTATACTTCAATAAAGTTGTGTGTTTGTTTTTTAAAAAAACAACTTATTAAATTCGCCTGTTTTGTGATTTACTAGTACAGCTATAAGTAACTAGAAAAGAGAAAAGCAACCACATTAGTCCCACTTAAGAGTGACTTTTAAAAAATGTATTGACCTAGCTGGTTTAGCTCAGTGGCTAGAGCATCAGCCTGTGGACCAAAGGGTCCTGAGTTTGATTTGGTCAAGGGCCCATGCCTGTGTTTTGGGCTTGATCCCAATAGGGGGTGTGCAGGAGGCAGCAGATTCTTGTTGATGTTTCCATCTCTTTTTCCCTCTCCTTTCCTCTCTGAAATCAATAAAATATTTTAAAATGTATTTATTGATTGATTTCAGAGAGAGGGGAAGGGGAAGAGCAAGAGAGAAAGAGAGAAAGAGAGAAAGAGGGGGGAGGAAGAGAGAGGAGTGGAGAGACAGAGGGGGGGGAGGGCCCGAGGGGGGGGGGGAGAGAGTGCGCCATCATTGCACTTATTTATGCACTCATTGTTGCTTTTTGTATGTGCCCTGACCAAGACTTGAACCTGCAAGCTTGGCGTACAGGGATGACACTCTAACCAACTGAGCAAAGAAAGGTTCAGAAAAGCCAAATCTATAGAAATAGGAAATAGCATTCAAGTGAGTTCCCGAGTCTGTCCTCCAATTGTACCATAATTCTCAAGCTTCTTTTGTCTCTTACTCTCCTCAATTATTTCACACCTATCTCTTCAAATCTTTAACACATTCCCTAGTATCTCTTTTCATCTGAGAACCCTATTCCTTCTTTGCTAAGAAAACTGAGGCCATCAGAAGAAAACTTCCAGACTCCCATCATCACACCTACCTGCTGCCTCTTACTAGTAGCTACGTGTGGCTATTTAACCTAGTTAAATTAAACTAGTTAAGATTAAATAAAACTAGCAATTCGGTTCCTTCCTCTTGCTAGTCTCTTTCTGAATGCTTAATAGCTACTAGTACATGGCTGTGGCTCCTGTATTAGATGGAGCAGAACATCTCCATCCTGCAGAAGTTCTCCCGGGCAGTGCTGTCCAGAGACCTATCTATACATCTGCCTACAGCACATCCTGATTTAGGTGTGCAGCTCCTCTCACCTAACTCAGGCAGTGCTCCAGCAATTCTTTCCTTTCTCCATGATCAGGTTTCAGCTCTATTATGGTATATATACACTACCATAATAAAAAAAAAATTTTTAAGGATAAAAATCTTTCTAGTCAGCACTTCCCTACACCCACCATGAGCTATAGCGTTGTTTCTGTTCCCTTTTATTGCAAAACTTTCCAAAAGACTTGTCTATATTTGCCTTTTCCAATTCTTTAAAAATATATATATTTTATTGATTTTTCAGAGAGGAAGGAAGAGGGACAGAGAGCTAGAAACAACAATGAAAGAGAAACATTGACCAGCTGCCTCTTGTACATTCCCTACTGGGGATGTGCCCGCAACCAAGGCAGATGCCCTTGACTGGAATCGAACTTGGGACCTTTCAGTCCATAGGCCGACACTCTATCTACTGAGCCAAACCAGTTTCGGCATTTTTCCAATTGTTTTTTTTAAAAAAATAAATCTTTATTGTTCATATTATTACAAATGATCTTCATTTTTCCCCCTCCATTACTCCCCTCCACCAGGTTCCCACCCCACCCTCTGCCCTTTCCCCACACCCCATTGTCCTCATCCATAGGTGCACAGTTTATGTTTAGTCTCTTCCCACATACCCCACTCCCCTTTTCCCCGAGAATCGTCAGTCCACTCCCCCTCCATACTTCTGATTCTATTATACTCTCAAGTTAATATTGTTCATCAGATTTTTTAATTCCCTTGGTTTTTGGATTCACTTGTTGACAGCTACATATTTGTTGTTCATAATTTTTATCTTTATTTTCTTCCTCTTCCTAAAGAACCCCCTTCCGCAATTCATATAATTCTGGATTGGCGGTGATGAACTCCTTTAGCTTTTTTTTATTTGTGAAGCACTTTATCTGGCCTTCGATTCTGAGTGATAGTTTTGCTGGGTAGAGTACCTTTATAGGTAACTACCTGCTTTTGTCTTGCTGCTTTTAATATTCTCTCTTTGTCTTTTGCTCTTGAAATTTTAATTATGATGTGTCTTGGTGTGGTCCTCTTTGGATTCCTTTTGTTTGGGGTCCTGTGCACTTGCTGGACTTGTAAGTCTATTTCTTTCACCAAGTGGGGGAAGTTTTCTGTCACTATTTCTTCCAATAGGTTTTCAGTTTCTTGCTCTCTCTCTTCTTCTGGGACACCCATAATTCTGATGTTGGTTCACTTAAAATTGTCCCAGAGGTTTCTTACACTATCTTCAACTTTCTGGATTCTCTTATCTTCTTGCTTCTGTGGAGGAGTGTCCTCTGACTCTTTATGTTCCAAATCTTTGACTTGATTCTTGCGATCTTCCATTCTGTTTTTAGGACTCTGTATAATATTTTTTATTTCAGACAATGTATTTTTTATTTATAGTTGATCCCTTTTCATATTCTCATAGGTCTCATTTATTTTATTGGCCTTTTCTAGGAAATTCTTGAAAAATCTTATAAATGTGGTTTTGAACTCTATATCCAGTCGCTTTTTGTCCTCCATTTCTTTTGTTTGTGATCTGTTTCCTCGTCTTGGCATTTTCGCTTGCTTCCCTGAGTTGGTAGAGTGGCTTTATGAGCTAAGGTGTCCTATATGGTTCAGTGGGTCAGCCTCCCAGTTACTTGAGGTGGACACTCTTGGTGAACCCCTTTGTGAATGTGTGTACAACCTTATTGTAGTTAAGTCTTGATTGTTGTTGGTATCACTGGGAGAAACTGACCTCCAGGCCAATTGGCTGTGAGGATCAGCTGTGTCTATGCAGGGAGACAGCCTTATTCGACTACAGTTGGAAAACTGCAGAAGCCTCTGTGCTCAGCTTGGATGGGGCAGAGTTTTAGGGTGGAGCCTACAGCCTTGGCTTCCCGTCAGCCCCGCCCTGTAAGGTTCCTGAGTCTCAGTGTTCCTCAGTGTCCTTTGGTCCTCGCTACAAGCACCTCTGAGAGAAAAGTGCCCTAGAGTTTCGCCCACTACCAGACAGTCTATTATCTCCCCCAATGAGCCAGGAACTGGGCTCCTCTATCTTTTGCTCTTTGCCCGATCTCGTGGATTCTGGGCCTCCCTGAATCTCCTCAACTGTTTGTTTACCTTTACCTCTGCCCACAGACAGCCTGACCCTTCCAACTCACCCCCGCCCCATTACCACTTCACCTGAATGCCCTGACTCCCCTCTCATCATTAATTCTGAGACCTTTCTGAAGAGCCAGCCACACCTGGATCTATTTGGTCTCTCTAGCTAAGACAGTAAGGCCTATCCCATCCCTGACTGAGCCTTGTACCTAAAAATAATGGATATGAACTTCTAGCTCCTTAAAGGACAGAGTCAATCTTCCTAATTGTGTTAGAATACTCTCAGTTAAAATAGCTGAAGTTGGTTGCTGAAAATAATCAATGTCAAACACTTATTTGTATTTTCTTCATGGATCAATCTGCTTTACTCAGATTCTTTTATTTAGATGATACTAGAATATACTTTGTATTCTGTTGCCTAGAAAAAGAGAGCACTTTTAGATTTCTCAAGAAACTGGACAAGGATAGAAGATGTGCTTGGATCCAAATATATGTAAAGAAAAATGATGGCTACTACTGTCTGCCCAGGGCTGGAATTTATTCAATCCTAGATTCCAATTGTCACCTTTACTAACCTTAAGACATCTCTTAGGATTAAAGCCACATACCTGGAAGCATCAAGGAATGGTCTGTAGGCCAGGCTGATCCATTCTTCCCTGTTAGATGAATATTTTGGCTCCCGGGGTGTTTCTCTCATGGTGTCCAAATCCACTAAATAATGGCATTTACTGATGTCAATCTGCAATGGAGAAAGGCCAACTCTTCATTAGCAATTACAAGGGTCCCTTCAGGGTCAGGAACATAAACTGCAATTCTAAGCATTCCACAGTGTTTTAGAAGCACAAGCATCCAACTCCTTAGATGTAAACTGTGTTCTCTCCACTCAGGTAAGTGTGTTGGATTTTGGGGTATTACCTAGGCTCCTGGGAGTAAGGGGAAGATATGCACGCACCAAGCCAAAATATATGTAAGCTTTGGGAGTTTTGATTCTAGTTTGTGTATTAAGTCCTTTTAGCCAAACACACTCTTGAACCTAGCATGAGTGTACAACCCACTCAAAAAAATTACATATCTTCTTCTGTTCACTATTATTGCTCCCTCCCAATGACCACTTCTTGTTGCAGAGATTGAAAGGCAAGACTAAACACACATGCTGATATGAAAGGAAACCATGTCTCTGCTGACAGAGCCGTGTGAGGGTGCAGAAATATCATGCATATCGTCTCCTTCAAAAATTCAACAGAACCAACAGAGACATGGGAACTGTTCCCGAAGAAAAGATCAATAAACTGTAAGAGTGGAGAAGATTATGAAAAATATATTATAACAGTAAGCAAAACTATAGTCATTCAGTTGTTCACAGATGTTCAGAAGAGAATATTATAACCATGTTGGGCCTGGATGGCATAACTCAATGGTTAAGCATCGACCAATGAACGTAGAGGTCATGATTCCATTCCCAGTCAGGGCACATGCCTGGGTTGTAGGCTCAATCCCCAGCGTGAGGTGTGCAGGAGGCAGCCAATCAATGATTCTCTCTCATCACTGATGTTTCTATGTCTCTATCTCTCTCTCCCTCTCCCTTCCTCTCTGAAATCAATAAAAATATATTAAAACAAACAAACAAACAAACAAACAACAACAACAAAAAAACCCCACACATGCCAACACTGGTTTGGCTCAGTGGATAGAGAGTCGGCCTGCGGACTGAAAGGTCCCAGGTTCAATTCCGGTCAAGGGCATGTACCTTGGTTGCAGGCACATCCCCAGTAAGGGGTGTGCAAGAGGCAGCTGATCGATGTTTCTCTTTCATTGATGTTTCTAACTCTCTATCCCTTGCCCTTCCTCTCTGTTAAAAATCAATAAAATATATTTAAATAACAAAAACAAAAAATAACCCACACATAATTGGTATTGTGCTTATAACAAAATTAATTCAATGGAATATGCTATAAACTGTAGGATACTTTCACAGTTAAATACTTCATTTCAAACAATAATTACATTCTCTCATCTTGAAGCCATCAGAATACTTAATGTTAATTAAACTTTTAACTTTTTAAAAATTAAAAACAAAGACTTGAGGTGGTAAACAGATAATATATTACACAATTGTACCCTTGAAATCTATATAATTTTATTAACCAATGCCAACCCAATAAGTTCAATTAAAAATAAAAATAATAAAGATGATATAAGTTTCTCTGAGGTTAAATAAAACTCTAAGATAGAAAATATCACTGATATTAGATTTAAGATAAACATATATTTTGGTTTTTATTCATCGTTTCTGGCTCACAGCTCCAAAAACCTTGTTATTTCCTAGTTAATAGCAATGGGAGCATCTTTTGTTATAATACTAGAGGCCTGGTAAACGAAATTCATGTGCTTGGGGGCGGAGGGTGCTCAGCCTAGCCTGCGCCCTCTCACAGCTCGAAAGTTCTCAGGGGATGTCCGACAAGCTGGCAGTTGGACATCCTTAGTGCTGCTATGAAGGTGGAAGAGGCTCCCGCAACTGCTGCTGTGCTCACCAGCCATGAGCCTGGCTTCTGGCTGAGCAGCACTCCCCCTGTGGGAGTGCACTGACCACCAGGGGGCAACTCCTATGTTGAGTGGCTGTCCCCTAATGGTCAGTGAGCATCATAGTGAGCAATCATTTTGTTGTCCAGCTGAAACTGGCTCTCCAACATCCCCCAAGGGGGTCCTGATTGCGAGAGGGTGCAGGCCAGGCCGAGGGACCCCACCGATGCATGACTGGAGCTGGAGAGGGACCATGGGAGGGTTCCAGGGTATGTCTAGTCCATCTCGCTCAGTTTGATTGGCTGGACCCCAGCAGCAAGCTAACCTCCTGGTTGATGGTCAGTGCATATCACAGCAACTGGTCGACCAGTTGACTGTCCGACCCTGGTGGTCAGTGTACATCATAGCAAGCAGTTGAGCAGCCTTAGCATATCATTGGTATATTAAGCTTTGATTGGTTGAACAGCTGACTGGACAACTGGACACTTAGCATATTAGGCTTTTATTATATAGGATTAGGTCTCCTGTCCTTAGTTCCTGAAATTCCTTAAAAGCCATAGAGATGAAAGGGGCATCTCATTATTCATACCAAGCCACCTTCAATGGCAACTGAGTTTACATTAATAGGGTAACTTTTGGAAAGCACCTAAAAATGAGGGAGGAGGCTGGTTACTAGATGAACTAACCAAATGATTAGAGGGTTGAAACTTTCAACCCCACCCTTGACCTCTGATGAGGAAAGAAGAGTTATACCCTGAGTTTAATCACCAATGGCCAATGATTTCATTAATTATGCTTGTGTAATGAAGCATCCATAACAACACAAAGAACAGGTCCAGGAGATTAAGTTGATAGAAGATTTTTTAAAAACTGGACAAATCTACTAAAATTGAACACAGATATTTCCTCTGATCCAACAATTCTATTCCTCAGTATTAGATTGAACCATATGAAATCATTAATATTTAACTGTTTAATACACAAAATTGGTCATTTCACATGGTTCAAGCTAAGTATAGCCAATAGAATGCATACAGCAAAAAGACAAGTTCAAGAATGTTCAGTGTTGCTGAAACTGGTTTCGCTCAGTGGATAGGGCATTGGTCTGTGGACTGAAAGGTCCCAGGTTCGATTCCGGTCAAGGGCATGTACATTGGCTGGGGCACATCCCCAGTAGGGAGTGTGCAGGAGGCAGCTGGTCGATGTTTCTCTCTCATCAATGTTTCTAACTCTCTATCCCTCTCTCTTAAAAAATCAATAATTAAAAAAAAGAAAGAAAAGAGAATGTTCAGTGTCATTATTTGTAGTTGATTCAGATTGGGGGGGGGAAATCCAACAGTAAAATAATAAACTGTGGTATAGTCATACAATTAAATTCTACCTATAATAATAAAAGCATAATATGCTAATTAGACTGGACGTCCTTCTGGACATCCTTCTAGACCAGCCGTGGGCAAACTACGGCCCGTGGGCCGGATCCGGCCTGTTCGGCTGTTCTATCTGGCCCGCCGAGCCAAAAGAGCAGAGGGTTCTCTTGCTCTCCCCTCCCCTCTTTCACCAGCAGCCCAAGATGAGAGTGCCAGCATGGTCAGGTTGCTTTTGTTCCGGCCCTCCAGTCCAGTTTAAGAACCCATTGTGGCCCTCGAGTTTGCCCACCCCTGTACTAGACGAAACCAGGTCTGTGAGGGAAGCCTGGGTCCTGGGTAACAGAGGGGAGCCAGTGCCAGCAGCTGGGGGAAGGAAGGCCTACTCTTGCATGAATTTCATGCATCAGGCCTCTAGTATAGCAATAAAAGAGAATAAATCACAGATACATGCAACAACATGCATGATTATCACAAACAAAATGTTGAGTGACGTGTACCCCAGGAGGCCGTTTTCCCTGGGTGAGCCGTGTGCCCCAGGGGGCCGTGTGCCCCGGATGAGCCATGTGCCCCAGGGGGAGGGGGCGGTGTGAACCGGATGAGGAGTGGATTCTATTTGTGTGGTCCTGAGACATTTGGACAGTCTGCAGCCATTAGCTACAGAATACTCTGTTGTATTTCCCTACAAAAACAAATGAGAGAGAGTGTGTCCCACTTGAAATTCATATACGGAAAAAAGGAAAAGAGAAGGAAAAAAAAATCTGAGGAACAGAATAAAGTGGTGAATATAGTAGAATCAGGGCAAAGAAGGGGAGTGGACTGATAATTATCAGGAGGATAAGGGGGTGTGGAAGCAGTGAGAGACTGGATTGAAATTGTATAACCAATGAATGAAGACAATTGGGGGGAGAGGGGGTAAGGGCAGAGGGTGGGAAGGGAACTGGGTGGTAGGGAGCTTTGGGGGAGTAAAAGGAGAAAAAATTGTAATAATCTGAGTAATAAAGATTTATTTAAAAAATAAATAACAAATGTTGAGTGAAAGGATTAAGATACACAAAAAATGCAATATGATTCCATGAATATGAAGTTCTACTACAGGCAAAATTAAATCATACTGTTTAGGAATGCATATAAGAGGAATAACTGTAAAGAGGAAAGCAAAGAAATTATTATCAGAGAGTCAGGAAGCTCCATCTGAAGAGTGAGTAGGTAGTAACAAAAGGAACTACTGGAAGCTTCTGAGTGCTGGCAATGCCCTGGTATTTGACCTGAGTGATGGTTACATAAGTATTTGCTCTATTTTCTATTATTATTAATTTATTGCACACTTATGCTTTATGCACTATGGATTACACACAATTGAAGGTTTTTAAAGTATATGTAAGAAAAACTCAGTGACCTCTGGCTTATAGTAAACTCTGTTCTTCCTCAACCTCTCACTCAGAGTAATAGTCTCATTCTCTCCCAACATTATTTTTATGTAATAAAGACTCCAGTCTCACATCTGGCTCTGCACATGGGCTGTTTCTCCAGGAGAGAGAAAGCATACTGAGAATTGACGTCAGATCCAATTCCATTCCACATAACACTCTAAAAATGACCCTTTGCATAAACACTTCAGGAAACAGCCTTTTTGGTCTGACCCTCCAACTCTGTAGCTCCCAAGATTTTGAAAACATGAAAACTTTAAAAAGTTTTGCAAATACCACATCTCTGTAATTAAAAAAAAGCAGCAAGGGCCACAGACTCTCTCATGCCTAGACCTCTTTTGGTGAGAGAGCTCTGAGTAGGAAATTTCAATACTTGACCTCAGTCAGACACACTATAGACCTCATTATCTAGATTGGGTGTTGGGTACATGGTCTTTCAGCGATGTGGATAGTAACTAATTAATGCCAAAGTATTCCAGTCAGCTTTAGGCTCTACTCACTAACCATCCATATATAAATTCTATTTAAGTAAAGTTTTATAAAGATAGAAACCGCCCTAGCTGGTTTTGATCAGTTGATAGAGCATTGGCCTACGGACTGAAGGGTTGATTCCCATTCAGAACACTGCCTGGGTTGCAGGCTCGATCCCCAATAGAGAGCATGCAGAAGCCAGCCAATCAATGATTTTTATCTCATCATTGATGTCTTTCTCTCTCTCACCCCTTTCTCTCTGAAATCAATAAAAAAATACTTTTAAGAAAAGACAAAATCGTATTAATTGCAATCATAATCCATTTTTAAAAATGTAATCTCTTTAAATCCTTTCTAGGAAATAGCTGCTAAAGATTCCTTTTTTCTAGGAAACAGTTACTGAACAACTGAAACACACAAGAACTAAAGCCTCTGGCAGAAAAATAGTATGATCAAGGACAGGCTCTCTATTAGAGATGAATTAAGATAATTAGAAAAAGAAGGTCTAACAATCAAAAGATAAAAAGGCAATCTAGGAAATAAAAAACAATATTTGCAAACCATATATCTGATAAGGTATTAATGCTCAAAATATATAAAGAACCCATAGAACTCAATAGCAAAACAACAAATATTTGATTTAAAAATGGGCAAAGAGCCGAAACTGGTTTGGCTCAGTGGTAGAGCGTCGGTCTGCAGACTGAAAGGTCCCGGGTTCGATTCCGGTCAAGGGCATGTACATTGGTTGTGGGCACATCCCTGGTGGAATTACATGCAGGAGGCGGCTGGTCGATGTTTCTCTCTCATCGATGTTTCTGGCTCTCTATCTCTCTCCCTTCCTCTCTGTAAAATATCAATAAAATATATATATATTTTTAAATTTTAAAAAAATGGGCAAAGGTCCTCAACAGACACTTTTCCAAAGATATACAGGTACATGAATAGGTGCTTAATATTACTGATCATTAGGGAAATGCAAAGCAAAACACAATGAGAGCCCAGCTGGTGTTGCTCAGTGATTGAATATCGACTGATGCACTAAGAGGTCACTGGTTCAATTCCTGGTTGGGGCACATGCCCAGGTTTTGGGCTCGATCTTCAGGGGGGTGGCGTACAGGGAGCAGCCAATGGATGTTTTGCTCTCATTGATGTTTCTATCTATCTTTCCATGCTTCTCTCTCTAAAAATCAATAAAAATATATATTTTAAAACACAAAGACCACAATGAAATATCACCCACACCTGTTAGAATGGCTTTAATCTAATCTAATCTAATAATATCGGATATGTACATTTGCTGGGACGCCAAAATGTCACAACCAATCTACAAGCAGTGGAGAGCTACAGGAGGGTGGGGCAGCAAGTTATGAGCTGAGGAGAGCTACCAGCGGTAGTGGGCGGAGTGGCCAGCTGAGGCAAGCAGCAGTGAGCTACTCATGCACAGATTCGTGTGCAGGGCTACTAGTAAAAAAGATAAAAGATAACAAGTGCTAGTGAAGGTGTAGAGAAAAGGGAACCTTGGGTACACTCTTGATATGAAAGTACAACCACATGGAAAACAGCCAGGAAGTTCCTCAAAAAATTAAAAACATAACTACATACTATATTACCCAGTTTTGTTTTGTGTGTGTGTGTGTGTGTGTGTGTGTGTGTGTGTGTGTATATATATATATATATATATATATATATATATATATGAAATGAAGCCACTATCTAAAGGGAATGTGCACCCCCATGTTCACTGCAGCATTATTTACAATAGCCAAGACAAGGTAACAACCTAGGTATCCATCAATGAGTGAAATGTGATATGTATATACCACACACAATGAAATACTACTCAGCTATAAAATGGAAGGAAACACTGCTATTTGTGACAACATTAATGAAACTTGAGGGCATTATGCTAAAATAAGGCAGACAGAGAATAACAAATAATAAATGATCTCACTTTTATGTGTCATCTAAAAAAGTTGAGCTCATAGAAAGAGAGTAGAATGGTGGTTACCAGGGGCTGAGGAAATGAAGAGATATTAGTCAAAAAGCAGTTGTAAGAGGATTAAGTTCTGGAGACCTAACATACAGCCGGGAGACTAAAGTTCATAATACAGTGTTGTATACTTGAAATCTTCTAAGAGAGTAGATTTTAAAATTTCTCACCACACACACACACACACACACAAAAAAAGGTAAGCATGTGAGGTGATGGATGTGTTAAGTAACCTTATTGTGGGAGTAATTTCACAATATATACATATGTCGAATCATCATAGTATATACCTTAAATGTATACAATATTATTTTTCTTTTCTTTTTTTAATATATTTTATTGATATTTCACAGAGAGGAAGGGAGAGAGCTAGAGAGCTAGAAATGTCGATGAGAGAGAAACATCGACCAGCCGCCTCCTGCACACCTCCTACCGGGGATGTGCCCGCAACCAATGTACATGCCCTTGACCAGAATCGAACCTGGGACCTTTCAGTCCGCAGACCGACGCTCTACCACTGAGCCAAACCGGTTTAGGCTACAATGTTATTTTTCAATTAAATCTCAATAAAATGAGAAAAATTTATTTTAAAAATTAGAAGAGGAGTTTCAAATCAGAGGCCTAGCTAGATTCAGGTCTGGGCTCTGCCACAAAATAGCTGGGTGACCCATACTTATGTAAGTTTTTATACCTCAATTTCTTCTTTTATAATATAAGGATAATACCATTTACCTCACAGTCATAATGAGGATTGAGTGAGGTGATTCATTTAAATAAAACTTGTAAACTACACAAATAGTGTAATAGTAAAAGGAATCTTTGACTACCTTGGTGAAATGTGAGAACTTGACTAATTGAAAAGAACCCGGAAGCATTGGAGCCCATTAAAAGGAATTATCGTATTTGCCCGGCGTATAAGACAATTTTTTGGCCCTGAAAAATACCGTATTTGCCGGTGTATAAGAGACTGGGCGTATAAGACGACCCCCTAACATTTCTACTCAAAATACAGAGTTTGTTATATACTCGCCGTATAAGACTACACCCCACTTGGAGGCATATTTTTCAGGGCCAAAAAATCGTCTTATACGCCGGCAAATACGGTATTCTTTTTCTCAGCCTAGATTGCTGGTTACTGTCAATTCAAATTATATCCATGTAGGACAGAAGTGTTATAATACTAACTACTCATAGTCGTTGAATAGTGATGAGTTGATAACATTCAGTAAATGATATTAAAATGAATCTTTTGGGCATCATCAAAAACTTTATTTGGTGAATCCTAAACTAAGGAATATAAAATTCCTGTAAGACATGTCTCCATTATTAAACTTACAATTTAGGTCAGGAAATGACATTAGCATATATGGAATATGAAAACTAAGTACTGTAATACCAATCAGAGTTGAGAAAGAGAGAAATCACTGGGGCCCACAGGAGGTGAAAAGAAGCCCTAGAATGGTGGTAAAAAAAGAGAATCTAGGGGGAAAAGGCAGAAATGGGCATGGTTTTTAGGGAAAACAGGAGGACTATCTGCTTTTCCCAAAAGGTGTGTGTTGAGAACAAAACTAGAGAGAGAAGTTTGATGACCAAAATTAGGAGAATCTGCATTTTGTGCATCTGGGATCTACTCTGACTTTTCAGCCAAGGAGTAAAATGAATTAAAAATGGGTCTCAGCCATGGCCAGTGCTGCTCCGTGGTTAGAGAGTAGCCCAAGCACTGAAGGGTTGTGGATTCGATTCTTGGTCAAGGACTTGTACCCAGGTTACAGGTTCCATCCCTGGCCCCGGTTGGGCACATGCAAGAGGTAACCCATTGATGTGTCTCTCTCATATTGATGTTTCTCTCTCTCCTCTTCTCCTCCCTCCCTCCCTTCTAGTCTCTAAAAAGTAATGGAAGAAATATTCTCAGTTGAGGATTAACAACAACTATATACCGTATTTGCCGGCGTATAAGACGATTTTTTGGCCCTGAAAAATATGCCTCCAAGTGGGGGGTCGTCTTATACGCCAGGTACACTTCAGATAGACTGCCCATAGTGCTTGCCCCGTGCCATAGTGGCCTCCCGATGCCCGCCCACTTCATTCCACATACCGTTCAGGCATCAGCAGCGCTGCTGGGTGTATGCTCGGCTGTTATGCGATTTTGCGAGTGTGGTAAATTCGGGTTACCGTATATTTCTTTACATATGCATTGAAGATTCGCGATTTTGCGCTATCATGGTGCCTGTTAGAATGTTGAAGAGCTCGCACTTGCGCACTAGTGAGGTCCCAGGGAGATGCTGATGCAAGGGTGGACCGGACTGCTATAGTGACAGGGCGGGCAAACAGGGAGCAGGGACCAATCAAATCAGGCTTTGTATACAGCCAACAGCCAGCCATAATACTGCACCATTGTACAGTACAGCATAGAAAATGTCGACCAGTCAAACCCCTATCATCCCTATCATGGCACCAGCCAAAAGAAAGAAGTATGATGCAAATTTTAAACTGAAAGTTATAAACTTTGCTAAGGAAAATAATTGTGCTGCTGCAAGACAATATGGAGTAACAGAAAAGATGGTTTGGGACTGGAAATCAAATGAGAAAGCATTAAAGAGTATGCCAAGGGGTAAGTGTGCATTAAGAGGAGGCACCCCACACTGGCCAGAACTCGAAAAACATGTAGCAGACATGGTGGCTCAACATCGCCAAAACGGTTATGTGGTGACACGAAATATAATACGCTTGTTTGCACTTCAGTGGGCCAAATCTAACCCAGATCACAGCAACAATTTTAAGGCCACTATATCCTGGTGCAGTAGATTCATGGCAAGGCATGATCTGGTACTAAGGCAAAAGACAAAAATTGCCCCAAAATTACCCTCAGATCTGGATAACAAAGTGGGTAGTTTCCATCGATACGTAATACAACAGTGCACTAAACATGGCTATGCGTTAAGTCATATTGGAAATATGGATGAAACTCCAATGAATTTTGATATGATTGGAAATAAAACTATCCATCAAAAAGGTGAAAAAACTATTTTGATAAAAACAACAGGATATGAGAAGTCAAGTTTTATAGTGGTACTCGCATGTACAGCTGATGGCAACAAACTGAAACCTATGATTATTTTTAAAAGGAAAACAATGCCCAAACTCAAGTTCCCTGATGGTTGTTTTGTGCATGTGCATGAAAAAGGTTGGATGGATGAGGAGGGTGTGAAGCTATGGCTGGATAATGTATGGAGCAGACGACCAGGTGGTCTACTTCAAAAACATAGTCTACTTGTGTGGGATATGTTCCGGGCTCATTTAACTCCCAGCACCAAGGAAAGGCTTGCGAGAATAAAAACAGATGCAGCAGTTATTCCTGCAGGATTGACATCATTGGTACAGCCCCTGGATGTGTGCCTAAACAAGCCGTTTAAAGATCGCATTCGAGAACAGTGGAATGAATGGATGGTTAGCGGCGAAAAGTCATACACAAAAGGAGGAAACATGCGTGCTCCACAGTTGGATGTTTTGTGCCAATTTGTCATAAAAGCCTGGAATGATATTGATGCGCAAACAATAATCAAGTCTTTCAAGAAGTGTGGCATATCAAATTCATTAGATGGTATGGAGGACGAGTACTTGTGGCAAGATGAAGAGGAAGCTAAAGCTGAGGCCACATCATCTGACACAGAATTGGTAGATCCATACGATGACTGCCTTGCAACTGTATCCCAAGATGTCGTTGATGAACTTTTAATATCAGATGATGAAGAGGAGTTTGAAGGCTTTTAAGGGGAAACTGTCACGCCAGCAAACTTGCTAAGGACTTGCCCGGCACTTGCTCTCTCCCTCTATTTGTTATCTTACTTCTATCATTGACAGTCCCTCTAGGTTGTGGGCTGCTTGCCTATGTTCCTGAGAAGCATCTACAGCACCAGTCTATAGAGTGTGTTTTCTTTAGTGAATTACCGGTATGTTTACCGGTAATAAACTTGCACAGTTTTATGTATATGTTTGATTACATACAGCCTTGTGACAGTTTTCCTGCATGTCATAAGCATTTGAATATAAATTAAAATGTTGAAATCAAATCTGATATTGTTTTACCTTTTATTTGGTGTGTGGAAGGTGTGCGGAAGAGGGGGTAGTCTTATACGGCGAGTATATAACAAACTCTGTATTTTGAGTGGAAATGTTAGGGGGTCGTCTTATACGCCCAGTCGTCTTATACGCCGGCAAATACGGTATATACATACATATATACATATACATATACATATACATATACATATACATATACATATACATATACATATACATATACATATACCTATATACATATACATATATATATTTCAGAAAGAGAGGTCCATACTAATGTGACGCTGGGGTGGGTGGACCAAGGAAGTGCTGGAGGAAAGGTGGGAACAGGTCCCCAGCCCTCAGGACACCAGATTCTAATGCAGTACCCAGTGGTGAAGTGATGACACCTTGAAGTTCTAAGTAGTGAGAATGAAGAACAAGGAAAGGGTCAATATCAGGTCTATTTCAAAGGAATCACTGGTACCAAAATACCTAATCCAGTGACCTGGGAAAAGAGGGGCTGCAGTGAGGAACTACTTGGGTGAGATGTAGAAAAGATGATTAACTTGTTTTAAGCCTACTGAGGTGGGGGAAAGCACTGTGTATTCAAGTAACTGAAAGAAGGCTGATGTGACTGGGGCATTAGAGAGAGGTTTTGTTCCTACTGCCAAAACACTCTGCATCCACCTCATAAATCCCCATTCCTTCTTCAGATTTCAGCTAACAATGACTTCCTTAAGAAGGACTTCGCTGTTCATTTAAGTCAGGAGAGGTCCCTGGATTACATGCTCTTACAACAACCAGTAATTCTCCACTAAAACATTTCACAATTATAATTCATGAATTAATTGGGAAATTAGTCAATTCTATGGAAGCTGGGGCTCTGTCTCATTTATTCATGCCACAAACCTAGCATAGTAGGTTTCCTTAAACCAGCGACTGCCAACCTTTCAGACCTCAAAGACCACTGGTTGGTGACCACTGCTCCAAAGTTTTCCTTAAAGCACACAGTAAGTGCTAAGCATATGCACCTTTAACAAATGCACACAAGAATGCATAAGAAAAAAAAAAGTGAAAATAAGAGGAGGGAGGAAAAGGTGAAAGCAAAGGAAAAGGGGGGAGAAGAAGATCAGAGAGGAGCAGAAGACCACAGATAAATTTGGGAGGATGCCTACTGTACAGGCAGAAGAAAGAAGTGGAAAAAGCAAGGGGGAGGAGGGTCTATTACAAAGATTACAGGAGAAGAATCAGAGAACACAGTTCTGAAATTCAGGGGGAGAAGGGATTTCAAAAGCCACAGAAAGGCTGTGAGGAGGCTGAAGACAGAAACGGTGACAACAGGAACAGGTTCAAAAGCTGTGCCAAACAGTCAAGTTACTAGTTTAGAATGCCATGTGGGGACAAGGAAAGAACTAGTGGTCCAACCTCCTTTTCTCAGCGAACTTCCCTGCTGTCTACCCAGCTGCCTGAGCCATGCCCCACAAGTCCTAAGACAGGAAGGATGTGAACGTGAATTGAGGCAGCTATTAGCTGGAAATGACAATGACCCATGAAGACTATAAAAATAGAGATCTCTGCCAAAGGCCAGCATGAGGTTCAAGAACATCACAGAGAAACCATCTCCATATATAAGACAGGTCTTATTTCTCAAATGTCACTGAAAATTCCCTGGTAAACAACTACAATAAAGAATCCGCAAAGAATTCAAGAGGAGAATGTGAAAGATCAATCGAAATCAACTTTCCTATAACTTCCAAGGCAAATGGGAGAATTGAAGTGGAAAAACACTGCTTAGAAACTCTGCCCGTAAATACGTAAAATGTGATCATAACTGAGGCCCTCAGACAGCAACAGTGGCTGACATATGTTATGAATTTAATATTTAACCTTTAAGCTGTATTCGGGATTCTTCTTTCTTTCCAAAACATGCAATAAGTTTTGATTCATCATGAGCCCTCTGTGAGCACCGCCAGCAAGGCCCAGGTCCTCTTATCGTGGAGCACTCAGCTCTGTGAAGGCAGGGAATGCATCGGCCTGGATCACCACTACAGCCCTGGTGCTTGGCACAATACCCAGCACACAGCAGGCAGGCAAAGAGGAAGTTTTCAGGAAAACTTCAAACACCAAGTGTTAAAAACTATGATCAGCTATTTGTAAGTGCCAAGAATGTCTTCCCGTAGCTTCTAGCTCCCAGAGGACAATCTGTTTCCTCTAAAACAGCATATAATAAAGATAAAATCACACTGTAAGAAATCTATTTAAAAGAGAAACCAAGATGGCGACCTAGGTAAGCACCTAAGCTGCCACATTGCACAACAATTTCTTTTTTATTTTTTAAATATATTTTATTGATTTTTTACAGAGAGGAAGAGAGAGTTAGAAACATCCATGAGAGAGAATCATGGATCAGCTGCCTCTTGCACACCTCCTACTGGGTATGTGCCCGCAACCAAGGTACATGCCCTTGACTGGAATCAAACCTGGGACCCTTCAGTCCGCAGGCTGACGCTCTATCCACTGAGCCAAACCGGTTTCAGCTCGCACAACAATTTCAAAACAACAATTAATAGTCAGAATAGACATCATCCAAAACCACAGGAAAGCTGGCATAGTGGGAAATCTACAACCAGAAAGAAGGAGAGAGGCTCACAGATCCGACTGGGAGCCACAAAGTGCTGAGAGATCCAACAGCAGACTGGAGGAACACATGAATCAAGTCAAAGATATGGAATACAAAGAGCCAAAGGACACTCCTCTGGAGAAGCAAGAAGAAAAGAGAATCCAGAAAGTTGAAGATAGTGTAAGGAGCCTCTGGGACAACTTCAAGCAAACCAACATCATAATTATGGGGGTGCCAGAAGAAGAGAGAGTGCAAGATACTGAAAACCTATTTGAAGAAATAATGTCAGAAAACTTCCCCCACCTGGTGAGAGAAATAGACTTACAAGTCCAGGAAGCACACAGAACCCCAAACAAGAGGAATCCAAAGAGGACCACACCAAGACACATCATAATAAAAATGCCAAGAGCAAAAGACAAAGAGAGAATCTTGCAAGCAGCAAGAGAAAAGCAGTTGGTTACTTATAAGGGAGCACTCATACGACTATCAGTTGATTTCTCAACAGAAACTATGCAGGCCAGAAGGGAGTGGTAAGAAACATTCAAAGTGATGAATAGCGAGAACTTACAACCAAGATTACTGTATCCAGAAAAGTTATCATTCAGAATTGAAGGGCAGATAGCTTCACAGACAAGAAAAAGCTAAAGGAGTTCATCACCACCAAACTAGTATTATATGAAATGCTGAAAGATATTCTTTAAGAAGAGGAAGAAGAAAAAAGATAAAAATTATGATCAACAAATACATATATATCAACAAGTGAATCTAAAAATCAAGTGAATTAAAAATCTGAGGAACAGAATAAACTAGAGAATATAACAGAATCAGGGGCAAAGAAAGGGAGTGGATAATTATCAAATTATCATAGGAAAGGCGGTGTAGGGGGTGCAGGAAGAGACTGGACTAAAATTGTACACCTATGGATGAGGATAATGGCGGGGGGTTGGGGGGGAGAAGGGGTAAGGGCAGAGGGTGGGGCGGGAACTGGGTGGAAGGGAGCCATTGGGGGGGGGGGGGAGGAGAAACAATTGTAATAATCTGAACAATAAAGATTAAAAAAAAAGAAGTCTATTTAAAAAGTCTCTAGCAAAATGAGTTCATATCTCCAGTAAATGGACTATTAATTCACCATAACAAGATTTGACTCACTTTAATATTTTATAGAATGAAAATTAAAGTAAGAGCATTGCCTAGAGAAATCAGTTTAAACAATTATTTTTGGGTCCCACTACTGTGATCAGAATATATAACTCCCCTTAGGAAGGGAGATAGAGAATCCAAAGAGAACAGAAAATGAACAGAAGAGTAACACTTTAAAGCAAACCAAAATTCCACATGGATATTTCTTGTTTATTCTCAATTTTTAGACAAGATGTTAGATACAATTAAGTACAGTTCTGCAAGCTTGCAGGACTTTCTGCAAGTAAAGAATTTCTCTGAGAAGTTACCTTTTGACTCCATTTCAGCCACAATCTTTTCTTATGAAAATACAAATATAAAAAGAAATCCTACTATATTTATACCCTACTATATTTGGATGTGAATTATATCAGCCGGCAAAGAGGTACCCTATGAAATAACATCAACAAAAAAGCAGAATAATATTCTGAACACCTTGCCTCCAATTAAGTATTCTTTTGTTTACCATTTGCATCAAGAAATAGGACCCTGGAAGGCTTGTCTCAATGCCTAGCACATCAGCCTGTGCACCAGAGGGTTGCAGGTTCAATTCCCAGTCAAAGGTGCATGCCTGGGTTGCAGGTCCCATCTCTGGCCCACGGGAAGCAACCAACTATGTGTCTCACATCTTTTTCTCTCTCTCCCATCCCCTTTCACTTCCTCTAAAAAAAAAAAATCAATGGGGAAAAATATCCTCCAGTGAGGATTAATAACAACAAAATAATAATAATAAACTCATTAAAAATATAGTATCTCTAAATACTTGCTTCTAGCTCTACCTCGATGTAAAGGAAGTCACTTAACCCAACTGCAGAGGTTTTAACATCTCTCCAAAGGGTTTGGACTGCAAACTACTAAAATCCTCTGATTGTAGAGAAAATAATTTCATCACAATTGTAAATATAATTTACAATGCTGATTCTCCCTTTCTTAAAGCTACTGCTGCTCATTATTAGATGTGATACCATATACTAGTACACATCCCTTAACTGGAGGTAAATACATAGGAACTGCTTCTTTATAGTCTCAATATGTGGGCAATTAGAAAGTCTATCTTGGTTATAGCACTGAACACTGTTGAATATACATATTTGTCTAAAATGGCAAAGGTAAAATAAAATGAGATCATTCAGTTCTATGAACTTGCTAATTTCAAGGAGCTATTTAAAGCACAGATATTATCATTGTTATTCTGATACTGTAAAATATAGAGAAAGTTAGGTGTGGGTTTGCATGCCTGAAAAATGTTAAATTTTTAGAGAGCTTCTTCAATGTGAAATGCATGATTTGAGAACAAGTCACATGTCTGACCTGGAGAGCCTAGAATTATTACCTAGATCAATCCTGAGGTTGGGTGATAACACATTGAAAACTTAGTTGTTTCCCTTCCCACTGCTCATTTAGACATTGGTCTCTTTCTCTGACCATGAATGCAATCTTGTCTTGCTTTTCAACCTGGGGCTCTCCTAAGCCACACCCAATTGATCAGAAGTGTCAAATATATGGAAACTATTTACCTTCCTTGTTAAATCAGTACATGGAAGTGAACACACAGGATGCCGGTACTGCCCCTCAGAGAAGCTTAATCTACAGCTCTCAGTTCCTAAACATTTATTTCAATATAAATAAAACTACAGTATTCAAAATACATATGTAGAAAACTGAGAAATCATGGGAGATTATTTAATTTCTGTTGTCTTACAACAACAAATTCAGGGTTTCTTTTACAACTTTGGTTTTCAAAATATCAGTTTACATAAGTTTAAAATACACTATAATAAAAAATAAAATTCATTCATTTTTAGAACTAAAGTCACTATTATCATTAAGTACAAAATTAGGAAACAAAAGAAAATTAAATCACACAACCTTCAGAGTATTTTTACTTTGTTTTTATTTGTTTATTTATTTATTTGATGACCAGATATGTTTAACGACTTTTGTTCTGTTTCCAGGTCACCTTATTGAATGATACCTCATGAAATCAATAGTTGCACATCTAGGAAATTTACCAATGGAGCCCTCTTCCACTGGTGTATATATTTTAATTTGTCTCATGTGAGTGTCTCTTTCTTCATTTTGGTGATTGGCTAGAACAGCAATCTGTATCATGAATGTGTGAGTTGGCTTCTTATAGTTATGAGTTAAAGGAACATGAGTCCAGCCACTTAGTTCCACCAGTTTGAGCTGCTGACTTTCTTGCAGGTTGTGGGAATTATTTTCTACTCTGAATGAGATCTTGCTTGGAATATGGCTTTGACCAGATTTTCAGTCCACATAAATACATAACATCTTCACCATTGTTTTTCTTGAGAATTGGATGCTCACTAAATGAGGCTGGGAGCCATCTGCTTGCCAATAATTTTCTAGATTGTCACCTCATAATAGATCTACTCCAAATCCTGGTTTGTAAGATGAGGGTGACCAAACAACTTGTGACCCAATTTCCCATACTGCTCCAGTTCTTCCCATCTGCTTAGGGTCAGCATCAGGAGGTGTCTTGTTTGGTGTGGTCATTTTTTAAATATTAGCTTGCAGACTGAGTTTGCTGCAGGGCAAAGTTTTAGGGTTCCCTGCAGCAGCTCCACGCCACTCCCCTTAGCTTCTCTGAATTGTCCAGCTTCCCAATGACAGTATTTGTGCTTTAGAGTTAAGTCGAACCATGTATACAAAAAGCTATAAACTGTTTTGTCAATTTTTAAATTTTTTCCTTAAAAGTTAAATTTTCATTATAATTTAAAAGAGAACCAGCAGCAGACAGACATATAGATAGATACCTGCCCTTTAAGGAGCTTATTACCAAAGATGGACAATGCCAGATGAATAAACTTTAAGTGACATTTACCCAAAAGAATAAAGCAATTATGCCAAAGAATAAACACAAAGTAACAGGAAATTAATTTTTGAACATCCAGAGTAGGCAAAACATGCTTACAAAATCTTTTGCTATTATAATTTTCTCTACTTAATCAGTCAATTGACATTATGATCAGTTTCTGGAATATACTTTGTGATATAAGAAGAGAGAATGATTTTTAAAAAATACTTTATATGTTTTTATTGATTTCAGAGAGAAAGAGGGAGAGAAAGATAGAAACTTCAATAATGAGAATCTTCAATTGGCTGCCTCCTGCATGCCCCCTCCTGGGGATCCAGCCTGCAACCCAAGCATGTGCTCTGACCAGGAATCGAACCGTAACTTCCTAGTTCATGGGTCAGTGCTCAACCACTGAGCCAACCCAGTCAAGCAGGAAGACAGAATGGTTTTTAAAGTCAAACCTTCCACAGTTATTCTCATCACTCAAATATTATAAATTCAGTAGATGAAGCTCTACCCCGGTTACTATTTGCATCAACCTATGGAAATGGATTGAAGAAGGTGACTAATTTTCTGATGAATCCTATGTTGAGTTTCAATGGGTAACTTTGTTAACTATTTGAAATTCTGCAAAATCCCCAAATATTCGCAAATTAAAATATTAAAAGAAAAATGTATTCAGGAGTAAGGGTTATTTATGTATTATTTCTTTTATTAATATAGACTAGAGGCCTGGTGCACAAAATTCGTTCATGGGGGGGGGGGAGGGTGTCTCCCAGCCCAGTCTGCACCCTCTCCAATCTGGGACCCCTTGAGGAATGTCCGACTACCTGTTTAACAGAGATCGGGCCTAAATGGGCAGTTGGACATCCCTCTTACAATCCAGGACTGCTGGCTCCAAACTGCTTGCCTGCCTGCCTGCCTGCCTGCCTGCCTAATTGCCCCTAACTGCTTCTGCCTGCCAGCCTGATTACCCCCTAACCATTTCCCTGCCAGCCTGATTGATGCCTAACTGCTCCCCTGCTGGCCCGATTGTCTCTAACTGCCTTCCCTTGCCAGCCTAGTCACCCCTAACTGTCCTCCCCTGCAGGCCTGGTTGCCCCAACTACCCTCCCATACTGGCCTGGGCACCCCTAACTGCTTTCCCTTGCCAGCCTGGTTGCTCCCAACTGCCATCCCTTGCAGGCCTGGTTGCCCCTAACTGTCTTCCCCTGCAGGCCTGGTCCTCCCCAACTGCCCTCCCCTGCTGGCCCGGTCACCCCTAACTTCCCTCCCTTTCCAGCCTGGTCACCCCTAACTTCCCTTTCCTGCTGGCCTGGTGGCCTCTAACTGCCTTCCCCTACAGGCTTGGTCGCCCCTAACTGCCCTCCCCTACAGGCCTGGTCCCTCCCATTTGCCCTTCCCTGCTGGCCTGATCACCCACACTGACCTCCCTCACCGGCCATCTTGTGGTGGCCATATTGTGTCCACTTGGGGGCAGCCATCTTTGCCATATGGGGGCAGCCATCTTGTCTGTTGGAATGATATTCAATTTGCATATCATCTCTTTATTATATAGGATAATTGAGGGTTGGTTATCTTACATGTGGGAAGAGTATGGATTTTTAAAAAAGATTAATTTGACTCTTTTTAAAATAGGTTTTGTTGATTTTTTTATTTTTTATTTTTAGAGAGAGAGGAAGGGAGAGGGATAGATAGAAACATCGATGAAAGAAAAACATTATCCACTGGCTGCCTCCTACATGCCCTCTACTGGGGATCAAGCCTGAAATCCTAGCATGTACCCTGGCCAGGAATCAAACCAGTAGCCTCTTGATTCCTGGGTCAATGCTACACTGGCTGAGCTAACTGGACTTTTTTGAAGGGAAATGAATAGTGCATAATTATTGGGAGACTAGGCATGGGAAAATTGTGTTGTAGTAAAATATATATATATATATATATATATATATATATATATATATATATATATATATATATATATATCAGTAGCTCTCCTTTGCTCAATCTTCAAGGAACTCTCATAGAAAACAAGATCTTTAGTCTGAAAAGTGGTTTGATAGACTATCTGGAGGAAAGATAGCAGAAAAGAGTGGCATTATTGGAATAGCAAACTACCTTAGTAAAGACTCACAGGTGTAAGTGAAACAGACTAGGTGGAAGAGGCTAAGTTAACTGAAACAGGTTGTGGCTCCCAGGCTTTGAATCAGAGTTTATATAAATGACCCTGACTGGGGAGTGAAGAAGCATCTGTGTAAAAACAGACCTAAAATAGCTAGAACAAAAGTATTCCATCTCCCTTCAATATATTAAACTTGATAGGAAACCAGCTAAAGACAAATCTGCCAAACACAAAATACTGACAATTCACATTAGAAGCAAATGACAAAAGAAAGTATTTCAAGTTATTTTGAGGTCTAAGGTAGGAAACAATGTCTTTGAAGGAAAGAAATTGTATTTCCAATTTTTTTTCAAGTTAAAGTTTGGGACTTTGGAAGAGAAAGATAATAAAAGTGAACAGTAAAGCATAAACAATAGTGTCAAACCTTAGGACTGTTTTTTCTGGATTATATTTTATGGACTGGCAAGTGTCCAAATGCATCCCAAGACCAGAGTGAATGTGCTTAGAGAAACTTCCACCTAAATAAAAAACAAAAAACTTTAAACTAAAACCTGAAAGGGGAGAAAATAAACCACCCACATGAAAATAACAAAATGAAAATCTCTAGTCTAAAAGATACAATATTAAAAACAAAGAAACACACACAGAGGAGGAAAATGAAATAATTTTCAGGATAATACAGAGATTTAGAAATAAAAATTTATGGCCTCAAATATCAATGAAATGTTTTATCTGATATATTAAAAGAAATTAAGACCTAAAAGGCAAGAGCAGGTGCTTTTCCATACTCGTCCTGCTAAGTTCAGCTAAAAATCCCAAATATTATGTCTGAAACAAACATAAGATAACTCTAAAAGGTAGAGGAAAGAAGGCAGACCAGTTAGGACATTCACAAACCAAGACCAATACTTTTAGATAATAATCATTCCACCAGAGATAATTAATATTATATGTCAACTTAGCTAGGCCACAATACCCAGATATTTGGTTAAATACCAGACTAGATGTTGCTGTGATGGTTTCTTTCTTTCTCTCTTTATTGTTTAAAGTATTACATATATCTTCTTTTTATTCCCCATTGACCTTCCCCCAGCCTCCCCTATTCCGTCTCATGCCCTCATCCCACACCCCCACTATGGTCTCCTTCCTTCCTTCCTTCCTTCCTTCCTTCCTTCCTTCCTTCCTTCCTTCCTCCCTTCCTCCCTCCCTCCCTCCCTCCCTCCCTTCATTTCCTTCCCTTCCCTTCCCTTCCCTTCCCTTCCCTTCCTTTCCCTTCCCTTCCCTTCCCTTCTCTTCCCTTCCCTTTCCTTTCCTTTCCTTTCCTTTCCTTTCCTTTCCTTTCCTTTCCTTTCTCCCTTCCTCCCTCCTTCCCTTCCTTCCTTTTCAATATATTTTTATTGACTTTAAAGAGGAAGGGAGGAGAGAGATAGAAACATCAATGATCAGAGATATTGATTGGCTGCCTCCTGCACACCCTACACTGGGGATCGAACACATAATCCCGCATGTGCCCTGACTGGGAATCAAACCATGACCTCCTAGTTCATAGGTCAACACTCAACCACTGAGCCACACCAGGCCTATGAAGGTATCTTTAGATGAGATTAACATTTCAACCAGTAAACTGTATAAAGCAGATTACTCTTCGTGAAATGGATGGGCTTCATTTAATCAGTTGAAGACCGTAAGAGAAAAAGAGTGAGATCACCTGAGGAAGAGAAAATTCTACCTCCAGACTGCCGTTGGACTCAAGTTGCAACATCAGTTGTTACTGGGTCTTCAGCCTGCCAACCTACCCAGCAGATTTCAGACTTAGCCACCCTTCAACTATGTGAATCAATTCCTTAAAATAAATCAATCTCTTTCTCTCTCATGTGTGTGTGTGTGTACACACACACACACATACACACACACACACACACACACACACACACACACACTCTATTGGTCTGTTTCTCTGAAGAATTCTTACTAATACACCAGCTAAAAACACCCCTACCCCCACCCCACACACACCAAAAATAGTGTCTTCCCACCCACAACTCTGTGAGTAAATGTCTAATGGAGAGCCTAGACTTCCACCTTCATCAGGCTGTAATGCGCGGCCCCTTCCCCTGGCATGGATATTGTCAGAAAAGATCGAGCAGGAACCAGTACTTTCAACCCTGCTGGGCAGTAACAAGCCTCCTCCATCTACCACTCATGGCATCATTGGAAACCACACAGGAAGCCTGGACTTCCACTCTATTTGGCAGTAATGAGGCACCCTTCCTTTTGCATGCTGAGGTGGTGTCAGAGAAGGCCTGGTGGAGAGCCAGGACTTTCACTACTGTGCAGTGGTAATGAGGTCACCATGGTATCAGTGCAGGCTACACGGAGAGCAGTAACAAGGCAACCCCCTGCTCATCTCAGTCAAGGTGATATCAACAGAGGCCTAGTGGTGAACTCCGGCTGCCACCCAGCTATAACAAACATCCCTGTCCACCCTTGGGTATCAGGGAGGCCCAGTGAGGAATCTGGACTTCCATTCCCATCTGGCAGTAACAAGGAAACCCTCCCTTTTCCCCACCAGTGTAGGATTAGAGAAGTCAGCTAAAGCTGAAAGACTTAATAAGATTCAGAGTCTAATAACATAATACCCAGAATGTCCAGGTTTCAAAGAAACCTCACTCATCATACCAAGAACCAAGAGGATCTCAACTTGCATGACAAATGAAAACAAACAGATGTCAACAGAGATGACAGAGATGTTGGAATTATCTAACAAAGATTTTAAAGCAGCCATGATAAAAACACTTCAATTATAAACATGTTCAAAACAAAAAAATTGAAAATCTCAGCAAATAAATATGAGAAGAGCCAAATGAAATTTTATAAATGAAAAAGTCATAACTAAAATAAAAAACTCAGTAGATGTGTTCAACAGCAGAAAGCAGGTATCAGAGGAAGAATCAGTGAACTAGAAAATAATGATAAAATTATACAACCTGAATAACAGAAAGAAAAAGAACTGGAAAAAAAAATTGAAGGGGGCTGGTGGAATGGTAACAAAAGGTAACAAAATCCGAAACCAGTTTGGCTCAGTGGATAGAGCCTCAGCCTGCGAACTGAAAGGTCCCAGGTTCGATTCCGGTCAAGGGCATGAACTTTGGTTGCAGGCACATCCCTGGTGGGGGGTGTGCAGGAGGCAGCTGGTCGATGTTTCTCTCTCATCGATGTTTCTAACTCTCTGTCCCTCTACCTTTCTCTCTGTGAAAAATCAATAAAATATATATATTTTTTAAAAAGGTAACAAAAGATCTAACATTCATGTCATTGAGTCCCAGGAATCAAGAGAGAGGGCAGGGCTGCAATCTCTCCAAATTTGGCAAGACACTTAAACTTATGGAATCAAGGAGCTGAGTGAACCCTAAGCATTCTATTAATTTTAAAAAATCTACATGATCTTATTATTAATTTCTAGGAGCTCTTATTTTCTAATTTGTCCCATTTCAAAGCATATGTTTTTGTCTTATGGTCCCCAAACTTTTTTTTTTTGTCCTATCAGAGAACATCCTAATATATAAAAAGCCAAGAGCCATCACAACCGAAACGGGATGGATGACCCAACAACAGGCTGCATGGGCAACCAGGCCTGCAGGGGTTATTGAGGCACGACCAAACGACTGAACAGCAGGCTGTGTGGGGTAACCAGGCCAACTAGGAGGCAGTTGAGGGCGACCAGGCTGGCAGGGGAGTGCAGTTGGGAGCAACCAGGCTGGCAGGCAGGGGGAAGCTGAGGAGGGTCATTTGGGAGTGACCAGGCAAGCAAGGGGGGGGGCAGTTGGGGGCAACCAGGCAGGCAGGAGGTGAGCAATTAGGAGCCAACGGTCCCGAATTGTAAGAGAGATGTCCAACTGCCAGTTTAGGCCCGATCCCTGGGATTGGGCCTAAACTGGCAGTTGAACATCCCCCAATGGGTCCCGGATTGGAGAGGGTGCAGGTTGGGTTGAGAGGATTCTCCCCCCCCCCATGCATGAATTTCATGCACCAGGCCTCTAGTTAATTATAAAAGTTTAAAAATGTTTTCAATTTCCTACATTGTTTATTTCTCCCAATTTCATATATATATATATATATATATATATATATATATATTTTTTTTTTAATTTTAATTTTTTTCTTTCATTGAAGGGAGAGGGAGAGATAGAAACATTGGGGATCGAGCCCACAACCCAGGCCTGTGCCCTGGCCAGGAAACAAACCTTGACTTCCTGGTTCATAGGTCGAAGCGCTCAACCACTGGGCCACACCAGCTGGGCCCCAATTACCTTATTTTCCCATGATATTTTTTTCTTGCTAGAGACTTTTCTTAAATGACTGGAGACTATGCTTTCTGCCACCTTTGTATTTTCAGCACATAGCCAGGACCAAAAAAAGTTCCTGACTTGATGAATAGGTGGATGAATAAACCAATAAAGGCACAGAATCAGAAATATTTACAAATGATTAAGAATAAAAGAGGCCCAAGATTGGAGGTAAATGAATTTACAGATCACAGTCTTCTTAAGCCAGTGACTCGGCTGCTGGGAATGCCCCTGCCAACAGGTCTTCTGGCACGCTTAATAGATAGGCCTTTTGTTCAAACCTCAACAATAGGCAAATTATTTAACTTTATTTAAATTTTCATTTAATTCTTAAACTCCTCTCCTAAATAGTCTATTTGCCACAGCAACATCCTCTTTTACTTCTAGATTAAAAAAAAAAAATTTTTTTTCCTCAGAGCTTGGAATAGGTAAGCCACATTCATTTATTTGAAACAATCTAGATCTAGTTTGCAGAAAGAGCAGCAAAAGTTGTCTTAGATATGACTGAAATAACAGAGATTCTATCTCCCAATTTAAAGCTGAAGTTCTTATCTTCAAAGACAGGAAACCAGAGGTCAATGGCAGCATCCTCAGTGTTGTTTGCAAAGCACACTAAAAGGCTTCTTGATAGTTTCAAAGATTTGCTATTTGTAGCCCTTATTGTGGTTATTTGTTTTTTTAAATAATGAAAGTAAAATATGACCATAAAATATTTTAAGATGCATTTTAAAAGTCAACAAAGTTACCACCCAAAGAAAACCAGCATTAATCTGTTAGCATATGTTCCAGGCTTTTTTTTCTACAGATACAAATTTTTCCTCACAAAATTTGATAATGCTAAATATACTGTTTTTCTGTGACTACCTTTAGTTTGACATTTCTCAGTTTGACTCCCTAGTAACACTAAGTGACTACTGCCCCTTTGGTTGAAGAGTCAGAGTCAGAAAGAAAAGTTTCTTCTCTCAATTTTATCAGCATCTCACCGTGCAAACTCATAGACCACACACCATAACCACCTCATCTACAATTCAAAAGACTTGATTTAAATCTGCCTTAAAGTATAACCAAGAACTCATTTTTTACATCTTCAGATTTAATCACTTTCTTACATCAAAAATAACAAAATTGTAGGGTAACATTAACACATGATCATGAAACAAAAATGTGTTTCATTTCATTAGTCACTGGCTACATATCAACCAGCTGTCGAAGCTAAAAATATGCCATGGTGTAAAATTTTGTAAAATACAAGCATTTAGGACTCATTTTGAAAGAAATGTGACTTTTTTCAGTTTCAAACAGTCCACTAGAAACTAGCAGCTCTGGAGAAGAACAATTCAGCACCTCCAAACCACAAGAAAAAAGGCAGCGGTGGGGAAATTCAAACTAATTTGATCACCGACATCACATTGTTTACATCTCAATAAATGTCTGTTAAGGATAATGACTTAATATCACCACAGATGTAAATAAAAAAAAACATTAAAAAAAAAAAAAAGGCCTGCTACAGAGGTCCATACACCAATACTAAAAGGTGAGCATTTTGTTGGGAGAGGAGTGGGTCAAGGGGAGTTGGGCAATAATGAATCTTCTTGCAGGTTTCCTCACCAGCTGTTATAGAGACTCTGCCCGGAAACGCCTCTGCAGTGATATCGCCTCAGTTCTCCAACATCAACACCACACTCAGGGAGCATGACACAGCACAGGGTGCACCTGAAAGACGCCATTTCTTTTGGGACAGAAGCAGCATTTAGATTTCCACCTCTGGTTATTAGGTCCCATGGCCCAGCAATAATGTCTCAAGATAAGCTTTGCCACCATAAAATATTTGATTAGAAACAGGCAATGGAATAAGATAAAATCTAAACACTGCAACTGGATTTCAGGTATAGTTATAGTACATTGAAGAGAGATGTAAAGCTATTTCAAGGGTCTTGGAAACTCGCAAAGTCATGTAAGAAAACACACTTCATTCAATTTCATTAAAGAATCATAGGTTCTCCTGCCTCCCAGCCCAGTGCTCTTGCCACTACATCGTTTTTCTCGCCATCAGTTTTCTCCTATAGTATTTCTTCTTTCTGAAATAGAACACTTGGGCCTAGAGGAAACATTTGATAGGGAAAATTTCCAGTATTTTCTTGGCTTTTCACTTTTTTAAAATATATTTTTATTTATTTCAGAGAGGAAGGAAGAGGGAGAGAGAGATAGAAACACCCATGATGAGAGAGAATCATGGATCGCTGCCTCCTGCAAGTTCCCCACTGGGGATTGAGCCCACACCTGGGCATGTGCCCTTGACTGGAATTGAACCTGGGATCCTTCAGTTCGCAGGCCGATGCTCCATCTACTGAGCCAAACCAGCTAGGGCTTCATTTATTTTTTTTTACAGATAGTCCAATTAAATTTTAAAAAGTAACATAGACTGTCTTATAAATTTATTCTCTCCCATTCAGCCCTGCTAAATATATATTTGTCAATGAAATCTTTAAATACATGAGTAAAAATTTTACAGCACTGTAACAATGTAAACTTACAGGAAAAATTTTTTGTCATTCAGTGGAACATCATGGAAACATGATGTAATTTCTAAATGGCAACACAACAGATACTAGGGAATTAATTTCAACGAAGCATTTTGAATAGCATTCACTTAAATTCTTAGCAAATTCCAATCTTATTCTACTGCATATATTATAGCAATTTGAATCTGCTGCTTTAATACTCAAGGCCGAGAACAGTTAGTAAACCTATAGAGCAATTTGTTTTCTTCTCCAATAAGGAACTCTAAAAAGGATGGGAGAAAGGATTAAAAGAAAGAGAAAAAGAAAAGGGAGTGGATCCTGATCATTTCTATTGATGAAGAAAATAATTATTACATATAGTACCTGGCATATATATAACAGAGCTCTGGAAATGGAAAGTAACTTTGAAAAAAAGCAATGTTCTGCCTCTTAAGGTCTATTCAGTTATCAAAGAATGATTAACCATAGCATGAGAACACATAGTCAAGTAATATAACATTCTATCTAATAAAAAAGCAATATGCAAATTGACCATACCTCCACGACACCCACAAGCCATGTTCACCAGCCAATCAGGAGCGAGTATGCAAATTAACCCAGCCAAGATGGCTGTAGCCATGGAGTGAGCAGGAGGCTGTGTTTTCCTGGCAATGGAGGAAGACAAGCTTCCTGACCTGCCTTGGCCTCTGCTCAAGGCTACAAAGTTTCAATTATAGAAGATAAATCCAACAAAAATGGCTACAGCCATGGAGAGAGCAGGGGGCTTGGGTTTCCCCAGTGATGGAAGAAGCCAAGCTTTCTGCCCCCCTGGCCAGCCCAGGCCTCTGCTCAAGGCTACAAAGTTTTAATTATAGAAGATAAATAAATCCCAGATACTAGGGCCTCGGCTTGGGTTGCTGGGGGGGGGGGGGGGAGAGGGGCTTGCAGGGCCTGAAAACCACCACAGGCCCCTCGTCCAGGCCACTCCACACCCCAAGGGAACCCCCACCCTGACCTGGAACACCCTTCAGGGCAAACCAGCCAACCTCCACCCATGCACCAGGCCTCTATACTATCTAATAAAAGAGTAATATGCAAATTGACTGTCACTCCAACACACACGATGGCCACCACAAGATGATTAGCAGGGGAGTGCAGTTTGAAGGGACCAACCTTGCAAGGGAGGAGAGTTGGGGACAATCAAGCCTGAAGAGGAGGGCAGTTAGGGGTGACCAGGCCTGTAAGAGAGGGTAGTTGGGGGGGACCAGGCCTGCAGGAGAGGGCAATTAGGGGCAAACAGGCTGAATCTGGAGGGCATTCCCCCACCTGCAGGAAAATTCAAAGAGAACCCTGCAGGGACACTCTCAACAGGAAGGGGGTGAGCACAGAGACAGCCACAGTACTCAGCAGATTATCTGAGTCGTTTGCCCCTGCTTTGATCACCAGCATTTTGGTGACTCCTATAAGTATTCTAAAAAACTTCACCTTCTGAGTATTGCTAATATAGAGCCACTTAGCCAAATTTAATCATGTCTGGTGGCAGAAAACATGGAAATAAGATCTAACTAGAGACAAGTGCCTAAATTCTAAGAAATATACACAAGACCACTAGAGATTTTATAGTCAGCTTTCTTTACATCACTATAGTCATCATCACTAGCCCAGAGATGATCAACATTCATCCCTCAAGCAAGAAATAAGGTATATGCCCGAACCGGTTTGGCTCAGTGGATAGAGCGTTGGCCTGCAGACTGAGGAGTCCCCGGTTCGATTCCAGTCAGCGGCATGTGCCTTGGTTGTGGGCACATCCCAGGTAGGGGTTGTGCAGGAGGTGGCTGATCGATGTTTCTCTCTCATCAATGTTTCTAGCTCTCTATCCCTCTCTCTTCCTCTCTGTAAAAAAAATCAATAAAGTATATATTTAAAAAAAATAAATGATGTATAGGTTAACTACTAAATATTCAGCACTAGATGCTATAGTAAATATGAAAAATAAGGTAGTTATTCTATTTATCGCAGTTACTATCTGATGGGGAAAATATTACATACATATCAGAAATATTTCAATAACATAAGACAACAAAACTAAATGGCTAAGTGAGCTGTGCAGATAAATATTTAAGGGACTTAAAAAGGAGTGCTCATTATGGACTTATAGTTGGGAAAGATTTCAGAGAAGAGCGTTACTAGTGTCAGAAGGAAGATAAATGTGGTCATTCACATAATCGAAGTCATTGGAATAGAAAAGTCAATGATTTCATGCCAAAGCCAAGCCAGCCTGGGGGTGCCTGCAGAATAGCAAGGGCTCCCATCTAGGTGAGCCCAATCTGCCAGTCCATGGGACTCCTGTAATGCCTATCTGTCCCTCTCCCACCCATACACACACCATACACGTCCACACACACCACTCTCACTTCTTTACTCCGTCATACTCTCACCTTCACCATCCTGTTGACCGCCATGTTCTATAATATTTCCTTAACCTTACACAAATGCCTATAGGTTCTATAATATATTTCCACTTTAACTTCTTATATTGGTAATTTGCTCTTGATCAGTCTAACTAAGATTAACTAATTTTATTGATATTTTTATTTTTATTTTTTGACTGCTTAAATATCAGAGATTTATTTTATCACACTTCTGGAGGCTAGATGTCCACAATTAGGGTGCCAGCGTGATTGGTTCTGGTGAGAGTTTTCCTTCTGCTGATATTTTTAAAGATAAGCATAATGTGTATGATTTCCTTATTTCAAGTGTACTGAGATTTCTTTTATAGTTGAACATATAGTCTAGCTTTGTGAACATTTTATATCCTCTTAAAAGGCAATGATGAGTCTGGATGGACTGAAATAAAAACCAGGTTAGAGAACAATAAAACTAAGGAAGGAGAGATATTCAGGCAGATTTTAAATCCTCTTAAGTGGTTCCTTTATATCTCTAATCCATCTCATAAACCATTAACTGAATAAGAACATTTGTGGAAAAGTCAATGTATCAAACACTATGCTTAATATATCAGAGATATAATATCTGATTTCATAATAATCTTCCAAAATAGGCATATTTACTGCCATTTTCCAGATAGAAACTGAAATTAGTTAAACAAAGAAGTTAACTAATTTGCCAAAGATCACAAAGATAAGCAACAGAACTGGGATTTGAACTCAGAACTGACTCCAAAGCCCATGCTCTTTTTTGACTACCCTATGCTAGCTCTTCCTAAAACATCACTCAATTTATGATCTTACCCATCATAGTGTATTCTCCCACTCTTAAGTACCCAGTGTCCCCATGGTAATGTGATCCCCTGTACATGAAAGCCTGCTCTCAGCTAAAATGAGAATGACCAATAAGTTTACCCTGCCCAGGGCTACTTGATATTGTTATGGGAATCAGAGGTTCAAATTAGAAGGAAACTCTAATACAAGCCACTTAGGGGCGTACATATCTTACCTTCTCAGAGGACCAGACCAAGTGTGTGCCCTATGATGTTCACTTTCATAGCTCATAGCTGACGCTAACACAACAAGAATCTCACTCATAAGCCCTGAGGGTCTCCTTCGAAGTCTAATCAGCCCCAGTCCGGGAGACAAAGGCCAGATGTGGCTGCCAGTGTGCTTCAGAAGGGAACTGGGATCTGGTATTTCACATTTCAAGTATATGACATAAGAAAACCTAAACAAAATATATTTGACATTTAAATTGTTCAATGATGCCCAATGTACTTTCTAATAATTCTATAAAATAATATTTTACTGACTCTGGGAACCAGGAGTACTTTCTTTATTGCTCTCACCTTTTCCACAATCAAGGATTTTAACGGTACCAAATAGTGCCATCCTTCAAAGACACTGAAATAAAACCCACAATAGATCTCAGAGTGAGTGAAGATGAGTGGGTAGAAGAGTGCAGTCCTGGGAGACATTGCTCCATGGATGGGCTGTGAAAATTCCTCACTGACTGTCCATTTGCTGAAACCAGGAAATACTACTAGTTAGGTCAAAGGTCTACTGCTAACTTAAAAGCTCCCCACCAAGTATTTTAATGGGTCAGGGAATGAAAGAGTTTCAGAGTACATTTTAAAATGATTATTCAAATTTAACATATAAATATTTCTAGCTCAGATCAGAAAATATATTGAGTTATATGTCTTACATAGAAAATAAAGGTGGTAATTTGAAAAATAAGTGATCCTGTTCATTTTTTCTCAATGAAGTTGTTAGAGCCCTCACCCTAAAGAAAACACTTTGTAAGAAATTCACATTTTATCAACATTCTAATGTTTGCCAACAGCTTTTCAAAGTAGTAAAAAGAGAATGTTCCCCATACATATCTGGATGGCTCCTCTAGGTTCTGGTCATTCATGTCAGTAGGAACAAGCCGGGTGGCCAGTGGTCCCTCCGCAAAAGGTTTTGGTAACTGACCCCTGAACTCTGATGGAATGAATTGAAGTTGCCAACTGTCAGAAACACAAATAAGGATAATAAGAAAAACACTAATGTTCTTAAAACAAACAAGCCCCTCCCCTTCCAAATCATGTAAAAAAATATTTCATTTCACTTGGAAAAAGGTATTTCTACTAAAACCTCAACCCGGGAGCATAGAGGCAGAGGTCACAACTCAGTCCAAACTCATTGAGAAATGTTAAACTAGAGGTCTCTCAACCCATTTCACCAACTCTCAGCAATAACTATTTAACCAAATATTCATACCATCAAACAACCAGAGAAGCACCAGTTTATTGCCAATTACCCCTTATCCAGATTAAAGCAAATTCATTGGGTATATAAAGAAAAGAGTGAAATGTAAAAATTCACTGTGGGAGAAGGACTTGTTCCTAAGTAATCTTCAAAAAAATATCTTTAGTTATGAAACTATTTTATAACTAAAGGTAAAGTTAACACTTAAAAAAATAAATAATAATTTAATTATTATTGGCTGATAACAGGATCTTTACCAAGCACAAGACACCACCAGTCCCCAAATGGAGGAAAATGACTCTTAACCTTATTTCCCCTTTCCCCAAATAGGACTCTTCTTCATCTAAATTAAGCAAATACACGAATCCCAGAACCTAATGCTATCACATCAATACAGACAGCTTAAAGGAAAGTGGCACAGATGTCTTGACCACAGCTCCCCCTAGTGCCCATCACTGGTGGAAAACTTCCAGTGTTGTTAGATGACAAAACATTTCTTCTCTATAAAAACACTCTTCTTGCTCAAGTTTCTAGACCACTTTTAAAAGTGAATTGATATCAGATCCCTATAGAAATTTAAATATGAATCCTTAGGAGGATCCACTGGCAGGATCCCAGGGCCCAAAGTGCTTTTAGAATTCCCCAGAGCTCTGTGGTTAAGGGCAGTGCAAGGTGCACAACCAAACCCAGCATTCAGTCCACTGAACACAGGCAATGGGTGTCCAGTGCTGGTCCCACAGCTCTCTGAAATGATAATAGATAATAATAGAAATGATAATAAAATTTATTGTGAAAAATACCCCAAAAAAGAAAAATTAAGAAGACACTGCCATAGATTTGCTATTTTACTCCTTGATTTAAAACTCAGATTAAAGGACAACTTACTTATCAGGCAAAAGGAAGCTGCTAGGAAATCGATACCACTCTTTTCCTATACACACATTAACAGGTCGGCCTTCTGGGACAGTGTGGATGATTGGGTTTGTAGCAATTCGGTAAAATTCTGGATACAAATCAAGGGGCCCATGATACCCTAGAAGGAAAAATGTTGAAAGTTTTGTGAAAGCCAAAGATGAGTAACATGAGGTTATAATATTTACTTATGATGCATGTTAATGTCCCATTTTAATCTATGTGAAATTAACGATTATAAGAAAACATATAATATTAGGAATTGAGCCCCAAATCTAATCCTAAATTTAAAATTTCCTTAATTCACCCTTTAAAGGGAAAAGGTATCCCTTTGGAGGAAAAAAAAAGTCAATAAGAATAGAGAGAAAAAATTACAGGTAATCATATTAAAAGGAATTCTCAATCTGCTCTTCAATCCTAAAATACAAGAGTCACATCCCAATCTTAATATTTAAATCCACAGGCCATCCTATAGAAAAGTCCTCCTCCCAGCTTAAGCTGTGTTGTATTAACAATCACACAGTAAGCTAAACCCAAGATGAATTGCCTCATGAGTATGGGTTAAGACATTCTCAGTCACCTACCTCTGAACAGGGCTATCGAGCGAGAAAAGGACAAGAGTCCAAACAGGAAGAGTGTTCCTAACGCCAGCCAATTTGAAGTCACAGTGTAATGCTCTAGGCGGTACCGCTGAAACACGAAGTGGTAGCATTTCTAGAAGGAAAGAAAACTACTGAAAAAAATATACCTTCCAGAGTGCACATAATTAGAAGACATCATAGCAAAACCAAGATGGAAAAAGCTGCAAAAGAGGTTCTATCAAAGGTCTCAGAATTTGCAAACATTTAGTGAAGTACCCACTCCAAATTCTAAGATAAAAACTATCTTAGGGTCAGCCTGACCAGAAGGTTTCTCAAGAACGAAATTTCAATAGCTTCATAGGAAAATTATTTGGATATTTCTTTAGTTCTTTAAATGCTAATAATTTATTTTTTAAAAGTATGAAATGTCCAGATTAGGCAAATCTACAGAGACATAAAATAGATGAATGGATGCTATGGCTGGGGAGATCTGGGAAAAGGGGGTGACCATAGTGAAAGATTATAGTTTCTGAGGTGATGAAAATGTTCTAAAACTGACTATACTGATGGTTACACATATTTGTGGATATACTAAAAACCACTGAATTGTATACTTTAAATGGGTAAACTGTATGGTTTATATCTCCATAAATCTGTTAAAGAGAAAACCTCTTAGCCTAATTATTCTTTCCTGTCACTTGCAAATGGTAGCAGAGGTCAAAAAAATAGTCTGGAGCCTTCTGAGGCCATAAAGAGATATTCAAGATTAATTCTAACAGAGAATTGAGCTAAACTGAGTTTAACTGCCTAATGTTATTTCAAACAGTTGAGCAAATTTTATTCTGATCTCACTGTTGAAGAACAGACATTCTATTTGCTCTGCTGAGGTACCACCATTCTATGAGAGGCCCATACAATGATTTAAAAATACTTGGATTCTTATTGGCAACAGAGACCAATAACTCACAAGTCAACACTGCAAATATGTAATCAGCAAAAAAAAAGAGTACATGCAACAGCTAAGCGAGGACTACCAAAAGCCTTAATAACATAACCTGTGTCAGGTTTAGTGTACGGTTAAAAAATCTTCAGTGGAAGCATTTTGTAATTTGCCTGTGAGCTTTAGGAACAATTCAAAAAGTGAGGCAGAATGAAGCAGATATATCCCGGAAACTCACCTGAAGTGCAGAAAGGGCCACAGCGCCACAGAGACATATAAGTGGGTAAACAGGGAAAAGAAATCGCTCTTCTTTGTGAGGCTGGGTGAAGAAAATTATAAACCAAATATACATTGGAGCCAAGGTAAGCCAATATGGGTGGCCTAAATTCTGGACTGTAAAACACAGAAAAATATCCGCCTTTCACCATATTAAAAAACAACATACTGAGTTTCAATGTTCTCTTGATCTCAAACATGAAAATATGCTCTAGGGCACCCCATAAAATGTTCCATTTCTGTGTTCACACTTTCTCCGATGCAGTTAAAGGAGTTGAGTAAAAAGAGGTATATACTCTTTAGCTCTCCCAAGAGATCCAACATGGAAATGGAGGCACAATACTGGATCTGACTAGAATAAACGGAAGTCAGGTGAATGAGCAATAGAGCTTCATTTGTACACTGAATGAAGGGGGGAAAAGCCTCCTCTCTCTAATGAGTCCTTGCCACTCAGACTAAAGGTTCCTGAGACTAACCAAAAGCATAACATAAACTCATTTTTTGGGTTTTAATTCCTATGTTCTTTTAAATATGTTACTCTTCTTACTTATACACCAGTGGTCTGTTTAAATAGCTACATATTAAAGGAGGAAAAGTGCAGGATTCTTAAACACATCACTGTTTTTGTCAAACCACAAATAACAAAGTTTGTTTCTAAGCAAATATAAAAACACTCTTAGAGGAAGTTTACTGATCAAGTTTTCTTTTCTCTTCTGCAAATATCCATCTACTTTGAACCCCAAAATTGAAAACAAAGTGTACTTAAAGCATATGAAAGAATTAAAGGAATTTAGTGAACACTAAGATCAAGCACATGTTGGAAAGTTGCTGTCGGTAGGTACATGAACACTTAGTGATAAGTCTGAAGGTATCCCCTGTGCTTCTGTTAGTGATAATGAGCAGTGCATAGGATCACAGGCAAATAGTAGACAGGTAGCGCCCCCTAGTTTCCATTTTGTCTGTAATGAGCAAGTTCAGATGAAATGATTGTCCTTAAGATCCAACTTAAAAATTTTAAAATTTCATTTTAAAAAATAAATTTTTTAAATCTACCTTAGGATGCCTAATTTAGCACTCCTAATTTATCTGTATTTTTGAAGAAACACCTCAGGGATAAAAATTTTTAAACAAACTTATCTTTAAACTTTCAACTCTAAGATATTATCATGAAATTTCAGGTTATAATTTAGAATTTATCCCTTCCCAGGAAATAGTTTAGGTTGAAATTTTCTAAATTGAAAGAAAATAAGTACAAGTAAACAATTTTTTTCTCTTCTGTATCTCAAAAGTGAACAAATATATTTTAAATATGGCCTAAAAATTTGAAATGTACCCCATAAAATATGTAAAATCATAACCACAGTTGCACTGCATGATGGAATAAATGGACCATTTATATTTTTCTGTCTTTTCTTTGTAAAAAGTACTGTTCATATTGTAAAATAGACAAAAAAAAGTATAAATAAAAACAGAAGCCACTTCTTTTCTTACTAGGTATTATTATACATTTTTAAACCAAAATTGAATTCATACTGTAGAAAACAGCTCATGATACTATTTTTATATGTACATTATAAGCATTTCCAAATTTTCCACAGCATGAATTATTTTTGTGATAATAAAAATACATACGTGAAACACTACAATATGAACGATCTAATTTCCTTAGAAATCTTCAGGAAAAAAGAGTTGAGAGTGGGGGTTTTAACCTTTTAAAAAGCTTAAGAAACATAATACTAAATTCAGTATATGACTTAAGTTTAAATCCTCCTTTAAACAAACTAACTGTAAAAAGCCATTTTTTAGAAAATGAAGAAAATCTGAATATCAAATTGATTTTAGGTGATACTGACCAATTTCTTAATTTTTTTATGGCATTATGGTTATGTTAAAACAAAAGTCCTCACACAAAAGTGACTGTGAAGGCTGCTTTCCTATTCCTTTACTATAGTACAGAAAACTCTTTCTAAACCATTAATAGTAGAAAAGCAGAATAAGGGATGGTGTGGATGGATCAATCAAATGGCAACCAAATCAGACTGATATGTCTGACATAAAACTCTTTCCAAATCACATTTCAATTTCTGCTCAAATCTGTTTTCCATAAGAGCAACTATAGCACTAGATATTGTAAGCATGACTTGAGAAAACACTGGCTGTGAAGTAGAGCAAGCAAAACAATGACAACCTAAACTTTTCACAATAAGGCAGAGAAACAAAATGGAACAAAAGAGCAGAGTTCAAAGCTTCTCTCACTTCAGTATCTAAGTTGGGGGACTCCCTATATGGCTTAGTTTCCAGATTTTGGGTGGAAGTAATTTCCCAAGGAATGTTTGCCTCTAGCATTGATTATCTTAAACAATCTACCACGTTAACACTTCTTTAAAAAACAGGAGACTTAATCAAATAGGCTTATCTTCTGAGATTTTATAAGCTTTTTTGGCTCCTGGATGGTTCTGTAAATTATACTGACTGCCTCACTTAAGGAATATAAAACTCCTCCCTGTCAACTTAATTTGCAATTATTCACCACATCTTCACAGGGGTCTAAATAATCCACACATACAGATAGAAATTCAATAAATCAACCATTTCCATAGGGAGAAAATATAAGCAGAATAAATATAATAAATTTCTTTTTTTAAAATCTTCATTGTCAATTTTTCATTTCTTGGTATACACTGTTACTTGCTCTTCCCACCCAGAAAATCTATCAGTCCTTGTGCCACTCACCATGAAATCTCTGCAGCAGGTATTCCATAAGAGAAGTCAGTGGTAAGACCAGGAGAGCCAAAGCAAAGACTACATTAAAATTCAGAAATCCATTAATTAAATAGAAATGCCACGGTTCTGTACCTGAGGGGGACAAAGACATAAGAAATAATTAGTGGGTGCCTTTGACACCTATTGCAGTGTTGGCTCATACCAATCTTCATTTGAGTAATGCTGATGATCCAATGCCCTGAAAGATCTAAAGAGATTCCACAGCCCACTCTTTTCATGCTCACAGAACAGAAGATGGGAAGACAATGGGATTGGTCATGACTTAGACAGAAATCAAGTTTCAAAATATTAAGCTGTATTTTCTGCATGGATCAGTATATCAAATTCAAATAGCCATGCCCAAATGGGACTAATACTTTTTCAGAACAACCAAATAATTTAAATAGGTTAATGGTGATATTCTGATGTATAAGAAATCTGTATTTGGTGGGAAACCAAGGTGGCCACATAGGCAAACAAGTGAAATTGCTGACTCGCACAACCACTTCAAAACTGCAACTAAAAGACAAAATGGACATCATCCAGAACCACAGGAAGGCTGGCTGAGTGGAAATTCTACAACTAGAAGGAAAGAGAGAAGCACACTGAGACTCAGAGGAGCTGGGGAAGTACAGCGCAGATATGGAGGCATGCACATGCAGAAAGGGCTAGCAACTGAGTATGTGGTTGTCTTTTTCTATCAGGAGGGAGACACAAGTTCCTGACTGCTCTGAACTCCAGTTCCGGCCGAGATTCTGGGAACCCAGGCTCATACGGGGAGAAACTGGACTGTCTAGCTTTGGGCAGAATTTGAGGGCAGCTTATTCTTAAAGGTGCTTGCAGTGATTACTGAGACCTGGGGGACACTGAGACCTGGGGGCCTCTTAGGGAAGGGCTGAGGATCAGCCATAGCTGTTGGCTCTACCCTATTGATCCCCTGAGACCCCACCCAACCCAAGCTGCTGGCAGAGGCTTTTGCATATGAATTGCCTGGCCCTTTGCAATCTAAAATTACCTAACAAACTGCAGCTGGGTCAGAGAGCCCCAGAATCTCCAAAAGAAAGCCCAAGGCCCCACAGCAGCTTGCATTTATTCACAGCTGGGCCTCATCTGGGCACCTCCAACCCCCAAACAAAGAAGAGGAATCTGCATATCTCTCTGTAGCTCCTGCTGGGTGGCCTCAGGCAGAGTCTAAATTTGCACCTCCTTGGAGATCCAAGAGCCAGTGTACCCAGTGGTCAGAGTGGGACCATCCAGATTATAACTCCTCAGATCTATAAGGGACACATTCAAGGGGCAGACTCAGTGAACACCAAAGCCCCACTGAAGCAAGTCTTGCTCCATAAGGGTTTCTCCAGCACAGAAGTTCTTCCAGCATAGACAGAGCTGATCCTCACAGCCAATTGGCCTGCAGGTCAATTCCTCCCAGTGATACCAACAACAAGAAAGGCTTAACTACAACAAGACTGTGCACACAGCCCACAAAGGGGTGCACCAAGTGTGTCCACCTCAGGTAATTGGGGAGGCTGAGCTACTGGGCCTTATAGGACACCTAGCACACAAAGCCACTCTATCAATACAGGGAAGGAACCAAAATGTGGAGACAAAGAAACAGGTCACAAATGACAGAAATGGAGGAAAGCAAAATACTGGATATAGAGTTCAAAACCATAGTTATAAGGTTTTTCAAGTATCTTCTAGAAACTGCCAATAAATTTAGTGAGACCCTCAAAGATATGAAAAAGGACCAATTAGAAATTAAGCATATACTGACTGAAATAAAGAATAATATACAGAGATCCAAAAGCAGACTAGAGGATCCCAAGAATCAAGTCAAACATTTGAAATATGAATAAGCAAAATACACCCAACCAGAAAAGAAAAAAGAATCCAAAAATATAAAGATAGTATAAGAAGTCTCTGGGACAACTTCCAGCATACCAACATCTGAACTATGGGAGTGCCAGAAGAAGAGCAAGAACAAGATATTGAAAACCTATTTGAAGAAATAATGACAGAAAACTTCCCCTACCTGGTGAAAGAAATAGACTTACAAGTGCAGGAAGTGCAGAGAACCCTGAACAAGAGGAATCCAAAGAGGACCACACCAAGACATCATAGTTAAAATGCCAAGAGCAAAACACAAAGAGACAATATTAAAAGCAGCAAGAGAAAAACAGTTAATTACCTACAAGGGAGTACCTATACAATTGTCAGCTGATTTCTCAACAGAAACTATGCAGGCCAGAGGGAGTGGCAAGAAATATTCAAAGTGATGAGTAGCAAGAACCTACAACCAAGATTACTCTACCCAGCAAAGCTATCATTCAGAATTGAAGTTCAAATAAAGAGCTTCACAGATAAGAAAAAGGTAAAGGAATTCATCACTGCCAAACCAGTATTATATGAAATGCTGGAAGGTGTCCTTTAAGAAGAGGAGGAAGAAGAAAAAGGTAAAGATAAAAATTATGAACAACAAATACATATCTATCAACAAGTGAATCTAAAAATCAAGTGAATAAGAAATCTGATAAACAGAATAAACTGGTGAATATAATAGAATCAGGGGCATGGAAAGGGAGTAGACTGATAATTCTTGGGAGCAAAGAGTGTGGGGGTACAGGAAGAGACTAGACAAAAATCGTACACCTATGGATGAGGACAGTGGGGGGGGGGGTAAGAGCAGAGGGGAGAAGGTGGGAACCGGGTGGAATGGAGCTTTGGGGGGAAAAAAGAGGAACATCAGTAATAATCTGAACAATAAAGATTTATTTATTTTTTTTAAAGGGAGGGTAAAAAAAGAAATCTGTATTTGTTATTCATCCCCCTACCAGGTACAGAACTCTTAAGCCCTGGGAATTTCCTAAGTTATAAGAGTGATAAAGTGTCTTTTGTTATGTTAATTAGGAGACCTTAGGAAAGCCCTTACATAACCTAAGGTTCAGGACTGGCTGCCAAGGGAACCAATCTTGTGATTAGGGGGTCAGTAATTTCAGTCCTACCCCCTGAACTATGACCTCAGGGGAGGAGAGAAGGGCTGGCAATAAAGTTCAATCACCAATGGCCAATGATTTAATCAATCAATCAAGCCTACTAAATGAAGCCTCCATAAAAATCCAAAAGGTTGGTGAGTACATGGTATGGGGACAACATAGGGGCTCCGAGCCCCTTCCCTCATACATCTATGCATCTCTTGGATTTGGCTATTCACTTGTATTCTTTATAATAAACTGGTAAACCTATGTACATGTTTCTCAGAGTTCTGTGAGTGCTCTGGCCAATTAATTGAACCTAAGGAGGGGACTGTTGGAACTTCCAATGGGTCAGAAGTACAGGTGACTTGCCAAAACCGGTTTGGCTCAGTGGTAGAGCGACGGTCTGCGGACTGAAAGGTCCCGGGTTTGATTCCGGTCAGGGGCTTGTACATTGGTTTCGGGCACATCCCCGGTGGGGGGTGTGCAGGAGGCGACTGGTCGATGTTTCTCTCTCATCGACGTTTCTGGCTCTCTATCTCTCTCCCTTCCTCTCTGTAAAATATCAATAAAAAAATATTTTAAAAAAAAAGAAAGAAAAAGAAGTACAGGTGACAACCTGGACTTCCCGTTGGCATCTGAAGGGAGGTGGGGAGGGTAAGTCTTGCAGAATTGAGATATTGGGGCCTTTCTCATTTCCTTCTCACCTATTCATCCCATTTACATTCTAGTATCTTTCCCCTTGAGGTGCTCAACCACTATTTTACAGTCATGTACACAGGGGACCTTGTGTTTGGTAAATAGCAAAACCTATTTTCCTTAGAAAAACAACAGTCAGAGACCCAGAAGTTTTGAAGATTAAGAATGAAACAGCCAAAACCAGTTTCGTTCAGTGGTAGAGCGTTGATCTTCGAACTGAAGGGTCCTGGGTTCGATTCCCGTCAGGGGCATGTACATGGTTGCGGACACATCCCCGGTGGGGGGTGTGCAGGAGGCAGCTGGTTGGTGTTTCTCTCTCATTGATGTTTCTAGCTCTCTATCTCTCTCCCTTCCTCTCTGTAAAAAATCAATAAAATATGTATATATTTTTTTAAAAAGAATGAAACAAGATGACTAAAAACACAAGCCTTAACTCACATTAACTTTGATTCTTTAATTCAAAATCCTTAAACCCAAATGATGAGAAGCACTTTGGGAGCATTCCATCTGCTCTTCCCTTCTGTGTAATTACTTCAATCAGGCAGGGAGTGACACCATGGGTTCTAATCACTGTGCTGTGGCACCGCCTTGCACCACAGCCATTTCCTGCAATCAGCATTGCTTAAAAGGGTAATCAGAAGGCAGAGAACAGTAAGAAAAACCTGACACTACTGCAGCTTGCACAGCAAAATAAGACTAGAAACCAAACCCATAACATTATTAACACTAAGGGGAGAAGAGAGAAAAACCAAGATGGTGGAATAGGTAAATGCCTAACTGCAGCCTCACTCAACAATTTCAAAAAATACAACTAAAATATAAAGTGGACATTATCCAGAACTACAGGAAAGGTGGCTGACTGGAAATTCTACAACTAGAAGGAAAGAGAAAACCAGAAGGAAAATCAGAGGAGCTGTAAAAGCCTAAGGTATGGAGACACGCTGTGCACATGCGGAGAGGATGGAGCCGGAGAGGAGGGAGGGGCTGAGTGCCTGGCTGGCGTTCCCTAGCGGAAAGGAGATAAAAGCTCCGGACTGTGATGAACCCCAACTCCGAATGCATTGAACCCCAGTTCTGTGCAAGACCCTGGGGTCCCAGGCTCATACAGAGGGAATCTGGGCTGAAAGGCGGAAGCTCAGGGGAACAGCGAAAGGCAGAGCCCCGGAGTCGCACATATTTCGCGCAGAGTACAGATGGTTGATTGGGCCGCTGGATTGCCCTAACTGGAAGGAGACATAAGCTCCAGACTGCTCTTAACCCCACTTCCAACTGCACTGAACCCCAGTTGGGGGCTCATTGGGGGAGAGACTAGACTGTCTGGTAAGGGCTAAACTCTAGGGCACCTTTCTCTCAGAGGTGCTTGCAGTGAATACCAAAGGACACTGAAGTACACTGAGACTCAGAGAGGGGGGCTAACCGGAAGCCAAGGTTGTAGGCTCCCCCCTGAAACTCTGCCCCATCCAAGCTGAACACAGAGGCTTTTCAGGTTTCCAAGACCAATGGAATACAGCTGTCTCCTGGCACAGACACAGCTAATCCTACCAACCTACCAACTCAGAGAAGCAGTGAAAATGCCGAGACGAGGAAACAGATCATAAACTAAAGAAATGGAGGACAAAAAGCGACTGGATATAGAGTTCAAAACCACACTTATAAGGTTGTTCAAGAATCTCCTAGAAAAGGCCGATAAAATAAATGAGACCTATGAGGATATGAAAAGGGATCAACAAGAAATAATAAAGGATCAACAAGAAATAATAAAAGATCAATTAGAAATAAAGAATACATTCTCTGAAATAAAAAAAATATTATACAGAGTCCTTAAAACAGAATGGAAGATTGCAAGAATCAAGTCCAAGATTTGGAACACAAAGAGACAGAGGACACTCTTCCACAGAAGCAAGAAGGCAAGAGAATCCAGAAAGTTGAAGATAGTGTAAGAAACCTCTGGGACAACTTCAAGCGAACCAACATCAGAATTATGGGTGTCCCAGAAGATGACAGAGAGCAAGATACCAAAAACATATTGAAAGAAATAGTGACAGAAAATTTCCCCCACTTGGTGAAAGAAATAGACTTACAAGTCCAGGAAGCACACAGAACCCCAAACAAAAGGAATTCAAAGAGGACTACACCAAGACACATCATAATTAAAATCCCAAGAGCAAAAGACAAAGAGAGAATATTAAAAGCAGCAAGACAAAAGCAGGTAGTTACCTACAAAGGAGCACCCATCTGACTGTCAGCTGATTTCTCAACAGAAACCATGCAGGCCAGACGGGAATGGCAAGAAATATTCAAGGTGATGAATAACAAGAACCTACAGCCAAAAATACTCTACCCAGCAAAGCTATCACTCAGAATCGAAGGCCAGATAAAGAGCTTCACAAATAAATTTAAGCTAAAGGAGTTTATCACCGCCAAGCCAGAATTATATGATTGCGGAAGGGGGTTCTTTAGGAAGAGGAAGAAAATAAAAATTATGAACTATCAACAAGTGAATCTAAAAACCAAGGGAAGTAAAAATCATGATGAACAATATTAACTATTGAATATAATAGAATCATAAGTATGGAAGGGGAGTGGACTGATTATTCTCGGAGAAATGGGGAGGGGGGGCGGGAAGAGACTGAACATAAACTGCACCTATGGATGAGGACAATGGGGGATGGGGAAAGGGCAGAGGGTGGGATAGAAACTTGGTGGAGGGGAGCAATGAAGGGGGGTGGGAATGAGGAAGATTTGTAATAATATGAACAATAAAGATTTAAAATAAACAAACACACACACACACACACACACACACACACACACTAAGGGGAGAAATAAGAGGGATGTGAGGTACCCTAAGGAAGGAGCCAAGATCAACCCTGTGTTACCTTTTGGAAAAGTTCAGTTCTTCCAATCGAAATACAATGACTGAGACTATTCAGGAACAGAGGTCCTGACCCAGGCCAAATTCATTGGAGACATTTATATCTTGTATTCTTTTTTTTTTTTAATTGACTTGAGAGAGGAAGATAGAGGGAGAGAGAGAAAGAAACGCCAATGATGAAAAGAGAATCATTGATTGGCTGCCTCCTGCACGCCCCATACTGGGGACTGAGTCTGCTACCTGGGCATGTGCCCTTGACCGCGATCAAACCTGGGGCCCTTTAGTCCACAGGCTGATGCTCTATCCACTGAACCAAACCAGCCAGGGTATATATCTTGTATTCTTTACAAATAATCTTTTGGGTGACAGAAAACAAATAGGTGCTCTTATTTTCAAAATAGAGATGTATGTTATCTCTAGATTTAATTACTGGTTAACAACACATTTCCTAAATGCAGTTTGTTAGACCCCTGAGAAGTAAGTTTTTGCAGAGTCCTCTCCTGACTGCCAGTTTTGGGCAGTGCTATGAAACTTGACTGGCCTTGTCCTTAACAACTGATGATAGAAAATGAAGCCTGAGGAAAAAAATCAGAGTGACCAGAGAGAAAAGGAGTCATCTATTAAAGATGCTAAGCAGCCGAAACCAGTTTGGCTCAGTGGTGGAGCATCGGTCTGCAGACTGAAGGGTCCTGGGTTCGATTCCAGTCAAGGTCATGTACATTGGTTGCGGGCACATCCCCGGTGGAAGGTGTTCAGGAGGCGCTGGTTGATGCTTCTCTCTCATCGATGTTTCTAGCTCTCTCTCTTCCTTCCTCTCTGTAAAATATCAATAAAATATATGAAAAAAAGAAAAAGAAAAAAAAAAAGAATGTACTTAAAAAAAAAGATGCTAAGCAATAATAGAAAACAACCTCTTTCTCTTTGATTGTTCCAAATACGTATTGTTTTTTCAGGAAATTATTTTCGTTTCTGATGTCTGATCAAATAATTGAATTGATGCTTCGGGGAAACTAACTTTTAGATTATTTCACAACTGAAATTCCCTTTTGCGTAGACCACATTCCACTTGCTAAGACCATTGTCTTTCCCCTCCAGGCTTCCCCAGGACCCAACCCACCCATAGAGTTCTCCAAAAAAACCCACTAGAGTCCTTTAAATCCTCCAACTCCTCAAAACTGGGTGCTGGTGCCATTTTGGGGCTCAGATCATCAGGTTACCAGATGACCTAATAACTTTTTTTAAATTTTTAAATATATTTTATTGATGTTTTACAGAGAGAGAGAGGGATAGAGATTTAGAAACATCGATGAGAGAGAATGATCAATCAGCTGCCTCTTGCCCACCCCCCCCCCTGGGGATGTGCCCGCAACCAAGGTACATGCCCTTCACTGGAATCAAACCCGAGACCTTTCAGTCCGCAGACCGAGGCTCTATCCACTCAGCCAAACTGTTTTCGGAGATAACTATAATTCTTCACCACTTTCGGCTTGTGGATATCTCTTTCAGAGACCTTAAAATTTGGTACTAAAACCCAGGAGAGTTCACGGGGAAGGGGAGTCATTGCCCTGGCTTCAGTCAGTAGTAGGCAGCAACAGCTTGTCCTGGGTTTACCTCCAAATCCTACTTGGGTGGCTCAATTGCTGGCCTCAATTGGAATTCACTCCCGAATGGGTCCTACCAAACCAGCCAAGGAGGATGCCAGATCAGGAACCTCTCCTTCTCCATTGCTGACCCTCCATCCCACACCAGCCAATCTTCCCTATGTGAGTGACGTTCCACAACTTCCCTCCTCTGGAGTCGTCTGTCCACTTACTCTCATTGACTTCTCAAAAGTCCTCTCATCTCGAGCCGAAACCGGTTTGGCTCAGTGGATAGAGGTTGGTCTGCAGACTGACAGGTGCCAGGTTAGATTCCGGTCAAGGGCATGTACATTGGTTGCGGGCACATCCCCATTGGGGGGTATGCAGGAGGCAGCTGGTCGATATTTCTCTCTCATTGATGTTTCTAGTTCTCTATCCCTCTCCCTTCCTCTCTGTGGAAAATATATATATATATATATATATATATATATATATATATATATAATTTAACAAAACAACAACAAAAAGTCCTCTCATCTCGAAAGTCCTAGCGCTAGGCAGAAGAGTCGTCATCAGCTGTTCGGCTTTGGGGCCTTCTGGCCTGGGGGCACCCAGTCTAGAGGATCACCCCTTGCTTCTCCTGGTGATTTGTTTAGCAGTGAGGATGTCTGCCCTAAACAGCCACCTTTGGATTTATGGTCTGTCATCACCCTTCCCCTAATGTGGACCACACTATTCTTATCACGGTGAGCACTCTCTCCACATCCTCTAAAACGGCCCCTCTTGGCTGTGTCCTTACAAATCTCAACCACCTTATACTCAGGGGTAGATCAGGCCCAAGCGCCTCCTTTTCTTTTGTAACACTGTTCAACCACAACACAAACTAGATAATGAGTCTCTGAAAACAACACTTTCAACTTTAACACATTGTGAGACTTAGATAATTGTTGCCACTGAGATGGCAAGTGGTCAGAGATTCCCTACATCCTGGCCTTTTTCACCCTTCTGTCCAGTCTCTCCCTCTGTCAGTCCTGCTCTACCTGTCAGGTCCTTCTCCTTCATGCAAGACATACTATTTTTAACACTTCTGATGCTGGATCTACTTTTCACCCAGCGACCACCTCCTACCAGAACCCCTGAGAGCCCAAATCCCGACAACTCGAGTTCCAATACAGCCTTTTCCCTACCTAACACTCGCTCTCGGGCCACCCAAAGACTGTCTTCCTCTACAGCCACTTCTATTCCCATGCCATTCTACCCCTGAGGGAGGGAGCAGGAACTGAGGGCACAGTCCAAGGCCTGGGTTTACTCCCTTCATTCTCTGTTTCTGACCTTTCCCAGATAGAAAAATGACTAGGGTCATTTTCCACTGACCCAACCACTTTTCCCAAGTGGTTTGCATACCTGACCCAGCCCTATGACCTAACCTGGCACAACATCTACGTCAGCCTGTCCTCTTCTCAAACTCCAGAGGAGAAGGAACAGGTCTGGCTAGCAACTCAGGACCATGCCGAGGCCCTCCATAGACGGGACACAGCGACCACCCTGGTTAGCACGGATGTGGTCCCCCCAATTGACCTGAGGAAGGAATATCAGGTTAATTCTCCAGGTAGGTGGCTCAGTAGCCATACAATCCTGTCTCATTGCCACACTCAAAAAGGCTGCCCATAAGGCAGTCAACTATGACAAACTCAATGAAATCCCTCAGGTCCCTGACAAAAACCCAGCTCTTCCTCTCCCACCTCACAGAGGCCTTACAGAAGTTTACCACCTTAGACCCGACCTCCCAGAGGAGAGAACCCTTCTCTCTCTCTCTCTCTCTCTCTCTCTCTCTCTCTCTCTATATATATATATATATATATATATATATATATATATGCCCTTGACCGGAATCGAAACTGGGACCCTTGAGTCCACAGGCCGACGCTCTATCTACTGAGCCAAACTGGTTTTGGCTTAATATATTTTATTGATGTTTTTACAGAGAGGAAGGGAGAGGGATAGAGAATTAGAAACATCGATGAGAGAGAAACATCGATCAGCTGCCTCCTCCACACTCCCCACTGGGGATGTGCCCACAATCAAAGTACATGCCCTTGACTGGAATCACACCTGGGACCCTTCAGTCCACAGGCCAACGCTCCATCCACTGAGCCAAATCAGTTAGGGCAGGGAACCCTTCTTTTGAAAACCCTTTTTATATTCCAATCAGCCCCGACATACATCACAAACTTCAAAAAATAGACATAGGTCCACAAACCCCTCAAAAAGACCTCATTAACTGGGCCTTTTAAAGTCTTTAATAATAGAGACGAGACCCATGTCCAAAAACAGACTAACACTGGTGCCCAGATGGAGGTCTTTCAGCTCTAGCCACCGCTCTCATGAACCCCAAATGACATGCTGGTCCTCCAACCCAGGTTAAGCCAGGGGCTAAAACTCCTCTGGACCCATGCTTCAAATGCAAACAAAGGACACTGGACCAAGTCCTGCTCAAACCGGAGGCCCCACCTGGTCCCTGCCCAAGGTGCAGAAGGGAAGGCCACTGGAAATCAGACTGTAGTCTGGCCGCTCCAGGTTGGACCTCAGCCAGTCCAGCAAGTCCACCCTTTGGATCCGTTTTGGAGCTTCCAGACCTTCTGGGACTGGCCACTAAAGGCTGAAGCTGCCCAGGTCCCGATAAGGCCCCACAGACTTACATCACCAGGACAGAGCCTCGGGTAATGATTGTGGTGGCAGGTAAGCTTATCTCCTTTTGAAGTGACACTGGAGACACTTATTCTGCCTTCCTTAAATTCACTGGGACCCTTGTTCCTTCCTCAGTCTCTACTATGGGGTTGACGGACTAGTCTCACAGCCAGTAGCCACCTCACGTCTACACTGCATCTTACTAGATAAGCCCTTTATCCTCTTTCCTCACTCTACCTCAGTGCCTGACCAGGTCTAGCTTGCATCCCCTCATAAAGCCCAGTTGTCCTGAACCACAGTCACCTACCTTGGTTTCACTCTCACCCCACAAAGTCCAGCCATTGCCTCAGACTGTAACGCCTTATCTCCTCCAACTGTCCCCTCCTCTAACAAGAAATACTCTCCTTTCTCAGGCTCGCTGCCCTAACTGAGCCTTTAGATCCCAAGGCCAGCATTCTCACCCTTTAATGCTCAAAACTGCTCTCACCTCAGCACCTTCTCACTTCCTCTTTCACAAAGAAAAAATTTCTTTACTGCAAAACTGCAAACACTTAACAGACCTGCTGTATCAGAAGCAGAACACATTATTATCTAAAGCTTAGCATGTAATCTTTATGGGGAAATGTGGCAGTTTTAAATCCAAGCAGCTGGAGGCCTGGAAGCTGCAGTCCTAGAACAGGCTATGGGGCCTGCTCCTTCCTCCTCCCATCTTTTCTCCAGCCTCAAATGTCTATACATAATTTTCTAAAGTCCTTGGTAACTTAAAGGCTTTGGAGCATTACTGGGTTAAATGATAAACATCTAAATATTTTTAAATAGCATAAAATAATGAAACATTGATTGCTCAAAGGGACCTCTTCTTTCCTAGTAAGCTAAAGCAACCCGCCCGGGCTCTCTCATGTTGCTTTAAGTCCTTAGTCTGGAGCCAAACTTTCTTTGTTTCCACCACTCATTCATAGTCCCTGACACTATCATGGAAAGAACCCCAGGTCTTCCTGCTTGGTATTTAGGAACTTCTCTCCCCTTTTCTAGCCTTGTTAGAAGTAATTAAAAGCAAAGGAAATATTTATAATTTAAATAGTGTATATGGTCTTCATGTGTTTTTTCTGTATGTTACTTATGTTTTCTGCCTAAATAAAATTCTAGAAATTTCAGTATCCTCTGGGAAGGAACTTTCAAAGATTCAGAGCCAAATTCAAACAGGAAATTCTCAGGAGTAACAGGTACCTTCTCAGTGACAGCAGACAACCTAGAGTAATAGTTCCCAATAGAAGGCAGTAGTATTCCAGATGTTTGTAATAAACACATTGGAGTGTTTCACTCTGCCTTTTGCCTCAATAATACTAAAATTTATAACACAGTTTGTCTCTACTTGTACTCATGAAATACCATACCTAGACACAATCACAGCCTCCTTTTGTGCCCAGGCCTCATCTTCCCTCTGACAGAAAGCAAGGATTTTTGGCTCAAAAGAAAAACATCTTCCCCTTTCAGCAGGAAGCAGCTATAAAAGAGAACCTGTACCTCTTTTCCATGAAATAATTCAGTGCCAAAAATCCTTGAAGGGGAAATGATAGACAGACCCCCAGAACGTTAGACTCCCTGACCCCAGAATAGGATGACAGGCCAGGTAAAGAAACTCCCCCGGGGCAGAAAGTTCCGGATGCCTAGCAAGGGCAAAGTGGAAAAAGAAGAACCTAGCCCCCACTCTAACCTATCCTCCCCTAGCATATCACTAGCCAGGCAGTTTAGACACCTTGACCTTTTCCTCTCTAACGATAACACCTAGGCCTTAATTGTATTTCAGCTCCAGGCTCAGAAAAGCAGCAAAACCAGACGAATGATGCAATGGCTACCTCAGGACCAGATTTTATCTCCCAAGTCACTCAGTAGGTTTCCTCAGTCTTGGATGTCACATACAAATTCCACCCAGCATCTTAATCAAACTCTGGATGTATTAACGATTTTGCATGTGCTAGGGATATTTCTCTACATCCCTTCTTAGCAGGAGACAGAGTTCTATCAAAACAGGGACAATTGCCGAAACCAGTTTGGCTCAGTGGTAGAGCGTCGGTCTGCGGACTGAAAGGTCCCGGGTTCGATTCCGGTCAAGGGCACGTACATTGGTTACGGGCACATCCCCGGTAGGGGGTGTGCAAGAGACAGCTGGTCGGTGTTTCTCTCTCATCGATGTTTCTAGCTCTCTATCTCTCTCCTTTCTTCTCTGTGAAATATCAATAAAATATATATTTAAAAAAACAAAAACAGGGACAATCGCCGAAACCGGTTTGGCTCAATGGTAGAGCATCGGTCTGCGGACTGGAAGGTCCCGGGTTCAATTCCAGTCAAGGGCATGTACATTGGTTGCGGGCACATCCCCGGTGGGGGGTGTGCAGGAGGCAGCTGGTCGATGTTTCTCTCTCATCGACGTTTCTAGCTCTCTATCTCTCCCCTTCCTCTCTGTAAAATATCAATAAAACATATTTTAAAAAACAAAACAAAAACAGGGACAATCAATTGGATTGGAAGCTGTACTCTAGTCTATCTCACTTCAGTGTAGATGTAGCCCCCAATAATTAGTGTTTACCTATCCCCGTAATCCATCGTATCCGACATAAAAGGGCAGTCCAGATAATCCCTCTCTTCATAACCCTCAGTATCTCAACAGGTGTCGGGCTGGCATAGGAGGCTTACCCACTGCTCTACAATATTTTGAAATCCTGTCTCAGGACCTACAAGAAAGCCCAGGTGACACTGCCAAAAGCTTAGTTCAAATTCAGGATCAGAGGGATTCACTAGCAGCTGTAACCTTCCAAAATCAGAGAGGACTAGACCTCCTAATGGCAGAGAAAGGGGGTCTATGGCTCTTTCTGGAAGAAGAATGCTGTTTTTATGTCAACCTGTCTGGCCTAGTCAGGGATGCCACCCAAAAGTTAAAAGAAAGGACCACAAAGATTAGAGAACATCAAATCCAAGGGAATACTGGCTAAAAAATATAAATTGGTATACCTGGCTACTTCCCTTCCTATGACCATTAACATCCCTATTTCTCATCATCGGTTTTGTCCCATTTATTCTGCATCGTTTTTCATCTTTCCTTCAGGATGGCTTTTGAGCCCTCTCAGGGAAATCATGCTGCTGCGACCTCTAGCTCCAACTATGGGGAATCTGACTACAATCAAAGTCCATTCCTTTATGATTTTGATGTCTCCTCTCAGTTGGAAAAAATAGTCTCCATCCCTATTTCATAAAACAGACAGGTTGAATGTTAAGTCTGATCAAATAATCAAATATCTCCTCCCCTGGGAAACTGACCTTTAGATAATTTCACAACTGACATTCCCTTTCGCTTAGACCACATTCCATTTGCTAATACGGGGAGTTAGCTTGAGACATAGGCAGATAGGGCAGGGGTCCAGTGGAAAACAAAGGCAGGTAGAACATAGGCAGGGGAAGACACAACAGTTTGAATTAGTCTAACCACAGAAACCAACCATGCAGAAATAATAGAATGTTTTTGGACTCAGAGTAGAAAGTATATGAAACTGGGGAGGGTCTGCAACAATAAGGTGAACTGACACATAGGAACAGGGAAAGTTCAGGTCCATTGCTGGGTAAAAATATTTGAGGAAATCAATCAGGAGGTGATAGAGGTAGATAGAGCAGCTTGTAGCAAATATATGCCCTAGACCACAAGGCTTCAGCGGAAACCCATTATTGGACACCCCACCCCACCCCACCCCCGTCCCTATGTGGGGAGTCTGAATCTGCTTGTAATAAATTTTCCACACTTTTGCTTAAATCATCTGGTCCACAGTCCTCATTTCTTGGCATCCTGAGACATAATCCCAAGGGAAAAAAACCTCAGCTCACCATTCCATTTATCACTGGGACCATTAACTTTCCCCTCTGGTCTTGCTCAGGAACTGGACCCGCCCAGAGAATTCCCCACTAAAAAAGCCCACCTAGAGTCCCTTAAAATCTGACTCCCCTTCCCTGGGTGCTGGTGCCATTAGCAGGCTCAGCCCACCTGGTTTCCAGATTATCTAAAAAAAAAAATTATAATTCTTTACCACTTTTGGTGCCATGTGCTCCCCCTTCAGTGACTCTAACAGTTTCAAGAAAATATTTGTCTCTTCTACAACTTATTATACCCTCCTGTAGGGCTGACTATATTTTTACCTATATATATATTAACTCTGAGATGCACAGTTAAAAGTATTAAGTTGCTAAATTCTATTTGTATGTGTTTACTGCTCATGGACACAAGTTCACAGCTAGCTTGTGAATATTTCATAATAGGCTGTTACTTCCCTGAAAGATGGGGCAAAAATTGGGGGATAAGCCAAGAGTGGGAAAGGTTCAAGTGACAACAGTATTAAAAACAAGAGCAAAAGGGGATAAATATAGTGATTTCTGACAGCCAGTGTCCTCCACTACTTGATGAGACATCTGCCTTAATAGAGAAAGGAGTAAAGCTTTTATCTCGAGGGAGATATTCAATGCTGCTGCTCAGAAAGTATCAAAGCTGAACTATGCAGAAAAAAACTGCATCAGAATGACAAGCTAAGCATTGAACTAGTGCAAAAGGCAAGGTGAAAGAAAGCTGGAAGCAGTCTCTCTGCAGGGAGTGACTCACCAACCTCCCTCTTTATAAAAGTCACTTCCTTTCATTCGAATGAGCTAAAGCGAGCTTGAGAGAGGCTGGAAGAAAAGATGTTTACTGTTCTATAGTTTGAATAAGAGGGAACCGCTTTGTAGGCTTATAATTTTATAGAACTGAAGAAAATCTGCCTACTCCTTGTGGCTCAGTGGTTGAGCATCAATCTATGAACCAGGAGGTCACAGTTCAATTCCCCATCAGGGCACATGCCTGGGTTGTGGGCTTGATCTCCAGCTTGGGGTGTGCAGGAGATAACTCATCAATGATTCTTTCTTGTTATGATGTTTCTCTCTCTCTCCCTCTCCTTTCCTCTCTGAAATCAATAAAAATATGTTTAAAAAAAGAAAATTATAGTAAATCATCCTTATTAAATGTCAAATTTGCAACACCAAGAGGAAAAAGCCACCAGTGTTCAACAAAAAAGAGTGAAGGCTCAGAAAGAGTTCCAGCTGGCAGTAAAAACCCACGCTGGTCTCAAAAGACTTCACTGGGGCTTCATCCTCTGCTACAGCAAGAATGGAAAACTGTGGGTTTCCTAGTAGAGCACCTTCATTTTACCTTCTGCAATGTCTTGTCCAGTGATCTGAAAGATGTTGATAAAACATATAAACAGGCAGGGATCAGATCCTAAATCACAGAATGGCATTGTTGAGCAGACCCATACTATTTTTGAGGGAAAAGCATTTCTTGTACCTGTCTTCTCCTGCCTTCCTAGACAGTATGTGTAAAATTTCTGGTACATAGTAGGCAATTAATAAACAGAAGCTATGTATCAGTCTGTATACCAGTTGGAGAATACCACTCTTCACTCACACAGAAAAATGTTTACCAACCTCAACATCTGAGAACTCGAAATATTATAAGGATAAGAAGCAAATTCAGTGCCAAGACCACTTTCTTTTTTGCAACATTACCCTCTTTTTTTAAAAATCGTTATTGTTGAAAGTATTACATATGTGCTCTTTTTTCCCTCATCAAAATTTCACCACTTGATCATTGATCCCATAGAGATGGTTTGCCTATGACTTTGCAATTTTATGTCTACACTACTCTACCTTTCCTAAATGCCAAGTATTCTTTCCCTCATCCAAACATTCTTTTTCTTCAACAAGGATCTGGTGCAGCATTCCTGGTGGAGGAGCCTGCCAGTGCTCATGGCTCTCTGACACAAGCTCTGTAGGGCTCCTGATTATCCTGCAAGCCAAACTGCATCAGACCTTCAAAGATGCAACTTCTCACCCATTTTGTAGACTACTCTCTTTGTGCAAGCCTAGTCTCCTGTAAAATCTCAGCCAAACTCCAGAGTTTTGCTAAGGTCATTTTTAGTGGAAAGATCACTGGCTGTGGAGTCAGACAGCCCTGGGCTCTTCTCCCCTTTTTGCCACCTATTTAACTATGTGGCAAGTCTCTCACCAATTCTTCATCACTATCCTCATCTGGGAATAGGATAAATGATATCACAGAACTTTTTTAAGGGGAAGAAGACAGTATGTGTAAAATTTCTGATATATAATAGGCATTAAATAAACAGAAGCTATTAATAGCTATGAAAACTTTGTTTCATTCCCTGACCTCAAAAGACATGTTCCAGTCTGGAATGTCTCATAATCCTATCTAATAAAAGAGTAATATGCAGATTGACCATCACTCCAATACACAAGATGGCTGCCCCCATGTGGTCAAAGATCCTACCCCCATGTGGACACAAGATGGCTACCACAAGATGGCCAGCAGGGGAGGGCAGTTGGGAGAGACCAGGCCTACAAGGGAGGGCAGTTATGGGGGACCAGGCTAGCAGAGAAGGGAAGTTGGGGGCAATGGGCCTGCAGGGAAGGGCAGTTGGGGGGGACTCAGGCCTGCAGGAGAGAGCAGTTGGAGTGGACCGGACCTGCAGAGGAAGGCAGTTAGAGTTTACCAGGCCTGCAGGGGAGGGCACTTAGGGGTGAGTAGGCTGGCAGGGGAGGGCAGTTAGGGGCAAACAAGCTGGCAAAAGAGCAGTTAGGCATCAATCAGGCTGTCAGGGAAGGGGTTAGGGGGGTGATCAGGCCTGCAGGCAGAAGTGGTTAGGGGCAATCAGAAGGCAGGCAGGCGAGCAGTTGGGAGCCAGCAGTTCTGGATTGTGAGAGGGATGTCCGACTGCCTGTTTAGGCCCAATCCCATTGGGCCCAATCCCATTGGGCCTAAACAGGCAGTCGGACATCCCTCAAGGGGTCCCAGATTGGAGAGGGTCCAGGCTGGGCTGAGGGGCACACCCTGCCCCCCCCCCCGTGAATGAATTTTGTGCACCAGGCCTCTAGTATATCATAATATATGCTGTCTGTCCAAGAATGCATAGAAAAGTCCCTCAATCAGGAACCATATAGAGAATAAATATTTATATTTTTAACTAGCTATACCTGGCCACGTGTTGCTGTAGCTCAGTTTGGTTAAATGGAAAAGAAAGAAAAGAGAAAGTGCACGTTTCTAATATGTTTAATTTCACAATGTTTGTGGGTATACAATATTTTTTGTTGTTCCATTGTCTGTGCAGATAATGGAAGATTATAATAGAGATTGTCTGGTTTGCCGACTCTAGAACACAACATATAATTGTCCATGTGAGAAGCAATCCGTGTCTAGATCTAAACAGTACAATTCTAAAGATTGGCCCTGAGCTTTGTTGATGGTTATTTCAAATGCAGATCAAATAGGGAATTGCAATCTCTTACACTGAAATGGCATATCCATTGGAATCATAGAAATGTGAGGAATGAGGACATCTCCACCTTTGAAAGGTCCTGTCAAGATTGTGGCTTCTACAACATTGCTCATTAATTTTTTTACTGCAAGCTGAGTGCTGTTGCAAAGCTTTGGCTGGTTGATACTTCACAACCATAATCGGCATGCCGATTTTCAATTGCAGTATGTGAGGTGGAATCCCTGGCAGATCGAGTGAATTCAAAAATTCTGTTGGATAATTAACCGCTTCATCTGCTTCCACAATAGTATTGACAGACTTGTATATGACTACCTTGCTTTGAATGTCAGAGTGAATAATATTGTTAAATTCATAGATGTCTTTGTTCTTAGCCGCAAGAACAGTTCATTCACTCAGCCAATCATGATTCTTATAATTGGTTTGAATATTGGGAAATACTTTTTCAACCAATTCTTTTTTTAAGTCACTAAATTGCAGAAGTTATGAGACAATGAAATTCATCCCGAGGTCAGATCAACTGGCACCTTTCAATTCCCAATTTCCAGACATTGATGTAAGAATATCTCAGCTGATGGATCATTTTGCAGCTGGACACGCATATTTGTAGTTAATTTTAACATCTTTAAGTATCACCACAAAGTAGAGTATTTCAGGTAAGCATTTATTTCATCCGCTGGTATCGATGTCAAGTTACAAGTAATGTTTGCCTAAAATCTCCTGCAAGCAATATTAACGCGTTCCCAAATAGTCTGATGTTTCCACGCAAATTGTGCAATGATTGATCAAGAACCTCAAGTGATTTTTTTTCGTGCACCCCTGTGCATTTATTCCAAACAATAAGTTTGCATTTCTGCAATACTTTTGCCATGCCGGATGCTTTGGAAATGTTGCACGTGGGCGTTTCAATGAATTTCATGTTCAATGGCAATTTCAAAGCAGAATGAGCAGTTCTTCCACCTGGTAGCAATGTCGCAGCTATTCCAGAGGACACAAGAGCTAAGGCTATGTCATTTTGGGATCGAATTGCTGCCAGAATCAATCTAATTAGGAATGTTTTACCAGTTTCTCCTGTCGCATCTAAGAAGATTTATCCAGCCCCATTATTGACAGTGTGTATTCTTTGATCATAAAAGCCTTTTTGCTCAAGCATTAGCTTAGGAATATTTGATTGCACATATAAAAAGATCACCCGTGTTGTAATTTTGTTCACGATGCAATTCTACAACAATGAAGCAGCAGCAGATGGATTCGGTGATGGCATCCCAATTGATGGAGAACTTTGTTGGCAATTTCTAAGCACAAATCTTCAATCATTATCAACATTGAAATGGAATTATAAAATTGGAAATTTGGAAATTGTAAATGGACCATAAATCAGAAACATTGAAATGGAATCATAAAATATTTAGTATATTGTGTGTTGCTTTTACGTCCAACAGATGGTGGTGTTTTTTTAAAAAAAAGCATGTTTTTACCTGTCACAGGTGTGACATCTATAAAATAGTAGGTATAAGGTATACACACACACACACACACACACACACACACACACGTATTCTTTCAAAGCAATCAGTGAAGAACTTTCAGAGATTTAAGATTTTGAAAAAATGAACATTTACATTTTTACTTATATAAATGATAGCCTTGCTGAATAGGAATGTCTTTGTTTAAATCCTGTTCATTACTCTAAAAAATCTCATACCATTTCCTTTTGGCCTGTGGTGTTTCTGTTGAGAAATCAGCAAACTGCTTTATGAGAGAGCTACTTTATAGGTAACTGACATTCTACATCTTTTACTGCTCTCAAGATTCTTTCTTTGTCTTTAATGTTTGCCATTTTAATTATGATGTGTCTTGATGTGGGCCTTTTTGTGTTCATTTTGATTGTGACTGTCTGTGCTTTTGAACTTGTGTGACTTTTCCCTTTAACAGGTTAGGGAAGTTTTCTGTCATTATTTCTTCAAAGAGGTTCTCTATCTCTTGCTCACTTTCTTCTTCCTCTGCAATTGCTAGGATGCTGTAGTTGTTCCATTTCATGTTATCCTATGTTTTCCTTAAACTCTCCTCAGGACTACATCGAACAAAGAGGAAAAACCTTTTAAGTGTTTTCCTCTTTGTTGTTCCACTTAAGTGTTTTTCCCTACTTATAAAAAAAAAAAGTAAGAAAGGAATAGAACCTTTCTGATGGTGAATGCCGCAGAGTAAGCATCATTGGAATTGCCTCTGTTGCAGTCATCATGTCTAAGTCTGAGTCTCCCAAAGAACCAGAGCAGCTGAGGAAGCTCTTTATTGGAGGTTTAAGCTTTGAAACAACCAATGAGAATCTGAGGAGCCATTTTGAGCAATGGGGAATGCTCATAGACCAGCGGTGGGCAAACTATGGCCCGAGGGCTGGTTCCAGCCTGTTCTGCTGTTCTATTCGGCCCGAGGAACTGAAAGAGCGGAGGGTTCTCTTGCTCTCCCTCCGCACCTTCACCAGCAGCCCAAGATGAGAGTGCCAGCATGGTCAGGTTGCTTTTGTTCTGGCCCTCTGGTCCAGTTTAAGAACCCATGTGGCCCTCGAGTCAAAAAGTTTGCCCACCCCTGCTCATGGACTGTGTGGTGATGAGAGATCCAAACTTCCCCACCTTGTGAAAGAAATACTTATAAGTTCAGGAAGCACAGAGAACCCCAAACAAAAGGAATCCAAAGAGGACCATACCAAGACATCATAATTAAAATGCCAAGAGCAAAAAACAAAGAGACAATATTAAAAGTAGCAAGAAAAAAACAGTTAGTTACCTACAAGGGAACCCCCATACGATTGTCAGCTGATTTCTCAACAGAAACTATGCAGGCCAGAAGGGAGTGTCAAGAATTATTCAAAGTTATGAGTAGCACGAACCTACAACCAAGATTACTCTATACAGCAAAGCTATAATTCAGGATTGAAGTTCAGATGAAGAGCTTCACAGATAAGAAAAAGCTAAAGGAGTTCATCACTGCCAAACCAGTATTATATGAAATGCTGAAAGGTGTTCTTTAAGAAAAAGGTAAAGATAAAAATTATGAACAAGAAATACATATCTATCAACAAGTGAATCTAAAAATCAAATGAATAAAAATCTGATGAACAGAATAAACTGGCAAATATAATAGAATCAGGAGCATAGAAAGGAAGTGGACTGGTTATTCTCGGAAGGAAAGCCATGTAGGGGGTGCGGGAGGAGACTGGACAAAAATCATACACCTATGGATAAGGGTTAAGAGCAGAGGGTGGGGTGGGAACCGGGTGGAAGGGAGCTATGGGGAAGGGGGGGAATAAAGAGGAACAATTATAATAATCTGAACAATACAGATTTATTAAAAAAATAAAAAAATTAAAAGAAAGCTGTGGTACATTTACACAATGGAATACTATACAATTATGAGAAAAAGAAGGCTCTCTTACTCTTTGAGATACCATGTATGGACCAGAGATAATTATGCTAAGGGAAATAAGCCAGTCAGGGAAAGACAAATATCAAGTGATCTCACTTACATGTGGAACCTAATGAACAATATAAACTGATGAATAAAATAGGTTGAGAGACATAGAAGCATGTAACAGACTCACAAATATCAAAGGGAACGAGAGGGTGGAGGGTGGGTAGAAATTTACTAAGGAATTTATATGCATAACCCATGGACAGAGACAATAGTTCAGTTGAAGGCCTGGAGTGGGGCAGGAGCTGGGTAGAAAATCCAATTTTTAAAATTTATATATTTTTATTGATTTTAGACAGGAAGGAAAAGGGAGAGACAGAAAGAAATAACAATGATGAGAGAGAACCATTGACTGGCTGCCTCCTATGCACCCCCTACTTGGGATCGATCCTGCAACTGGTCATATGCCCTTGACTGGGACCCTACAGTCCATAGGCCAATGCTCTATCCACTGAGCCAAACCAGCGAGGGCAAGAATCCAATTTTTATAAAGTAAACTCAAATTAATAGTTTATTCACCCATACACAGCAGATATCATGCTTCTAGTAGGTTCCATATAAATCAATTTCTAATGTGCCATCTGGGTCTAAGAGAAGTCTCCCTGGTCTTGTAGAAGGAAATAAAATTTTACAAGTGGCTCAGTGGATAGAGCGCCGGCCTATGGACTGAAAGGTCCCGGGTTCGATTCTGGTCAAGGGCATGTACCTTGGTTGAGGGCATATCCCCAGTGGGGGTGTGCAGGAGGCAGCTGGCCGATGTTTCTCTCTCATCGATGTTTCTGACTTTCTGTCCCTCTCCATTCCCCTCTGTAAAAAAAATCAATAAAATATATTTTAAAAATAAAAATAAAATTATCTCTCTAAAAAAAAAATTTACAAGTGAACTGAAGCAAGCAGCAAATAAAAATATGCAAACTCTCCCTAGCTAAGGGAAGACAACTATAGGCAAAGCTTGAAATTGGGGCTGTTTCTCACATCCTTGGGGATCTTGGAGCCATAAAAGAGTCTTTTGAAATTCCTTCACTTAGCAATTATTCTTTAACCATGCAGTTTGTGGATTCCATTCATGGAACAAAACAGCTTATTTTAACCTATTAATTGCCATCTAAAATAACAATATTCCCCCAAATCCCAGGAGGCCTAATTAAATTTCATTCATATGCTTACTTTAAATCTCCTCATTCAATCTGCTGGTTCTATTGACAGAGTGGCACAGAAAAATGGTGGGCCTGGCTTAAATTGATAATATATTTACCTGCTTCATTTATAGCAGAGCCCATTCATATACAGAATGCTCTAAGAACTTCAAAAAATTAAGTCAGAAGAAACTACTGACTGACTTGCATGATCTGATCATAAATTACTGACTGACTTGCATGATCTGATCAGAAAGATCTCTCTAGCTCATCCTCCTATAGCGCTCACTAACTCAAAAGCCCTCGGGGGGGGGGGGCAAATGACTGGCTAGGGGAGGGTTAAAAGAAGAAATGACTGACTGAAAGAAAGGCATCAGGGAGGGGTGGAGATGACAGTAAACTGGGGAATGCATCCCTGGACTAAAAGCATTCCTCTTTTCTCTTAACCCTACACTGGCAAAACTATAGTGGATTAAAAAAAAAAAATGAGTTCTATGGAAAGGAAGCTCACTGAGTGATCTGATCATAAATACCTAACTGGTCACATCATGGCAAGTAGTCACACTCTAGACATATATTACTTAGTGAAAGGGTTATAGTTGCCTTAAGCAAGCCCTGTCTTTAGTTTCTGTGCATCTAGGTTAATGTACCTTTGAAATGACTCTTTTCAAAAGACCCCTAAAAAAGCGTAGTCACCTTCATGAAAGCACATAATCTCAACCTGTAATCAGATCCCGGCCTTGCTCTCACTTATTCTCAAGTAATCTTCCTTGCCTTCCCTCCTTAATTTCAAGTTCATGAAAGAAACTCTTATTCTTTGGAGCATTTGAGATCTTGCTTCAGGCATGTGTTGTCACTTTGGCTCAAATTCTTATAAAAATTCTCTACAGGTTTAGACCTTTCTTTTTTTTTTAATCACAAGTTGCCAAAAGCACTTTATTTTTTTCTTTTCAACACCCTGTTCTGCAACTTCTTTGGCTTTTTTTGTCCGTATGCCAAAGAGCCAGGCATTGGCACAGGCCATTCGAAGACTGGTAAAAGCTTTTAAGTTCTTCTCCTCTGTGCTGACCCTGGCTTTCTCCTTCTTGTAGACATTCCATATGGGCATGACTGGTCCGTTCAGCTGTGTGGCCAATTTGAGTTCTTCACCAGAACTGACTCCCTTCTTGGGGGCTGAACGCTTCCTGGGGAAGAGTATGAGCTTGGAACGGTACTCCTTCAGCCGCTGCACATTGGCCTGCAGGGACTCGGTGGACTTGTTCCACCATCACAGATCTACTGAGATCCCAATGGTCCGGGCCACCATTTTGTGGATGCCAGCCACCCCTAACTCTTGCCAGCTGAAGCCCCTGCTGGCTCTCACTTTGGTGTGGTACCTCACGGTGGGGCATCTCACTATGGGTTGGATGGGTCCTCGAGGGGCGATGAGGCAGACTTTGGCTTGCCAGGCCTTGCATCTGCGGATCTTCCGCACCAGCTGGTTAAACCACGTGGCAACATGCCGCTGCCAGTCCTTATGGAGGTGGGGCTTTAGGATCATGCCATTTTATCTGGGTGCCATGGCTGCTGCCTATAGGCGCACCTTTTCCGAAGGAAAACCGGTTTGGACCTTCCTTACATCAACACTACCTACCTTCTCATGCTGACACACACACACACACACACACTCACTTGCTATGCTTTGTCTACAAGTTTTTCACACTTTCCCCCCTAATGCCTGATACTGAAGTAATGTGAATTAAAAAATAATAATTAGTAGTACCAAATGTGTACATGTACAACTCCAAGGTGTTAACAATTGCTATATGGAGATTAGAGGATTATGAATGTTTTTTATTTTTGTTATCATATTAATTTTCTATTGAGAAGAGGAAAAAGTAACTTTTAATAAAAAAAGAGTGGTATCAAGAGCCATGGCATACTCAGCAGAGTCCTCACTACTTTGCAACTGAGAATAACAGACAGCAGGACCAACAGAAAGCTAAATGTAACTATCTTATTAATCAAGGAAAAACATTTAGTAGCAACATATCATCACTGAGCTATATTCAAATGACTTTTATTTTTATTTTATTTCATTTTGTAATATGTTTTCATTGATTTCAGAGAGAGGACGGCAGAGAAATAGAAACATAAATGAAGAGAATCATCAATCGACTGCCTCCTGCACGCCCCCTACTAGGGATTGAACCACAATCCTGGTATGTGCCCTGACTGGAATCAGTGATTTCCTGGTTCATAGGTCGATACCAAACCACTGAGCACACCGGCAGAGCAAAATTTATTTTTAAAATAAGAAAATAATATTACTAGCAAAGAAATGCCATGTTTGGTCAAATGAGGCAGCTGAATTAAAATTTCAAAGCCCAGACAAATTAAGCTATCTCCTAATCCTTGCCCAATTTCATAAGGCCTTACCATAAAGATCAGGTCCATGTGGAGTAAAGACATTATACAAAACAATGTTGAGTGGTGCAATCACCAACTTCCCATAATAGTAGCTGTCGATGACCACCACAGGCACCTGAAACAGGGCAGAAAATACATAGCAATTGCAGAGAGTTGCTCTGGAAACATTCTCACATGCTAATAGGACAAACTTCAAAATCAAAAACAGAATCAACTCCTAATTTTCTCTTTCCCACATCAGAAGGTGCTTCCACACAGTGGAATATACAGATGATGTATTACAAAATTGTATACCTGAAACTTATATAATGTTATAAACAGATGTTACCCAATAAATTAAATTAAATTAAATTAAAATAAAATTTTAAAAAAGAAGTTGCTGTCATTAGAATTTTAGAACAAAACAAGGAAAAGAGAAAACTCACCAGAAAGAGTATGAGAGCCACCAGCGACCAATGGAGGAAACTCTTCCACCTGTGTTTCATGACCAGCAAGTCAAAGGCAATAGGTAAACTAACAGAGAAACAGAAAGTGGGGAGTTAAATACTCAGAGAGAATATAGAGAGGTCAGATTCACATACCTCGTGCAGAACTGAGAATAACATGTCTCTGGCAGTTGTACTGAGGAAGAAAGGTGGTACAGGAGAGGATTTCTTCTCAAAAATACACTGTTCTCTTCAGGACCCATCAGAGTGCTATGCACCCACAATGCACAGAAATATAAATCTTGAGCTTCTGGAATGAGCTCTGTTTTATACATATTTATGTCTAATGGACATTTAAAATATATTAATTATAAGGTAAACGTAGCCTACTGTTCTATACCCATCCTGCCAAATAAATACTGATCTCTCCCTTTCATGATATATTAAGATTTCAGCAATATCCTATTACAAACTACTTCAATTCTGATATACCCTATTCCAATACCATTTGTTCTTCTTCTTTTCACTGAAGTTCTTCAAGCAAGGAATATGCATGTTGCCTTCACTATTTCTTCCGTAAGGTCTAGCATCAAGCTGTAAAGACTAATCTCGGCCACACTCACTATCTCTGCACAAGTCTCACTCCTTTGTCTATCTGCTGTATTTTGCACAAAGCATCTGTTCCTTCATATTTAGACTCGCTAGCTCCTGTTCCTTTTTGGACTCTTCCCTAATGCTCCTTTCTAGGCTTCTTTTTTCCCATTTCTCATGGTAGTGGCCTATTATGGTCACAGCTCCCCAAAACAAGTTTGCTTTTCTTTCTGCACTCATTTTCTCAGTAGGTCTTCCCCTCTTGCTGCATGAACAATCACCTTCATATCCATGACTTCCAAATCTAGGACGCTAGTCTGAGCCTTTACCCATGCTCCAACACAAAGAATTCCCTCCTTACATCAATCTATTCACAAGAACCCATTCAAATGTTAACTACAGGCTCTATTCCCACCTCCTCCAGACATCTCTGTGACTAATTTAGCATGTATTGTCACAGAACAACGTCTTTTATAATTTGAATTTCCACATTCTATTACATACATTTTGCATTAACATTTGTTTTTATTTTTTTCCTCCCCAATGGTTATATTTCCATAGTGTTATAGTTCTCCTTTGATAAAACAGGGTTCTTTAGAAAAGACAATGCTGGGGAAAATAGAAGACACAAGAAAAGTGGAGGACCAGATGGAAGATGTGTTAACCCCATAGAAGCCATAGAATGAGTCTACAGGAGCTGAGCAGGGCTGTTGAGGTCAGGACATTGTGGACACCACTCATTTGCCAGAGTCAGAGCCGACTCAACAGCATGTAACACATAAGTCATCATATTTTTAATTTCCTGTTCAATGTCTGCTTTTCCTACTAAAATGCAAGCTCAAAAACAACAAGAACCATAATTGTTTTATTTTTCACAGTATCAGCCATGCCTAGCACAAAGGATTCAATAAATGATGGTAGATTGCTAACTGATTGTGATCCTGAAATCACTTATTTTGGTTAAAGGCAGACCAATCAAGGTATTTGGGGAACTCCAAAAGTTCAATGTTGATGGAGTAGAGAGTAAAAAGAAATGGAGGAACTTTAAAAGAGTAGGCTGGGAGGTTAAGGGGAGGAAAAATAAGGGCTTTGTGAGTCATGTTAGAGTTTGCACACCGTAAAACAGGTGTTGGCAAATTTTTATTTAAAAGACCAGACAACATATATTTTAGGCTTTACAAGGCCTTGTATAGTCTCTGTTGCATATTCTTCTGTGTGTGTTGTTGTTTTTTAAAAACCCTTTAAATTTGTAAAAATGTTAGTTCTTGGACTGTATGAAAACAGGCCAGCTGGATTTGCTCCATTGGATACAAGTTGCCAACCTCTGGGACACAGCATTGGGGAAGCTATTATAGTTTGGAACAAAATAGGGAGTGATACAATCATATTTGCATTTTAGGAAGATAACTCTAAAAGGAACATTTGAATGTGGAGAGTAGATTTACAAGGATCAATACTAGAGGCAGGAAGATCATTCGGGAGGCTGTAAAGTAATCCAGGACCAGTGAGAGGTAAAGAAAAGTAGTCAGATTCAAAAGATATTCAGGAGGTGTAATAAATTAATAGGACATGGGAAAGAGAAAGAGAAAAGAGTCACAGATAAGTTTCAGGTTCCTGGCTCAGCACAGATAGTACCATTTTCTAAGATTGAATCAGAGGTAAAAAAACAAGTATGGAAGGGAGGTAATGAGTTCAATGTCGTAAACATGAATGGAGAGATCTAATAGGCAGCTAGGAATATATGAGTGAAACTGAAGAGATGATTGACTAGATAGCAGAAAGTATTGAAGAGAATCACAAACAAAACCTTAAAGAATAAAGTAATTTGTGGATAATACACAGAATAAAAGAAAAGATTGAAGGTGGAGATACTAACCTTTAAAAGTCAATTAAGAAAATTTAAAACACCTATTCTCTGACTTAGAACTCTCTTTCTAAAAATGTATCCGATAAATTTCCACAAGTATATAGACATGTACAAAAATGTTCACTGAAGCATGTGTATAATAACAAAAAAATGAAAACCAAATGTCTACCAATAAGACAAAGGCTAAATAAATTATGAACAGCCATATAATGGAATGCTATGCAATAGAAACAAAGAACAAAATAAATCTATATACAATAGAAAATGTACATGAGTATAGAATAATACTATTTATTTTAAGAATTTTGGTATGTATGTATATGTGTGTATGCATTTATCCATGCAAGGATAATTTCTGGAAAAATATTCACAAAACTATTAGCAGTGACTATCTTTGAAGATTGTGTAAGGAGAGTAGAAAATTAAGAATTCTTTTTACCTCAAACAATTCAATACTTTTAAAAATAATGAAGATATACTACCACCACGACTACTACTACTATAATGACCTCAACATCAAATTAAATTTTTTTCTAAATTACTAGTGATCCAGTCAGTAAATTAAGGCAGCACAAATAGGACAGAGTGGTGGGAACAAAAAGTACTAAAGGAATGCTAGGCACTATGAAACTAAGAAAAATGATTCTGGGGGCAAGAAAGGAGGACTGAAAGGAACTCAGATTGCAAGCCTTGGCAACAAAAGCACAGCCTACGGTGGTACTCTGTGGAAAAAACGTCTGCTACAGAGTCAGCCTGGACCCAAAAGCAAACATAATCTTAAAGGCAAATTACTCAACCTCTTGGACTCTACTTTCTCACTTACAAAGCACTAATAATTGACTCTCCTGCAGAGTTGTTAGAATGTTTAGGTATAAAGTTTGTAAGTGGTTTAGCAGTGTCTAACACGCAGCACATGCTTAACAGTTACTATTTTTATTAGGATTAATCAAAACAATGAGCATGAAGAGAAATATTCTTTCATTTCCCAGTCTTTGTAGATCCAAATAAATCCTCTAACTTTAGATACTATCCAGAGAATATGTAGATAACCTAACATTAAGGTATACTCTATGTCCAGTGATACAAGGGAGATGAGTTGTGTTAGTTTCTTACCCAAGAGCCACACTGAATGGCCAGCCAATGATAGCCCCAGCTGCTACTCCAAGCACAGCAATGGAAGTTTTATCCATATACCAGCCAGTCATCGCTATCAATGTAGTATACATACAGAAACTACTAGGAAGAAATGCTGCAAGAGTAAAGATATGAAAAAAGAGAGACAGGGACAAGAGTTTGAGATTTACTAAGTATCAATTATTAAAAATTTACCTATATTGCAAAATATCAATAACTAGGAACGTATTTTGAGCAATGTTATATTAGAAGTGGGCATAGAGAGATACACCTTTTAAAAAAAGAAATGCAATGATTTTCTTATTTTCTCACTCCTGTTTTTTTAGGTACCAACACATTGCCCAGTTATACAATACCAACCATGCCATTCCTCTCCTGGCCTGTACCCAAATCTAAAACTTACAGAATTCCAGGTTCCCCATGTATAACCCCAAGTTATATTTCCAGGCAGTGAATATGCTTCATGAAACTTAGAACCACTGCTGACAATCTATTTCTGGAGAAGTTTATCTTCTGACAGTCTTCTGTCCAAGTACCAATCTGTTCCCTATAGAAATTCTAGGACAGTGGTCAGCAAATGCATTAGTCAACAGAGACAAATAGCAACAGTACAATGATTGAAATTTCTTTTGAGAGCCAAATTTTTTAAACTTAAACTTCTTCTAACGCCACTTCTTCAAAATAGACTCGCCCAGGCTGTGGTATTTAAGAGCCATAATCAAGGGGCAAAGAGCTGCATGTGGCTCGCGAGCCGCAGTTTGCCAACCACAGTTCTAGGAAATCTTCTCAGAGGCCAAAAGTTGGATGGTAACACTGCGTTGCATCCTGCATCCACCCAAGTGCTGGTTGCCAGCCCTGCTTTACATCCTGCATCCACTGACATAGATATGTGGCCTTAGGTGTCCCCCTAATTTTTCCACCTCACATTACTTCGCTGGTGTATACAGCAGGGACTGACTGTACTCAGGTTCTGTGCAATAGTGACGTTTGATCAAAGTGTTTCCACCAATTCTACACAAAAATACAGATCTGTATCTCCCTGCTGTATGAGGCCTACTTCACCTACCACTGGGGAAGAAAGGTCAGTACCGACTCCAACAAGAACTACCATGAAGAGGCAACATTATTTGGCAAAGAGATGAGGCTTCATCTCAAAGAATGCTTTGAAGTGACCTGTGCCTTAACATCCTCAACTTAGGTTACAAAATTAAAGACATCCCAAGTATCTCCCTCAGAGAATAATCAATTTTAGGTGTAGCAAAGTAACTAAAAAACATCAGATACAACCTTCACAGATAAATGCTAAATAGAATGGATGCTATCTATCGCTACAGATTCCAGCTGCCAATAGACAGACAAGAGGAACAGAGGAATCTGAGTGTCTGCCAGCTCAGAGTGGAGAGCAGTCTCATTTAGGACACTGGCTCTCAGTCACCTGGGTGTGGAGCACTGAGGTGTCTGCCGAACAACACACATTTTGATAATCAATGAAGAAAAAATACATACTTTTGAGCTGAATACAATTTGTGTGCATACTAAGTGTGTATACTAGATTCTGGTACAAACAAGCAGAAATTAAACTTGAAATAATTATATATAGAAACAATTTTTTCAGAGACTGGGAACAGGCTGCCTTTTGGCAGCAGGTTACCTTGGTTCAGCTCATAGAACACGAATGTTCACTGGCAGCATAGTTTGAAAGCCACCTCTCTAGATTAAGATTTTTATTCTCAATTTCTACAAACTTGGTATGAAAAAAAGGACCACTAAGAACAGGTTTTTTAGGCACAAGAGCTTTCTTGAGCAAAATAATAAAAAATTTTTCCTTCCTCTAACAACAAAGAAAGACAGGGGTGCCTGTGTTTTTCAGCCTTACAGTGACAAAAAAATATAATATGTAACAGAAAGCAACCTCATGAAAACAGCTCTACCACTGATAAATTATTTGACTTTCAGTAAGTCATTTCATCTAAGTTTCAACAAAAATGAGAAAATACTTATCTTAATGTTGTAAAGGTCAATCAAGAGAGTGTAGGTAAGGGTGGTCAGCACAATGTTGACGTTATACAAATATAAACTGTATCTGGACAAGTTCCTTCTTTAAATGCAACTGTGAAACATCAGTGACCCTGTTATACCTTCACCTGCTCCTTTACTTACCTGAAGATGAGCAGAACATGCCAGTGCTGAGAACCAAGAAGGCTAGCATCATTCGACTGACATGCAACCCAAACTTCTTACACACGGCCCTAGGAGAAAGGCAAAAACTCTCAGCAGAGCAAATATTGGGGATGGAAATTACAAATCAAAAAACAAAAACATGCCTGCATCACAGAGAACACTGCAGATGTAAAGTCAAATCACGAACGGGCTTGACGGGTTTGTCAGCAGTGTTCTCGTGTATAAGGAGAGAAGCTCTCTCCCTACAAGGAAAGATACACTTTCTGTGCGAAGGGCATGTCTACTAACAATAGGAAATCAGTCTGATGTTGTAGAAAAACAACAGGCCTCAGACTCACATAGGCACAGGTTCAAATCTGGAGTCTGCCACTTATCAACAATGACACCCTTGTCTAGTGACAGACTCACTCTGTCAGATTCCTCCTTTGTAAAAAGAAGGTAGTGATACTTCGTAAGGTTTCTGAGAGGACAATGCATAGCCAAGTGCTTAGAAGAGTGCCTGGCACACAGTCACTCAATGAATGGTAGTGATCAGAAAAAGACTAGGAGATATACCACAGTGTTAATAAGTCCTTATCTAAATCAGGGTTCCTCAAACTTATGCAATTAATTATACACTTCCTTTACTTCTTTCTTGTAGGTTTTAAAAAACCCTATAAATGAAACATTATTAAAAATTTATTGCTTCATTCAGTCACAATTTGCTCAGACATACCATGTGTTAACTATTTTATTGCTCAGGTTCCTTATTGCATCTCAGAGCTTCTTTCTGAAAAAATTTAGCTTCTTCCTAAGTATATCTTTAAGAAGTTCTTTTAGTGAAGCTCTGTTAATGGTAAATTCTGTTTTTCTTGGATTTCTTTTTCTTTCTTTTATATTTTGTCTGAAAAGTCTTTATTTAGCTCTTTAAAGATGGTTTAACTGAGTATACAATTTTAGGATGATAGTAATTTTCTCTCAGCACTTTGAAGATATTGTCTTTGGATTTTCAAAAGACTTCTGTGAGTCTAACTGCCTAACATTTCTTTATAGGTAATCTATTAAGTTCTCTGTCACCTTTTAAGATCACCTCTGTTCTCTCTTTTTTTTAAAAATTATCTTTATTGATTTCAGAGAGGAAGGGAAAGGGAGAAATGAAACATCAACGATGAGAGAATCACTGATTGGCTGCCTCCTACATGCCCCCTACTGGGGATAGAGCCTGCAACCTGGTCATGTACCTTAATCAGGAATTGAATCATGGTTCATAGATCAATCAGAGCTCAACCACTAAGCCACACCAGTTGGGCAAAATCTCCTCAGTTCTTGAAGTTCTACACAGTTTCAGTATTCCTTTTAGTTATGCATATCAGGATATGTTGGGCTTTCTGAATCTGTGGATTAGCATCTTTTTTTCATCAATTCTGGAAATTTCTTAGCTATTACTTCCCTGAAAACTGCTTCTCCTTATTCTCTCGATTATCTCCTAGAATGTGATTAGATACATATCACGTCTTTCAACTCTACTGTACACAATGTCAGTGGACATATAGTTGGTTTCCAATCTTACCTATTGTGAATAATGTGGCAATGAACACTCTTAACCTCTTTTATATTTACCTTTGTTGTCACTCTGTACTGCATTCTTAGTAGTTCCTTCAGATAAGCCTTCTAGTTTACATATTAGTAATGTCTAATCATCTGTTTAAACCAGAGGTGGGGAGCCTTTGTCAGCCGAAGGCCATTTGGATAGTTATAACATCATTTGTGGACCATACAAAATTATCAACTTAAAAATCAGCTTTCTATATTTGGTCAAACATTTAATTATCTCATGCCAAATGCCTTGGCAGGACCAGACCAAACAATTGTGTGAGCCTTAAGCAGCCTGCAGGCCAGATGTTCCCCACCCCTGGACCTATCTATTGAATTTTAAATACCAATTCTTATATCTTCATTTCTAGAAGTTCTGTTCAGTTCTTTTTTAAATCTGCCTGGTTATTTTTGTAGTCTCCGTTCTTTTAACTTCTTTATTTATTGTGGTAAGAACACTCAATATTAGATCTATCCTCTTATCTGATTTTTAAGTATAAAATATTGTTATCTATAAGCATAATAGTGTACATCGAATCTCTAGAATGAATTCATAATGCATAACTGAAATTGTATATCCATTGATTAGCAGCTTCCCGTTTCCCCCTCTCTCCAACCCCTGGCAACCATAAGTCTATTCTTTTGCTTCCATGAATACGACTATTTTAGAAACCTCATATAAGTGGAATCATGCAGTGTTTGTCCTTCTGTGACTGGTTATTTCACTTAGCATAATGTTCTCAAGATTCTTTTATATTGTCACATATTGCAGAATTTCCTTCTCTTTTAAGACTGAATAATATTCCATTGTATGTATATAACACATCTGTCCCCCATTCATCTGTCAATGGATATTTAGCTTTTTTTCAATCTTGGCTATTGTGAACAATGCTGCAATGAACATGGGAATGTGCATATCTCTTTGAGATTCTGATTTCAATTCTTTTAGGTAAATACTCAGAAATGGGATTGCTACCCAGCTGGTATGGCTCAGTAGCTGAATGTCGAACCATGCACCAAGACATCACAAGTTCCATGCCCAGTCAGGAGGTGGTGGGCTCGATACCCATTAGGGAGCATACAGGAGGCAGCTGATCAATGTTTCTATCTCTCTCTCTCTCTCCCTTCCCTTTCCTCTCTAAAATCAATCAAAACATATATATTTTTTAAAGTGGGATTGCTGGTAGTTTGAATTTTAATTTTTTGAGGAACTTCATACTGTTTTCCATAGTTACAGTACCATTTTGCATTCCCACTAACAGTGTGTGGGTCCTAATTTTTCTACTTCCTCACTAACATCTGTTGTCTTTGGTTGGTTGGCTTTTTTTAACAGCCATTGTAACAGGTATAAAGTGATCTCACTGTGGTTTTGACTTGTATTTCCCTGATGATTTTAGCGACATTGATTGTCTTTTCACATATCTATTGGTCATTTGTAAGTCTTCTTTGGAGAAATGTCCATTTTATAATCGAACCAGAGGCCTGGCGCATGAAATTCATGCATGGGTGCGTGTGTGTGCGTGTGCATGTGTGTGTGTGTGTGTGTCCGTGTCCCTCAGCCCAGACTGCACCCTCTTCAATCTGGAACATCCCTCTCACAATCTAGGACTGTTGGCTCCCAACCACTCACCAGCCTGCCTGCCTGATTGCCCCTAACTGCTTCTGCTTGCCAGCCTGATCAATGGCTAACTGCTCCCCTGCGAGCCCAATTACCCCAATTGCCCTCCCCTGCCAGCCTGGTCACACCTAACTGCCCTCCACTGCCAGCCTGGTTGCCCTTAACTGTCCTCTCCTGGAGGCCTGGTCCCTCCCAATTGCCCTCCCTTGCAGGCCTGATCACCCCCAACTGCCCTCCCTTGCAGGTCTGGTCCCTCCCAACTACCCTCCCCTGTAGTTCTGGCCCGCCTAACTGCCCTGCCCTACAGTCCTGCCCCCCCCCAACTGCCCTCTCCTGCAGTCCTAGCCTCCCCACTGCCCTCCCCTGTAGTCCTGGTCCCCCCCAACTGCCCTCCCCTATAGTCCTGGTCCCCCCAACTGCCCTCCCCTGCAGGCCTGCCCCCCCCAACTGCTCTCCCCTGCTGGCCTTATTGCCCACAAATGCCCTCCCCTGCCTGCCATCTTGTGGCAGCCATCTTGTGTCCACATGGGGGTGGCCATCTTTGACCACAGAGGGCGGACATCTTGTATGTTTGCATGATGGTCAATTTGCATATTGCCTTTTCATTATATAAGATTATTAGTTTTTTTGCTATTGAGTTGCTGGAGTCCCTTACACGTATATTTTGGAAATATGATTTATAATTGTTTCCTCCCATTTGTTAAGTTCCTTTTCATTCTGTTGATTAGACTCGTTTCTGATTTATGTTTCAATTCCCTCTTATATTTCTTTAAAAATATTAAATATGCTTACTTTACATTCTCCTTTTTTAAAAAAAAACAATATATTTTTATTGATTTCAGAGAGGAAGGAAGAGGGAGAGAGAGATAGAAACACCAATGATGAGAGAGAATTATTGACTGGTTGCCTCCTGCATGCCCCCTACTGGGGCTCGAGCCCACAACCCAGGCATGTGCCTTTGACTGGAATCGAACCTGGGAACCTTTAGTCACAGGCCAATGCTCTATCAATTGAGCCAAACCAGCTAGGGCATATTCTCTTTTTAATAATTCCTAATTATTAAAAGATCAGCTATCTGTAGTTATGTCTGTTGGCTCTCAGGCATAGTGCCTTGTTCCCTTTTGTGCTCTATGATTTATTTTTATTATAATGTCTTGTTCACTAAAACTTTTCCTATGGTCATTCCCTGACACTTGGGTTAAGAATTCACTCCTCACCGAAACTGGTTTGGCTCAGTGGATAGAGCGTCAGTCTAGGATTGAAACGTCCCAGGTTCAATTCCGGTCAAGGGCATGTACCTTGGTTGTGGGCACGTCCCCAGTAGGGGTGTGCAAGAGGCAGCTGATCAGTGATTCCCCCTCATCGATGTTTCTAATTCTGTATCCCTCTCTCTTCCTCTCTGTAAAACATCAATAAAATATATTATAAAAAAAAAAAAAAAAGAATTCACTCCTCTAACGAAATTTTACATTTGCTTTTGCAAGTGGCCTGAGAGCACTACTATCCCAGAACAATTTCAACAAATTCAACTTGGGGGTTGGGAGACCTTGTGGATGATCTGAATTCAATCCTGAGCCCATATGATGACCAACTTATGGTTATAATCCTCAAAGGCAGAATGACTTTTCTTTTTCTTCTCTTGCACTCAGAGTCAAGGCCAACTACTTTTTTATCTGACATTTATAGTTGTTTTGCAGTAGGAAGATTTTTAATAATGATCATTAAGTCCAAATATCTTTTACAGCATTAACAAAATAAGATGTTGGTTAGGCATCATGTAAAAAGAATGAGCTATTTTTTTTTTCACTGAAACACTAATATTCAAGCAAACAATAGGTGGTTGCTGAGATTCATTTACTGGATGCAAATAAGAGCAGTGAGTCCCAAAACCGGGAATATGTTCCTGTCAGTTAAGATCAAGAGGAAGAGGTAAATCAGGATGATCCTATCTATATCTTGGGACCAAAAATAAAGGTCTACTAAATCCTCCCAGAGAGAAGACTAGTTAGATATGTATTAACGAATTAAAATTAATAATATGAAGTTACAGTATTTATGAAACTGGGGGGGGGGGGGGGGAGGAGTAAGTGATCATTAGAATTATTCCCCTTCTAATAGTTTGTTTCAAACAAGAGGTCACATTTGAGATATTATATTAGGAGCTAGAAGGAAAGTGCTTTCTATTTTTAAACACTGCTAATACTATCAGAAAAATAATCTATTCTTCATTGGGTTTCCTCATAGCACTTTTAGAAGCAAAGCTTTTATACTCACTTGTAAAAGTAAAGTTCACAGATACAGCTCACAAAAGCCAGAAGACATCGTAAAAAGTAAAAGACAAGAATCTGAAAGAAATCCAGGAAGAAAAAAAACAAACACCAGATCACAGATACAAGTCAGCAAAACTCATAACGATGACACCACTTTCATTTGTTATTAATAATACTATAAATTTATATAATCCTTATAAAAAGCAATAGGTATCAAAAATCATGAAAATTTTCATATCCCCTAAATTCAGTGTATCTAATTCTATGATTCCAGCTCACAGAAGTTACTATGTAAGTAAATATGGGATGGTGATTCCATTCATGAAAATATTAATTGCAGCACTATTAATTCAGAAAAAAGATCACCTTTTTAAAAACTACAAAATACCCAATTATAGGGAAATGATTAAATAAATTATGCTGTATCTATTTCATGGACAACTATGCTGATGATAAAATTTCTGGTTACAAAAAAAAGTGAAAAATTCGTATATAAAGCTTATTCATTTAACAAGCATTTCTAAAAGACAACTGTATAGATACAGATGTGAAGAAAACCAACTCCATTTCTGCATCCCAGATTTCATTTCATGTTAAGTTTTCATACTGTGGCCTTTGAGAAACTTCACTATGTTTAGCAAGCATACCAAAGCTTTCTAATTGATGATTATCTGTGGTCCTTAAAATGTAGTCATAAATAGTCCTAGCCGGTTTGGCTCAGTGGATAGAGCCTCGGCCCACAGACTGAAGGGTCCCAGGTTCAATTCTGCTTAAGGCATGTGTCTCTCTCACATCGATGTTTCTCTCTGTGTGTCTCTCCCTCTCTGTTCCATTCTCTGTAAAAATCAATGGGAAAATATCCTTGGGTGAGGGCCTAAGTAATAACATGGTGGTAAATTTGCTAGGTTTTCTTTTTTTGTCTTTCATATTCCAAACTTGGAAACTAGAAATGCCAAAGGGCAGAGACAAAATAACACCAATGAGTACCTGTTATATCTAGCCAAAAACCCAAGAAAGGGATAACCTAGCAAGACAGACAACTTTTAGACAATAACCACTCTACTCCAGCCAAACACCCCAGAAAAAAATGTAGCTCCTCTCTCACCGATGTGACCAAAGGTCCAGTAGGAAGCCAGGACTTTTTCCTTGCTGGTGGCAATGAACTCTCTCACCCCAGTGTCAGTGAAGATTCCCTGTAGAGCCTGTCCCTCTTCCCCAACCTAACAGTACAGTCACTGCTACTTACTGATGCATATAGTCTGAAAAATTCAATGTTAGGCGATTTCGTCCTTGTATGAACATCATAGACTGTATTTACACAAACTTAGGTGGATCCTAGTAGCACTTACTGCTCCTAGGCTAAATATGGTACTGTACTAAACAACACAAGATTAAATAAAGCACAAGAGAAAATGATGTACTCAAGAGACAAAGTGAACACTGGATGTATGAGGCTGCTGCTAACGTAACATGGAATAATGCTTTACTTCTTTTTTTTTTTGTAACTTTTAAAAATAAGTGTAAAGAGCCCTAGCCGGGCTGAAACCGGTTTGGCTCAGTGGAAAGAGCGTCAGCCTGTGGACTCAATGATCCTGGGTTCAATTCCGGTCAAGGCCATGTACCTTGGTTGCGGGCACATCCCTAGTGGGGGATTTGCAGGAGGCAGCTGATCAATGTTTCTTCCTTTTCTTTTTTTTTTCTCATTTTTTAAAAAATTTATTAAGGTATTATATGTGTACATAGCTTACCATATACCCCCCCCTCCCATATATGCCCTCCCTCCCCAGAGTTCTGTGTTCATTGGTTGTACTTATATGCATGTATACCAGTCCTTCGGTTGATTTCTTATCTCCCCCAGGTCTCCTTCCCCTCCCCGCTGTCATTTGACAGTCTGCTTGTTTTATGGTGACTATCTCAGGACCTCACGAATAGAATCCACTCCTCCTCTGGTTCACCGCCCCCCACCCCCTAACCCCCGTCCCACTGCTTCCCCAGGTCACACGGCTCTCCCGGGACTCACGGTCCCCCTGGGGCACATGGCTCACCCAGGGCACACGGCCCCCTGGGGCACACGGCTCTCCCGGGGCACATGGTGATCAATGTTTCTAACTCTCTATTTCTCTCCCTTCCTCTCTGTAAAAAATCAATAAAATATATTTTTTTAAAAAGAGAGAGAGAGTCCTAGCTGATTTGGTTCAGTGGATAGAGTATTATCCTGCAGAATAAAGGGTCCCAGGTTCAATTCTGGTCGAGGGCACATGCCCAGATTGCAGGCTCGATCCTCAGTAATGGGTGTGCAAAAGGATGTAAACAAATGTAAGCTGATCAATGATTCTCTCTCATCATTGATGTTTCTATCTCTCTCTCCCTATCCTTTCCTCTCTGAAATCAATAAAAATATATATTTTTAAAAGTGTAAAGAATCCATTCTAAATTACCGATAGGAAGTTTAGTATAGTAAATACATAAACCTATAACATAGTTGTTTATATTATTATAAATTATTATGTACTTTACATGACTGAACAAGCTGTACTTTTATATGACTGGGAGCACAGTAGGTCTGTTTACACCAGTATCACTACAAACACATGAGGAATGCATTGCATCCATTGTTGAACCACAGTGTCATTATGCAGTACACCTACCCTGCCCACTAGGGTGTTATCAATGGAGATTAGTGGGGAACCTAGACTTCTACTCTCACCTGCAGTAACAAGTGGAATGTATCAAAAGAAGCCAGCTAAGAGAAGCAACAAGATGGCGGCAGAGGTGAACGCCTAACTGCAGCCGCACTCAACAATTTCAAAAAATACAAATAAAATATAAAGTGGACACTATCCAGAACTACAGGAAAGTTGACTGACTGGAAATTCTACAACTAGAAGGAAAGAGAAAACCAGAAGGAAAAACAGAGAAGCTGTAAAAGCCTAAGGTACGGAGGCACGGTGCACGCGTGCAGAAAGGACGGAGCAGGAGAGGAGGGGCGGCTGAGTGCCTGGCAGGCGTTCCCTAGCGGAAAGGAGATAAAAGCTCCAGACCGTGCTGAACCCCAACTCCAACTGCACTGAACCCCAGTTCTGGGCGAGGGAATCTGAGCTGTAAGGCGGAGGATCAGGGGAGCGGCGAAGGGCAGAATCCCGGAGTCACGCACATAGTGCGCAGAGGAGGGACTATTCACTGAGCTGCTGGATTGCCCCAGCGGGAAGGAATCAAAAGCTCAGGAATGTGCTGAGCACCAGTTCAGACTGCACTGAACCCCAGTCCTGGGCAAGACCCTCGGGTCACAGCCTCATACAGAGGGAATCTGGGCTTTAAGGCAGAAGCTCAGGGGAGTGGCGAAAGGCAGAGCCCCGGAGTTGCGCACATTGTGCGCACAGAGGACAGACTGTTGATTGGGCAGCGAGATTGCCCTAGCAGGAAGGAGACATAAGCTCCGGACTGTTCTTAACCCCACTTCCAACTGCTCTGAACCCCAGTTGTGGGCTTGTTGGGGGAGAGACTACACTGTCTCGTAGCGGGCGAAGCTCAAGGGTGCCTTTCTCTCAGAGGTGCTTGCAGCGAGTATCAAAGGACACTGAGGCACAATGAGACTCAGGATCCTCAGAGGGCAGAGCTAACCGGAAGCCAAGGCTGTAGGCTCCACCCTGAAACTCTGCCCCATCCAAGCTGAACACAGAGGCTTTTACAGGTTTCCAAGTCTAGTGGAATAAGGTTGTCTCCTGGCATAGACACAGCTGATCCTCCCAACCTGCCAACTCAGGGAAGCAGCGAAAATGCTGAAACGAGGAAACAGATCACAAATGAAAGAAATGGAGGACAAAAAGCGACTAAATATAGAGTTCAAAGCCACGCTTATAAGGTTGTTCAACAATCTCTTAGAAAAGGTCGATAAAATAAATGAGACCTATGAGGATATGAAAAGGGTTCAAAAAGAAATAATAAAGGGTCAACTAGAAATAAAGAATACAATCTCTGAAATAAATAATATTATACAGAGTCCTAAAAACAGATTGGAAGATTGCAAGAATCAAGTCCAAGATTTGGAACACAAAGAGCCAGAAGACACTCCTCCACAGAAGCAAGAAGACAAGGGAATCCAGAAAGTTGAAGATAGTGTAAGAAACCTCTGGAACAACTTCAAGCGAACCAACATCAGAATTATGGGCATCCCAGAAGATGACAGAGAGCAAGATACCGAAAACATATTGAAAGAAATAGTGACAGAAAACTCCCCCCACCTGGTGAAAGAAATAGACTTACACGTACAGGAAGCACACAGAACCCCAAACAAAAGGAATCCAAAGAGGACTACACCAAGACACATCATAATTAAAATTCCAAGAGCAAAAGACAAAGAGAGAATATTAAAAGCAGCAAGACAAAAGCAGGTAGTTACCTATAAAGGGGCACCCATATGACTGTCAGCTGATTTCTCAACAGAAACCATGCAAGCCAGATGGGAATGGCAAGAAATATTCAAGGTGATGAATAACAAGAACCTACAGCCAAAAATACTCTACCCAGCATAGCTATCAGTCAGAATCAAAGGCCAGATAAAGAGCTTCACAAATAAATTTAAGCTAAAGGAATTCATCACCGCCAAGCCAGAATTATATGAAGTGCTAAAAGGGGTTCTTTAGGAAGAGGAAGAAAATAAAGATAAAAATTATGAACAAACATGTAACTATCAACAAGTGAGTCTAAAAACCAAGGGAAGTAAAAATCATGATGAACAATATTAACTGGTGAATATAATAGAATCAGAGGTATGGAAGGGGAGTGGACTGATGATTCTCGAGGAAATGGGGAGTGGGGCGGGGCGGGAAGAGACTGAACATAAACTGCACCTATGGATGAGGACAATGGGGGATGGGGAAAGGGCAGAGAATTGAATGGAAACTTGGTATAGGGGAGCAATGGAGGGGGGGGTGAGGAACATTTGTAATAATATGAACAATAAAGATGTATTAAAAAAAAAAAAAAAAAAGAAGCCAGCTAAAACAAAGGCTTAATTACAACCCAGAGGAGCAGAGCAGTGCAGTAGAAACATGCGGGGCCCATGAATAAGATCCAGTCTCATAATACCCAAAATATCCAAGTTTTAACTGAAAATTACTTGTCAACTAGTAAGATTTCAAACTCAATGAAAAAAAAAACACACACACACACACACACACACAAAACACTACAATAAATAAATACCAAAAGAAAAAGAGAGAGAGAGAGATGTTAGAATTCCCTAAGTATTAAAGGAACCATTGTAACATTGAAAAAGAAATAGAAGAAGCTATAAACAAATGGAAGAATATATTGTGTTAATGGATTGGTAGAATCAATATCATTAAAATGTCCATACTACTCAAGGCAATCTACAAATTCAATGCAATTTGTGTTAAAATACCAACAGTATATTTCACAGATCTAGAAAAAATACTTCAAAAATATATATGGAACCAAAAAAAAAAAAACCCTGAATACCTGCAGCAATCTTGAGAAACAAAAACAAAGTTGGAGGAATCACAATACCAGATTTCAAGACATACTACAGCCACTGTAATCAAAACATCCTGATATTGGCCCAAGAACAGGCATATAGACCAATAGAACAGAAAAGAGAACCAAGGAATCAACCCCAGTCATGCTCCATTAATATTTGACAAAGGAGGCAAGAGCATACAATGGAGTCAAGATATTCTCTTCAATAAATGGTATTGGAGGAAATTGGACAGATACATGCAAAACAATGAAACTAGACCAGCAACTTACACCATACACAAGAATAAACTCGAAATGATAAAACACTTAAATGTAAGTGTGAAACCATAAAAATCCTAGAAGAAAGCATAGGCAGGAAAATCTCAGACATCTCTCATAGCAATATGTTTACAGATACATCTCCTAAGGCAGTGGTCGGCAAACTCATTAGTCAACAGAGCCAAATATCAACAGTACAATGATTGAAATTTCTTTTGAGAGCTAAATTTTTTAAACTTAAACTTCTTCTAATGCCACTTCTTCAAAATAGACTCACCCAGGCTCTGGTATTTTGTGGAAGAGCCACACTCAAAGGACAAAAGAACCTGAGAAAATAAACAAATGGGACTACATCAAAATAAAAAGCTTCTGCACAGCAAAAGAAGCCATCAACAAAACAAAAAGAGAGCCCACTGTATTGGAGGAACATACTTGACAATGATATTTCTGACAAAGGGTTATATCCAAAATATATAAGGAACTCATACAACTTAACAAAAGGAAGACAATACAATTAAAAAATGGGCAAAGGACCTAAATAGACACTTCTCCAAAGAGGACATACAGATGGCCAAGAGATATTTGAAAAAACGCTCAAAGTCACTGATCATCCAAGAGCTGCAAATTAAAACAACGAGGTATCACCTCACACCTGTCAGAATGGCTACCATCAACAACTCAACAAATGACAAGTGCTGGCAAGGCTGTGGAGAAAAGGGAACCCTAGTACACTGCTGGTGGGAATGCAGACTGTGCAGCCATTATGAACAACAGTATGGAGTTTCCTTTAAAAAAAATTAAATATAGAACTGATATTTAATACAATGATCCTACTTCTAGGAATATTTCCTAAGAAACTGGAAACACCAATCAGAAAGAATGCATGCTCCCCTATGTTCATAGCAGCACAATTTACAATAGCTAAGATCTGGAAACAGCCCATGCCCAACAGTAGAGGAATGGATAAAAAACTGTGGTACATTCACCATGGAATACTATGCAGCTGTAAAAAAGAAGAATCTCTTACCCTTTGAGACAGCATAGAGGGACCTGGAGAGTATCAAGTGAAGTGAAGTCAGTCAGTCAGAGAAAGACAAGTATTACATGATCTCACTCATATGTGGAATCTAATGAACAAAATAAACTGACAAATGGAGTGAATCCAGAGGCACAGAGCATGGAACAGGGTGTGAAATCTTGCAGGGAAGGCAAGGGGAGTGTGGGTGGGTTAAAGTTATCAACCAAAGACCTTGAATACATATACACATAACCCATGAACACAGATAATATGATCAGGGGTGAGAGGGTGGGAGTGCTGGGAGCCATAAAAACAAGAGTTCGGTCTCACTTCCTGGTCAGCCCTACTTCCTGATTGAGCCCGAGCGCGCGCCAAGAAAGCCCGCCAAGAAAGCCCACGCGCGCCAAAGGCCAGACCAATCAGCTAAGAACAGATACCCAGTCCCCAACCAATCACCCCATGACAAATCCTTATCCTACTCCTCCCCTCCCGAGCCTTTAAAAACCGCAATGCTTCAATAGAGAAATGAGGCTTGATCGGAACCCCATCTTGCCTCCATTCTTCCGCGCTTCTTGACTGATTCATTCTCTTAGGTGGTTTCTGCGTGCCCTCGTTGTTGCCCCGCAGGCAGGGGCAGGGAGGGTGGGAGGGGGGCAGGGGCTGGCTGGAGAGGGTCAATGGGGGGAAAGGGGAACATATGTAATACTTTCAACAATTAAGATTTTTTTTAAAAGAGTAATAATAAAGGAGCCATTGTAGAATTGCTTCAATGAGCAAATAAGAACATGCTTGAAACAAATGAAAAATATAGAAAGTCTCAGTAAAGAAATAGAAACTATAAAGAAAAATTAAATGGGAAATTTTACAACTTAAAAAATAACCAAAATAAAAGCTCAATGGGTAGAGTCAACAGTGAAATGGAGGAGACAGAGCAAATACTAGTAATCAGTGAACAGGAAAACAGAAGATTATAAATTAATCTTAACAACACAGAGGCAAAAAGGCTGGGGGTTGTGGGGAGGAAGAACAGAGTCTCAGGGACCTGTGGGACTGAAATAAAATATCTAACATTCACATCATTAGAGTAGCAGGAGAGGAGAAACAGGGTAGGGCTGAAAAAGTGCTAAAAATATATAATAAAATACAGCTAAAAACTTTCTAGTCCAGCCAGAGTGGTTCCATGGTTGAGCATCAACCTAGGAACCAGGAGGGCATGGTTAGATTTCCGGTCAGGGCATATGCCTGGGTCGTGGGCCTGATCCCCATTATTAGGCATGGAGGAGAGAGCTGATCGATGACTTTCTCTCATCAATGATGTTTCTATCTTTCTCTCCCTCTCTATTCCTCTCTGAAATCAATAAAAATATTTTTTCAAACAAGCTTTCCAAATTTGGCAAAGGACATAAGCTAAGAAAACTCCAAACAAGACAACCCAAAAGAAATCCATGCCAAGATACATCATAGTCATATTTCTGAAAAGTAATCAGGTTAGGTCTCTGTTTAATTTCTAACTATCCTGCAGCACTCTGTTTAAAGTAGGCTCTCCTAATATGCTATCCCACTGCATATTGATACTCTTCCTTCATAAGACTCACTACCTTTATAATTAGTTGTTCAGTTACAAGTAGTCTTCCCACTGAGCCACTAGCTGGCTAGGATAGTAGTAGTAATTGAAGACTATAGAAAATTTGACTGTTTTATGAAAGGATATAACTTGTAACTTCCTTAAAAATTTTTTTTATATCAGCCGAAGCCAGTTTGGCTCAGTGGATAGAGCGTCAGCTTGCGGACTGAAGGGTCCCAGGTTCGATTCCGGTCAAGGGCATGTACCTTGGTTGCGGGCACATCCCCATTAGGGGGTGTGCAAGAGGCAGCTGATCGATGATTCTCTCTCATCGATGTTTCTGACTCTCTATCCCTCTCTCTTCCTCTCTGTAAAAAAATCAATAAAATATATTTTTAAAAATTTTAAATCAGAATAATAATTTGAGATAGTTTTTAAAGTTAACTATTACTACAAAACTTTAAGAAAAAACAGTAGTTCCCAGTTCCACTTCTTAAGTTCAAATCCCAGTCCCTAGAGGCAACCACTTTCTTTCAACTTTCTTAGTTATTTCTTCTGATGATTTTATTAAACCATAAATTCCATGAGGGCAGGGATTTGGTCATTGTTACATCCATAGTACTTAATGAAGTGTCTACCAAATAAAAGTTGCTTAATTAATATTTGTTGAACAATGAATGAGTAAATAATTCTTCTTCTAGAAAACGTCTCCTTTTAACTACCAAACTATTTTGTCCTTTTCTCACCTCTTGATCAGTTGTGACTGCTTCCAGGTTGGCCTGCCCTTACCTTATTAGTTTGTAGAATTCTTGCATGAAATGCAGCTGGCCAGGCATGAAGCAACAGGTAAGCATAGGATCGAATGGCATAAACTGGGGAATATTCCCAAGTCTGAAACCCCTTCCCATAGATGAGGTAGTGTGTCTGAAAAAAAAGGATGAAGGTGAAGATTTTAAGCAACAAATATTAATGAAACAACGGTATACAAAAATGTTGAAATTCTCAACAAGATTTGCAACTAATGGAAAAGAATCAAAATGACACAATATTAAGAAATATTTGGACTTTATAAATTCTACAAGATTATTGTTTGGTCAACTTTAAAAGCTTGAATTTTACCTGCTACCAAATGGAGGGGACAGAGCAAATACTACAACAACAACTCTAAATCTGTCTGACCAGGGTGGCTCAAGTGATTGAGCATCAACCTATGAACCAGGAGGTCACAGGTTCGATTCCCGATTAGGGCACATGCCCTGGTTGGGGGCTGGGTCCCCCTTAGGAAGTCTGCAGAAGGCAGCCAATCAATGATTCTCTCTCATCATTGATGTTTCTCTCTCCATCTCCCTTCCTCTCTGAAATCAATAAATAGGTATTTTTAAAAATAGTCACTACTACTAAGTCATCAACTTAGAATACAAAAGTGCAAATAAAGTTATTTTACTACTAGTAACACGCGTATATAGTATTTGTATCTTGATTGGTAACAAGGTCCCAAGCAGTGAAATCAAGAACTACAAAAATACTCAAAAAGTAACCTACTGGTTCCCAGTAGTTGAATGTTTCATCACAGTCAGAGATGTTGCTCAGAAGAGCAGCACATAGCCTTGCTGAGAGCAAACACTTGAAAGCAGTAGATCCTTCTGGTGCCCAAACTTGTCCAGCTTTGTTCCCAGATAACCTGCTCAGAAGCAACAACAAAAAAGTATGTGTCAGTAGCTAACTAGAAGGACTAAAATTAGACAAAAAAAAAAAAAAGACAAGACTGGTAAGAGACATTAAAACACTGAAGTGTTCAGCAATAAAGGTGAGCAGTTAGCTGTTTGGAGATCAACCTAAATCATTCCTTCCACTTCCGGTTTTGCAGGTGTAAACTAATCCGTATACTTCAGTTCTTGGCATCTACGACGCTCCATTTACCCCAAAGCCAACTAACCACTCACTTGAAGACCACAAAGCTCTCACCCTGTGTCTTTCTTTTCTTAACAAGGCCTTTGCTTTCCATGGCTTTATTCATCTGCTCATTTATTCCCATGTATAGAGGCCTAACGTGGGCAACGTACTGTGTGACCTCTTCCAATTCCGTCTGTTGACAGCTCCTTGGTGCAGCCCTAACCTGCAGCTCCCGGCCTCGGAGAGACGTGGGTGCTGAGCTGGAGGCTGTGGGGCCTTCGCCTTAACGGGCCAGGGCTTTGGCGAGATCCCAGAAAGGTACCCTCTCAGCTCCTGCCCGCTCACCCACCGGACGCCAGCCCCCGCCGGGCCCGGCCGGAGCCGCACACCGGGCTTCTTTACAGCCACGCGGGCCCCAGGTGGAGGTCTAGGACCGGTGAAGACCGAACGCTGACCCGCCCAAGAAGAGCAAAGGGGCCCGGGTGCAGAGGCAGCCGGACCCTCGCGGCGAGGAGGACCGCGCAGCCAGCCGAGACCCCGCGCCGCCGCCGGCCACGCCCCCGCCCCGCACCTACTCGGCCCGCGGCTCCGCGCCGCCCGCCTCCCGGCCGCACAGCAGCTCCCGCAGCTTGTCCGCGGCCGAGGCCGTGTCCCCGCCGCCGCTCCCGCCTCCCTTGGGGCGCTGCCGGGCCCCGCGGCTGGCCATGGCCAGCTGGGCTGAGAAGGTAGAAGCCGGTGGTCACCCAACGGAGAGAGCGAGCACCCGGACCACGCTTTGGCTGGCAAACGGTGTCCGCCGAGGGACAAAAGACCTTGACATGCGCAGACAACGCTAAATTTCGGCGTTTGGGGACCAATGGGGGCGAATCCTGGAGCAGAAAAGAAACAGGACCGCAATAGACTACTTTCACCGTCACAGCGATCCCTTCCACAGACGTGTAACGCTGGGCATTGCTTCCTGCAGCTAACTCTCGCCTCCTCTCCTTTCAGCACTCTCCACTCGCCTACAAAAACCATTCTTCAGAAACACACGCACACTTTGTTTTAAAAAGTAGAAAGCTTTCTGCAAGGTGAGTACGCGGAGATATTCAGTTAAAAATCATAGCACAACTGCCTACTAAAGGGGAGGCCCTTAAAAAGTCACTGACAGCTTGCCCTCTCTGTACTTTGGTAAGAATGGTAAGGACAGCCGGGGCTAATAGTAGAAAACAGAATGAGGAAAAAAGTGGGGGGCAGGGGCGGGCTGGAGGGGTTGAAAAGGGAGCATATGTAATACTTTTAACAATAAAGATTTAAAAAATTAATATACCTAGAAAGGCACTAGCCCCCACCCCCCACCCCTCCCCCCAAAAGAAAAAGGAAAAGAAAAAGAAATTCTATGTGGCAAACCAGTGCTGTCATTGCTACTGTTACTGGTCTCGGACTGCCTCTCCCTGTGTCCAATAACAAAGGCAGGGTTGAATCTATTAGGCGATTATTGAGAAGGCCAGCCAACCAAGAAGACAGGGCGCTTAGAAGCATTCAAATCCTGTCTTACAGCAAGGTGCAGGGAATAAGATTATAAAGGGGGAGGGAGAGGGGCTAGGGTGAGGCTGGGAATGCAATGCAGTTTAGCCCTGGAGGTCTGCAGATGCTGTTATTGTTCTTGGTTATCAGGTGATGAGATGATGTTTTGACGCCTGATGAATTGGTCTGACCATGATAATTGGTTCAGCTTGCTGGATGCACAGCTGAGTCAGCTTCACACAGGCCTGAAAAGAAAACTTAAGAAAAACTTAAGCCCCTTTTCACATATGAGAAACTTAACCCCCTATTCACATAAATATATGTGTTCTAAGATTTAAAATAATATGATTATTTCTCAGATTAAAGTGTTCTATCTATCAAGTTATAAGTACCTCTTATCACTACTACAGCCTTATGGTAAGCATTTTACATATTTTATCCTTTTTAAATTTAATACTCATATCACCTTTGTTTTATTGAGAAGGAAACTGTGGCCTGCTAGGGTCACCGAGGATGGCATGAGGCCAAAAGTTGTAAAGATGAATAAACTAGCAGTCTGGTGCATGAAATTCATGCACGGGTCGCATCCCTAGGCCTGGCCGGAGACCAGGGTCAATCTGGGCCTTCCTTCCTCTGGGGCCTTCCTTTGTTCCTCGACGCCCCCTGGTGGTCAGCGTGCATCATAACGAGTTTGGTCAAACTCATATTAGCCTTTTATTAGATAGGATTAGGTCATCTGGAGACCCATATGGGCTGACTCTAAAATGGCACTGGCACCCAGGGATGGGGAGTCAGAGGTTTCAAAGTACTCTAAATGGGCTTTTTCAGTAGTGAACTCTCTGTACAGTCCAGATTCCTGGGAAAGTCCAGAGGGGAAAGACAGTGGTCTTAACAAGTGGAATGTGGTCTAAGCAAAAGGGAATGTCAGTTGTAAAATGGTCTTAAGGTCAGTTTCCAGGGGAATGGGGTATTGGTTCAGTTATTGGATCAGACCTAACATTTCAGTCTTTTTGTTTTATGGAACAGGGACGGAGGTCCTTTCTTCCATCTGAGAGGGGACATCAAGAGCATAAGGGGATGGACTTTGATTGTAGCCAGCTGGAACTCTGTATAGATTTCTCCTGGTTGGAGCTAGGGGTTGCAGCAGCATGATTTCCCTGAGAGACTAGTTGGAGAAGACTCAAAGGCCACCCTGAAGGAAAGATGAAAAATGACTCAGAGTACATGAGCCAAACCGATGATGAGAAATAGGGATGTTAATGGTCATAGGAAGGGAAGTAGCCAGGTATACCAATTTATATTTTTTAGCCAGTATTCCCATGGATTTGATGTTCTCTAATCTTTGTGGTCCTTTCTTTTAACTTTTGGATGGCATCCCTGACTAGGCCAGACAGGTTGACATAAAAACAGCATTCTTCTTCCAGAAAGAGCCATAGACCCCCTTTCTCTGCCATTAGGAGGTCTAGTCCTCTCTGATTTTGGAAGGTTACAGCTGCTAGTGAATCCCTCTGATCCTGAATTTGAACAAAGCTTTTGGAAGTGTCATCTGGGCTTTCTTGTAGGTCCTGAGACAGGATTTCAAAATACTGTAGAGCAGTCGTTAAGCCTCCTATGCCAGCCCGACACCTGAGGGTTATGAAGAGAGGGATTATCTGGACTGAAAGAGATAAGAATCTCTTTCATGGCCCGCATAGAAAGAGTTCCAATTCAGGGTTCAGGTTCTGGAGAAGAGCCACACACAAATGAAGAGACTTGAGACTTGAAGAAACTCAACTTGGCAATATGGGGGGCCAGGCGGTAGTCCAACTCAAGTGGGAGAACTACTCAATGCTCTGGCCTTGCCATCCCCTTTTATTGAGGCTTTGGGGAAAACATCATAGGCAACATAAACAGAAATTTACATGTAGCCCTTAGGCAGGAAATAACAGAAACTTACATGGGACAAAACAAGGTAGAGGCTGCTTCAGCTAACAATATCTCAACTAAAGGTTAGAACAACTAAGGTTGTTGACCAGCCTTCCTGGCTTCCTGTCAACATCTCTGTTTTTAGTGAAATTGATTTGTTTTCCAGCATTGGACTGCCCTTTTGTGTTGGATATGATGGGTTATAGGGACAGTAAGATAGATTATTAGTGGCTACATCTACATTGGGTGAGAGATAGGTTTCTATCCAATTAGTGGGGAGGTAAATATATGTGTTTTCCCCACAAAGGACAAAAAATTTTTCCTGATCATGAAAACAAGCTGAAAGGTGTAGAGCAGTGGTTGGCAAAGAGCCACATGCGGCTCTCTGGCCCTTGAGTGTGGCTCTTCCACAGTGCAATTGAAACTTCGCGGCTCATGCGTAGAAGTAGGTTTTCGGCTCTCAAAAGAAATTTTAATCGTTGTACTGTTGATATTTGGCTCTGTTGACTAATGAGTTTGCTGACCACTGCTGTAGGATAATTACCTAAAAGTGTGGAACCATGGAGTATGCCCTGCTAGTTTAGCTACAGGCGGGGTAGTTAGGAGTACCTGATAAGGGTCTTGCCATTGGGGCTATAAATTATTTGGCAGATGGGTTAGAGGAATAGTGGGAATGTCTCTTGTAAAAGATAGAGGGAGGACCTGATCAAGCATGTTTTCTGAGTAATTGCCAGGTGAGATTTAAAATGGGAAGTCCTAGCTGGTGTGGCTCAATGGATAGAGCGTCGGCCTGTGGACTCAAGGGTCCTGGGTTCAATTCTGGTCAAGAGCACATGCCTGGATTGTGGGCTCAATCCCTAGTAGGGGGCATGCAGGAGGCAGCCAATCAATGAATCTCTCTCATTATTGATGCTTCTCTCTCTCCATCTCCTTTCCTCTCTGATATCAATATATATATATATATATATATATATGGTTTTAAAAAATGGGGACACAGTCTCCTATAGGGGTCTCTGTGGAAAGGAACTTTTCTAATAAGAAAAGTCTTCCCTACATAAGTTTAATGAAACTAAGAAAGGAAGTTGCACTGGGGGTGGGAGGTGAGGTGCCCTGATGTGTTTAAGGGCTAGAGGAAGGAGAGTAGTCCAAGGTTCTTTAGTTTCCAGAGTTAATTTAGGTGACACTTAATTAAGGAATTCACCTTTTCAACCTTGCCTGAAAACTGGGGCTGGTAGGTGGTGTGTAAGTTCCACTGGCTGTTCAGAGTGGAGACCTGTTGAGTTATTTGAGATATGAAAATAGGTCCTTTATCTGATTGTAATAAGGTGGGGAAGCAGAATCTGGGAATGATGTGCTGAATGAGAATTTGAGTGACCTGGGAGGACTTTTCAGACGTAGTGGAGAATGCTTTTACCCAATAGCTACTAGGGTTAAGAGATATTTGGTTCTTTTAATAGGGGGCATGTGAGTGAAGTCAATTTGCCAGTCTTGTCCAGGGATTTGGCCACTAGACTGATGAGTGGGGAAAGAAGGTCTAACCTGTCCTTGGGGAAATAATACCTGATTACCAAGTAGAACAGGTTTTGGTGATATCTTGCAATAGGGGGCTAGGCTAGGACATGTGATGAGGGTTTTAGGAGTTGTAAAAGCAGTGTGTATCCCCTATGTAGGAAATTATGAATAGCTCACAAGATATTGTCGGCCTGTCCCTGGGGAAGGATATATTTTCCCTGAAAAAAATATTTTTATTGATTTCAGAGAGGAAGGAAAAGGGAGAGAGAGATAGAAACATCAAGGATGAGGAGAACCATTGATTGGCTGCCTCCTGCACACCCCACACTGGGGATTGAGCCAGCAACCTGATCATGTGCCCTTGACCAGAACCGAACCTGGGACCCTTTAGTCCCACAGGACTGATGCTCTATCCACTGAGCCAAAATTGCTAGGGCTTCCTTGAAAATTTAACCATGGATCTTCCCCAGTGACCCCACGAGCTAATAGGGACTGAAGTGTATTTGAATGCTATATGAGGTTTCGCTCAGAGTTGGGGAGATGGAGCTTTTTCAGAGCAGCTGCCTTGGCCTCCTGGTCTGCTTTGTTATTTCCCTGTATTATGGGATCATTCCCAACTTGGGTTTTTTTTTTTGTTTGTTTGTTTTTTAGCAGTGTATAACTTTTTTTTCCCCTGTAAGATTTTATTTTATTTTATTTTTTATTGTTTGAAGCAAGTGTATGACTTTTAAAAAAGCTAGAAAAGGGGAAAGAAATTCCTAGGTACCAAGCAGGAAGATCTGTGGAGGCTTTCAATGATAGTGTTAAGGACTATGAATGAGCGATGGAAATAAAGGAAGTCTAGGCCCAAGCTAAGGACCTAAGCAACAGGAGAGAGTCAGAGCTAGGAGAGCAGGGGTCCCTTCATACATCAGGTGTGATCATGTCCTGACTCACTGAACAAACCTTTCTACAACTTTCACAAACCTTTATACCCATTCTGAAATAACCATCATTGGAATTTTTTTAAATGTGTTTTTATCATTCTTTAGGTTAATGTTTATGAACATGTTTTAAATATAATCTTACTCTCAAGAAAATATACCTTCAACAAAGTACAAGAGATATTCTGTTAAAAAGAAAAAAAGAAAAAAAAAGCTTAGAGCAGGTGAATGTTAAACTTGTCTAGCAACCAATGTTTCAGTTATTTGTTATTACGTTATTTCAGAATATTTAGATGTTTATCATTTACCCAGCAATACTCTAAAGCCTTTAAGTTTCCAAAGACTTTGGAAAATTACGTATAGGCATGAGGCTAGAGAGAAACAGGAGTGGGAGAGGGAGAGAGCAGGCCCTGCAGCCTGTTCTAGGACTGCAGCTACCAGGCCTCCAGCTGCTTGGATTTAAAACTGCCACATTTTTCCTTAGAGATAGCATGCTAAAGTTTGAGTGATAATGGCGTCAGCTTCTACTATAGCAGGACTGTTCAGTAAGTGTGTGCAGTTTAGCAGTAAAGAAAGTTGTTCTTTGAGAAGTGGGGTGAGAAGGCACTGAGGTAAGAGCAGTTTTCAGAGCATTAAAGGGTTAGATACTGGCCTTGGGATCTAAATGCTCAGTGAGGGGTCCCTTCATATGCATCATATAGGGGCTTGCATGAAGACTAAAGCTGGGAACCCAGAAGGGAAAGTATCAGCGAGCCTGAGAAAGGAGAGTATTTCTTGTTAGAGGAGGGGACAGTTGGAGGAGATAAGGCGTTACAATCTGAGGCAATGGCTGGACTTTGTGGGGTGAGAGTGAAACCAAGGTAGGTGACTGTGGTTCAGGACAACTGGGCTTTATGAGGGGATGCAAGGTGGTCCTGGTCAGGCACTGAGGTAGAGCGAGGAAAGAGGATAAGGGGGTTATCTAGTAAGATGCAGTGTAGACGTGAGGTGGCTACTGGCTGTGAGACTAGTCCATCAACCCCATAATAGAGACTGAGGAAGGAACAAGGGTCCCAGCGAATTTAAGGAAGGCAGAATAAGTGTCTCCAGTGTCACTTAAAAAGGAGATAAGCTTACCTGCCACCACAATCATTACCCGAGGCTCTGTCCTGGTGATGTAAGTCTTTATTTATTTATTTATTTTTTAAATTTTATTTTATTAAGGTATTTTCTGTGTACATAGTTTACCATTGCCCCCCCCACCTCCCATTTATGCCCTCCCTCCCCAGAGTTCTGTGTTCATTGGTTGTACTTATGTTCATGCATACCAGTCCCTCGGTTGTTCTCCTATCTCCCCCCAGGTCTCCTTCCCCTCCCCACTGTCATTTGACAATCTGCTTGTTTTATGGTGACTATCTCAGGACCTCATGAATAAAATCTGCTCCTCATTTGGCAGTCTGCTTGTTTTATGGTGACTATCTCAGGACCATATGAATAGAGTCCGCTCCTCCTCTGGTTTTCACCGCCCCTTCCCCTGGGTCCCACTGCTTCCCCTGGGACACATGGCTCGCCCGGGGCACACTGCACCCTGGGACACTCGGCTCACCCGGGGCACTCGGCCCCCTGGGACACTTGGCTCACTCGGGGTACTCGGCCCCCTGGGACACACGGCTCACCCGGGACACCCTTCCCCTTTGGGGGGGGGTACGGCTTACCCGGGGCACACGGCCCCCTGGGACACTCGGCTCACCCGGGGCACTCGGACCCCTGGGACACTCGGCTCACCCGGGGCACACGGCCCCCTGGGACACTCGGCTCACCCAGGGCACACGGCCCCTCTAGGGTGTGGGGGTCGCATATTGGAGGTGCCACGCTAGCTCCTTGCTAGCATGGCGGGCAGGCTGGGACAGCTGCAGTTGGGCTGAGATGGTTGCAGGCGGGGGGACCACCTTCAAAGGTGTCTCGTTCGGTGTGGGAGCAGAGCAGCTGCAGACATGGAGGCTAAGTTCTGAGGTCGCCCACTCCCTGAGCCCAAGGCGTGGTGAGCTCTGTTCTTGGTGGATTTCCTTTATTCTCGGTGGCAGTGGCGGGTGGCGGTGCCAGGTGCAATATTGACGGTCGCTCCTGTGGTTCAATTACCACTGTAGTTTTAAAGTTCACATGGCGGTGGTGATGAGAGCTTCGGCTTGGCCATGTGGCATCGGAGGATGGGCTCACCTGAGTGGGTAATGGAAGGCACCGTGCCATTTCCTTACCAGCGTGCTCCATCTCCCTCCCAGCATGGTGGGTGTGCTGGGAAGATTGTGGGCGGGCTGTGATGGCTGCCTGGGGAGAGTCCGCCCTCAATGGTGTCCTCTTTGGTGTGGATGTGGAGCTGCTGTGGATGCAGAGGCTAATTTCTGAAGCCACACTCTCTATGAGCCCGGTGCGTAGTGAGCTCTGATTTCGGTGGATTCCCATTCTTGGGGGTGGCGGTGGGTGCGGCAGCGATGGTAGCTCCTGTGGCTCAATTTCCCGTGAAGTTTTAAAATCCGCATGGTGGTAGTGTCTGATGCTTTGGCCTGGCCATGTGGCAGCGGAGAGAGGATTCTCCGGGTCTGCCAATGGAAGGCGCAGCGCCAGCACAGCGCGCGCGAAGGCCTGGCAGAGCAGGCCACGGGCGGTGGCGGAGAGTCCCGCTGGCGCGAGCTAAGGCAGGACCGAGCCGGTCGTGGGGGGTGTCGGAGAGTCCCCGTGATGTCTTAGTCTTTCAGACTTAGTGGAACGCTTCCCCTGAGCCAGGACAAGCAGCACCACCACAAATATTGGCCAGCTCAGTGCTGCCCCTCTACAGGTGACAGTAGGGGCATCCTCACCTCGGTAGGCCTTTGCTCTTGGAGGTCTTAACCAGTGGAAGGCAGCACGGTACAGAACTGCCCCACCTTCTCAGTCCTCCTCGAGCTTCAGCCTTTAGTGGCCAGTCTCAGAAGGTCTGGAAGCTCCAAAACGGATCCAAAGGGTGGGATTGCTGGACTGGCTGAGGTCCAACCTGGAGCGGCCAGACTACAGTCTGATTTCCAGTGGCCTTCCCTTCTGCACCTTGGGCAGGGACCAGGTGGGGTCTCCGGTTTGAGCAGGACTTGGTCCAGTGTCCTTTGTTTGCATTTGAAGCATGGGTCCAGAGGAGGTTTAGCCCCTGGCTTAACCTGGGTTGGAGGACCAGCATGTCATTTGGGGTTCATGAGAGTGGTGGCTAGAGCTGAAAGACCTCCATCTGGGCACCAGCGTTAGTCTGATTGCACTTTTTTTTTTTTTGGATTTGTGTCTCCTCATCTCTATTATTAAAGACTTTCAAGGCCCGGTTAATGAAGTCCTTTTAAAGAGTTTGTGGACCTATGTCTATTTTTTGAAGTTTGTGACATATGTCGGGGATATAATAAAATGAGTGTTCCAAAGAAGGGTTCTCTCCTCTGGGAGGTCGGGTCTAAGGTGATAAACTTCTGTAAGGCCTCTGTGAGGTGGGAGAGGAAGAGATGGGTTTTTGTCAGGGACCTGAGGGATTTCATTGAGTTTGTCATAGTTGACTGCTTTATGGGCAGCCTTTTTGAGTGTGGCAATGAAACAGGATTGTATGGCTACTGAGCCACCTACCTGGAGAATTAACCTGATATTCCTTCCTCAGGTCAATTGGGGGGACCACATCCGTGCTAACCAGGGTGGTCGCTGTGTCCCGTCTATGGAGGGCCTCGGCATGGTCCTGAGTTGCTAGCCAGACCTGTTCCTTCTCCTCTGGGGTTTGAGAAGAGGACAGGCTGACGTAGATGTTGTGCCAGGTTAGGTCATAGGGCTGGGTCAGGTATGCAAACCACTTGGGAAAAGTGGTTGGGTCAGTGGAAAATGACCCTAGTCATTTTTCTATCTGGGAAAAGTCAGAAACAGAGAATGAAGGGAGTAAACCCAGGCCTTGGACTGTGCCCTCAGTTCCTGCTCCCTCCCTCAGGGGTAGAATGGCATGGGAATAGAAGTGACTGTAGAGGAAGACAGTCTTTGGGTGGCCCGAGAGCGAGTGTTAGGTAGGGAAAAGGCTGTATTGGAACTCGAGTTGTCGGGATTTGGGCTCTCAGGGGTTCTGGTAGGAGGTGGTCGCTGGGTGAAAAGTAGATCCAGCATCAGAAGTGTTAAAAATAGGATGTCTTGCATGAAGGAGCAGGACCTGATAGGTAGAGCAGGACTGACAGAGGGAGAGACTGGACAGAAGGGTGAAAAAGGCCAGGATGTAGGGAATCTCTGACCACTTGCCATCTCAGTGGCAACAATTATCTAAGTCTCACAATGTGTTAAAGTTGAAAGTGTTGTTTTCAGAGACTCATTATCTAGTTTGTGTTGTGGTTGAACAGTGTTACAAAAGAAAAGGAGGCGCTTGGGCCTGATCTACCCCTGAGTATAAGGTGGTTGAGATTTGTAAGGACACAGCCAAGAGGGGCCGTTTTAGAGGATGTGGAGAGAGTGCTCACAGTGATAAGAATAGTGTGGTCCACATGAGGGGAAGGGTGATGACAGACCACAAATCCAAAGGTGGCTGTTGAGGGCAGACATCCTCACTGCTAAACAAATCACCAGGAGAAGCTAGGGGTAACTTTCTAGACTGGGTGCCCCCAGGCCAGAAGGCCCCAAAGCCGAACAGCTGATGACTCTTCTGCCTAGCACTAGGGCTTTCGAGATGAGAGGACTTTTGAAATGAGAGGACTTCTGAGACGTCAGTGAGAGTAAGTGGACAGAAGACTCCAGAGGAGGTAAGTTGTGGAATGTCACTCACCTAGAGAAGATTGGCTGGTGTGGGATGGAGGGTCAGCAATGGAGAAGGAGAAGTTCCTGATCTGGAATAAGGGAGGGCCCATAAGGGAGGGGTACCCAATTGAGGCCAGCAATTGAGCCAGCCACCCAGCTAGGATTTGGAGGTAAACTCAGGACAAGCTGTTGCTGCCTACTGCTTTCCAAGCAGCAAACTCGTGGTGACCGAAACTGGGGCAATGGCCCCCTTCCCTGTGAACTTTCCTGTGTTTTGGCAAGAAATGTTAAGGTCGCTGAAGGAGATATCCACAAGGCTGAAAGTGGTAAAGAATTATAAATTTATTAGGTCATCTGGGACCAGATAGGCTGAGCACCAAAATGGCGCCAGCACCCAGGGAGTCATGGGTTTTAAAGGACTCTAGAGGGGCTTTTTTGAGAACTCTCTGGGTGGGTTGGATCCTGGGGAAGATTAGAGGGGAAAGTCAATGGTCTTAGCAAGTGAAATGTGGTCTAAGTGAAAAGGAATTAGGGTTGTGAAGTGGCTAAGGGTCAGTTCCCAAGGGAGGGATATTGACTCAGATATTTGATTATATCTAGCAAAGTCCAAGGCTGCATAGCTATGAAATGGTGGAGCCATATTCAATCCCAACTCAGGAGTCATAGTTCAACCCAGGACTTACTACACAGCCCATGCTCATCCAACCCAGGGTTCATGAACTTTCTCCTGATTTCACACATGCATTTTTATACAGGCATCTGATATCATGCCTGTGACTCCCAGGGGTCATTCACATGTTCCTGACATTCTCCCTCCTCCCCCAATCACAGCTCTATCCCATCCTGTGGAGCTCTGTACCTGTAACTACCACGTTTATAGGGGGAATGCTCAACCTGAGAGTCCCAGGTTGATTTCATACTAAAAAATTCCAAGTTTTGAAAATGGCAATTGAGTATATTTCTCAATTCTCACATGCAATTGTTAGTTATCAAGTTCAGACATCCCAGCCTAGCTATATCTCATACATCCATCTCCTTTTCATTTCACTCTAATCCAGGCCCCTTTCTTCCTCTACCTAGGACCACTACAATAGCACACTTACCGGGAGCTCCCATCTCAAATTTATCTTGTGCAACACTGTCCAATTAATTTTCAAAAGTACTACTCATTTGTCATGTCCTTAATTGAAAATTGCCATTTTCCTATTGCCTGCCAAATAAAGTACAAACTCCTTATTGTAGCATTTGCAGTCTTTTATAAACAAACTCCAACCCCAAACTTCTCCTACCTTCCTATACACATTTTACATTCCAACTAATTGGCTTGAAAAGTCCCCTAGAGGCTCCATTATCTATACCTCCGCTCATGTATGCCCTCTGCCTAGAATCATTGCCTCTCTGCCTAACAAACCTGATGTGGCATCCCTGCCCTTGTTTTTTTGTTAATCTCACCCAAGGATAGTTTTCCATTTTTAGAGAGAGTGGAAGGGAGGTGGGAAGACACAGAGAAACATTTATATGAGAGAGACAAACAGATTGGCTGCTTTCTGCACAACCATTAGGGCCAGAGATCATGCCTGCAACCAAGGTACATGCCCTTTCCCAGAATTGAACCTGGGACGACTTCAGTCTGCAGGCTGATACTCTATCCACTGAGCCAAACTGGCTAGGCCCCTACTCTTGTTTTAATATCCAGCTCAAATGCTACCTCATTCATGTACCAGGTACTACTAGGGATGGATGAAAGCTATACGTTGGAAGCTAATTCCAACATGGCATAATAAAATGCAAGAAATCCCCCAAAGATTGATGAGCTTCTTTCTATATTTAACAGGGTTCAATCATATTGCCTGCTGGAATAGCCAAAAGCATTTCCCCAAACCTAAAGATTTGTATATATTATTGCCTGCTACTAGAACAGCCAAGGGCAGTTCCCCCAACCTGACAATGTCTACTGTATATCAAACCTTGCCTTTGATATGTATATCTGCTTTGCCTTATGGCAATTTGTGTTAATAAAGAGCTAGAGGAACTTGATTACTGAGATTCAGAGAACTTGGTTACTGAAACTAGGTTTCCTCTGGCTCCCCAAAATGCCTTCAAATTTTATATTCTATGTCTAGTCTCTTTATTAATTTACATGCAGCCCTTCTCCAGATTCCTGACCCCTTCTAGATGCTGAGAAACACCCCGGCAGCTTTTCCTCATTTAACCTGCCTTTAATAAGCTTATATTCTACTAGAGGCCCAGTGCACAAAAATCAGTGCGATTGAGGTGGGGGTCCCTCAGCCTGGCCTGCACACTCTTGCAGTCCAGGACCCCTCGGGGGATGTCCAACTGATGGCTTAGGCCAGCTCCCTGGAATATCAGGCCTAAATTCTCAGTCAGACATCCCTCTGGCAGCCTGGGAGTCCTCAGGGGATGTCTAAGTAAGCCGTTAGTCGGACATCTGTAGTGCTGCTATGGAAGCAGGAGAGGCTCCTGCCACTGCCGCTGTGCTGGCCAGCCACGAGCCAGCTTCTGGCTGAGTGGCACTTCTTCTGTGGAAGCACATTGACCAAGGGGCAGCTCCTGCATTGAGCATCTGCCCTGTAGTGGTCAATGCACAACATAGCGACTGGTCATTCCCAGTTCTGCCAGTAGGGTCAATTTGCATATTACCCTTTTATTATATAGGATGTGGAGAGCTAAGCAATACATGTGTCCATAAGGTTATTTCTTAATTCTTCACTCCTCAAATTTACTGCTGTACCAGTTTTCTTATTGACACTCAGTTCTTCCAGTTTCTCAAATCAAAAACCTAGTTGATTTCTCTAATTCCACACCTTCTACCCACATATATATTTCATTCATCAGCAAGTCCTTCTAATATTGCCCAATCCAACAACTTTACACCCTGGTCCAGGTCACCATTATCTCTTGTTAGCATTATCATAATAACCTCTAAATTTGTTTCTTTGCTTCTATTCTTGCCTTCCTATATATGTTCTTCTCCAAATATAAGAATAAATAGCATAGTTATTTTCTTCATAAAGTTCACAATATAATTCCAATTAGTGGAACCTATTAATAGGAACATATATTAATTCACATTAGAGTACCCATTCTTCAGAGTCCTGGGCTGAGCCAATCTCCTAGTGTCCCATAGAGGTGCTTACAACAGAAGGGCTCCACATCTAGGAGTGGGGACAAACTTCAGAGTTAATTACAGTTGAGAGACTACTGCTGAAGACCAGGGAAATGGAAGTAACAAAGTGGCAGAAAGAACTTGGGCAGTAGATTCAAATCCAAATATGAATCTGATACCTAATGGAGCACTTGCAACCTACCCAAGCTAATAAATGTTGGTCTGACTAAAAAGCACTCTTGTACATAGATTTAGTGAGATGGTACAATAGAGTTAAAGGAAGAGGAATTGACGTGGAAAAAATATATATCTCTATATATAAAAGCCTAAGCCAGTGGTCAGCAAACTCATTAGTCAACAGAGCCAAACATCAACAGCACAATTGAGATTTATTTTGAGAGCCAAATTTTTTAAACTTAAATTTCTTCTAACGCCACTTCTTCAAAATAGACTTGCCCAGGCAATGGTATTTTGTGGAAGAGCCACACTCAAGGGGGCCAAAGAGCAGCATGTGGCTCGTGAGCTGCAGTTTGCAGACCACGGGTCTAAAAGATAGTTCGCTATGATGCACATTAACCATCAGGGGGCACATGCTCAACGCACAGGCATGGAAACATGGAACAGACTGATGAATCTCAACAGGAGGGAGAAAAGGGAGGGCAGGGAGAGATTAACCAAAGATCTTATATGCACACTAGATGCCCTGTGTAAGGATTTGTGAAACAGTTGGGTCCCTGGGCCTGGCCTGCAGGGATCAGGCTGAAACAGGCAGTCTGACAGCCCTGAGGGGTCCTGGATTTCAAGAGAGCACAGGCCAGGCCAAGGGGCCCCACCAGTGCACGGGCCTCTAGTTTATATATATTTGATGAGACAGTCAAGTTATATTGCCTCTTTAGCAATAGAGCATCTAAAGTACCTGATGATGTTTTATTTGTTAATTTTCCTAGTCATTACTCAGGATCAAAATATTGCACAACTCCAAAGGTCTCCAATCACATTACAGTCTATAAGTTTAAGTGATCAAATCACAAGGTATCTTTAGAGTCAACAGTCACAAGGTAAAAGATTTTACAAAAAAAATAGTCCAGAGAGGATTCCCAGCTACAAATGTTTGTTTTTTTTCATCTCATACTTATAAGGATCATGATGGGGAAATGAATTTACTAAACTACCGAGGTGTCACATGTAGTCGTTGAATCTCTTTCCTAAACTGTGATTGTATTGATGCTACCTGCTGCTTGGTAAGGGCTTTGTCACAGGTCTGGTAGGTCATTCTATAGCAGAGACTGACCTGTTTAGTCTTGGGGTGCTGAAAACGACTAAGAAATTGTATGGATATGACAGTGTCTTGGGACACTGCTCGGGCCACAGTGTGAAACTCTAGTTCATCAAATCCTTTTTTCTCATCTAACCAAAAACTAATATCATGCACATATCTTGGAGGATATAGGGAATAACTTTTAAAGGGTTCTATTTTCTCAGAGACAAAATTCTTCAGAAAACGTTTATCAAAGGTCCACAACATCCTCCAGTCAGAGATATCCCAGACAAGCATGGCTAATAGGTCCAAGTTCACAGACACAAACACAAAACACTGTTCTTCATGTACAATACTTGGAATAGATGTGGTAACAGACCCAATACTTAGATTCTTGGCACAATCTGAGCCAAAATTATGAGACTTCACATTAATCATATAATCTTTCCCATTTGGTTGAAGGACAAATTCTACTGAATTGCTCAGTTTAGAATCCTCCAGCAATGTCTGAATCAGAAGGCTATCTAGAATGCCCTTCAGGTGGCTCAGTAGTGACTGAAGACAGTCATCCTTCAGATTTTTATTAAACCCAAGGACAAATAAAGTCTCATGAAATGCTGGCATTGTAAAAGGTAAGATGTGGCACTTCTGAAAGACAGGTCCACTGAGGATGTACAAAGATCCTGGGAGGAAGTCTGGTGCTTGGATGACAGCCTGAACATGGACTAGGAGAGAAGGTCTAAGCCAGATCTTGGCTTGGGCATGGATTCCTTCAGGAGTTTCTTCCTTACCATCTCTTCCAGGGCTCTTAGGAAAGCTAAGTTCTGAAAGTGACACTAGAAAGTCCTCCATGTTTTCTGTTGTCCCACCAGTCAAGGACTCAGAATTTGAGTTATCCTCAAGGAGATTAATCCAAAAGACAGTTGATAGAATGTCACAGTTCCAGGAAGTAAGAACACTGGTTTCTCCAGGTGGCAGCAAAGGGAAAGAACACTTTAGTCTTTTTAGAGGGAAAGCTTTGCCCAGTTCAGAAATCAGTTTCTCATTTATGGTTTTGATCGGATGACAGGAAGATGTTTCTAGGAAGCCCCTGTGTAAGCACAAACACAAAATAACCTTTTAAACTTAAATAGTAAATAATTATAATGTAGTTAGAATATAAAGTGCAAATAGCTAAATAGAAAAGAATTATCCTTAAGATAAACAGAGATATCATGTGTTTCAGAACTCTGACAACCACCATCCATACAATATACCAGAAAATTTTTAGTTTTAAAGAGATTTATTTAGGCCAGACTAATAAGTATTCAGAGCACCAACATCATTAACAGGATGTGTAGCATCCATTGAATATATGGTTGCCATCAAGCCAATCAGGATACACTTAGAGAAAGAAGTAATTTCTGATAAAATACCAGTTACCTGTTCAACTTTCCTACAAGCGCTTCTGGTTCTGAAAAAGAAAACCACTGGTCACCCAGTTTGACCCTGAAGATTCTCGGTTGCGAACCTTTAAAGGGTAAGCTCCGGGTGAAGATATGGTTCAAAGCACCTTCTACATGAAATGACTTATCTTGACTCCTGGCAAAATAGATACCAAGTATGAAGTCTGTTATTGTTAAGGAAAGTAAGTGTTTGTGACTGAATCAGAAAATTAGCAAGAAAAAAAGTTTACCTTTGAGGTGTTTTTTTTTTTTAAATAATTAATGAGAGAGCTGAAAAGACTTAGACCTCTATTATTTCTTACCTATATCCAGTGCACTTGTACCCTGGCACAGCCTCACAGCTGAAGGGATGCACATCACTTAAAATGAATCCGCCTAGAGCTGCCATGGCAACCACTTGCCAACTGTTGTGCCATTCTCTTGTGGGATTATCAGCAGGAGTCCCACCTTGTCCCCTACACAATGCCACATGGATTTCTCCTTCCTCTGCAAGAACATCTGCACAGCTAATGGGGGTGGAGGAGGGGAGAGAAGACCAGCCATTTATCAAGTAGAAATTTCCACAGGAGTTAGTTATATATACATGCTTTGGCTGTGAAGTAATTAAAATCTAGTCACACCCATTGGCAAAGGTTGTTTAGTCTTCAAACATGCAAAGAAAATATCAGGAAGTAAATCAGAATGTAAATTCAATGTTCAACTCATAACTGACACTAGTGCCTGACCTCAGAGTTACCCAGCTCGGTATTTTCATTGTTCACCTACATGCTATAGAAAATCAATGTCTTCAAAATTCCTATACAGGATTCACTGATCAGGCTGTTCTTCCTGGTGGAGAAAGTTGTTCTTTTCACTCCCCTCCTGCCTATTAAAATTCTATACTTCAAATACTTAAAATATCGGCTCTCTAAAAAATTTATTGATAACCATGACCCAAAGAGACCTCCAATTATGCCACAGGCTTTGATAAATAGTGTAAAGCAGCGATGTTCAACCTGTTTCATCTGATGGCACACATAAACTAAAATTCTGCAGCACATCAAAAAGTTTAATTTTTGCTGACCTGACACAAAAAAATAGGTATAAATTTGATTCATTCACACTGGACGGCTACTATTGTTTTGGTTGTTGTCATTTTCTTATCTGACAATTTAAGGGAAAAGAGGTCAGTGCCCCCTGACTAAACAATCAGGTACTGCATGTTTTAAAAATTCTTGTAGCTGTGTCAGTTCCGTGGAGAAAGTTGTTCTTTTCACTTCCCTCCTCCCTATTAAAGTTCTATATACTTACTTGAAATATTGCCTCTGTGAAGTTTGTTAACAGCTGTGACCCAGAGACCTGCAATTGTGCCACATGTTTTGGTACACTCGTGTGCCTGCCCCCAGACACTGGTTGAAAATCGCTGGTGTAAAGCACTGTGGTAAAGTCCCAATAATGTTGAGGCTATTTAGAATAGTAGTTACTATTAATAGCCTCAGTTTATAGATGAGGAAGCAAAAAAGGATTAAGTAAGCTTACCTAAAATCATACAACTATTAAGTAGTGGGTGTGGATTTGAATCCAGGCAGTTTGGCTCCTAAATCCATTCTCCTCACCTTTAGACCACACTGGTTACCATTATTTTGCATGATCAAAAATAGGTGACCAGCCCATTAGACGCCCAAGGGCATAGTAACTGTACTTTGATTTAGCCTTCAGAGTTGTATGTCTGCCTTTCCAACGGGACTGTGTATTCTTATGGAGCTTTATAGTCTCTCTAAACCTAGCAGAGTAATTTACACACGTGGGCCTAATTTCCCAAACTAAAGTGTTCCAGCGCAGCATGTAATGCACGTCTTTACTTGTGGGTGCTCTCCTTTCCTCACCTCCGAAAGAACTTGGCAAGCAGTTCCCTGTTCCTAGCTACTCCAGCTTTGCGTCCACAGTGCGGAAAGTTAAAACAAATTCGGTCAAACTCCCTGTCGTGCAGTTCAAAGGCATCTGCCAACTGGGTGCAGTCCACACCAAAACGTATCCTTGTACCTGGCACGAAATACAGACAGGAGGATGTCTTAAGACCTGGAGGCATAGAAAACCCTTGCCTAACCTGAACCGCGCGAAACAACCCCGGTCTAGGCACAGAGCGGGCTTTCTGTAAACGTCCACTAGACTTTCCGGAGCAATCCTCTCTTCAATGCCCACGCTCCCACCCTTTGCACTTGGGGCCGCGCCGCCGCTGGGCGGGGCTGCGCTGGGCGGGGCCTCGCTACCTCGCTCGCGCAGGCGCCGCAGGTTCTCCCGGGCCACCGGGTCCCCCGCTAAGTCGGCGGGGCGCTGGAAGCAGGTGGCCGTGAGACTAGTAGTGCTCGGGTCCAGGGTCTCACTCACAGCGGCGGCGAAGGAGAAGTTCCCCTCCCCAACCAAGAGGAGGCGCCGAGGGGCCATGGCCTCCACTTGCTCTCCCGAGGACGTCCTCGGAGGCGCTCATGTTACGTCACTTCCGTCGCGGGTCTCCCGCGGACGGCGCCTCACCCGTCGCTGGTTGATGACGCGCTCAGCGCTTGGGGGGCTTTGACAAAGTAGTACAGCCACACCCGGGGATGACAATAACTACGAGTGCGAAAGGGAGCCGCCTACCGCGCCGTCCCCCTCCTCTGCTCACCCCCTTGAGAGTCCGAAGTAAAATCCTCTGAGCCCGAGGGTGGCCCTGAGCGACTTCGTCACCCAAGCATGAGGTCACAAGCAGTCGGTAGCGCAGAGGGAGAGGCCGCGGGTGAGGCGAGTTCTGAGTGAAGGAAGCTGGGCGGGCCGAGGAGTTAATTAAGATCGGTTGGGTTCGGCTCCTTCCTGCCAAAGAGGATTTTAGAAGTCTTCTTCGTCTCACCCAAAATGGCTACTGGCCATTGTCTCTACTGCTCGGAATGCCTCCAGGTGCTTGCATCTCCTGCCTTTCCTTCATTCAAGAAATATTGAACGCCTGTTGTGTGCCACTGTGGGGACGGTTAGATGGATGAGCAGGAAGTGGCCTCTGGTTTCACTGAGCCTGTAGTCTGGTAGAAGGACGCTCAGCAAAAGAGGCAATTCTGACTTAGCTGTGAGTGGAGTAATTCAGGGTGCTGTGGGAGCACACAGAAGAGAAACCTTGACATTGGGGGTGGGGGGAATGAAAGATTCCCTGGCATTGAAACGAGTTGACAGCTATGGGGGGGGGGAAGTATACTTAACCCGAGTCAAGAGGAGTGAAGAGGCAGAAGGAACAATATATGCAAAAGCATGATGGAGAAGCAGAATAGTTGAGTTTGGCTGAAAATGTAGTTGGAGGGACAGTAGATAATAGATGACACTGAAAAATTAAGCAGCGGTCAGGTCACACAGAACGTTATAAGCCATTTTAATAGCCTGAACCTTATTCTGAAACATTGGCCAGACGCCGAAACATTTTAAATAGGAAGAAGACACAATTAAATTTTTATTTTTGAAAGTCCTGCTTTTTTTGTGTGTGAAGAAGGATTGGAAAGCCCTAGCTGGTTTGGCTCAGTGGATAGGGCATCAGCCTGAAGACTGAAGGGTCCCTGGTCAATTCCGGTCAAGGGCACATACATTGGTTGCAGGTTGCTCCCAGGTCTGGGCCCTGATTGACACTCATTCAGGAGGCAACCAATCGATGAGTTTCCCTAACATCGATGTTTCTCTCTGTTTTTCCTTTCTCTTTTCTACTCTCTCTAAAAATCAATGGGAAAATATCCTTGGGTGAAGGTTAACAAAACAGAAGGATTGGAGAACTAGACTGGTGGCATGGAGGTCAAACAGGAGGCTTTTGCAGTCAGAGTCCAGGGCTGATAGGGAGATCTGAGTTGTAACTTGGCAGTGGGGATTGAGGATAGTGGGCTAATTAAAAAGTCAACAAGACCTCATGATTGGGTGATGTAAGGGATTGAAAGAGAAATTGGTGTCAAAGATAAGCCCCGGGTTCCAGGAGTGGAAAACTGAGTGGATGATGATATGTATCTTACTGCCCCAGAACAGTATCGCCTTGGTCTGCAGCCTGAATACTAAGCCTGTTGAACATTGTGGTACCAGCTACGCTTTAGTCATTAAGCTGTTTGTTGACATCAGTGCATGCACCAGGCTTTGCAAAGGTACATCAAGTGAGAGGACAGTATTGGCTTTGTCCCTACCTGTGGAAAGGTGGGTGAGTGGTGACCTGGTCATGGTCATCGAGTGATCTACATTCTTTCTCTGCTTAAGGACTGGGAGGGCCAGGTTTGGTGACATCTCTTCTTTTAAAGAATATGGACCAGAAGAGTAAGGTTTTCTATCACTCTTCTAGAGAATCTACAAGCAACACAAGCTTCTCAGAATCAGATTACTTTGCTTTTCGGAAGGTAATGTCTTGTTCCTAAGCCAAGGAACCAGACTTTCATTTTTTCTTTTTGCCAAAAATAAATATGGGTAGGCTTCTTTTGATTTCTTACAACTTGAAATTCAGATATTGGTCATCTGGTATGTTCAAAGAACTGTTGATTGAGAGGTCAGGCAGAAGAGCGTGTGATAATGAATAAGACACAAATCCTCTCCTTAGGGATTTACAGTCCAGTATAAGGTATTGAAAGTTTACTTAAAGAACTCTTGAGCCCTGCCTGCGTGCTCAGTGGTTGAGCATCCACCTATGAGTCAGGAGGTCATGGCTCCATTCCCGGTCAAGGCATATGCCCTGGTTGTGGGATTGATCCTCAGAGGGGAGCATGAAGTAGGCAGCCAATTAATGCTTCTCCCTTATCATTGATGTTTCTATCTCTCCCTCTCCCTTCCTCTCTGAAATCAATAAAAAAATATTTTTAAAAACTCTTGACATGTGGTAGAAGTTATAAATATAGAAAGATATGAACATGAAGTACATTGTGAGACAAATAAGTTAACAAGAGAAGGCATATGGAATAAATGCATTCGAATTGGTCCTAGAAGGAAGGAAACTGTCATTTATTGTGTTATCTAGTTTTCCAGTTCTTACTTCTCCCTATTGTCTTTGACTATAACAATACTTTTATTTTTTTAGAGAGAGAGAGAGAGAGAGAGAGAGAGAGAGAGAGAGAGAAACATCAATGAAAGAGAGAAACATTGATAAGTTGCCTCCTGCACACACCTGTACTGGTGACCCACTACACAACCTGGGTATGTGCCCTGACTGGGACTCGAACCCACCATCATTTGGTTTACGATGCTCCAACCAACTGAGCCACACAGGCCAGGGAAATACTCCTGGTTCTTAAATTCCCACATCTCAAAATTACCTGACTATTTAGCTAGTATACAGTATTGGGGTTACTAAAGTTTTTCTGTATTTTTGAGGGGAGAGCATTTAATCTGTGTAGTCATTTATTACTGCTGATTGAGAGGATAGGTCAAAGGACTTGTGGACCTGGAGAAAAGGAAACAGAATGACAGCAGTCAAATTGGAAGGAAAGCCTAGACTCTTAGTGAGGTGTGCTTGTTATGTTTGGCCAAGGGTGAAAAGGGGAGACCTTCTGCGCTCTGATTTTTATAAGAAGCTTTTCTTTTCTCATCTTTTCCCAGAGAGAGTTCCTCTCCTGTTTCCTTACAAACCCTCACTATGGCAGCCTCATTAATGCAGATGGCCATGCTGAAGTGTGGACAGATTGGAATGATATATCCAAGTTTTTCCAGTATGGATGGAGATGCACCACTAATGAGAATACCTATTCAAATCGTACCCTGATAGGCAACTGGAACCAGGAAAGATATGATCTAAGGAATATAATACAGCCCAAACCCTTGCCTTCCCAGGTAATGTAGCTTTCTCTTCCTTTGTTTCCTTCTGTTAGCAAAAGAAATAGTAGCCATTTGAGAGGCAAGAATCTGATAACTTCTAATGCTGAAATCTCTCATACTTCTTTTCAATGAAGTGGTTGGGGGAGGGAAGCTGTTCTTAGCTGGAATACCTATCCCACTTTACTATCAAGTTGAATATTATGTTATTGTAAGGTAATAAAAATATGGGTAGTACTCTTTCTCTTCGTGTTTGAATTTTATTCATCTAAAGAAATATACAATGTCTTCTGACTTACGCTAGCTTTTCCCCTGATCCTTGACTTTTAGGTCTCTTAAGCAAACAAAAAGGTTATGAAAGTTAGTAGGATATAGAGTAATATATATAAACCTATAATAATTTATAGACCTCTAGTTAATCTAAAATATGAAAGAACATATTGGAATTTATGTTACTGTGTCCTTTATTTCCAAATATTGGATGTAGACTCCTATGTTTTTAATATATTACTTTTTCTTTCCAGTTTGGACACTACTTTGAAACAACATATGATACAAGCTACAATAACAAAATACCACTTTCAGCCCATAGTAGGTGGACTATTTTTTTTTAATTCTTAAATTCTCAGGATCTAATTCAAGGCATGGAACATAAAAGGAACTCAAAAGTTAACTGAATGAGTGAATAAATGAATGAATGAGTGAATGATTTCTCTCTCTTTTGAATTCTATAGGACTCACTCTCTATTCCCTCAGAAGTAATAATGAAATTGGTTATTAAGACTCCTTGCTGTTGATTGATTCCACTTGTCTTCTCTTTTCTCTTCCCTCAGGATTTAAGCGAGAGCCTCACTGGTTCCCAGGACATCAACCTGAGCTGGATCCACCTCGATACAAATGCACAGAAAAGTCAACTTATATGAATAGCTATTCAAAACCTCAAATTGAGCATCACTCTCTGTGTGTATGTAATAATAATAACTGCCCATTTCAGGGTGTGAGGTTCTAACAAAATTACAAGAAGCTTCATTTTTCCAGAACAGAATACAGGAGGGAGCACATTTTAAGCACAACTAAGAAGTCAGAAGACTATAACACAGTTTCACTCTCTGAATAAATAAAGCACAGGAAATGTTATCTACCACCTTTAACCAATATTTAAATGTATAATTTGAGTTGGTTATATCTATTAGTTATATAATTAGGAGTGTTGTAAGAGGACAGTAAAAATAACTATTTCTCTCAAATCTATAGCTAGTCTTCTCTTTACTGCCTTCCACCAGGAGCAAAATTCAGTATAACTTAAGCTACATTTGCCTGGATGCTCTCGAGTATGAGTCTGATAGTCATGGTCAGACTTTAATGTGATCTTCATGAACATTCCTCTTAAGGACTAAAAGAAGAAAAAGAACTTTATAAAAATAAAAGAACTTTTTTATTTTTATAAAGAATTTAAAACATACAAAAGCAGACAGAATATTATAATGAACTCCCATCTTCAAAACTTTATAAGTTTTCCTACCCCTATCTACTTTCTGATTTTAAAAAATTAATTTTGGAGCAGATCTTAGAAATTATATCATCTTATCTATAAATATTTACATTTATATTTTAAAAATATGACTGTCAATGTTTTACTCCCCACAAAGATCACCAAGGAAACCTGTTGATCAAACAAAGCTGAATTATTATTTTTTAAATAAATCGTTATTGCTCAGATTATTACAATTGTTTCTTTTTTTCTCCCCCATAGCTCCCTTCCACCTGATTCCCACCCCACCCTCTGTCCTTACCCCCTCCCCCACCTTTGTCCACCCTGATAATTATCAATCCACTCCCTTTCTTTGCCCCTGATTCTATTATATTCACCAGTTTATTCTATTCCTCAGATTTTTAATTCACTTGATCTTCTTCCTCTTCTTAAGTAATACCTTTCAGCATTTCATATAATACTGATTTGGTGGTGATGAACTCCTTTAACTTTTTCTTATCTGTGAAGTTCTTTATCTGCCCTTCAATTCTGAATGATAACTTTGCTGGATACAGTAATCTTGGTTGTAGGTTCTTGCTATTCATCACTTTGAATATTTCTTGCCACTCCCTTCTGGCCTGCCTGGTTTCTTTTGAGAAATCAGCTGATAGTCATATGGGTGCTCCCTTATAGGTAACCAACTGCTTTTCTCTTGCTGCTTGTAAGATCTTTTTGTCTTTTACCCTTGGCATACTGAATATGATGTGTCTCAGAGTATTTTTCTTTGGATTCCTCTTGTTTGGGATTCTGTACGCTTCCTGTACTTGTAAGTCTATTTCTCTCACCAGGTGAGGGAAGTTTTCTGATACTATTTCTTCAAATATGTTTTCAGTATTTTGCACTCCCTCTTCTTCTGGCACCCCCATAATTCTGATGTTGGTGCACTTGCAGTTGTCCCAGAGGCTCCTTACACTATCTTCAACTTTCTGGATTCTCTTTTCTTCTTCCTTCTCCAGAGGAGTGTCTTTTGCCTCTTTGACCTGATTCTTGTGTTCCTCCATTCTGCTGTTGGATCTCTGCATAATGTTTTCCAATTTAGTCAGTTTATGTATACTTTTTAGTTGGGTCCCATGAAGTTTATCGACCTTTTCTAGGATATTCTTGCATAACCTTAGAACTGTAGTTCTGAACTCTATATCCTCCATCTCTTTCGTTTGAGATCTATTTCCTTGTCTCGGCATTTTCACTGTTTTTCAGAGTTGGTAGGATGGCTTTGTGTGTCTGGTGTCCTATATGGCCCAGTGGGTCACCCTCCTCAGTTACCTGAGGTAGACACTCTTGGTGATCTCCTTTGTGGACTGTGTGCACAGCCTTGTTGTAGCTAAGTCTTTATTGTTGTGAATTGACCTTCAGGCCAATTGGATGTGGGTATCAGCTGTGTCTACTCTGGGATAACTTCTGTATTGGAGACAGTCTTATAGGATCAGACTTGAAAAACTGCAGAAGCCTCTGCTCAGCTTGGATGGGGCAGAGTCTCAGGGCTGAACTGATAGTCTTGGCTTCTTCCCTGCCCTTGTGCACTCACCTGAGTTTCTGCCTAACCTCTGCCTTCCGAGGCTCCCCTGAGTTTCCGCCTGACTGTCCCAAGTTCCCTGTGCAAGAGTGTGGGTGCCCCAGGGGCTCGCCCGGACTTGGGCTGGTCTCTGTAGTCTGGAGCTTCTGACTCCTTCCACTACAGAAAGGCTGCCACCTTGTATGGAGAGGCGGCAGCAGCCTCCTCGGTCAGACCGGGAGCTTCTGACTCCTTCTGCTACAGAGAGGCAGCTACAGCCTCTGCGGTCAGACCTCTGCACGTACTCACTTGCACGCAACTATAAACCCTGCCAGCTGCAGCTCCTGGGTTCCCGGGTTCCTGGTCTACCAGTCTCTGAATCTCTGGGTGCCTTTCTCCACAGTCCAGACTCCACCCTTATGAGCTTGGGACCAGGGTTTCCATCAGGGTTGGGTTCAGTACAGTCAGTTGGAAAGGGTTCCATGCAATTGGGAATTCCTCCCCTCCCACCGCCAGGCAGGCATTCAGCAGCCGCACTTCCTCTCTGCATGCACAAGCATCTCGCTACTGCAGTGCTTTTCGGCTCCCAGTCCAATCCGTGAGCCTCTTTCCTTTTTTCTAGTTGTGGATATTCCACTCCGCCAGCTTCCCTGAGGTTTTGGTGAAGTTCTTTTTGATTTTAGTTGTTGTTTTATTTAATTGTTGATGAGGCGGCAGCTTAGGAGACTACCTAGGCCGCCATCTTGATTTTTCTCCCAAAGCTGAATTATTAAACTTATAGCAAGGAAGAACATCAGCTTGACAGAGTCTTGGTAATAATTCAAAAGGCAAATATTTGGGTAAGTTGTATCTTCAGGAATTGGGATAAGGGTTCAGTTGGTTTAAGGTGAGTCTTTCAAAGTGGGAAATTAATACAGATTGATAAAAGGTTGAGATTAGTTTACGGTTAATGACCACAGGGAGGCAGCAGTCTTAATTTTAAAATGGCTAGATTGAGATTAAAAATGGCAGTGGAGCCCTATCTGGTTTGGCTCAGTGGATAGAGTGTTGGCCTGTGGACTGAAGGTCCCAGGTTCAATTCTGGTCAAGGGCATGTACTCTGGTTGCAGGAATATCTCCAGTCGGGGGGTGGGGGTGCAGGAGGCAGCTGATTGATGTTTCTCTCTCAACAATATTTCTGACTTTCTATCCCTCTCCCTTCCTCTGTGAAAAATCAATAAAATATGTTGTTGTTTTTTTAAAATGGCAGTGGAGTAAGTGAATGCTAAACTGACACATTCACAGGACCAAACTGGAATTACAACTAAAATACAAAAAACCATCATGAATAATCAACTGAAGACTAGCTGGAGAGAACCCTGATAACAAAGGATAGAAAGTCTATAGAAACTGGTAGGAAGGGCAGAGGCATGTAAGGACTGATTGGGTTCCCACAGACAGCAGCTGAAGTTCCAGAGAGATATCTCAGCTGTGGGGGAGTTACCACTGAGAACTCTGGGATCTAATTCCCAAGCTGGGACCCCCAGCAGAGAGCATGAGAACTGAGAAGAGTACCCATATAACATCTGGCTGTGAAAAGCAAGGGGGTTGCTTTCTGCCAGAAAGATATAGCTGGAAATGCAGGCACCCTCTTAAAGGCCCACCTAACACAAGATTTTGAGTCCAGCCATTCACCTTGGGCTCAAGCAGAGGGAGGGCAGAGTGTACTGGAGCTGTGTAAGCATAAGCCAGGGTTGGGGCCTCCGGGATTAGAGATCAGAAAGCACTCTGGTTTTCTGTGCTGAGTCATTCCTTCACACTGCGGAGACCATCTTTCTTAGGAAGACCTTTGCTATCCAGATGTTTTTTGCCTGGGGTTGGGGAGGGGGGGGAAGCAATTAACCCACCCTCTTGGAAAACCCCTTGCCCACCCTGTGGAGTTTCTGAGGCCTATCAAGAGTCTGAGAATAACAATTAGCCTCCAGGCAGAAGCAATTGCCCCCTCCCCCCAAAGGAAACCCTCACTTCACCTGTGGACGATTGCCCAATGTTGCTCATGACTCCTTCCAATCAGTTTGCAGGCTGAGATGTGTCTCTGGAGGCTTTGAGTCTTCACCTGATCTAATTGGTCAGAAATAGTGTTTGGGTCCTTGCTGCAGATACCACACAGACAGCACTAGGAGGCAAACACCAGCAGGACCCAAGTACCTGGAGCTGACACCTGTGGGACCACCTCCATTGGAGAAATGAATACAACTCAGAACAGGAAAATCAAGGTGTGAGACTCAAGGCAGACACAACCTCTAGGTAATAAGTCCCCGACCACTGGAATACTAGAGACATCAACCTCCTGGACATGAATCAGGTTTTCCAAGGCCAGAAAGGGACAGTGACTCACATTCACCTTCACTAGAGAAGCTCTCTGGAGGTCCAGGATAGAAACACCAAGGGACCAGATTCAACAACATCAGAAAAAATCCAGCAAGCCCTAAAAATAGCAGGCCCAAAGCACATGTACATATAACAGGTGACATGCTAACATTGGGGTTGAACCTTATTGGCAGCAAGTTGGAGGGGAGATCCTCTCACAAATGGGACATCAATTCAAGACCCAATTACAATAGGAGAGCTCAAATAATACACACAAGGGGATTCCTAGAACATCTAGCTCAGGTGAACAAAGAGAATGCACCACTAGACGCCTCGACACTTTCTATATTAGGCCAGTCCACAAAGAATGGGAGGCATAACAGTTCTATGTAATACATAGAAGTAAATATAAAGAGAAAGCTAAAACAGGGACAAAGAAACCCCAAATGAGAGGGGAAAAAAGAATCTCCAGAAAAAAGAACTAAATGAAATGGAAACAAGCAACCTATTAGAGTTAAAAGCAATGTTATAAATTCCAAAACCAGATACACTACAAAGGAAAAAAGTACAGGCCAATATTTCTGATGAACATAAGATGCTAAAATCCTCAACAAAAATTAGCAAAATGGATTCAGCAATACATTAAAAAGATCATACACCCTGATCAAGAAGGATTAATTCCAGGTATACAAGGTTAGTACAATATCTGCAAATCAATATATGTGATACACCTTATAAACAAAATGAAGGAAAAAATCACATGATCATATCAATAGATGCAGAAATAGTATTTGATAAAATCTGGCATCCAGCCCTAGCTGGTTTGACTCAGTGTATAGTTATCTTTTGTTGTTTCCATGTCTTGGCCACCATGAATAACTGCCTTATCTGCACTCCCCTCCTAACCTGATCTTCCTAACTGCCTATCTGCTCTCCCTTCCTCTCCATGCCCTTCAGACTCCTGGCTCAGGCATGCTGAGAGCTCTCCACCACAGCCCTGCCCCTGCCCTGATTGGTCATTACATGATGGCGTCACAGCCAATTTGCATATTTCTCTATTATCTGTATAGATAGTACTGGAAGCACTAGGCACAACAATCAGACAAGAAGAAGAAATAAAAGGCATCTAACTTGAAAAGGAGGAAGCAAAACTGACATAATTTACAGATGGCATGATACTGTCTATAGAGAACAATGAAGATTCCTCCAAAACTACTAGAACTAATAATTGAATTCAGTAAAGTAGCATGATACAAAAATATACATCCAGAAATTGGTGCCAAAACCGGTTTGGCTTAGTGGATAGAGCATCGGCCTGCAGACTGAAAGGTCCCGGGTTAATTCCGGTCAAGAGCATGTACCTTGGTTGCGGGCACATCCCCAGTAGGGGGTGTGCAGGAGGCAGCTGATTTATGTTTATAACTCTCTATCCTTCTCTCTTCCTCTCTGTAAAAAATCAATAAAATATATTTTTTTAAAAAGAGAAATTGGTGGCATTTTTATAAAACAATAATGGGATATTAAAAAGAAAAATTAAAAAAACAATCCAATTTACAAATGCATAAAAATACCTAGGAATTAAAAAAAATACCTAGGAATAAATTATCCAAGAATGTAAAACTTGAATAATTATAAGACACTGGAGAAAGAAACTGAAGAAGCTACATCTAAGTGGAAACCTATATTGTGTTCATGGATGAGAAGAATTAACATTATTGAAATGTACATACTACTTAAAGCAATCTACAGCTACAAAGCAATTCCTGTGACTCAGTTGGCTGTGTGACTCAGTTGATATCATCCAGTGCACTAAGAAGTCACCAGTTTGATTCCTGTTCAACTCACATGCTTGGTCCCCAGTGTAGAGCATGTGGGAGGCAACTGATTGATGTTTCTCAATCATTGATGTTTCTCTTTCGCTTTCTCCTTTCTAAAACAACAAAAAGATACCAATGGCATATTTCACTGAGCTAGAACAAGTATTCCGCAAATTTATATGGAACCAAAATAGCCACAGCAATCTTGAGAAGGAACATAGAGGAATTATGCTGCCGAATATCAAACCATACTACAAGGCCCTAGTAATTAAAACAGCAGGGCACTGGCATAAAAGCTGACACATAGATCAATGGAACATAAAGAGCCCAGAAATAAACCCACACTTTTACGGTAAATTAATACTTGACAAAGGAGACAATAATATACAATGGGGTAAAGAAAATCTATTCAATAAGTGATGTTGGGAAAATTGGACAGATATATGCACACAAAAAAACATAAACCACTTTCTTACACCATACACAACAATGAACTAAAAATGAATTAAATATTAGACTCAAAATTATAAAAATCTTAGAAGAAAATATGGGCAGTAAAATCTCAGACATTTCTTTTAGCAATTTTTTTTCTGATGTATCACCTTGGGCAAGGGAAACCAAAGAAAAAATAAACAAATGGAATTACATCAAACTAAAAAGGTTTTACATAGCAAGGAAACCATCAACAAAATGAAAAGACAACCCATTGAATGGGAGAATATATTTGCCAATGATTCATCTCATAAGAGCTTAACATCTCAATTTTCTAAAAAACTTCTACATCTTGTAACCAGAATCCAAGTTCACCTGCCTGCTGCCACAAAAACCAAACTTGTGAGATAGATGCTGGTAAAGTGGAAGGTTTTATTCAAGTGCTGGTCACCTGAGGAGATGGGGGACTCTTGTCACGAAGCCTATCTCAACATCTCAGTGCAGACAGAAGTTTTTATAAGGAAGGAGATGCAAAGCAGAACAAAGAAACCAAGAGGAGAAGGTTGGAAAGATTTCTACGTGCTGGCAGCACTGTCCTTTCTGATAAGGATCTTGAAACCGGTCAACTGATGGTCTGGTGTGCATTATTCTGGTCTTTGTAATCCTGGTTCTACGTCATCCTGGTTTTACATTTGAAGGTCAGCAAATCTTCCAGAACTGGGATGACAGAAGGTTGGAGTCTGTATCTTTTGCAGTTACTTCCTAGGATTCTTATACAAACATGCTGTTTCTTTAGAGAAACAATGTCAAAAAATGGTGGGGTGGGTTACAATTTTCCACTGTTACAAAAACACCAAATAAACAAACAAACAAACAAAAACACCCACAACAACCCACAAACAATCCAGCCTTGGCCAGGGAGCTCAGTTGGTTGGATTGTCATCCTGTATGGTTGACAGGTTGAAGGTTTGATTCATGGTCAAAACAGATACCTAGGTTTCGGGTTCAGTCCCTGGTTGGGCAATTAGTGGAGGCAACTGATCAATGTTTCTCTCAGAGATCAATGTTCAATCTCTCTCTCTCTCTCTCTCTCTCTCTCTCTCTCTCTCTCTCTCTCTCTTTCTCTCTCTCTCTCTTTCTCTTTTTCTCAAAAATTGTTAAAACATATTCTTTGTTGAGGATTAAATAAAACAATTCAATTAAAAAGTGGGCAGCCCTAGCTGATTTGGCTCAGTGGATAGTGTTGGCCTGTGGACTGAAGGGTCCCAGGTTCCATTCCAGTTGGAGGCTCAATCCCTGGTCTTGGTCAGGGCACATGTGGGAGGCAACCAATTGACGTGTCTCTCTCACATCAATGTTTTTCTGTCTCTGTCTCTCCCTCTTCTCTCTCTAAAAATCAATGTAAAAAATATCCTCTGGTGTGGATTAACAACAACAAAACACACACACACACACACAAAAAAAACAACAACACACAAACAAACAAACAAACAAACAAACAAACAAAACAGAACTGCCTTATGACCCAGCAATTCCACTTTTGAGAACACATCCAAAGAAACCTGAAACACTAATTCGAAAGAATGTATGCACTCCTAAGTTCATTGCAGTGTTGTTTACCATATCCAAGATTTGGAAACAGTGAAAGTGCCTATCAATAAATGGGTGGATAAAAAAGCCGTGGTTGCCAAAACCAGTTTGGCTCAGTGGATAGAGCATCGGCCTGCGGACTGGAAGGTCTTGTGTTCGATTCTGGTCAAGGGCATGTACCTTAGTTGCGGGCACATCCCCAGTAGGGGGTGTGCAGGAGGCAGCTGGTCGATGATTCTCTCTCATCAATGTTTCTAACTCTTTACCCTTCTCTCTTCCTCTCTGTGAAAAATCAATAAAATACATATTTTTTAAAAAGCCATGGTACATTGCTGAGACCGGTTTGGCTCAGTGGATAGAGCGTGGGCCTGCGGACTGAAAGGTCCCGGGTTCGATTCCGTTCAAGGGCACGTACCTTGGTGTGGGCACATCCCCGGTGGGGAGTGTGCTGGAGGCGGCTGGTTGATATATCTCTCTCATTGACGTTTCTAACTCTCTATCCCTCTCAATTCCTCTCTGTGTAAAATCAATAAAATATATTTTAAAAAAAAAAGCAGTGGTACAATTAAACTATGGAATACTAATCAGCCGTAAAAAAAAGGGGGGGGGGGAATCTTATCTTTTATGGCAGCATGGATGGACTTGGAGATTATTATGCTAAGAGAAATAATCCAGTCAAAGAAAGGTAAGTACCATATGATTTCACTTATATCTTCTCCTGTCACCTTATATTAGGACCCCCTTTGTAATAAGTTTTAAAATCAGGAAATGAGTATTTCAACTTTGTTCTTCTTTTTCAAGATTGTTTTGGCTATCTGGGATCCCTTCAGATTCCATATCTAAGTAAAATGAATTTTTCTATTTCTGAAAAAAAAATCATTGGACTTTTGATAAGGATTGCACTGAATCAGCAGATCACTTTAGCTAGTATTGATATCTTAACAATAATATGTCTTCCAATCTATGAACATGGATGTCTTTTCTTTAATTTGTGTCTTCTTTAATTTGTTTTAGCACTGTCTTACAGTTCTCCATGTACAAGTCTTTTCCTCTTAATTAGGTTTATTCCTAAGTATTTTATTCTTTTTGATGCTATTGTAAATTGAATTGTTTTCTTAATTTTTCTTTTAGATTGTTAATTTAGAGTATAAAAATGCAACTGATTTTTTGTGTGTTGGTTTTATGTTCTGCAACTTTGCTGAAATTATTTATTAGTTCTGACAAGTTTGTGTGAATCTTTAGGGTCTTCTACATGTAAGATATAAAAAGTATTACTTCTGTATTTCTTTTTCTTATTTAATTTTCTCTGATTAGAACTTTCAATATTATATTGAATAAAAGTAGTGGATATGGACATTCTTGACTTGATCCTGATCTTAGAGGACAATCTCCCAATCTTCACCATTGAGTTTATGTTAGCTGTGGGTTTTATAAGTTTAGATAATTTCTTACTATTCCTAGTTGAGCATTTTTATTTTTTGTTTTTGTTTTTTTTATCATGAAAGGGTATTGAATTATGTCAAATGGTCTTTTTGTATTAATTGAGATTATCATTGTTTTCCCCTCTTCATTCTGATAATTGCTATATTACATTGATTTTTTTATGTTGAATCAACTTTACATTCCAAGAATAAATCTCACTGGGTCATGGTAATTTCTCTTAATATGCTGCTGAATTTGGTTTTACTAATATTTTGGGAGGGATTTTTGCATCAATATTTGTAAGGGATATTGATCTGTAGTTTTCTTGTAATGTCTTTCTTTATCTGGCTTTGGTATCAGGTAATGATGGTCTCATAGAATGAGAATTGTTCACTCCTCAATTTTTCTGAAAGAGTTTAACAAGGATGGTGATAATTTCTACTAATAAAAGGGTAATATGCATATTGGTCAGGACCCCCTCATAGTAATGACTGAACAGCAGACTGCGTGGGGCAACCAGGCTGGCAGAGGGGTTAGTGAGAGACAACCAAATGACTGAACAGCAGGCTTTGTGGGGCGACCAGGAGGGTAGGGGTGTTAGTGAGGGTCAACCAAACGCCTGAACTGCAGACTGCATGGAACCACCATGCCAGCAGGGAGGGCAGTGAGAGGCAACCAAATGACTGAACAGCAGGCTGCATGGGGTGACCAGGCTGGCAGGGGGCCAGTGAGGGGCGACCAGGCCAGCAGAGGGGGGCAGTTGGGGGCGGCCAGGCTGGCGGGGCTGGGGGTGGGGTGGGGACCACCAGGCCAACGGGGAGTTAAGGGTGACCAGACCAGCAGGGGAGGAGGTGCAGGGGAAGTTGTGGGTGACCAGGCCGGCGGGAGGGGGGGGGGGGGAGGCAGTTAGGGCAATCAGGCAGGTAAGCAGGTGAGCAGTTAAAAGCCAGCAGTCCCAGATTGTGATAGGGATGTCCTGGATTAGAGAGGGTGCAGGCTGGGCTGAGGGGACCCCCTTCCACCCCCATGCGTGAATTTCGTGCATTGGGCCTCTAGTCTATATATACAAAAGGCTAATATGCTAAGTGTCCCTCCATCTGATTGGTCTCTATGATGCACACTGACCACCAGGGGGCAGATGCTCAATGCAGGAGCTGCCCAGCTGCAGTGCCTTGGCAGCAGTGGTTCTCTGGTGATTCACACCAAAACCAGAGAAGAGGGAGCCTGATTCCTCAAGGGCCAAGCAATTCCATCTTTGGCAGTGAGTTATGCTGTTCCTGGGGCACTGTTGCTCCTGAATTTGGTTTATTGCACACTTGTGTTTGCGTTCTACCCCCTGTAGGACAGCAACTTTGCAGAGTGCCCTCTCGCACTCTGGGATCCTGCAGGGGGATGTCAGAAACCTGGTTTGGTCCCAATCCCCTCAGGCCAGGCTGAGGGACCCCACCTGCCAGAGGCATCCTGCTCACCCACTCCGCAGACACCTTTCGAGCCATGGTGCCACCCCAGGTGTGACTGGCTGTGGAGGGACTGAGGGAGGTTGGCTCCAGGATGTGTCTAGCCCAATGGTTCTCAACCGTTCTAATGCTGTGACCCTTTAATATAGTTCCTCATGTTGTGGTGACCCCAACCATAAATTTATTTTTGTTGCTACTTCATAACTGTAATTTTGCTACTGTTAGTGAATCCTAATGTAAATATCTGTGTTTTCCGATGGTCTTAGGCGACCCTGCTAGCAGTTCTCAACCAACAGGTTGAGAACCACTGCTGTAAAGCCACTTTCTAATTAATTTCCTCTCAATGTACATGAATCCGTGCACTAGGTCACTAGTTCTTATATAAATGTTTGGTAGAATTTATCAGTGAAGCTATCAGTTCCAGGGCTTTTCCTTGTTTGAATCTTTTTATTACTAATCCTTATTAGTGAGAATATTTTGAATATATGAATATATTTGAAAAACATATGAATGTTTTCTATTTTTTCAGGATCAAATTTTGGTAAATTGTGTGTTTCTAGAAATTTATTTATTTGATCTATTTTTCCAATTTGCTGGCATACAGTTCTTTACAGCATTCTTTTATAATCCTTTTTATTTCCATGTAATCTAATTTTTATTTGTAATTTTATTTTTCTCTACTTTTATTTAAGTCAGTCTAGCTTGAAATTTGTCAATTTTGTTGATCTTTTCAAAGAACCAACTTTTGGTTTTATTGTGTGTTTTTAAAATTATTTTTCTATTCTCTTTTATTTATCTCTGCTCAAATATTTATTATTTTCTTCCTTTTGCTAGTTTTGGGGTAGGTTTGCTCATCTTTGTTTCTGGTTCCTTCAGATGTAAAACTAGGTTATTGACTTGAGACCTTTATTTTTGAAATTTTACAGCTATAAATTTCAGCTTTACTACTGCTTTTGCTGCAACCATGAGTTTTCATATGTTGTATTTTCTTTTTTATTTGTCTCAAAGTATTTTCTAATTTCCCTTGTGATTTTTCTTTAATCTAATGATTGCTTAAGGTTGTGTTTTTCAGTTTGTGAATTTTCCATTTTTCCTTCTGTTATTAATTTCTAGTTTTACTTCATTGTGATCTAAAAAGATACTTTGTCTGAGTTCAATATTTTAAAATATATTTCCCTGGCTGGTGTGGCTCAGTTGGTTGGGCATCATCTTGTACACAGAAAGGCTCCTGGTTCGATTCCTGTCAGGGCACCAAGAAGAAGAAATAAAAAATATATATATTACAAAACACACATTAATATATATTAAGACTTGTGGTCACTCTGTGGAATTATTTATGTGCACTTAAAAAAACGTATTGTTAGGTGTATTTTTTTGCCACCATATTGTAATTTACCTTTAACTCCCCAGTGTCAAACAAGGCGTCATAGAATATCTTTATACTCGTCCCTTTTTAGACTTGTGCAAACTACCCATTTGCTGAATTGCTGAGCTCTGAGTAAGCATATATTGTTATCAAGAATAGCTGTGCCATTCACACACTCACCAGCAATGCCTGAGTCTTCCTATGTTGCCATATCTCTACCAACACTTAGCATTATCCACCTTTCTACTTTTTGCCAAGCTAATAGTGTATAAAGTGGTGGTTCTCAACCAGGAGCAATTTTTGCCCCTCAGGAGACCATTGGCAATATCTAAAGACATTTTTGATTGTTACAACTGGTATGTCTGCTGGGTCCAGTATATAGAAAATAGACTTCTGTGATCCATCTTGAGCATAGTCAACTTTTAATGGAAACATTTACTGAATTTTCCCAGAGCAAACAGAATATAGGGAGCAGGGATGAGGGTATAAGAACCAAGAACTGTGTGTGTGACATTTTCCAGGAAGATCCACCTAGACAGAAGATAGTGAAGACAACTAGAAAAGGCTCAGCCAATTTTTTTTTTAGAATAATCCAATAGGAGACAATAAGACCTAGGCCACATATGAGGGGAACTATTAATGCCCTGCTACTCAGCCAATGAGGAGCTGGTGGAGGGACTCTCGCACCCTGGAGGTAAAAAGCCTGTGATTGCTGCTTTATGTGTGCCTGTTCAACTGGACACCCACTCTTTGGAGACTGTATTAAAGTCTCATTTTTCCCAGCTGGTATGACCATCTTCTGAACCTGGAGGTCACCAGTTCGATTCTGGGTGGTGGGCTCAATCCCCAGAGGGTGGCATGCAGGAGGCAGCTGATCAATGATTCTCTCTTATCATTGATGTTTCTCTCTCCCTCTATCTCTGAAATTAATAAAAAACATATATATTTTTTCTTTTAAAAATATATTTTATTGATTTTTTTACAGGGAGCAAGGGAGAGGGATAGAGAGCTAGAAACATCGATGAGAGAGAAACATCAACCTGCACACCCCACACTGGGTATGTGCCCGCAACCAAGGTACATGCCCTTGACTGGTATCGAACCTGGGACCCTTCAGTCCGCAGGCCAACACTCTATCCACTGGGCCAAGCCGGTTTTGGCAGTAAAAATATATTTTAAAAAAGGGAAAAAGTCTTGTTTTTGGCATACTTCATGTCTCCAACTGTGTTATTTGGATTCAGACAGGTGAGCATTTCTCATAAGTGGGTAAGATCAGAGATGCTGCTAACCATTTTACAATGCACAGAAGAGCCCCACAACAAGGCATTATCTGACCCAAATGTCAATAATGCAATATTGAAAATGCCTGTTTCAAAGTGATACCTTATTGGTATTTTGATTTGCATTGTTCTACTTACTAATGATTTTCAGCATTTATTTTTATGCATTTTGGCTTTTTGGTTCCCACTTCTATACATTTTATTTTTTCTTTTTTTAAAAAATTTTATTTTATTAAGGTATTATCTGTGTACATAGCTTACCATTGCCCCCCCCCCACCTCCCATTTATGCCCTCCCTCCCCAGAGTTCTGTGTTCGTTGGTTGTACTTATGTTCATGCATACCAGTCCCTCAGTTGTTCTCCTATCTCCCCCCAGGTCTCCTTCCCCTCCCCGCTGTCATTTGACAATCTGCTTGTTTTATGGTTACCATCTCAGGACCCCATGAATAGAATCCGCTCCTCATTTGGCAGTCTGCTTGTTTTATGGTGACTATCTCAGGACCGTATGAATAGAGTCCGCTCCTCCTCTGGTTTTCACCGCCCCTTCCCCTGGGTCCCACTGCTTCCCCTAGGACACACGGCTCGCCCGGGGCACACTGCACCCTGGGACACTCGGCTCACCCGGGGCACTCGGCCCCATGGGACACTCAGCTCACCCGGGGCACACGGCCCCCTGGGACACACGGCTCACCCAGGGCACTCGGCCCCCTGGGACACTCGGCTCTCCCGGGGCACTCGGCCCCCTGGGACACACGGCTCACCCGGGACACCCTTCCCCTTTGGGGGGGTACGGCTCACCCGGGGCACACGGCCCCCTGGGACACTCGGCTCACCCGGAGCACACGGCCCCTCTAGGGTGTTGGGGTCGCATATTGGAGGCGCCGCGCTAGCTCCTTGCTAGCATGGCGGGCAGGCTGGGACAGCTGCAGTTGGGCTGAGATGGTTGCAGGCGGGGGGACCACCTTCAAAGGTTTCTCGTTCAGTGTGGGAGCGGAGCAGCTGCAGACATGGAGGCTAAGTTCTGAGGTCGCCCACTCCGAGCCCAAGGCGTGGTGAGCTCTGTTCTCGGTGGATATCCTTTATTTGCGGCAGCAGTGGCGGGTGGCAGTGCCAGGTGCAGCAGTGACGGTCGCTCCTGTGGTTCAATTACCACTGTAGTTTTAAAGTTCACATGGCTGTGGTGGCGAGAGCTTCGGCTCGGCCATGCGGCATCGGAGGAAGGGCTCGCCTGGGTGGCTAATGGAAGGCGCCGTGCCATTTCCTCACCAGCGTGCTCCATCTCCCTCCCAGCATGGTGGGTGTGCTGGGAAGATTGTGGGCGGGCTGTGATGGCTGCATGGGGAGAGTCCTCCCTCAATGGTGTCCTCTTTGTTGCGGATGTGGAGCTGCTGTGGATGCAGAGGCTAATTTCTGAAGCCACACTCTCTGTGAGCCCGGGGCGTAGTGAGCTCTGATTTTGGTGGATTCCCATTCTTGGGTGCAGCAGCGATGGTAGCTCCTGTGGCTCAATTTCCCCTGTAGTTTTAAAATCTGCATGACAGTAATGTCTGATGCTTTGGCCTGGCCATGCGGCAGCGGAGAGAGGATTCTCCGGGTCTGCCAATGGAAAGCGCAGCACCAGCACAGCGCGCGCGAAGGCCTGGCAGAGCAGGCCGCGGGCGGTGGCAGCGTGGAGGCCGCGGGATCCGTGGGTGTGGTGCAAAGGCAGGGCGGAGCTGGTCGTGGGCGGTGGCGGAGAGTCCCCGCGATGTCTTAGTCTTTCAGACTTAGTGGAACGCTTCCCCTGAGCCAGGACAAGCAGCACCACCACAAATATTGGCCAGCTCAGTGCTGCCCCTCTACAGGTGACAGTAGGGTCATCCTCACCTCGGTAGGCCTTTGCTCTTGGAGGTCTTAACCAGTGCACTTCTATACATTTTCCATGTATAGTCTTTGTTGGTTTTTTTTTATTGACATAGATGTCCTTTGCTTGATTTGCTATAGTTCTTTGTATATTTCACCTATTAATTTCTTATAAATTTTAGAGAGTGCATATATCTTCTCCCTTTCTGTCAACCCCTGTGGAGGATTAAGGTGGCCGCAAATTCTTTGGCAATTCTCCCATCAAGAGGTGGAAGTCTATGCCCTTTCCTTTTGAATGGAAAGCCTATAGTTGCAGGCTTTGTAACTGCTTTGACCAGCTCTCACTTCCTGTCTTGTGGGGCAATCCTTGGAGCCTGTGCTACTAAATAAGAAGTTCAATTACCTGATGGCGAGACCCTACAGAGAGGCCTGACACTATAAAGAAGGGGGAGAAGGGTCCAGCTGAACCCAGCCTTTCAGTCATCCTCTCCAAGGCATCAGGAAATGGAGTTAAGTTGAATACCACCAAGGGACACCAAACAATGCCATGAGGAGCTGAAAAATTGCCCAACTGAGCCTTGCGCTACAAATAGTAAAGTCTAATAAAATGATTGTTGTTTTGCTATTGTGGTTTTAAAGCCTTGACCATTCTGACGTTGACACTCGTGTACCCTGATGTGGCTCCGAAAGCTCTTAGGGGGCCCACAGTGGGTGTCCCACCCACTGGGGAAAGGAGCTGGGACACCAGGGACCACGCCCACTCGACATTTTCTAGGTCCAGAGAGATTGGCAGCCAAGTGCCATTTTAATAAAAATTTATTTTAAAAAAAGAAAAAAATGATAGTTGTTTTAAGCTACTAAATATTAAGATAGTTTAATATGTAGGAATTGATAACCAGAACAGTATTCTATAAACTTGTGTCCTATAAACTTACTGAATGCTATTAGTAGTTCTAATAGTTTGTCTGTGGATTATGTGGCTGTTGTTCTACCTTTATTTATAATTTACAAATAATGGCAGTTCCACTTCTTCTCTTCCAATTCTTACATCTTATTTTTCTTCTATTGTGGTATCAGCTAGAACTTTTCATGGCAAGTTAAATATTGGGAGTGATAGTGAGCACTTTTATCTTGATCAGGATAAAATGAGCCATTGAAATTTTCTTTGGTAAATATAATGATTGCTTTAGATTTTTGTAATATAATGTGTACCAAGCTAAGGAAACTCCCTAGTATTCCTGGATTGTTAACAGGACAGGGATTGTTTTCACCCTGTAAATATGGGGGTGGAGCCATATTTAATTTGAAATAACTCTAAGATTTATTTTCTTACGAAAGGCCAGGTGCATGAAATTCATGCATGAGGGGGGATGTCCCTCATCCTGGCTTGCACCCTCTCCAATCTAGGACCCCTCGAAGATGTCCTACTGCCAATTTACAGGGATCAGGCCTAAACCAGCAGTTGGACATCCCTCTCGCAATCTGGGACTACTGGCTTCTAACCTCTCACCTGCCTGCCTGCCTGCCTGATTGTCCCTAACCACTCTGCCTGCTGACCCCCAACTGCTCCCCTGCTGGCCTGCTCACTCCAAATATCTCCCCCACCACTACCTTGATCACCTCCAACTGACCCCCCACTGATGGCTTGCTCACCCCCACCTGACTCCCTTACTGGTCTGCTTACCCCCAACGGCCCCACCCCCCACCAACCTGATCACTCACAAGTGCTGTCCCATCCTGGTCTGATCACCCACAACTGTCCTCCCCTCTTGGCCTCTAACCACCTCTACCTTGGCCCCACCACCATGGTTTTGTCCAGAAGAATGTCCAGAAGGTCTCCTGGAAGGTCTCCCAGTCCAATTATCACATTACCCTTTTATTAGTATAGATACTCCGTTGATGTAATAATTACATTAAGATTTTTTTCAATATTGCTAGCCTTGCCATGGAACACTTTACTTTGAATGATAACTAAAATTATGAGTTAACAGTTAGTTATTTATACCGAATCAGCCATTACTCCATTATCTTTTTAAAATATTCATTGTTGAAAATATTATATATGGCCAAAACAGGTTTGGCTCAGTGGATAGAGCGTCGGTCTGCGGACTGAAAAGTCCCAGGTTCAATTCCGGTCAAGGGCATGTACCTTGGTTGTGGGCACATCCCCAGTGGGGGGTGTGCAAGAGGCAGCCGATCAATGATGTTCCTTCTCATCATTGATGTTTCTATCTCACCCTCCCTCTCCTGTCCTCTCTGAAGTCAATAAAAATGTTTTTTAAAAAAGAAAATATTATATATGTCCCCCATTTTCCCCTATTGATCTCTTCTGGCAGACACCACCCTCCACCTCAAGCCTTCACCATCCTATTGTCTATGTCCATGGGTTACGCACATATGCATACAAATTCTTTGGTTGAACTCTTTCCACTCATCCACCCTCCCTTGCCTTCCCTCTGAGATTCTTCAATCTGTTCTATGCTTCTATTTTTTTTTTCTTTTAAAAAAATATATTTTATTGATTTTTTACAGAGAGGAAGAGAGAAGGATAGAGAGTTAGAAACATAATCATCAAGCAGCTGCTTCCTGCACACCCCCCACTGGGGACATGCCCACAACCAAGGCACATGCCCTTGACAAGAATCGAACCCAGGAACTTTCAGTCCTCAAGCTGACACTCTATCCACTGATCCAAACCGGTTTCGGCTGCTTCTATGTTTTTGGACCTATTTTGTTCATCAGGTTTTTTCTTGTTTGTTTGTTTATTAGATTTCACATATGAGTGAGATCATGTGATACTTGTCTTTCTCTGACTGGCTTATTTTGCTTAGCATAATACTCTCCAGGTCCTTCTATACTGTCTCAAAGGTTAAGAGATCCTTCTTATTTACTGCTGTATAGTTTTACATGGTGCAAATGTACCACAGCTTTTTTTATCCATTAATTTACTGATGGGCACTTGGGCTGTTTCCAGATCTTAGCTATTGGAAATAGTGCTGCTATGAACATACGAGTGCATACATTCTTTCTGATTGGTATTTTGGATTTCTTAGCATATATTTCTTTTTTTTTTTTTTAATTTTACTTTATTAAGGCATTTTCTGTGTACATAGTTTACCATTGCCCCGCCCCCACCTCCCATTTATGCCCTCCCTCCCCAGAGTTCTGTGTTCATTGGTTGTACTTATGTTCATGCATACCAGTCCCTCGGTTGTTCTCCTATCTCCCCCCAGGTCTCCTTCCCCTCCCCGCTGTCATTTGGCAGTCTGCTTGTTTTATGGTGACTATCTCAGGACCATATGAATAGAGTCCACTCCTCCTCTGGTTTTCACCGCCCCTTCCCCTGGGTCCCACTGCTTCCCCTGGTACACACGGCTCGCCCGGGGCACACTGCACCCTGGGACACTCGGCTCACCCGGGCACATGGCCCCCTGGGACTCTCGGCTCACCCGGGGCACTCGCCCCCCTGGGACACTCGGCTCACCCAGGGCACTCGGCCCCGTGGGACACTCGGCTCACCCGGGGCACTCGGACCCGTGGGACACTCGGCTCACCCGGGGCACTCGGACCCGTGGGACACTCGGCTCACCCGGGGCACTTGGCCCCCTGGGACACACGGCTTACCCGGGACACCCTTCCCCTTTGGGGGGTACGGCTTACCCAGGGCACATGGCCCCCCGGGGACACTTGGCTCACCCGGGGCACTCGGCCCCCTGGGACTCTCGGCTCACCCGGGGCACTCGCCCCCCTGGGATACTCGGCTCACCCGGGGCACTCGGACCCGTGGGACACTCGGCTCACCCGGGGCACTTGGCCCCATAGGACACACGGCTTACCCGGGACACCCTTCCCCTTTGGGGGGGTACGGCTCACCCGGGGCACATGGCCCCCCGGGACTCTCGGCTCACCCGGGGCACTCGCCCCCCTGGGACACTCGGCTCACCCGGGGCACTCGGCCCCCTGGGACTCTCAGCTCACCCGGGGCACTCGGCCCCCTGGGACACTCGGCTCACCCGGGGCACTCGGCCCCCTGGGACACTCGGCTCACCCGGGGCACTCGGCCCCCTGGGACACTCGGCTCACCCGGGGCACATGGCCCCCTGGGATACTCGGCTCACCCGGGGCACTCGGCCCCCTTGGACTCTCGGCTCACCCGGGGCACTCGGCCCCCTGGGACTCTCGGCTCACCCAGGGCACTCGGCCCCCTGGGACACACAGCTCACCTGGGATCCCCTTCCCCTTTGGGGGGTACGGTTCACCCGGGGCACATGGCCCCCTGGGACACTTGGCTCACCCGGGGCACTCGGACCCCTGGGACTCTCGGCTCACCCGGGGCACTCGGCCCCCTGGGACTCTCGGCTCACCCGGGGCACTCGGCCCCCTGGGACACACGGCTCACCCGGGATCCCCTTCCCCTTTGGGGGGTACGGTTCACCCGGGGCACATGGCCCCCTGGGACACTCGGCTCACCCGGGGCACTCGGACCCCTGGGACACTCGGCTCACCCGGGGCACTCGGCCCCATGGGACACTCGGCTCACCCAGGGCACTCGGCCCCATGGGACACTCGGCTCACCCGGGGCACTCGGACCCCTGGGACACTCGGCTCACCCGGGGCACACGGCCCCTCTAGGGTGTTGGGGTCGCATATTGGAGGCGCCGCACTAGCTCCTTGCTGGCATGGCGGGAAGGCTGGGACAGCTGCAATTGGGCTGAGATTGTTGCAGGCGGGGGGACCACCTTCAAAGGTGTCTCGTTCTGTGTGGGAGCGGAGCAGCTGCAGACATGGAGGCTAAGTTCTGAGGTCGCCCACTCCCTGAGCCCAAGGCGTGGTGAGCTCTGTTCTTGGTGGATTTCCTTTATTCTCAGCGGCAGTGGTGGGTGGCGGTGCCAGGTGCAATATTGACGGTCGCTCCTGTGGTTCAATTACCACTCTAGTTTTAAAGTTCACATGGCGGTGGTGGTGAGAGCTTCGGCTTGGCCACGTGGCATCGGAGGATGGGCTCGCCTGGGTGGGTAATGGAAGGCACTGTGCCATTTCCTCACCAGCGCGCTCCATCTCCCTCCCAGCATGGTGGGTGTGCTGGGAAGATTGTGGGCGGGCTATGATGGCTGCATGGGGAGAGTCCGCCCTCAATGGTGTCCTCTTTGTTGCGGATGTGGAGCTGCTGTGGATGCAGAGGCTAACCTCTGAAGCCACACTCTCTATGAGCCAGGTGCGTAGTGAGTTCTGATTTCGGTGGATTCCCATTCTTGGGGGCGGCGGTGGGTGCGGCAGCGATGGTAGCTCCTGTGGCTCAATTTCCCCTGTAGTTTTAAAATCCGCATGGTGGTAGTGTCTGATGCTTTGGCCTGGCCATGTGGCAGCGGAGAGAGGATTCTCCGGGTCTGCCAATGGAAGGCGCAGCGCCAGCTCAGCGTGCGTGAAGGCCTAGCAGAGCAGGCCGTGGGCGGTGGCGGAGAGTCCCCGCGATGTCTTAGTCTTTCAGACTTAGTGGAACGCTTCCCCTGAGCCAGGACAAGCAGCACCACCACAAATATTGGCCAGCTCAGTGCTGCCCCTCTACAGGTGACAGAAGGGGCATCCTCACCTCGGTAGGCCTTTGCTCTTGGAGGTCTTAACCAGTGGAAGGCAGCACGGTACAGAACTGCCCCACCTTCTCAGTCCTCCGCTCTTAGCATATATTTCTAGAGGTGGAATCACTGGGTCAAATGGCAGTTACATATTTACTGATTTTTTTTTAGAAAACTCCATCAATGTTTTCATAATGAATGCTCCAGTATATATTCCCACCAGCAATGTACTAGGGTTCCCTTTTCTCCACATCTTTACCAGTATTTGTTATTTATTGATTTGTTGAAGCTAGCCATTCTGACTGGTGTAAAGTGATACCTCATTGTTTTAATTTTCATCTCTTTGATGATCAGTGACTTGAGTATTTTTTTCATATGTCTCTTGGCCATCTGTATGTCCACTTTGGAGAAGTGTCTATTTAGGTCCTTTGCCCATTTTTTAACTGGATTGTTTATCTTCCTTTTGTTAAGTTGTATGAGTTCCTTATATATTTTGGATATTTAACCCTTTATCTGAGATATCATTGCTAAATATGTTCTCCCATACAGTGGGCTCCCTTTTTGTTTTGTTGATGGTTTCTTTTGTTTTGCAGAAGCTTTTATATACAGTCCCATTTGTTTATTTTCTCCTAGTTTCCTTTGCCTTAGTAGATGTATCCGTAAACATATTGCTGGAGAGATGACTGAGATTTCCCTGCCTTTGCTTTCGTCTAGGATTTTTATGGTTTTACACTTACATTTAAATGTTTTATCATTTTGAGTTTATTCTTGTGTATGGTGTAAGTTGGTAGTCTAGTTTCATTTTTTTGCATGTATCTGTCCAATTTTCCTAGCATCACTTATTTATTTTACTTTATTTTATTATTTTAAAAAATTTGTTAAGGTATTATATGTGTACATAGCTTACCATTGCCCCTCCCTTCCCCAGAGTTTTGTGTCCATTGGTTGTACTTATATGCATGCATACCAGTCCTTAGGTTGATCTCTTATCTCCCCCAGATCTCCCTACCCTCCAACCCCGGATGTCATTTGACAGTCTGCTTGTTGTTTTACTGTCACTATATCTATCTTTCTGTTCATTAGTTTATAATGTTCTTTAATATCCATAAATGAGTGAAGTCATGTGGTGTTTCTCTTTCATTGACTGGCTTATTTCACTCAGCATGATGCTCTCCAATTCCATCCAGGTTACTGCAAATGATGAGAATTCCTTCCTTTTATGGCAGCATAATATTCCATTGTGTAGATGTACCATAGGTTTCTGATCCATTCATCTGCTGACGGGCATCTAGCCTGTTTCCAAATCCTAGCTATTGTAAATTGTGCTGCTATGAACATAGGGGTGCATATATCCTTTCTGATTGGTGTTTCTAGTTTCTTGGGATATATTCCTAGTAGTAGGATTACTGAGTCAAACAGGAGTTCCATTTTTAGTTTTTTGAGGAAGCTTCATACTGTTCTCCACAGTGGTTGTACCACCCTGCAATCCCACCAGCAGTGCAGGAGGGTTCCTTTTTATCCGCAACCTCGCCAACATTTGTCTTTTGTTGTTTTGTTGATGTTGGTCATTCTGACAGGTGTGAGATGGTACCGCAATGTTGTTTTGATTTGCATCTCTCAGATAATTAGTGGCTTTGAGCATGTTTTCATGTGCCTCTTGGCCTTCCTTCTGTCTTCTTTTGAGAGGATTCTATTTAGGTCCATTGCCCATTTTTTAATTGGCTCATTTATTTTCCTTTTATTGAGTTGTATAAGCTGTCTGTAGATGTTGGAGATTAAACCTTTATCAGTGATATCATTTGCAAATATGTTCTCCCATACCATGGGATTTCTTGTTGATGGTTTCTTTTGCTGTAAAAAAGCTTTTTATTTTGATGTAGTCCCTAGAAAAATATTCTAGGGACTTGAATGTTTTATTTTGATGTAGTCCCTAGAAAAATATAATCTGCCAAAACTCAATCAGGAAGAATCTAAAAACCTCAATAGACCAGTGACTTTGGAAGAAATTGAAGCAGTCATCAAAAAGCTTCCAGCAAACAAAAGCCCAGGTCCAGATGGCTTCACAGGAGAATTTTCTCTTTAGCTTATCAGTGAAGAACTTCTTTAGGCATATGTCTGAGATTTTGCTTCCTGTGGATGTCTCTAGTATTTTTATGGTTTCCCGTCTTATGTTTAAGTCATGTATCCATTTTGAGTTTATTTTTGTGTATGGTGTAAGTTGGTGATCTAGTTTCATTCTTTTGAATGTATCTGTCCAATTTTCCCAACACCATTTATTGAAGAGACTGTCTTGACTCCATTATATGCTCGTGCCTCCTTTGTCAAATATTAATTGAGCATATTGATTTGGGTTCATATTTGGATTTTCTAATCTATTCCATTGATCTATATGTCTGTTCTTGTGCCAATACCAGGCTGTTTTGAGAACAGTGTCTTTGTAATACAGCTTGAAATCTGGTATTGAGATCCCTCCTACTTTACTCTTCTTTCTCAAGATTGCTGCAGCTATTTGGGGTCTTTTATTGTTCCAAATGAACTTTTGGAGAGTTCTTTCTAGGTCTGTGAAGTATGTCATTGGTATTTTAATAGGGAGTGCATTGAACTTATAAATTGCTTTGGGAAGTATGGCCATTTTGATGATGTTGATTCTACCAATCCATGAACATGGTATTTTCTTCCATCTGTTTACATCTTCCTCTATCTCTTTTTTCAGTGTCGTGTAGTTTTCAGCAAATAGGTCTTTTACCTCCTTAGTTGAGTTTAAGAGTCTCATGTTCTACCGACTGAGCTAGCCAGGCACCCCTTAGTTGAGTTTAATCCTAGGTATCTTAATTTTTTTTGGTACGATGGTAAATGAGATTGCTTTTTTAGTCTCTGTTTCTGTGAGTTCACTATTGGTGTATAGAAATGCCATAAATTTCTTGGCGTTGATTTTGTATCCTGCTACATTGCCAAATTCATTTATTAAGTCTATTCGTTTTTTGATGGAGTCAGTGAAACCAGAGCCAGATAAAAAGCTTCACAAATAAATTTAAGCTAAAGGAGTTCATCACTGCCAAGCCAGAATTATATGAATTGCTGAAAGGAGTTCTTTAGGAAGAGGAAGAAAATAAAGATAGAAATTATGAACAACAAATACATAACTGTCAACAAGTGAATCTAAAAACCAAGGGAAGTAAAAAAACATGATGAACAATATTAACTGGTGAATATAAGAGAATCAGAGGTATGGAAGGGGAGTGGACTGAGGATTCTCGGGGAAAAGGGGAGTGGGGGTGCAGGAAGAGACTGAACATAAACTGTGCACCTATGGATGAGGACAATGGGGGATGGGAAAAGGGCAGAGGATGGGATGGGAACTTTGTGGATGGGAGCAATGGAGGGGGAAAATAATGAGAAACATTTGTAATAATATGAACAATAAAGATTTATTTAAAAAAATTAAAAAAGAAGGGCATGGAAAGGCCAACACTAGAACCATTGGAAAGGCAAACTTAAATGATTCACAGAGAAAACTGAGCTCATAAGAGATAGAGAAGTGTTCAGAAAGGTGGGAGAAAATGTGGTTAGCACAGTGTCACAGAAACCAAGAGAATTAAGTTTAAAGAAGGAAGAGGTGGGTAGTCAAATGGATTATCAGAATGGTCAATTAGATTTAGCAAAACTTTCACTTTCATAAATAGTTTCAGGAAAGTGGTAGGTCAAAAAGTAATTAGGGGACAGACTTTTTGACAAGGTAGAATAATAAGTTCATGTTTGATGCAATCCCTTTGTTCCTAACACATAACACACACATGTCTTAAAGTAGAAAAGATAAATAACAATATGGGCAAAATTAATAACAAAATGTTTAAATAAACAAAAACAAAATTCAGGTCACACATATCGGTCTCTAGGTCTAGAAGCAGTCAGTAGCAGCTAAGAGTTTCACTTCTATAGACTAAAAGTGCTCAATCCAAGATGAAAGAAGAAACCAGCTCATTACTTAAAGTCAGGAGGCTGTGATGGGATTTTTCCATTTGTGAAAAAAATATGGAAAAATCCTGTCCATCAAACTTCTGAGAGGCTTTGCTGAATAGAAACTCTGGGCTTAGTGAGGTGGGAAGACTCAGACATAGCATGATGATTACAAATTTACATAAGCTCTCCTGGGCTCCATGGTAGTATTCAATATGATAGCAGGACAGCAGCCCCATTCATGATTATAAAACCTGGCTTAGAACTGGGGGGAAATGTAGAAAATGAAATGGAGCCCAGACTTAGAGAAAGAAAGAAAGAAAGAAAGAAAGAAAGAAAGAAAGAAAGAAAGAAAGAAAAACATTTATGCTAGATTGCCTACACAGGGCAACTTCTCATTAATTAAATCAGAAGTTTAGACTCACAGAAATGAAATGAAGATGTTTTTGTAGAGTAATATATTTTTGTTTAAGTTAAATAATAGAACCACTTGTTAATCAGTTATTCATTATAATTCTAAAACTTAACTTTTTTTATGGTGAATCATTGAATTTAAAATTTTCCGGTCTTAGTTTTAATAGGTATTTGCTGGATAATTTAGGACTATACCTGAGAGGCTTATCTGGTGCTGATCACCCAAGTCTTTTTTATTTTTATTTTATTTTTAAAAAAATATACTTTATTGATATTTTACAGAGAGAAAGAGAGAGAGATAGAGAACTAGAAACGTCGATGAGAGAGAAACATCGACCAGCTGCCTCCTGCACACCCCCCACAGGGGATATGCCCGCAAGCAAGGTACATGCCCTTGACCGGAATTGAACCCGGGACCTTTCAGTCCGCAGACCGACGCTCTACCACTGAGCCAAACCGGTTTCAGCACCCAAGTCCTTTTTATTGCCTTTGTGAGTCAGCTGAAGGCAATGCTTAACAGCAGAAAAATGTCAAATAATTTTGGGGACACTGTCTCTTCTCCTTAGTGACATGAGTAATCTCAGAGATGTACTAAGGCCTTTTATGTATTGTTATCCAGAGTTCATTCAGATTTGTTGTTGGAACTGAGAGCCAAAATCAAAGAGGGAGAAGAGAGAGGAACTGTTATTCCTTGAACTCTGCCAAGAACTTTATATTTTTCTCCTTAATTTACTCCTTACAAAAAGTGTACATATCAGTCCAACTGGTGTGGCTCAGTCTCTGAGATTGAACCAGGAGGTCATGGTTCGATTCCCAGTCAGGACACATGCATGGGTTTCAGGCTCAATCCCCGGTATGGGGGTTTTAAGAGGTAGCCGATCAATGATTCTCTCTCATAATTAATGTTTCTGTCTCTCTCTCCCTCTCCCTTCCTCTCTTAAATCAATAAAAACATTATTTTTTTTAAAATGTACAGATCAATACCCCATGTTATAAATGAAAGATCTAAAGACCAGAAGGTTAAGTGATTTACTAAATTTATACCACTCTGACTCTAATATCTCTTTGAGCCCCCTAGATCATTATGTGATGAATAAATGGACCTGCTGTATTTTTCATAAAAAAAACACATATGAATATTCAAGCACAAGGCAGTTATCTGTTGCTGAATGACATTTTATTAGCTTAATAATTTGGGCCTGCCCTTAGTATTAATAAGCTTCAGCACTAGTCGCGAGAGTTTTAGTCACTGGTGGGGAAACTTTCCCGTTTTAAAAATTCAGTTAGAGAAAGGGCATCTACTTCTTGGAGGCTGCAGTGACAGCAGGCCTGTCTTCACGAGTGATGGGAATGGTGCGCTCAGGGCCAGAGGCCTGTTTCCTTGGTCCATTCACAGTGAGGACCCCATCAGATGACAGGGATGAAGTGATGGCAAGAGGGTCCACATCTGCTGGGATCCGGTATTTCCTGTGGAACTCCCGGGAAATGAAACCGTGTTCATCCTAATCCAAGAGAACGAGGAAAGAGGCAGAGAGATGAGAACAGGGAAAAGCAGCACTTGCTTAGAACTCAGACCTTCCCCTCCCCCTTTTAGGTGGGACCAATGCCATGGCAACATGAAAGTTTTTCTATTTGGGGCTAAGGTGAAGTTGTCTAGGTGGTCACTCCTTCAAGAGAATCTGAGAAGTCTGAAACAGGTAAACATCACTGCTCTCAAATCCTAAGGCGTGGATATGCTTAGAGATATTTCCCAAAGGTTTAGGTCAATGTTTGTTGAGCCTACACGTTTTGGAATACCATTGGCATTGAAGATCTAAGTGCCCGAAGAAGCTCAGAAATTGTTCTGACTCTTCAGGAATGTCCCCGAATGTTCCAGACCAATAGGACTGCTGCTATTAAAATAGGACTGTGACCCAAACTTAGATTATATACACAAAATGGAAACAGCATGAGGATTTCAAACTACACTGTTAATTGTAGAAGGCTCTGAGTTATCACTAACTGGTTAAAAAAAAACCCAACTTATTAAAACACCCTCCTGGAAAGTAATGAGAACCTAGCTATTCCATTCTTCAGAATTCTACTAAACCTGCTGAATCTCAAGTATTTATACAGACAGGCTCTCAACGGATTTCCGTCTATGCTCCAGGGTATTAGGAACTGAGTACAGCTCTGGAACTGAGACAAACCAAGTAGTTCAATGTTAAGGTGAGCTAAAGAGAAGAGGATTCCTGAACATCAAAAAGTCCCAAGCTCAAGTCCCTTCAGAGTGCATACAGTTAATGTAATTAGGTGTCCAAACAAGAACTAAGCCTAAATCAGTGCTACTCAACCTAGACTGTACATTACAATGACCGAGGGAGCTTTTTAAAATGCCGATGCCTGTGTCCCATCCCTAAAAATTCTGATTTAATTGGTCTGAGATGCGCCTTAGCACTACAACATTTTTAAATTCCCCTTGTGGTTCTAATGTGACCACGGTTGAGAACCATTGGCTTAACTGGGGAGTGAACATCCCATCTATCCCATCTAAGGCAATCTAATAAAATTAAAGCAAACAACAAAGATCACTTCTCCAGCCAAAACAATACCAATACCTGTTTCCAGACCCTGATGGCTTAGGACTGGAATACTGCCAGCCTCAGAGGCTGGTGGCAGTGTCTGGCACATAGAATGTACAAATGAATGAACAGAAGAGAAAACGAGCTACACACCTGGCGCTCTTCGTGTTTGCCGTGCACCTCAATCACATCTCCCAGCACCTTGACCTTGAGTTCTTCTGGGGAGAAGTGCTTCACATCCAGGTTGACGGAGAATCTGTCTTTCTCCAGACGCATCTAGAAACAGCAAGGTGGGAGAAAGGGGTGGGAGAAAAAAAATGGTCAGAATGTGGATTATTAATGCAGTTTCATCATTCCGCTTTCTTCCCAGGTAGTTTATCCTCCTCTTATTGGCTAAACATCCTTTTTTGAATAAACATGGCTCTGTGGTTCAGGGGAGCCACCATAGTGGTGCCCAAGGCACATCACTTGGTCATTAGGTCCAAACTTTATTTTCAGGGACAGGGAAGGAGACAGGCCGCCCAGAGGACCAGTCACAAGGATGGGTCTGGGCATGGCTTCTGCTGCCTCTTTGGCCCCAATGCCTGGCCTTGTCACTTGTCTGTGAGACAAAGGCCCCTTCTTCTTGCTCAGGTCTCTGCCAACTTTCCCACCCACTCAATCTGGAATGTTCTGCTGGCCCTCATTGTCCTTCCAAAGCCCTTGCCCACTCAGCTCCTGTTTACTCACACTTGGATATTTTTAAAACAGTTATCGGTGACAGCTCCTGTCAACCTTATGTGCTCACCCTTTTCCCACCCTCTTAGGACAAGTAGGGGTCCCAAGACTGGACCTACATTCTTTTCTCTTTAGGTTTGGACCCAGGCTAGTGCCTGACACTGCCCTGAGAAACTGGGGAAATCTTAGAAGGAAATCATGGTTTCTGTCTCCAGCTCCACACTGGTGGGTGAAAAGCGCTGCGGTAGCTAGCGCGCTGTCTCCTGGCTCTGCAACATGAAATGATACAAGTTTTCAGGAGGAAGAGAATTAGAAGTGGTAAGCAAAGGAGTCTGCAGGCAGCTATTTCCTTGTAGATCTTTATGATCCAAGCCAGAAAGGGGCATGCAACTTAAAAGTTAGGGGATAAAAGATCATCTTCATAGCACATGGAAAAGATGTGGTAAGTGGGATACAGAGGAGCCTCAAAGACAAACAGGTGACTGAAACTAGCAACTTCATCTTTCTTCCCTGCGGGATTCATAAGTGCCTAACAGACTCAAGACACTTAGCCACAGCGTCCCCTCTGACCAGATTCAGACAGAGGGAAAGCAGAGCAGATGGAAATGTTTCCAGAAGGTTCAGGAAACTCTCCTGCCTGTGGAGGGAGACTTACCTCTGAGAGCCCGGTGTCGATCCAGCTGGGTGCCCGCAGGAATGAGGGTGGCCGGAGGTAGAAGGGGCTCAGGGAAGTGGAAGTGGGGAAGAGATCAGACTCCAGCAGGTGCTCTCCGAAGAACTGGTCAAAGAGGCGGCTGGGCGAGTGGAAAGGGAAGAAGGGGCGGCGGATCCAGGGGTGGTGGATGGCGATGTCCATGGCGGCTGGTGGGTGTCGGTCGGGGTCAGCTGGCTGGTCAGCTCCTTCAGCTGCGGCTGCAGCCAGCCCCTTATATACTCAGTCTTGTGAAGCTTCTGGAATGATGATGTCAGGGGTTTTATTATCCCAGCTCACCGCCCGTTCATGGAGACTTGTGATCAGGGATTTGGCAGTGTGACACATACCCGGTACTCACTGAGCTAAGAAAAGAGAAATATAAACACGTCTGGCCCGTCCAGTGACTTGTCCTGGGCTCGTTTCCCTAGTTTTCTGCCCACACCCAATGGCACCCTCCCCTCACCCTTTGGGACACGTTCAGGAATTCCAAGCAGGCGGGCGGGGGCCCCTCCTCTCCAGCCAGCCAGCCAGGGGACTCGGGCCAGCGCCTATCTTGGGCCTGGGCAGGAACTGGAATCTTCCTTGGCTGGGCCCCAGGGACGTTAACTCTTTGTGGGCCCTGGCGGGGAGCAGTGATGGCATGCCAGCGGCAGGCTGCTGTGTGGTTCTCAAGGTTGACCTGGGCTCTGGCGGGGACCCCGACATGAATCTGGGCAGAAAGACCCCTCACCACCTACCACAGAAGGGGAGGGGGTTTCCTGCACCTTCCACCTTTGAAGGGCCGCAGAACATTAAATAAGGAGCTTTATGGCAGGGTGCAGGGCGCAGGGCGCAGGGCGCCTGCGATAGACCGAGGAGAAGGGCGGCGTGCACCGGCTGGGAGGTCCCCCAGGGCTCTCCAGGACCCCGGCAGCGTGCCCGCCCCGCTCACGCTCAGCCAGGACCCCTCCGGTGCCCCGACAGCTGCGGGCGCGGCGGGGACGGGGGCGGCTGGCGCGGGGCCGCGCCCCCCCGGCGGCCGCACTATTTTGGGTGCAGACCCCGCCCCCCCGCCGGCGCTCGGCAGCTGGAGGGTCGCGCCGCACCTCGGACCGGGGCGCCTGTCCGCAGCCATGTCGGGCCGCTCGGTGCCCCACGCCCACCCGGCCACCGCCGAGTACGAGTTCGCCAACCCCAGCCGCCTGGGCGAGCAGCGCTTCGGAGAAGGTATGGCCCGGGCCCCGCTCGGCCGCCGGCCCCCGCCGCCCGCGTTCTGGCCGGCCTCCCGGGGTGCTGGCCCCCACCCCACGGGGCTTAACTGAACTCCTGGGGCGAGCCATCTCCTCCCGCTCCCACCGCCTCCAGGCCGCTCTCCCCCTGGCACCCGCCCCGGCCCCCTCGGAGCACCTTCCTGACCCCTGTCCACCCAGGTCTGCTGGGGTTGGGCTCCTCCATCCGCATCCCACTTCCCTTCTCAATCCCTCTCGCCACCTGCCTCCTTCCAGCCCTGTGTGCCCTCTTCCATCCCTCCCCTGCTTCTCCTGAACCCCCACCGGCTCTCCCTCGTTCTCGTGTCTCCATCAACCCTGTTCCCCGCACACTCCCTCACCCTGCCTCTTGCCTCCTCTCTCTGCCCCCCAGGCCTCCTGCCAGAAGAGATCCTGACCCCCACCCTCTACCACGGCTACTACGTCCGGCCCCGGGCCACCAGAGCTGGGGAGGGCAGCAGGGCAGGGGCGTCTGAGCTCAGGCTCAGTGAGGGCAAGTTCCAGGTGTTCCTGGACGTGAGCCATTTCACCCCAGATGAGGTGACCGTGAGGACTGTGGACAACCTGCTGGAGGTGTCTGCCCGGCACCCCCAGCGCCTGGACCGCCACGGCTTCGTGTCTCGGGAGTTCTGCCGCACCTACGTCCTGCCCGCCGACGTGGACCCCTGGCGGGTACGCGCTGCGCTCTCCCACGACGGCATCCTCAGCCTGGAGGCGCCTCGGGGTGGCCGACATTTGGACACAGAAGTCAATGAGGTCTACATCTCCCTCCTCCCTCCACCTCCTGATCCGGAGGAAGAGGAGGAGGCAGCCCGAGCGGAGCCCTGAGTGCCAGGCCTTTCTACCTCCCGGGGTGAGACAGCAGCTGCCACCACCCCAGAGAGCGCGGCATCCTGGGGAGAAGGGAAAAGTGCCTGGGCCACAAAGTGTGGTTTGGTCCAGTGGGACGTGTCCTAGCCTTTGGTTTAGTTCTAGGTAGAGGTGAATAAACCCAAATCTCAGGGCTTTGTTTGTGCTGCTTCCTATTCTCTGGCCTGGCCGGGGGTTATTGAGGGGCGGGGGGACATAGCTAGAAAAAAATGCTCCTCCTTAGATGCGCTCAACATTACTGACCCCCCAGCTCTGATGCTGAGATCACACCAAAGCTGACACTGGCTCCATATCAAATTCCGAGCCATAATTTTTCTCACAGTGCAACAAAAGAGAGTGATCCTGGGAGGGAAAAGGGATATGCCATCCAAACAACCAGAGGGCACTGTCTGAGCTGGTGATTAGAGACACAAAACAAGGGTCTCCAGACTGTCTGGCCTGTTCAGGGTAGGGATTGGGAAAACAGGTTTTGGCTGGAGAGAGTTGCCTAAAGCCCTGTTTTCCCATACTAAGGTCTGTCCACTGATAATGGTCTCTGATTCTGAGGAACCAAGGCAGGGACACAGACACGGAAACCTTTGCCATCGTCACTGAACCCCATAATTTCCCTGCTCTCTGCAAATGGGGAGGCCCGTGAGAGGAAGCTTTTGCCTCATATCTTGGAACATCCCAGAGTCGTGGTTGGCAAACTGCGGCTCGAGAGCCACATGCGGTTCTTTGGCCCCTTGAGTGTGGGTCTTCCACAAAAAACCACGCTCTGGGTGAGTCTATTTTGAAGAAGTGGTGTTAGAAGAAGTTTAAGTTTAAAAAATGTGGCTCTCTCTCCAAAGAAATTTCAATCGTTGATATTTGGCTCTGTTGACTAATGAGTTTGCTGACCACTGTCCCAGAGGCATCATTGCAACACCCCAACATAATTCAAGACTAAATGCAGGGGGTCTAGGGCTACTGGTGTGAGCTTGATAGCTAGGGAGGTGTCCTCTGAAAGTAGAGAGTTATTATTGAAATACTAGAGGTCCGGTGCATGAAATTCATGCTCAGGTAGGGTTCCTAGGCCTGGCCAGCAATCAGGGACAATCAGGGGCCTTCCTCTGTTCCGCACCACCCCCTCGTGGTCAACACACATCATAGTGAGTGGTCAAACTCCTAAAGGGACAATTTGCATATTGGCCTTTTATTATATAGGATGGTGTGTGTATGATTTGGGGAATGTCTAAAAGAGCTCCCTGCTCCAAAACACATCTTTTATGAGTCTGTGATAGACATCTGAAATTCTTCCATTAAAGTGGTTGATTCTTAACTTTGTTGTATTATAGACCCATTTAAAAACATGACAAAAGCAAGCTATTGATGCTCTTAACAGAAAAAATACATATGCCCCCAAATTTGGCATAAAATTTGAATAGAGCTCTTGGAGTCCATTTAATGCCCCTTTTAGGAAACTGGGGATTCCCAAGATAAGAACCCTCACTTGAAGAATCCAATTTTTGGTTAAAGAATTGCCATCAATTTAAAATGAAAGCATACTTCAGAGACATAACTACTGATATATTAATTTGTTCATCCATTCATCAAATATTTATCAACCCCTAAATGATATACTATGGGGAATACACATGGTAAATATAAATTATAAAAACATGGTCTTTTATTGTCTACTTGGGAATCTTAGTCCCTAATTGAGAAGAAAAAGAAGTTTAAAATATCTTACTCAGATTTCAACCAAAGCAGCTTCACATTGAACTGTTTTGTAACCGGGATTTTTATATAAGCTTTATTTATTTATTATTTTTGTGTTAATCCTCACCCGAGGATATTTTCCCATTGATTCTTAGGGAGAGTGGGAGAGAGAAGGAAAGACAGAGAGAAATATCGATGTGAGAAACTTTGATTAATTGCCTCCTGCTTGGGCCCCGACCAGGGCGTGGGCTGGGAAAGAGCCTGCAACCAAGGTTCATGCCTTTGATCAGGATTGAACCCAGACCTTTTGGTCCGCAACCTGATGCTCTATCCACTGAGCCAAATCGGCTAGGACTATATGAGCTCTATTTATTTATTAATTAAGTAATTTATTTATTCTTTATTGTTTAAAGTATTACATGTCTCCTTTTCCTCCCATTGACCTCTCCCTCGCCACTGCCCTCACCTCTCCAGCACATGCCCTCACCCCCCTATTGTCTGTGTCTTTTGGTTGTTCTTATATGCATGCATACAAGTCCTCTGGTTGATCTCTTACCCCCCACTCTCCGCCCCTGCTTTCCCTCTCATGTTTGATAGTCTGTTGCTTCTGTGCCACTGGATCTATTTTTGTTCATCAGTTTATGTTGTTCAGTATATTCCACAAATAAGTGAGATCATGTGATATTTATCTTTCTCTGACTGGCTTATTTTACTTAGCACAATGCTCTCCAGATCCATCCATGCTGATGTAAATGGTAAGAGTTATTCCTTTTTTATAGCAGCATAGTATTCCATTGTGTAATGTACCACAGTTTTGTAGTCCACTTATCTGCTGATGGGCACTTAGGTTGTTACCAAATCATAGCTATGTAAATGGTACTATGAACATAGGGTTCATTTATCCTTTCTGATTTCTCTGGATATATTCCCAGAAGTAGGATTGCTGGGTCAAATAGGAGTTCAATTTTTAATATTTTGAGGAAACACCATACTGTTTTCCACATTGGCTGCACCTGTCTATATTCCCACCAGCAGTGAACAAAGATTCCTTTTCTCCACATCCTCGCCAGCACTTATCGTTTGTTAGTTTGTTGATGATAGCCATTCTGACAGGTGTGAGATGATACCTCATTGTCATTTTGATTTGCATCTCTGATAATTAATGACTTTGAGTATGTCTCTTGGCCTTCTGTATGTCCACTTTCAAAAGTGTCTGTTTAGGTCTTTTGCCCACTTTCAGATTGGATTGTTTACCTTCCTTTTGTTAAGTTGTATAAGTTCCCTATAAATTTTGGATATTAAACCCTTATTGGATATAACATTGGCAAATATGTTCTCCCATAAAGTGGGCTCTCTTGTTTTGTTGATGGTTTCTTTTGCTGTCAGAAGCTTTTTATTTTGATGTAGTCCCATTTGTTTTTCTTCTTCTTAGTTTCCATTGTCCTAGGAGCCATATTGGTAAAGATATTGCCACGACATATGTCTGATATTTTGCTGCCTATGGATTCTTCTAAGACTTTTATAGTTTCCCATCTTATGTTTAAGTCCTTTATCCCTTTTGAGTTTATTTTTGTGTATGGTGTAAGTTGGTGGTCTAGTTTCATTTTTTTGCATGTATCTGTCCAATTTTCCCAACACCATTTATTGAAGAAACTGTCTTGACTCCATTGTATGCTCTTGCCTCCTTTGTCAAATATTAATTGAGCATAATGGCTTGGGTTGATCTCTGGGTTCTCTGATCTGTTCCATTGGTCTATATGTATGTTCTTGTGCCAGTACCAGGCAGTTTTGAGAACAGTGGCTTTGTAATATAGTTTGATATCCAGACAATTCTCTCTTAAACACACTGCCTTTTGACAATGTAACTTGAAAATCAACATATAGTACTAAAATTATTATTCCAGCCCTGACCGGGTAGCTCAGTTGTTGATTGGAATGCCATCCTCATGTGCCAAGGTTGCATGTTTGATTGATCCCTGGTGAAGGCACATGCAGGAGTCAACCAGTGAATGCCTAGGTGGGTGGAACAACAACAAGTCAATGTTTCTCTCTCTAAAAAGAAAATAAATAGATACATACATATATACATACATACATACATACATACCGTATTTGCTGGCGTATAAGACAATTTTTTGGCCCTGAAAAATATGCCTCCAAGTGGGGGGTAGTCTTATATGGCGAGTATATAACAAACTCTGTATTTTGAGTGGAAATGTTAGGGGGTCGTCTTATACGCCCAGTCTCTTATACGCCGGCAAATACGGTATTTTTCAGGGCCAAAAAATCGTCTTATACGCCGGCAAATACGGTACATATATACGTCACTTATGTATGTATGGTACAGACTTTGGTAGAATAATCAATGCCCTTGTTTATCACTCTGGACTGCTATTAATGCTGCTTTAGGTGGATCTGGCTACCACAACACACTTTGGTTCCTTTGGAGTTTCAGGCCATATAGAATCTCTTAGGTGTCTTCTTTCAAATTAGAGAAATTGGCCAGAAAAGGACAAAATTTGGAGGGCTTTAAGTGCCAGGCTAAGATGTTTGTATAACAGGATGAAAAGAATACAGGTAATGGTAGAGTACAGAATGAAATGCCAGGGAGAGGCATGGTCATGAAATAAGAGGCTGTGCAATGATCAGGCACAAGATAATAAAGTAAGATGCTTTACACTCGGACAATTAGATGAACACAAGAAATAACAACATTAGCTTGGGCTTACTGAGAGCTCCTATATGCCAGGCCCTGGACTAGAGTTTATATACATTATTTCATTTCATCTTCAGCACAATCCTATAAAGCTCTCACTCTTATTGTTGCATTTTTTAAGGAAAGAAGACGGGGAGGAGTGAAGAGTCCAGAGTACCCTCTGTGGATTGCAGGGTGGAGTGGTGGGTCCTGGATACCCATAAGGAGCAAATACCTGGGCATCTGAACAAGGCAGATGGGGGTGGGAGCACTGGAGACAAGCTTTATGGGTTTCAAAAATTCTTCTAGAGCCCATGTTCTCTACAGAGGAATTTGCTCGACTGCTTCCTAGTTGCTGGTGAGTGTGGAATGATTGTCATTTTAGGTCATTGGAAGAAGCTGAGTGGAACTGTAAGTGGGGATTCTAGAGTTCTGTACTGGGAATGGGGAAGTGAGCAGTTAAGAAGTGCTAAGGCCATTGCAATCATGTGATTCTTTACCAGAAAAAGAATTATGCAATAGGTTCGGTCCTTCATTATTACAGTCCTAAGAAAAAAAAGTGATTTGCCCATGTTAATTCCATTAGCAAGGGAGAAAGAATAAAAAGAAATCCATTTATCTAACGTTTCCTAGAGACTACAGTTTTCAAACCCAGATTCTGGGCAGGGATAATAAGTAACGGATACTATAACTTTGAAAGTGAAACTAACTCAATTAGAGCTGGGTAGTGCTGGGAAACATAAGGGAAGGCTCTTTACTCCATTCTAGAGGATATCTTTCAATAACAGGTTGATATCATGGGGAAACATTTCCTAAGGAAGCCCACAGCCCTTTCCTAGCTCAGGTTTCTTTTCATTGGAGCTTGAAGCTCAAAGTTCATGGTTTCAAAGCAGCTCCAAATCCCCAAGGTGAGGTAGTTCTCACCTGGAGCCTGTGTGTGTTCCTCTACCCTTTGGCTGGGAGCAGTCACTTGGGAATCATTCCAGCAGGTGGCTTCCAAAGTCCAACCTGCTAGGTTGAAATCTGACACTGACAGAGACTCCCTGGGAGCTGCTACTGAAAACTAAACCAGGAACCAGGAAATGCACAAGCTCTTCATGTAGATAAACAGCCAGGCTCCCTCGGAGACAGAGCACCATGGGAAACCGGCTCTGCTGCGGGGGAGGCAGGTGAGTAGGGGGCAAGGGGAGAGGGTAACATCTGTGTGGGTCGACCTGGAGGCCCTGAGAATGAGATCGCGCTGCAGATAGTTCTCTGCCAACCTCCCACTGCCATTTTCCTCTGTCTGGCACCTCCCTGAGCCTCCACCAGAACAGCACCTCCTTCTGTGCTCACTCCTTTCAGGCGACTTCAGAAAACACAGCCGCGCCAGCTGTCAGAGGAATGTCCAAAGCAGGGCTGGAATGGTGAATCGGCATTGTTTCTCTTTGTCCTCCTCGCCCTCTCCTCTCCCTTCTGTCCCTTCCCTTCCCCCCCAGATGATGATGATAACTGTAGCACTTGTAGCTTACCACTTTACAATGTCATTTACTTTTCCCAACAATTCTATGTGGGAGTGAGAGGTGGCTTCCATCTCCTCCTGTTTTTACAGCTGAGAAGCTGAGGCCCAGAGCAGCTGTCTGAGGCCACATGACTAGTAAGCAAGTAAATCAAGATTCCAATCTAGATCTGTCTGACTTCAGAACCCATGCCTTTAACCACTGCGTAATACTGCCTTCCAAGTCAAGCAACTCAACATTGGAGAAATGTTTATTTAAAAGGGCAGAAGAAGGGAGGAGACCCATGGAATATTGGAATATTTGAATATAATTTTCACACTTATTTGCTATGTCACCTTAGGCAAATCCTGTTACTTCTCTTTTTTTCTCATATGCGAAATATAGATAACATAACCTATGTCATTTAGATGACAAGTTTAAAGAGCAGAGGACATGTGAAAGCCTCACTGTAAATTAATTGTAATGTCTTTATTGTTCTTTCCCAGAGTTTTCATCACTAGAGACCCCAGACCTTGTTTTATATAACCAATGCCTTCTTAGTTATACCTTTCCAAACCTGGGGCAGTGTTGAGGATATCTTGTTTATGAATACAGCATCAATATATTTAAAGAGATAATTGAGGTACATTGAAAAGGGCATATGATTTGGAGTCAGTACATTGGATTCAAGTTCTGTTCCTACTACTCATCCATTTATCCATTCATTTCTTTTTTCTTTTTCTAAAATATATTTTTATTGATTTCAGAGAGGAAGGTAGAGAGAGAGAGAGGGATAGAAACATCAATGATGAGAGAATCATTGATTGGCTGCCTCCTGCGTGCTCCCTAATGGGGATCGAGCCCGAAATCCGGGCATGTGCCCTTGATCACAATCGAACCTGAGACCCTTCAGTCCACAGACCGACTCTGTATCCACTGAGCCAAGCCAGCAAGGACTCCATTCATTTCTTAAACAAACATTTTATTCAATACATATATGTACCAGGCATAGTGATAGATGCAGAAGACATAGTAAAAATAGGATACCTGGTCTCTGCCTTTTTGAGTAACAAAGTTTTTAGGGCCTTAATGGACCCATCTGTAAAATGGGAACAATAATACATGCTTCCTGATATGTTGTCAGGATTTTTTTAAAAAAGCATTTTTTAAACTCTGAAATGTCCTACAGACATATCTCGAAACATATATAGTAAAAGCTCCTAAAGAAGGGGGGTGTAACAGCTTCTTTCACTTCCTTCCCAAGTCTTCATGTTCTTCCTTTTTGGTTATTTTTTCCTCTATTGGTGGTAGTCATAATAGTCAGCTTTATGATGCTCATTATATGCCAGGCAGCTAGGTGAACAGTTTACATTTATTATCTTATTTTATTTCTTACAATAATCCCAGAAGGTTTAGGTTCTTTTGCCATCCTCATTTTATTGATTAAAAAATGGAAGTCTTGGGGTGCTGAAGCCGGTTTGGCTCAGTAGATAGAGCGTTGGCCTGCGGACTGAAAGGTCCCGAGTTCGATTCCGGTCAAGGGCATGTACCTGGGTTTTGGGCACATCCCCAGTAGAAGGTGTGCAAGAGGCAGCTGAGCGATGATTCTCTCTCATCGATGTTTCTAACTCTCTATCCCTCTCCTTTCCTCTCTGCAAAAAAATCAATAAAATATATATTTTTTAAAAATGGAAGCCTAATAAGTTAAAAACTTGCTGAAGGTATCACAGCTAGTCTGGTAGCATCAGTCTGACTCTAGAGCCTGGCTTGAAACACTAAACCAGGTATTCTAACCAAATTACAGGGTGGGGCAAAGTAGGTTTATAGTTGCGAGTACTCGAAACGGAGTTTATTCTTGTATTATTATTATTGCATTATTTTTCACACAAACAACTGTAAACATACTATTATTTCTCATGATCTCAATAACTTCCAGAGATTTAAAGATACTATGATAAGTAAAGATATTTTTATTTAAAATATTATTTTTCTTATTACAAAGTAATATTTAATCATTGTAGAACATTTGGAAAATACCAAAGAGCAGAAAATAAGAACCATAAATATAAGTACCCAGAGATGACAGGAACATTTGAGTATTATTTCCATGTAGTCTTATTATTTTTTATTTTTTTAAAATATATTTTTATTGATTTCAGAGAGGAAGGGAAAGAAAAAACATCAATGATGAGAGAGAATCATGGATCGGCTGCCTCCTGCATGTCCCCCACTGGGGATCAAACCCATACCTGGGCATGTGCCCTTGACTGAGCCGGTGTGGAATTGAACCTGGGGCCCTTCAGTCCCCAGCCTTGCGCTCTATCCGCTGAGCCAAACCAGCCAGGGCCCATGTAATCTTTTATAAATGCCTATGTGGATGATTTTTTATCCCAAAACATATCTTACTACCGTTTTTCATTAACTTAATAATGAACAAAATTTTCAATGCTATTGAAATGTGTTCTTCCAACATTTTTCTTAAATTGATCTGTGATGTTCCATTAGAGATGCCATTTATTCAATCAGTTCCCAATGTTGGACATTTAGAATATTTACTGTTTTTCACCATTGTAAATAATGCTACAATGAATATTCTTATTTGCACCTGCCAGATTATTTCTTAGGCTATGGAATTGCTACATCAAAGGGTACACACATTTGTTTAAGGCTTTTTATACTTATTGCCAATTGCATTCTAGAAAGATTGCAGCAATTTTTACTCCTATTACCAATATGGGAGAGTGCCCACTTAGTTTCCTTAATTCTAAGCTAAAAATAAAGTCTTGTTACCAAAGAGTAACTGAATATTCCATTTGGGTTGTGTCCAGGCATTGGGCAATATTGAACTTGGGAGCAGGTTCCATTTACTAAAATTGGGTCACCCAAGCCTATGTCATTTTAGAATTAATATTTTCTTTATTCATTTAAATAGAAGTAATTAGGAAGACAATAGTGACAAAGGACAGGGAATTAAGGCTAGGAAGTGGTAAGAGAAAGGAAGAACTGAAGTGGCCGAAGAGGAAGCAGAAAGACCCAGAAATAGTTTTAATTCCTTTCTTCTGAATCACCTGTAGTGTTCAGGTAGTGACTAACAGCTCTCAACTCAGCAAGCTGCCTTCAAACCAACAATCTAACCAGAACACAAATCTCAGTCAGACATGTGTGGGGTGGGGAAATCTTGATTTTCCACAATAGTAAAATGGACAAAGTTTGTAAAGTTTTCCTCTCCTTTTAAGTAGCAATAAAAGGAAACTTCCTTCAGAAGATAGAAGTCAGACAAAGAGGGTTGGCCCTGGTGAGAGCTGGAAATGTACTAGCAAGAAAGAGCATGGGAGTAAGCTCCAAACTATTTATTCTATTTCCTCGGACAAAAATTCCAAACTATTTAACCTTTTTCCTCAGACAAGTGTTTCTGTGGCCATAAAACAGCTGACGATCATAGACACACCGGCTCCATTGGGGACACTAGGGGCTCAGAAACGACTATAAGAGGTCTGGCCCTGCAGTGAGTTCGGGGTAGCTGAGTCACTCACCAAATTCAAAGCTCCCTGTGCTGTGGGCCTTAAAGGTTAAACATCTCACACTTTCGTTAATTAAACACAAGGACAGGGAAGCAGGGAGAGAGGTCACCTGTCAGGAGGGGGCTTTGAGGAGCCCTAACTAGTGAGCCCTGGTTGGGGCAGCTCCCGTGACTCCAAGAATGAGAACCCCAGACTGGCAGAGACCCCTAAAATGGCAGTGAAGCAGAAGCAAGAGGGTCTCTGAATCCAAGAATACCCCATTACTTGGCCAGTTTCCCTTACCCTCCGCTGGAATTAGCCTGTTAGACAATCTCAGAATAGCACTCAACCCAGCTTCCTCACTGGCATGTAATGACTGGCTGCCTAAGTCTGTATTTTGGGTTTGGTTATGTCAGTTGTTCCACTCCGCCTTCCAGAACCATCTCTTTGGGAAAGGTGTGGTATCCTTGATAAATTCGTTGGGGCTGGCTCAGGGAGGGAAGGGAAGATCATCCTAGAATGTTCAAGAGGCCACAGAGCAAATGATGGAGGGAAGATAGAGGCCCGGTCTCTTACACATGGGTGATTTGTTTTTCCTTTCACAGGAGCTGCCCATCAGTTTTCCAGAGGAAAAAGAAAATGGGTAACTGGGAGAGGAGAGGCACTGGGTGGGGCGGGGAGTGGGGGGAGCTGGTAGCAAATTAGAAAAGACAACAGAAGTGGTGTCTTTGGAAGGAGCATAAGGGTGGGAAAGGGTAGTGTTGGGAGGGATAAAGGGAGACAGTGCACTACAGGGAATCTTTAGAGTACTGGGTTCAAGACCAGCTCTGAAACTCTGGGTTTTATCCTTCTATTATTGCAGTTGGCAAGGCTGTTTGTTCATGCTTTCATTCATCCACCAAAATTTACTGAGCACTTATATTGTATGTGAGGCACTGAATAAACCCAAGGAGACAGAAAGGCACGAGCAGAAGGACACACACACTGTGTTGGCCCTAAAAGAGGGGAAAATCAAGTTTGAGAGACAGATATGTAAACAATTATAGTTAATGTCATCTCCTTGTGCTGGAAGAGATGCATACTCCTGCCGTGGGAGGAAGGGAGGAAACCAATGTGGAAGAAGTAATATCAAGTTCACAAAGTAGAAGAGGTGCAGGGAGGAGAGGCTGTTTTAGGCAAGGGAATTATGCAGGGGGAAAAAGAAAGAAAGAAAAAGAAGAGGCTGATCTGATTTGATTGTGTGTGACCAGCTGTTTGGTAGCTAAGCACTTACCACATGGCGTTGTAATAGTATGTGCACTTGTTTGTCTCCCCTAGTAGATTGTAAGCTCCCTGAGGCAGAGGAAGCAGTCTACTCATTCTTCTAGCCCCACAGTGTGGCAGAGAGCCTGGCATCTAACGGGCTCTCAGCGTGTACTTGCTGAACTCTGTTAGGGAGCAGTGGAAAATGAGGGTGGAAGATAGATTGTAAACGGGCCAGATTGCATTCCCTATTGGTTGTGGGAATGATGGAAGTGAAGAAGGTGAGAACAGGTGTAGGGAGAGTGGGTAGAAGCTCACCATAATAGTTTAATAGAGATTTGAAGATGGCAAACTCCATAGAGACAGGGAAGAGTGAATGGATTTAAATTGGGCTTCCTTCTCTCAGGGGGTCAACCAAGATGGACGCTGAAGCAGCAGCGGAAGAAGCAGAATGGCACCAAGGTAACGGCAGGCCTCTGTCCCTTCTTGAGGGTGGCTCAGCCTGGGGATGCCAGGCCTCGGTCTTTTCCCCTGGCACAGACACATCTCAGTCAACCATAGAACTTGCTTGTTCTGCCCTTCCTTCTCTGTGCCCCCATAATGGAGCAAAATAGAGGGACGTTATTGAAGGTGGGGGACCAAACTGAGCCAAGAATCTCTCTCAGTGCTGTCCATTCCTCGCAGGGCCATGTCACAACAGGACATTCGCGTAAGCAGGCGTTGGAGCAGCCTGTGTCTCCGCAGGGGAGGCAAGGCCCCAGGTCAGAGGACAGCAGCTTACATTACGCAGTCATTCAAGTGTCCAGCCAACCCCAGCCACGCTCTGCCCGGGAGGTGAAGCACCTGCAGGCAGAAAATGCTACAGAGTATGCCACCCTCTGCTTCCCCCAGGCCACGCCCTGCTATGACAGCAAGAACGGGACCCTCGTGTGAGCCTCGGGGAAGAAGGACCCGTTTCCATCATTTCACCACGACTCCCGTGGGATAGCGAACTGTTTTCGGAGAACTCGGTGGCAGCCTGGGAATGGTGCCACATTTTAAGTTTAAAGACTTCAGGGGCCCCTGGAATTGTGTCACCACCAATCTTGCTCTCTCCCCATGTGCCTGTTTCTTTATTTGCCGCTGTGAGTTGGAGCTGTATTTGGGTTAGACAGGGGTGGATGGAGTTGGCACTTAAAACGAGGGGGTAGGTTGAGTGTGCTGGAAGGTAGGTTTTAATCCCTACCTTTGCTCCTACTTCAGAAAAAAAAGGGGGGGAGAGGGGGACAGGTCTCCCCTTAAGTACTTGAGCTGGTCTTGTTGCACTTAATTTCATGATGTCCTTTCACATACCTGGAACTCCAAAGGTGAAGAAGTGTTCTGAAAAGGGTTCCTGGGCTTTAGTGCACAGCCCCTGGCCGGGCTTGGGCCATTTCCTCAGTGGCTGGGTCCACGTCCTGACCTGAGCAGACACACCTGCGGTCTGGAGGAAGCATTTTCCAAGCATCCGTTACCAGGACTTCCAGTCACCGATCCTGACGGCACTGCGTGGCCGGACCCATGGTTCTCGAAGGTGCTGAACCGCTAGGAACAATAAATCTCTGACGGAACACGCCTAGCGCGCTTTCTGGGGCGAGCGCGTGCGGGCCCCACGCCCGCAGGTAGAGCCCGGCCTGGGCGGAGCGAGGGAGTGGTTTGGACCGACCCGAGGCCAGCTCCCTCCTGCACCGAGCCCGGCCGGTAGGAGGCGCCCCGCTACGCACAGGGACCCCGTCCAGGAAGTCAGAGGGCGGGGCCCAGGCTCGCAGGAGGCGGGACCGGTCCCGGCCAGCGAGGGGCGGGTCAGGACACATCAGGGGTGGGGTCTAGGCCGGCCAGGGCTTCGATCTCTGGGCCGTTAGATGGCGGGGCGGGGCGGGCGGGCAGGGGGCGGGGTCTGGCGGGGGCGGGCCTCCGCGTTACCATGGCAGCGAGGGCGCCGCGGCGACGCCGCCGCTGAAGGAGGCCCTGCTCCGAAAGGGCTGTGGACGGAGATGGTGAACCAGACCGACTGACCGACGACTGAAGAGGTAAGTGCTGAAAGGCGGAGGGCGACTGGCGAGTTCTACCTGCTGAGCGGCCAGATCAGAGCTGGGGGCACGCGGAGGGGCTAGGGAGTGGGGAGAAGGAGGAGGCAGAAGTTTCGGACCCGCTCTGAGCTCGCAGGTTCTTAGGGTGCCATTCTGGACTCGGGCTTCCAGAACTTGGAGACCAGCGGCAATTCGCGTTCCCTTTCTCAACCTGGGCACCGTCGCTCCTAAACACAGCTGGCCCCCGGCTTGTATCTAGAGGGATGGCTGCTTAAGATGGAATCACAGCACAAAAAAAGTTGGTAATAATAGTATCAGCTTTTAGGCATTTTAGAGCATTTTAGGCATTTGGAAGGTTACGTGGTGTGTAGTCAAAGGTTGGCCCCATTAGATGGCATCACGATCACTGTTTTCCCGGCCTGTTCCGTGGCACAGACCGAGTGCAAGTGGATTCAGAAGATGACTGGAAAACGGCCCCCACCACTGATTGGCAGGGCCTATGTCCTATTCGCCGGGGGCAAGAAAATGAACTCTATTGCCAAGAGTTATCTGCTGTGACAGCCAATTAAGATGATGTAGATGATAGCACTTTGTAACTGTGAAGTGCTATAAAAACTTCTGCCGTAGACTATAAATGCCGCCTTTCTAGTTTAATACTGAATTTCTGAAAAGGGAAGTGCACGTCAGAAGCAGAGCTCACAGTATCTCTCCTGATTGTCTTAGGAATCTTTGCTATGGTCTTAGACTGATATACGTGGGGAGAAGGGGAAATGCATCCTTGTTTCACTAATGATAGGAAAGCATTACTCTTTAGTTTACTGCCATTCAAGCCTAAGTGACTAGTTTATAAAATGCCGTTAGGATAGCCCCGTTGTGATGATAAGACCTTGGGCTGGAGTTCCTGTTAACCAGCATCTGTTTCTGATGTTTCTAGATGACTTACTTTGGTAGGTTTGAGGCAGGGGCCTGACCCCATTAGGTTGACTTAGCTTTTGGAATATTTTTTTTTTCCTGTCCTGTATTTTTACACATTTCTTCCTCCTCCTATTTCAAGGTGGCCCTGACCGGGCTCTTCTAGGGACTGTGAAGATGGGGACCCATGTGGTTATGAGACTCTGTAGCTCCCTGCTGCCAGCAGAGCCCTCTGTAAGTTTCTGGTGTGCTGTTTAGAGGAGTATGCCAACAGAACTGGATTTTCAGTACAGTTCTACAACCTGGGGATTTCTCCGTAAGGACTCGGATCCTGGAACTAAATTATAATACCTTTGTTTTCTTTTCTTGCTTCCCCTTATGGAAATTCTACATATCTTTATCTGAAAGTAATAAAACCAGGCAGAGGTTGAAACATTCTACAAATTAATCGGAACATATGCATTGTTTAAGATTTAAATAATATTTTTGTAAAACAGGTATGTTAATTATAGAGCATTTGAAAAATATTGCAAACCATGATTTTAAAAGCATAATCCTTTCTTCTAGAAATAATCACTGTTAATATTTTAGAATGTTTTCTTCTAGTCTTTTTTCCATGTGTATTATTTCCATATTTGAGGTCATATATACATATTTTTTCATTTTTGCTTTTTTAACTTAATATTTGCTGATACACAATGTTTGTTTTAATGTGGGTTCAAATGTTTGGTAACATTATAATGTCTGTAATTTTCTTTACCTTTCCACTATTGTTGAACTTTTATGTTCCACTCTCCCCATTGTAAAAAATAATTGATTTCCTCATTTAAGACTTTTGTTTTCTTAGGGCAGAGTCCCAGAAGTGGAATCTCTAGGTCAAAGGATGCGAACATTTTTAAGTAATAAGTTACCTTTTAACAGAAGAATTGTGGTGTCCGATTTTGTATATATTCCCAAGACAGAGGGGCATTAGTTGGGAGATAGAAAGGTCCTATGGCTTCCTCTTGCAATGAGACCTTGAGTCCTGCAAAAAGACTGTTTCATGAGAGTGTAATTAGTAATGTGGAGTCCTAATGCAGCAGTCCAGAAACATGGGACAGAAATTCAAGGATCTCTTCCAAAATATCCACCAGATGTCGCTCATCTTAGTTTAGTTCTTACCTGCTGGAGAGCTGGCAGAAAACTTTGAAATGTAAATTTTAAAAATTCATGTTGAATATATTTGCATATCTTTTTGGTACAGTTTATATTACGCACTAGCATCTGGTGATTACTTTGGCAACACCCTACTCTAGTCTCTCACCATTCTGTCTCTTTTTCCCTTTTTCTACCCACTCAATCTGTCACACTTTGTACACTCTGTCCCCACTAATAATATTGGAGTCTCGGTTTTACTAGTCTTTGTTTTACTACTCTTTTTTTTTTAGTCTTGTTTCTTGCGTGTGTGTGTGTGTATGTGTTTATGTGTATCTCAGTTCTTAGTTTTTGCTTAAAAAATAAAAAAATAAAAGAATATTACCTGGCATATAATATCATATAAAAGATGCTCAACATATAATTAATGAAAGAATACATTGATGAAGCTGTTGCAGAAGACCAAGAAGACCAAGGACACTTCTAAGGAAGTAGGAGGGACACTGTTTAAAATGCCAGCGGACTCAAGGAACAGCCTTCCAAATCTGAGTGATGGAACACACATGGGGCCCTCCCTAATATTTCCCTCCCTGTGATTTTTGTCCCACAAGATGGATTATGCTTCCGGTCCTTTTTGCATGTCTTGCAAGAAGGCCCCCAGGTGTTGGGGGTCTCCAGGCCATATCTGATGGTCTGGCCTGGCATCAGAGTTAATAGCCCTCCCTCTGGGCAGTGCAGTGTCCACAGTCCAATGGCCTCTGTAACCAGTTCTGCAAGACCAGTATCTGGGAAGGAGCTAGGGACTTAATTATAGGTTATCAGGAATGTACTGGCTTGGATTCAGATCACTAGCCCCAAATATCAGGGTTGCATTGGAATTACCCCTGTTAGCCTCCTCAAAGAGAGAAAAATATAAAAGGATACCAAAAATTATTATTGTTGTTAAAAATTTTTTATTGATTTGCTTTTATTTTTTAAATATACATTTTTTATTTTTTAGAGAGGGAGGAAGGGAAAGGGATAGAGATATAAAAACATAGATGAGAGAGAAACATTTTTATTGGCTACCTCCTACACCCTCCCCCTCCCCTACTGGGGATGAAGCCTGCTATCCAGTCATGTGCCCTGACCAGAAATTGAACCAGTGACCTTTTGGTGCATGAGATGATGCTCAATCAACTGAGCCACACTGGCCAGGTCCAGCAATTATTTATATTATTTGTATTGGAAATACAGTGAAAGAGACAAAGATTCACATTCCTAAATTAACTATATAATGTTCCATATGATATTATACATGCTATAACCTTTGAATTTTGAAGAGAAGAAGACACATTCATTTATTTAGTCAATCTCTATTGAGCATCTACTATGTGTCAGGAAATATTCTTAGTTCTCAAGATTAACCAGTAACAAAACAGACAAAATTCCCTGTCCTCATGGGGAATTTTACATTCTGGGCAGGAGGATGCTGACAATAAACAAGTAAACATAGAATATACAAGATGGGATGAATGCTAGGAAGAAAAAAAGATAAATTAGGTTTAGGAGTGCTGGCGTAGGGGGATACTATCATTTTATTTTATTTTTTTAAATATATTTTATTGATTTTTTACAGAGAGGAAGGGAAAGAGATAGAAAGCTAGAAACGTCGATGAGAGAGAAACCTCGACCAAATGCCTCTTGCACACCTCCACTGGGGATGTGCCCACAACCAATGTACATGCCCTTGACCAGAATCGAACCTGGGACCTTTCAGTCTGCAGACCGATGCTCTATTCACTGAGCCAAACTGGTTTCGGCCTATCATTTTAAATAGAGTGATCAGCAAAGGCCAAACAGCTGGCATGACATTTGAGCAGGAATAAACCATGGGTTATCTGGGAGATGAGTGTTCCAGACAGATTATGATCATATCTGTCTTGATTTTAACAAAATCAAGAGTGGCCAGAGAAGTTTCACAAAGAAGTGGAACTTGAACTAGGCATACTGAAGATATGAGTAGCAGAAGTGTAGCAGCAGTTTGCTGATGTCTCCTACACTAGCCCTCATGCAGCTGCCTGCACGCTCCTCCTTCCTCTGCTGCTGTGCAGCTCCAGGATCAGAGATGCCATGGGTTTTGAAAACCTGAAAATCCCCACTTGCCTCCCAGTGCTCAGCGACTACCTGTTGGACAAGCACTTTGTCAAGGGGTATGTGCCATCACAAGCAGATGAGGTATTTGAAATGGTCTCCAGCCCAACACCTGCCAACTTGTATCATGCCCTACGTTAGTATAATCACATCAAGTCTTCCAAAAAGGAAAAGGCCAGCTTGCCAGGAGTGAAGAAAGCTTTGGGCAAGTATGGCCCTGCTAATATGGAAGACGCCCCAGGAAGGAGAGCTACAGATAGAAAAGATGATGATGACATTGATCTCTTTGGATCTGATGAGGAGGAGGGAAGTGAAGAAGCACAGAGGCTGAGAAGAATACCTTGCACAGTATGAGTAAAAGAAAGTCAAAAACCTGCACTTGTTGCCATGTCTTCCATCTTATTAGATTCGAAACCTTGTGCTGTTGAATGGAAATGGCAAAATGAGAGGTGCGTGTCAGGAGCATTCACGCAGATGGCTTGGTCTGGGCTCTTCTAAACTAGTTCCAGTGGGGCATGAAGTTGAAAAACTTCAAATACAGTGTGTAGTAGAAGACAATAATGTTGGAACCAACATGCCAGAGGAGTGGATCACTGCTCTTGAGGACTATATGCAGCCCATAGACGTGACTGTTTCCCACAAGGTCTAAAAGACATATGGATCATCGCTCTTAAATGAAAGCTTGAAAAATAAAAGAATGGTGGGACATTCCAGGCAGAGGGACAGTCATGAAAGCACGAAGGTGAAAATGAGCCTTATAAATCCGTGAGTCAGTGTGGAGCCTGCTAACCTGAGCCTAGGCAGTTTGGGAAGGGGGAGGCTTTGAGAGCTGGGAGGAGGCACTCCTATCAGACATGCTGGGAAGGGGGAGGGTTTGAAGACATTGAGCAGTCTCAGGAAGATTACAGGGTGTGGACAGGCAGAAAAGCCTGGGACAAAGAGCAGTTTAGGAACTAGGACATGTTTGGGACGTTTGCCTGTAGATTTGAGCCCTTTTGTGTATTTTTAATAAAATATATTTTATTGATATTTTACAGAGAGGAAGGGAGAGAGATAGAGAGCTAGAAATGTCGATGCGAGAGAAACATCAACCAGCTGCCTCTTGCACACTCCCTACGGGGGATGTGCCCACAACCAATGTACATGCCCTTTGCCGGAATCGAACCCGGGACCTTTCAGTCCGCAGACCGATGCTCTACCACTGAGCCAAACCAGTTTCGGCCCTTTTGTGTATATTTTTGCTGATGTCTCTAAAGATAAATGCAATAGAATTTTTAAACATATATTACTGCTAAGAAACTCGTTCATGTGAGGAAACAGAAGGAAGATTAAGAAATTAATTTCAGAGAGTCATTTAAAATATTTCTATTGACAATTCTATTTGTTTATTCAAACTGCCTTTTTGCTTCTCCATAGTCTAATGATTGCCCATAATAGATGTGTTAAATTTTACATGTGTGAGAATTTCACACATCTTCTACACAAGGAGAAGTCACAGTCAATATTTTCACCAATGACATTTCCTTTTAATGCTCAAAGTCTTACTTGAGCTAACATGTTATTATCAATAGAAGTGATGAGTGTCTTTTGAGTTTGCTGATGTCTCCTACACTAGCTCATTCATTCATTCACTCATTCAACCAAAATCATTTAATGAATAACCTCTTAGTAGCAAGCATCATATAAAAGATTGCATAATGAAGAAGAAATGGACTTTAACTTCAGCACTTAGTAGCTATAGGGTCTGGAGCAAATTACTTATCCTCCACACTTCTCTTTCTTCATAAGTAAAATGGGAACTATATAAAATATATATACTCTTTATTATAATTGTGACCATCCAATGAACTGATAATGTATCTAAGTGCTTAGTACAGGGCTTGGCTCATAGTTAAAGCTCGATCTTGCTATATTACGGTTGTACAGCTTTTGGTTTTAGTTGGTGAGGGAGGTATGTACCAACATTGTTAAAATAATGCAGAGCTCAGAAAGCCTGGTATAATTTTAGAAATCAGACAGAGACACAGCTTGCTTGGACTCTGCCTCTCCTCCCAGGCAGAGTGGCTGACAGGCCTGCAGCAGTGGGAGATGTTCCAGTTACCCAGAGTGGCTAGTCATTTTCCCACATAGGGGCACTATGGGATGCAGATCATTGTTCTAGTTATTCCTATTTCTTTAGTTAACCCCCCTTTTCTCCCAGCTCTTATGTTGATATCACAATAATGTTAGTGCTACTTAGAGCAAAAGCTCAATCCTTCACCTGAGCCACATTCCAAAGCAGACCATGATAAATACAGTGAATATATATTCTGAGAAAAGAGAGAGAGAGAGAGAGAGAGAGAGAGAGAGAGAGAGAGAGAGAAGAGAGATTATATGGCCCTTCCAAGTGTGAGAGCAAATTATATACAATACATCATAACTTTGGGAACATTTCAATAGTTGTATGGGGACAATGGAATACTTTGAAATTGTACTAAGTTTAAATGAATTACAATTAAATGCCATTTAAATTTTAGCTCCACATTTTCATTAGCCACATGTGGCTAATGGTCACTATTGGACAGTGCAGATATAGAACACGTCCACCCTCACAGGAAATTCTATTGGACACTACTGCTGTAGACTGTGTGGTTGGTATAAGTATAGATTTCCAGGGAAGAGTGCAATCTTGGACCAAATGCCTACAGTAAATCTTTCCTCGGTTCACCACAATGCTCTCCTCAACCCTCCTGCATAGGTTTGGGCTGCAGAGACTTTTGCTTCAGACTTTAGCTCCCACATGACTAGCTGTGTGACTCCAAGCACCTCTCCTCTCCTAGCCTTGGTGCCTTCCTCTGTGAAATGAGAGACTTGGGCCAAATGAAATGTTTTTAAATTATATTTTTATTGATTTCAGAGAGGAAGGAAGAGGGAGAGAGAGTAAGACGCATCAATGATGAGGGAAAATCACCCATCGCTTGCCACCTGTATGCCCCGTACTGGGGATCGAACCTTCAACCCTGGCATGGTCCTGACCAGGAATCTAACCATGACCTCCTGGTTCATAGGTCGGTGCTCATCCACTGAGCAATACAGGCTGGGTGAGATCTTTTATTTTTTTTTCCTTAAGCTTTAAAATTCAGTGATGTAACGAGTCTTTTCCCAGGAGCATTGAGGTCAGATGTCTTCCTTTGATACATGACTTGTTGTTTGAAAAACAGTGACCTCTTGCCATAGGCAACAGCAGAACCTCCTTCTGATGACTCAATATTTTCTACTGTGTCTACACAATTTTATGCTCTTGGAAGTGGCACACTTCTCTTTTAAAAAGGCCTTGTTGCATCCACATGAGTTAGTGACTCACCTGAGGGTGTATAGACTGTGGTTCTGGTGAGGGGAGTTCTTGGCAACTAAATTCCCAGATAGGTTGTGGAGGATGGCCTTCTAACTTGTGGGCTGCTCAGGTCCAGTTTGTTTTGTCATCACGGTTTTCCCCCAGCCTTTGCCAGAATGGAACCCACAGTTTTCAAACAGCAGCAGCCATTTAACACCTCTGCTGGCCTTCTGCTTCCTGCCTGCTGTGGTCAGAAGGAAGGTGTCTCTCTCCTCAGAAGCATCTTTGTTTAGCAGCTTTAAATATGTGGGCAAGATGTTGCTAGTTCTGGCTGCTCTGGGTAAAGATTTTTTTCCTACTGATCTGATGAGGAGGTTGTTACGTTGCATAAGAGCCATGGCTGACTTTTCTTGCTAAGGTTCTAATGGGGATTTGGGGAGAGAATCTGTCCCTCCTGCAAAATGATGAGTGTAGAGTCCTAGACCCTCAAACTGTCTCTGTCACTGAACTGCTGTCCTTAGAAAAGACCCCAACCCCCTCTGAGCCTTAACACCCTATAACCCTTCTGTCCATCTGGGACCAGGAGCTGTAACATATATGTACTATGGTGCTCTTTCAGCTTCCTGTTTCCTATAGAAACAAGAGTATGCACTGAGAGTACAACTGGCTAGTGTTCTTAAAAATAAATAAGCCTATGACTTGAATAAGAAGAAAGAGGGGGAATAGCTCTTTCACTTGAGCAGGCTTTACTTAATTCTTTCAAAAGCACCAGGACATTTTTGCTGTTTTTATTTCAATTAAAACCCATTTAATTAATTTAAAACTTATTAAAAATATGGATTTTACATTTTAGAAGTGATTCTAAAAAGAGAGAAAGGTGTGTTGTTTTTGTTTTATCAAAGCCCTGGTTATCCTTGGTTTACCCTCGATGTTTCTGTGGTGATCCTGTGTGATTTGCTTGGCTTTCTTTCAATCAAATGAAGTTCTCTCTCTCCCTCTCTCCCTCTCTCCCTCTCTCCCTCTCTCCCTCTCCCTTGTGAATGGTTCTTCTCTTTTTCTTTTTCTCTACCTTCTGCTTCCTCTTCTTTAGCCTAACCTCACTGCCCAGAGGCCCCTACGGAAAAAGGTTGCAGTTTCGAGCCCGTGTGGAAGAGGGAGGGGCTATAGTCCCCAGATTCACTCCCCTTCCACCGCCTTGCTGCGGTGCTTTGCTGGGGCTCTAGTCAGCGGATCTGACTGTGTGTGCGGCGCGCGCTCTCAGACACGCCCGCCTGCAGACCTGGTGTGCACGTCTGTGGCTGTAAGTGCATGCACACGCCGGCTCGCCCGTGTGTGTGCGTGTTCACGTGCACGCGCGCGTGTGCGTGTGTGGTGCGCGCTCACGCCTGCCTTCGCGCGCCCGGGGCGCTCCCCTTCAGCCGGCGCGGGTCCAGCCCCCGCGCCCAGCTGTTTCTATAGGAACCGCGGCCCAGCCGGCCCCTCCTGCAGAGGCCTCCGGAGGAGCATGCCCAGTGGAAGCCGCTAGTTTGGCTCACGTCTGGCTTCCAGTAAGTGGCGTGCGGGACTCCGGAGAAATCCCCGTGAGTGGAGCCGGAGCCTTTGTGTGCAGTGGGAGGAGGCGGCGCCGCCCGGCCTGCAGCCCCGCCCGGGGGCCCCCCGGCAGGAACCATGCTAGCGTGCCTGACCCGGGGGAACTTTCTGGACGTCCTGCAGGAGGGCTTCAACGAGGTAACTGCCCCTCCCACTGCCCAGCTCCCCTCCCCCCGCGCCTCCCGCCTAACCCCGGGATCCGGCCCTCCTCAGCCCTCACCCCCACGAGGACCCCAGAACAACCCGCATGCGGAGCCCTAAGTCTGCTTTGTGGTGGGAGCGTGCCGACCGGACCGTGAGCCCAGATAAATCAAAGGGGCCGCCTGCCTCCAGCTACGCTGGCCATTGACCTCCCCTGGCAGCCAACCTGAGCCCAGAAGACAGGACCACAGACCCAGAGGTCATCACCTTCCAGAAGAGGTGGTCTCCACTCTCCCCAGGGATTCTCCTCAAGGAAATTCCTGAGTACACGGCAGCAGTGCTCACTCTATTTCAGGAGCTAACGGAAAAGTGAAGGGAAAGATGGGTGGCACTGCATTGGTAGAAAGTCTGAGAGGGCAGGGTGAGCAGGTAGGTGGTCCATATGAAGTGCCCTCTTCATATGGATATATTTTTTATACCCAGGGTAGTAGATTTCTCCACAACCAAGGGCATGGTTGGCAGAGAACACGTAAAAGGAGAGAAGGTCTGGGTTTCTGGGTTCAATTCAGGGGAGTCAGTATTTGCTCCCTTCTGTGTGAGAGTGGGGAACTGGGGCCCCAATCTGACGGGCAGTATGGGAGAGGGCTGGCTAGTCTTTTTCTATTTATTGTTTTCTCTCGAAATTCTGTTACTTATTACATTTCTTTTTCTTGTGACCTAGAGAATTCTGATTTAGGGTCCTTTCCCCTTGTGATTTGTTCATATGTCTTTCATTGCTTCTGAGCCCCAGCCTTTGCCTTACTCTGGGCTCCAAGGAGACCCCTACAAGGAGACCTAGCCTGTCAGTTGTGTCTTGCTTCCTTTCTCCTTTTTTCCCACCCCCCTCTCTCTTCCTTCTCATCCTTAAATTTAAGATTTTTTAAAATCAGTCTTTAAACAATGAACAGATGAGCACCTTCTTTTCTTAAATATGAACATAACTGGCAAGACAGTGCCTTGGCCATCCCTGCAGTATTTCCCTAGAGGTAGCCATTCTCATGAATTTGTGTGTAAGATTTTCTTGCTACAGCTGCACAACAGGCTCTTACCTCAATTCCTGTTTCTAATTAAGAAGTTCTGCAGCCTGGCCTGTTCCAGAACCTTCTCCAGTCCTGGCCCCTGTGCCCAGCCTTGTTCCTGACACAGAGAGGAAAGTTGCAGAGATGCTGTCCCAACCTCACCCACCTGACTCAGGATTTCCCTTCGGCTGAGGCTGTCACAGCCCTCATTGGAGGGCAGAGTTTGCATCCTGCCTGCACTGCAGGGCTCCTCATCTTTGCACCGGTCCTCTTTGAACACGTCAGGGGGTTGTTAACAAAGAGCTACAGCCATACGAGCCAGGAAGCCACCTCTCTGAGTATTTCCACCATTCCTGACTCCTTTTCTATGCCTTTGGGCCTCTCCATGGTCTCAAGCGTCACACATCTGACTTATCCACCAATTGTGCAGAAGCCCCAAGGTGGTCCTCTGGCCTCCCCTTTTTATTTTTTTTTAAATTTTAAAAAAATATATTTTATTGATATTTTACAGAGGAAGGGAGGGAGATAGAGAGCTAGAAACATTGATGAGAGAGAAACATCGACCAGCTGCCTCCCGCACACCCCCTACCGGGGATGTGCCCGCAACCAATGTACTTGCCCTTGACCGGAATCGAACCTGGGACCCTTCAGTCCGCAGACCGACGTTCTACCACTGAGCCAAACCGGTTTCGGCTAAATTTTTTAAATTAAATTATTATCTGTGTACATATATTACCATTGCCCCCCCTCCCATACATGCCCTCCCTCCCCAGAGTTTTGTGTCCATTGGTTGTATTTATATGCCTGTATACAAGTCCTTGGGTTGATTTCTTATCTCCCCCAGATCTCCCAACCCTTCCCGCTGTAATTTGACAGTCTGCTTGTTGCTTTACTGTCTCTATATCTATCTTTTGGTTCATCAATTTATAATGTTCTTTATTATCCATAAATGAGTGAAGTCATGTGGTGTTTCTCTTTCATTGACTGGCTTATTTCACTCAGCATGATGTTCTCCAATTCCATCCAGGTTACTGCAAATGATGAGAATTCCTTCTTTTTTATGGCAGCATAGTAAACTCAGTCCCAAATAGCAGGTCCCACTGTCTCATCAGGAGGAGAGAGCCAGCACAGAGTCAGCCCGTCTGCCTCCTCTTTTTCACTTCCTAATATTTCCACTGAAGAGCTTTAGTGTGTCCATAAATATCCCCTGACCTCCAGGTGTTATAAATCATAAGGGAGAGGGAAAGTGGGAGAGTTTTCTTTTTGTGGCGGTAATGGAGTCTTAATAAAAACAAAACAACAAAAATTAAAAACAATAGACACAACTTTATTAATCCACCTCTAGAATAATGTAGTAATGCCTCTTTTTTTTCTGACATTTGATTTTTCTATCTGTACTGTAAACTTCCCATCTACAGGCTAATGTATAATTTATTCCCTTCTATTAGTGGATTTGAACTCTGATAGCCAATCAGTGTTTTATTTTCTCTGAGAAATTGACATAATCTAAATAATATTAATAGTAACATATTAAACCTCAGATGTCCCTTAAAGTTTAAATAATTATTCTACACACATAATAAATTATATTGAATAATTCTTTTCACATACTGTATCACATTTAGTGCTACTGAATCATTATTCAGTAATATATGATTAGTTATTTCAGAGATGACTGGGCCCTAATTGACCTATTCCAGCCTCTAGGATTGCTTCATAGATCCAGGTATATTCAATCTCTTTAGTTAGTCATGTGATAAGGATATAGATAGAGACGTAAAGGCCAGTGTCAGAATACACTTCAGTCCCTTTGAGAAACTCCTTTTACTGAGGCTAAGAATATCACTCGTATCCAGTCATCTCTGGGGAATGATCCAGGCATATCTGAAGCTATTCTTCATCACCCAGATGCTTTTAAGGTCTGTGTGGTTAGGGCCGTGACGTCATTCTCTGCAGCAGAGAAAACTGCCACAGGAAATGAAGCTGTGGCCCTGATTGATTAATTATTAAGGAACCATGCAGCAGAGAGAATGTCCTTTGAATCAAGGCTTTCCTCTACCCACTCTTAGCCTCTGTTCTCAACCATATGCCACTATGCGTAACTGTGCATGGCAGAATTTTCTTCTATTATGTTCCCTGAATGGCCCTGGTCTCACACACCTGACAAATTACTTGCAGAATTGATTCATGTCAATGCAGTCCCTTTTATCGACATAGTTAGTCTGCGTTTTGAATTATCCACAACTTTTGGCTGCAGCCACATTCTGTAGCTCATCTGGCTGTCATCTCCAGCTCCTATATTTTGGGCCTGTGCTTTCTATCATTTATCTCCATTCTGATCTGCCTCAAAGCTATTTATTTGTTTCCTCTGCCACTTGGTATTGAGGTCATATAAACATTATCTTTGGTTAACGTGCCAAGTATCTTTTCTGCAAGTGTTTTTCTAGGGGCTAGACTTTCTTTAAAAAGTACTTTAGTGCATGTGTTGGAAGATTTGGGGAGATCAAAGACTGTAATATAGTCTGGCAAGTAAGCATTCATTCATTCCATTATTTAATTTATTTACTGGATGAGGAAATGGATAAAATAGTAGAACAACAACTAGTGCCTGCTTCCAAGGAATTAATAGGAAGATATTTAGGGGTGTACTATAAGAACCATAACAGGATGCTTAATGTGATCTGTACCATAAAAGAGATAGTGTTTGTGGGGTATTATACAGATATCTTCTACTTAATAACATCATGAAAAGTACCAATATTTACCAACTGACCTGCTCACTGAGACCAGACTTTTCTTCCTGCTAATCTGGAAAACATGCATGCAAGTACTCACTCAATAGACAGTCACTGAATGACTGGTTACCAGGCACTGTGCCAGGTTCTGGAAACAGACGAAAAAAAACATAGTCTGTTCCCTGGTGGAGCTCACAGGGCAAGAAAAATAAAGTAAACGGCCAGAGTATCAAACTTGGGAAATGGTGGTGAGGTAGAAATCCTGCTTGTGGGCAGAGTGAACCTGAGCCTGGCTGGAGTATGAATGGCCCAAGGGACTGAAAGTTGTTAAATTGATTCGTTAAAATATTGGTCAACAGGAAATCAGGTGTCCGAGCCTTAACCTCTTAAGCACATGACCTGGGAGTCTTTCCCCACCAGTTCTTCTCCACGTAGAAAAATAGTAATTTAAATCTCACATAGAGATTCGTCTGCTTGGTAGCCCCTGAGAAACACAGGGAGAGCCTTTGTCTGGCGCCATTCCTGCAAGGGGGACACAGGGCCAGTGAAGAAGAGGATTGGCATGTGGAGCAGCTGCTGCAGCCATTTCTCCTGAGTGCCTCCCGCCTTCCGCCACCTGGGGCCAAGCCGAGGCGGTCCGACATCTCCACAATGACCTCCTCTGTGCTCTGCTGTAGAAATTAAAGGCCAGTTAAGTCTTTAATGAAACAAAGCACCACACTCCCCAACCTTTTTTCTCTCCTGACTGATTTCTTCACTCCTCACCCAAGCTCATTGGCTTTATTCCCACAGGAGTCAATGCCAGCTAAACAGATGCTCCCTGGCAGCAAGCTCTCAGGCAGCGTTATGTTCCTCATGGTGAGTGACGGGCTGGCCAGGCCTGTGGAGCAGTGATAGGGCACTGTTTGCCAGGTGCCACTTCCCCAGGACTCGCCCTGTTGTGGAGGCTGTAAGGACAGGAACTTTCCTGAGCCTATTTCCTCATTGGTTATCCTCAACCCAGGCCCTCGTTAAGTGGTCATGGACATAACAGTCAGTGGTCATGTTATTAGTGGAAGTGGAGTTCTTGGGGTACCCGAGGGAACAGAATTTCCCCCCTGGAGGATGGGATTTTGTGGAAAGCTTTATTGATGATGTAAAAGTAAGGGGTTTGGGTGAGGATTTAAAAAAAAAAATGCTAGCCAGTTTGGCTCAGTGACTAAAATTAAGGGGTTTCCCTCCAAAGTCCCATCTCTATGTCCTGCCATGGAAAAAGTCCAATCTTGTCTTCAGCAGGGCTAGGATCAAGGCCACTGCCCAGACTTTCTGTCCCATATTAAATTACAGTCCAGCCTGACCGGTTTGGCTCGGTGGTCAGAGCGTTGGCCGGCAGACTGATGGGTCGAGGGTTCAGTTCTGGTCAAGGGCATGTGCCACAGATGCAGGCTCAGTCTGCTTGTGCAGGAGGAAACCAATGGAAAAAATATCCTCAGGTAAGGATTAACAACAACAAATTACAGTTCAGTCTAGCATCTGACGAGCTTAGCTTGTCTTCCCAGCTGCAGTTCATCGCATGTGGGGTCCACAGGGCCATGGGCCATGCAGCTGCTTAAGACCATATGGTGGGTTAGCACAAGGCGAGTGGTGGTCACAGAACAAGTGAGAACAGGAGTGCAAGAGCAAGAGAGCACAAGAGAGGGAACTCTCTTTGTCTGGGGATTTTAACCTTCTAGGATTTCATAGGCTTTCATTAGGGTCCACCCTCCTAGCCAATGATCTTTTTCCCAGACGAGACTGACAGGCAAGCACCTTTCCTATGTCACCCCAGCTTAACTGCGCATGTGCCCATCTCCCCCTTTGTTCGATCCCTTCCCCCAGTGGTCTGCAGGGAATGAACTGGTGGTTTACTGGGGAGAGTGAAGCTGTAGCTTCCTGGTGAGGCTGCACAGATGACTATGCTTATAATGTCTGCCCCCCTCCCCTGCTCTCTTTCTATTATTAATATTAATAAACTAGCTAATTATGATAACAGTCATATAAGGGAGGTGGGGAACCAATCCCAAAGGCCCTAAGAGTGGGCTCCATGCCCTGTTTTTAGTAAAGGACACTCATAGATTATATAGTGATACCTCATTTCATTCATTCATTCATTCATTCACATGCATTTATTGAACACTTACATACTTGTGAAGAACAGATTGTTTATGGAACTCATAAATAATGGAAATTTAGAAATAAGGTTAGGAGATGAAATCTTCCAGAAAGTTTTTAGGTTTTTATATTCTGGTATATTATCCTTTGACTACTGGGCTGAACACAAAGAGCCCTACCCATGAAGGGAAGAAGAAATCTAAAATTTTTACTTGTGAAGTTTATTTTTACCTAATTAGCTACCAACTTCAATGAATAAGTAGCCTTTCCTGGTTCAGTAAGAGCTGAAAGAATTAATAGAAAAGAAACACCATGTTACATTCTTTTCCTGGCACTAGAGTTTAGGCCACTAATAACTCAAGTTTTTCAAACCTCCTGTCTTCCTCTCAGTTCATCAGCAACACCCCGCCCCATCTCCTCAGCTTCTGCTGCTGGAGGGTGTCAGGTATCCTGTTTCACTGTAAAACTGATTTCCTTCCTGAGCCATTCAGGTCTCCTGCACTCTCCAGCATGCTGCAGGGGCTGTCTGCTTTTCTTTCTTGCTCCATAGAGCCTACTTCCTGAGTGTTTCTGCACTGGGGATGGAAGTTCCCACAGACTTCCCTGGAAAAGCCCAATCAGTGCTTTTGCAACTCCAACCAAACAAGTTCCCTATAGGAATTTTCTTTGAACTTGCAGCTTAGAGGAGTTAGAAGGCAGAGGCTGGGTTTACAAACTTATTTTGAAAGAAGGGAGGGTCCCAAAGGAAGGAAGGTCCCAGGTACATTGGATGGCTGGAAAGCTTTCAAGGTCAAAATTTCCTGCACAAATTAAGTTCTGTAGGCAGAACTGTATTTATTGGAAAAGTCTAAATTTATATTGCAGGGTTCCTTGGATTGTCTTGGAGGAAGCTGATGGAGAATATGGGGTTGCTCCTCCCCACACCAGCTGCTCAGAGCTTTAGATGGTTCAGTCTTGTCAAGCCAAAACCCTGCTCACACAGATTTGGCTGTTGCTGAGTGTACTTTTCTTTTCCCTGAGACCTGACTCAGAGGGTTGTCATAAAAACTCAGCCTTTCTAGACTTCTAGATGCTCAGGCATCCATCTAGCTTCCACGGAACAAGTTTCAGATGTTAATTCTGGATCAAGATTAGTTCTTTGTGCTCACAGACATAGTATATGTGATTGTCTTGCTTTTTTTGTCAAATGTTAACTGAAATATTTTCCTTTGTAGTTCTTAACTGGCCCAGCATTCCACTGCACCACTGTTGATGTCACCTAGGATATCATGAGGGTGATGGCTGTCAGCATTGCAGCCAGCAGATGGGGCATTCCTCAAGATCTTTTTTAATGTTTTCAGAGAGATCCCTAGCTAAAGACTGGTGCTGCATCTGCTGGGCAATGTTGATAACCTCATCAAGAGTGATATTTACACTGTGCTTAATGGGTGTTTTTTGTTGTTGTTTTTGTTTGTTTTGCTTCTTTCTGTCTCTTGGTGGTTCTTTGAGGACTTTGGTGATGAAGGCAAAGGCAGAAAGTACGTACTACCTCAGTCTGAGCCGATCTGTTCTGAATGGTCTGTTTTACTGTGATTCTCAGATCCTTCCAATCCCTGGTTGCTTTGGTGATGTCATCACCAACCTTTTTTTTTTTTTTTTTAATTGATTTTAGAGAGAGAGGGAGAGGAGACAGATAGAAACATCGACAGGGAATCATCGATGAAAGAGAAACATCGTTGATTGGCTGCCTCCTACATACCCCCTAGTAGGGATGAAGCCCGAAACCCAGGCATGTGCCCTGATCAGGAATCGAATTATGACCTCCTGGTTCAGAGGTTGACACTCAATCACTGAGCCAAACCCACCGGGATCATCACCAACCTTTTTAGGAGACAGACCCAGGGGTCCAGTCTTGGGGGTAAGGGCAGATGTGGCACCAACTTCCTTGCCAGTGTTCCTCAGGTATATGACTCTGGTTTCATTGGGGTCAAACTTTGGCAGCATGGTGGAGGTGGCTGGTTTGGATGAATCAGATTTGGGATGACTGAAGAAAGTTGTACCTTGCCGAGAGCTGAAAGTATCTTGCTTTTCTTATTAGTTTGGTTGCAAGTGCCAAGAACCCAGCTTGAACTAGCAGAGATAGAAAATGGAATCTACTGACTCAGGGAATCCAAGGAAAAGCTAAAAAAAAAAAAAACACTAAATCATGGAATGGGCAAAGATGGAGCCGTCTCAATGAAAATCAAGAACTCAGACACTGCCAGGATCTCTCCCTCTGCTTTTTTGCCTCTTATCTCCGGTTCTTTCTGTGGTGGCTTTATTCACTTTCACTACAGATGTGAACATCATGCCTATGGCGGCATCTAAGTTTTGTATCTTACAACTTTGTAAAAGAGAGACTGGGAGAAGCAGAGAGAATGGTGGTGGGGAAGGGGACTGATTCTGTCTTAAATTTGAGACAAAAAAAGTCCAGAGATCTAATAGGCTTGACTAGTCAACTTAGCTGGATCAGTCAACTGTGGCTGGTGGAAGGAGTGATATAATGCCAGACCAATCCTGGGCCCATCACTGAGTATGTAGAGGGTCATGTATCTACAGAAGGGGGAATCATTGTGAGCTGGACTGCTACTCCAAGAGTTGTTAGTTACACCTGCAGCCTCCCCCACCCTCTCTGGGCCTGATTGGAAACTGATTATGGTCCTATGGAGCTTCTCCAGAAAGTTCACGGTATACTTCTTTTTTTTTTTTTTAATATATTTTATTGATTTTATTACAGAGAGGAAGGGAGAGAGATAGAGAGCTAGAAACATTGATGAGAGAGAAACATCGACCAGCTGCCTCCTACACACCCCCCACCAGGGATGTGCCCGCAGCTAATGTACATGCCCCTGACCGGAATCGAACCCGGGACCTTCCAGTCCCCAGACCGACGCTCTACCACTGAGCCAAACCGGTTTCGGCCACGGTATACTTCTTAATATTTTAGATATTTTTATTTTGCTTAATCTATTTTGTCTTCACTGAATAATTAACTTGTAAAATTATAGTGCTAGAAATAAGCAAAATTCAGTGACTTCTTTCTCTTTAGCTGATGCAAGAACCTCTTTAAGAGGTTACTTCACATGGCTTGTAGGAGGGGGGGGGGGTAAAGGGGACTAGGCTAGCCCTGGCCAGTTTGGCTCAGTGGATAAAGCGTCAGCTTGTGGACTGAAGTGTCCCAAGTTCGATTCAGGTCAAGGGCACATGCCCAGGTTGTGGGCTCCACTCCCAGTAGGGGGCGTGCAGGAAGCAGCCAATCAATGATTCTCTCTCATCATTGATGTTTCTGTCTCTCTCTCTCTCTCCCTTCCCCTCTGAAATCAATTTAAAAAAAAGGGAGAGGGGGGCTAGGCTCTGAATTCCCCACCCTGGTGTTAACCAGAGAATCACTGCTTTCCCCTATTTTACATATGTGGCTTTCACACAAGTTATAGTTTGAGAAAAGATTCTGGGGGGGGGGGGGGGGAAGACCTACTAGTTCAACCACCAGAGAGTAACAGACTCTTGCAAGAAGCTTATGTATTTCATTTGCTGACAGAAGTAGCTCTACCAAAATTTAAAACCAGCACCTAGGCTTTCATTTCAGGCCTCTTTTAAGATAACATCCTTGTGGGGGAAGTCGGTGGTGTGACTGGTCCTCATGAGTGTCTACTTTGTTGTTCAAATCAGTTTTTTCAGAGCCAGCAATAGGCATTTATAGCATAACAAGAACAGGGTCTTGGCCTGCCTCTTGGAGACCAATACAGATATCTTCCTGTCAAAGAGAAGATGCCCTGAGACTTGGTTTGGTGGTTGGCTCCCCAGATTAGACTTAAAAGGAGCAAAGACCTAAAGCCATTGTAACCCTCAATCTGTGGATAAGAGTAAGCCCACTCGGCTGTGAATCTGTGATCTTTCTGTTAGATGCTGTTCAATAGGTCTCTGCAGCATGCACACATAGTAGTGACATGACAAAGGATAATTGAATTAAAATGTTTTGTCTGATTTCTTTTTTAATTTTTTGTATTGATTTCAGAGAAGAAGGGAGAGGGAGAGAGAGAGAAGCAAAGATGAGAATCATTCATCGGCTGCCATCTGCATGCCCACTGGGGATCTGGCTCACAACCCGGGCATGTGCCCTGACTGGAATTGAACTGTGACCTCCTGGTTCATAGCTCAACATTCAACTACTGAGCCATGCTGGCTGGGTGTCATTGAAGGCACACTTATCAGTCTTTTAAATTATATGACTCTGGGCAGAATAGTAAATATCCTCAGCTACCATTTTCCTGGAATGACTTCAGGATCCATGATGAAGACAGTCAAGCCTCCCAGTTCCTTGACCATCCCCATGGCAATGATTGTCCTCTGTGCTGCTACCAAAATGCCACACAGTGAAGCTGTATCCTGGAACTTATTGCACAAAATTGCCCTGCCTTTGAAATCTTTGTTTTCTTTTGTTAATCCTCCCCTGAGAATCCTCCCCCTCCTCCTCCTTTATTTTTAGAGTGGAAGGGAGGGAGAGAGACAGAGAGAAACATCAATGTGAAAGAGATACATCGATTGGTTGCCTCCCACACATGCCTGCAACTGAGGTACATGCCTTGACTGGAATCAAACCTGGGACCCGTCAGTCTCCAAGCCTACGCTCTAACCACTGAGCAAACAGGCTAGTTCTGCCATTGAAACCTTGAACTCTGAAAGTCTGCTCTCTGCTTAACACCCCAATCTCCACACTCCTCCATTCCCATTAAACTTACGTTGAGGAGCATCAAGTTCTCTACTCTTCTCTGTCCTCTCAGTTTATCAGCTCTCCTTAACTACTTCTATCAGGTGCAGATTCCACAATCAGTCACTTCAAATGCACTCTCAGCACCATCCTCACTTCCTGGTGATCGCTGTATTTCCTCTGACTAATTCCAGTCCTAGGTTAGCCCTTATTGGTTTCCTCCTCTCATCCCCCAGGCCTGCTACGCACTTCTAGAGGAAATCACATAGCCTTGCTGATTGATTCAATAACACAATTATGATTTCCAGGCCTATTGAGTCCTTGGTGTCATTGTTCTTTCCAGTCTCCCACAGGGGTCCTTTCTGGAAGCCTCCTCCATCTCCCTGTTTCTTTCACTCTCAGCAGATAGACCGCCTATCTATATTAATAAAATGGTAATATGCAAATCGACCAAACGGCAGAACAGCAGGGCTACTATCCAGATGACCACACTATGACATGTGCTAGTGCCAGACCCACCATTGCCCCACGATCACCCCACATAGGGAGGCCCAAGCCACCGGCAGGCAGGGTGGTCAATCAGGGGGCTCTGTGGAACCAGGGAGCTTGGGGTGTATGGTGGGGGACATAGGCAGCGCCAAGGTTTCTCCTTTACTCTTCATACCCAGCCATTAAAATTGATATCATTGGCCCCATTTCCCATATGGGAAACTTTGCTCAAGATCACAGCGCTGATAACTCATAAAAATGGGATTTGAACCCACTGCACCATACTCCAAAGAATATATTATTTCTACAATAGCAAAGAAAGCAGACAGTGAGAGAAGAGAAAGGAGTGAAGCCAGCAGCCAGGGGAAGGAGGGCCTACCCTTGCACAAATTCTGTGCATCGGGCCTCAAGTAATGAATAAAGGGCATTTATTTAGATTTTGGGCTCCTTCAACTTCCTTCTTCCCCACCTCCACATTCCCTAGGTCTGTGCCTAGTTGTAGGTATGTATTGCTGCCTCCTCACAATCAGAGCAGGAAGTGGCCTCTTCCTCTCCTCTGGAACCTTGCTGCAACTTCACACCCCTCCCCCTGTACCTGTTTCTCCTTCACTAACCCCACACCTCCGCCAACAAGTGTCCTGTCATCCTAAAACACCCTCATTCTCTACTCCCCTTCCTCTCCAGCTACCCTCCCTCCTCCCCTCACTGCTGGTTTTATGCTCTCTGAGGTCTTCTCAGTTCACTGCCATCTGACTTTTAACCCCACCACTCTACAGCATCTGTTCTCAAAGGTTATCAAAGCCTGGTAATTATTAAATGAAATGGGCTTCTTAGTTCTCAGCTGGACAGTTGTACAGCATTTGACCTAACTGACCACCTGTCTTAAAATTCTCTCATCCCTGGATTCCCATATTTTCTTTGCCCTCTGGTTATATGTCCTAGGATCATTATTTTATTCCCCATTTCACTTCACTTGTTCCTTTAATGTTGATACATCACATCCTCTGCCCTGGATACTCCTTTCTCTTCTCTCACTGTCTGCTTTCTTTGCTATTGTAGAAATAATATATTCTTTGGAGTATGGTGCAGTGGGTTCAAATCCCATTTTCATGAGTTATCAGCACTGTGATCTTGAGCAAAGTTTCCCATATGGGAAATGGGGCCAATAATATCAATTTTAATGGCTGGGTATGAAAAATAAAGGAGACAGGCATATAAAGTGTCTCTTTCAATAGCTGACAAAAATTGTCAGTTAGTACTTTTTTAATCTCTTCTTTCCCTTTCAGTGCCATCTCCTCACTCCCTTTCCTGCCAAGTAACTTCTTGTAGTTCACTTGTAAGCCCAGGATTTGGAGTCAGCATTGAGTTCAGATTCTTGTTCTGACAGTTAGCAGCCTTGTGACCCTGGGGGTTTTGTTGTTCTGAACCTTGGTTTCCATGTGTGTGACATAAGAAAGATAGTTTCTCACAGGATTAATGTGTGTGGTGTGTGTGTGTGTGTGTGTGTGAGAGAGAGAGAGAGAGAGAGAGAGAGAGAGAGAGAGAGAGAGAATATGAAAAGATGTGGTAAAGTCCTTAGCACAGTTCCTGGTGTGTAGTCAGTGCTCCGGAGATGGTAGTTGTTATGTCTCGCTCACACCTATGGCTGTACCTATCACACATACATACTCTCCACCATGTACCTCCCACCTCGCTCCCATCTCTTGTGCTCTAGACATGTGTTTTGCCAACTGGCTTTTGATGTTTTACAAAGAGCTCAGACTATTATCCCAAACCAGACTATTTCTTTTTCCTAATACTTGCTCTTCCCGTATTCCCTTTCTCAGTTAATGTGTCATTATCAGCCAGTCATCCAGGCATGACTTTTTGGAGCCTCTCTTTTTGTCACTGCCCACATCCTGTCATTCCCCTCTGATTTGTTTCTGGAATTGGGGCTTTTCTCACTTTGCTGCTTCGATTTAGGCTCCCATCTTCTCTCACTGAAGTTGTTGCCTCATCTCCTCATTGGTTTCTTCAGATCTGGATGCTCCTCTTTCTACTCCATGTTCTCCTCTGTGTCCAGAGTGACTTTTCTAAGATGCGAGTCTCACAGTTTCTGTCTCCTGTTTTAAAGCTCCAGGCTTTCCCGCTGAAGGTCTTAAGCCCTATGTCTAAGTGCTGGCAGGTCTTGTGCTGACTGACCTATTTCTCCACCCTCATTGCCGGCCGCTGATGGCTCTGCCCACACAGTAATTTATTAACTGGCTATTCCTCCAAGATACCATATGCCTTCACAGCTCTTTTTCTTTCTTTCTTTTTTTTTAAATCACCTGTCCCTAGGATGCCCTTCTCTTCTTTGTGGCCTGGCAAACAACCTTAACAAGCCAGCCAAATATTTCCTTCCCTTTTGAGCCTTCTAAGCATGAATAGCATTTTTAACATTTCTTCATTGCTGCAGCAATCACTTTGTGTCACAATTATTTATGTGCCTGTAAGCGCTGGGTTTGGCACAATTCCTGGTTGTGTTGGTTGATTTGAATAAATGAATGCATGAAAGGACATGATCTGCAGGGATCTCCAGAGAAAGAATCTAACAGGTTGAAATTTATAAGAGGTAGACCTAGCTGGCTTGGATCAGTGGATGGAGTGTCAGCATGCGGACTGAAGGGTCCCAGGTTTTATTTCGGGCAAGGGCACATGCCTAGGTTGTGGGCTCCATTTCAAGTAGGGGGTGTGCAGGAGGCAGCTGATAAATTATTCTCTCTCATCATTGATGTTTCTATCTCTCTCCCCTTCTCCTTTCCTCTCTGAAATCAATAAAGAAATATATTTTTTTAAAAAGAAGAGAAATTTATAAGAGGTAAGTGTTCATCAAGAAGATCAAGTTTAGCCAAACCAGTTTTGCTCAGTGGATAGAGCATCGGCCTGCGGACTGAAAGGTCCCAGGTTCGATTCCGGTCAAGGGCATGTACTTTGGTTGCAGGCACATCCCCAGTAAGGGGGTGTGGAGGAGGCAGCTGATCCATGTTTCTCTCTCATTGATGTTTCTAACTCTCTATCCCTCTCTCTTCCTTTCTGTAAAAAATCAAATATATATATATATATATATATATATATATATATTAAAAAGAAGATAAAGTTTAGAAAAACAAAGATGGAAGAAATTGATTTAACAGCAGAATGTATTCAAAATTATGAGAGGTTTTGGTTGACAGCATTGTGTGAGTCAACAATGTGATGTGAGGTAACAACAAATAAAGAAAATGAATAAAAAGAAGAAGAATGTGAAATTTTTTAGATAAGGAAGCGGAGTGTCTGGTTTTACACTAGGGAATTGTGGTTGTTTCCAGGTATTGCGGTTTTAGAGGGACTTAGGCCAGAGTAGCAATCATTCTTGAAAGCATTTTATTTTACTTTTTAAAACATATTTTATTGATTTTTTTCACAGAGAGGAAGGGAAAGAGATAGAGAATTAGAAACATCAATGAGAGAAGACATTGTTCAGGTGCCTCCTGCACATCCCCCACTAAGGATGTGCCCACAACCAAGGTACATGCCCTTGACAGGAATTGAACCTGGGACCCTTCAGTCTGCAGGCCGACGCTCTATCTGCTTGAAAGCATTTTAAAAAGACTTGTTGAAAATATCAAGATAGACAAACTATCAAGATAGCTAATAGGCTAACACAATAAAGAAGATATAGGGAGAAAACACAAAAGGCAAAATAAGAAATGATAATGGAGAAGTAACCAATGAAACAAAACAAAAAATTATCAGAGTATTTTTAGGTCTATGCAAATGCATTTTAAACATTCATGGAATGAATCAATTTTGGGGAAGTTCTTATTAAAATTGCTAGAGAAAAAAACTAAACAGACTGATTTTTGTAGAAGAAATGAAGTTATTAAGGAACTATTCCTCAAATAAGGTATCGGGCCCAGATTATTTTATAAGAGAATTCTATCAAATCTCCATATATCAGAGAGTTCCAAATCTTTATAATTATTTCAGAGTATTGAAAATGTACAGAAACTTCCTACTTCATATGAAATAAATGTAATATTGATATCTAAATAGGATAAAGACAGTGCAAAAGGAAAACTACAGACTAACATTTATGAGTACCTATGAAGAAGTGTCATATATAATACTAATAAATATTTTATTAATAATAGAATCCAACACCATAGTAAAAATATAATTCACTATGATCTGGTGAGTTTAATTCCAAGAATTAAAGGTAGGTTTATTATTAGGAAATCCATTAATATCATATAGTACCAGACTAATAGGTTTCAGGGAAAATAATCATAAAAGATTATCTCCATAAATGCTAACAAACTTTCAGAATTCAACATCCATTCCTCATAAAAAAAAAAAACTCAAGAAAATAAGACTTGATGAACATTTTCTTAATATGAGAAAAATATATATAGTCCTAATGCCAGTAACTTACTAAATTGGGAAGCACTACAACAAAGAAAAACTATTTCTTTTTACAGTTGATGTGATAGTAATCCTAGAAACCACAAACCTATATAATAAAGAGCTAATATAGAAATGGTCATCATGCCCTCATGCCATCATATCATAATGGTTCAGACACTCAACGCTGGGGAGAGAGAAATGAGGACCAGCCACACACGAAAGAGCTGGAGAGAGAGAATGGGAGCCAGCCAGGCTATGGCCCGGAAGAGGGACGAGGTGCCTGCCCCACAGCCCCAGGCGCCAGCTGCTGGGGCCGGGGCCTAGGAGAGGGGTAAGCTGCCCTCCCCACCGTCCCAGGCATCATCTTCAGCCCAGGAGAGGGACAAGCCGCATGCTCTGAGGTCCCTGGTGCCTATGGCTGCAGCCTGGGCAAAGCTGCCCGCCCACAGTCCCCTGTGGCTGTGGCCAGTCCAGGTGAAGCCAGCCCTGGTCCTGGGTGCCTGTGGCTGGTCAGAGGGAGGGAAGCATGGGCCCAGGTGCCTGCGACCAGCTGAAGGAAAGAATCCAGGGGCCTGGGGCCTGGGGCCTGGGTGCAGGGTGAGGCAGAGGCGGTTAGAGACGATCAAGCTCATAGGGAAGCAGTTAGGGACAATCAGGCAGGGAGGCAAGCGGTTAGGAACCAGCGGTCCCAGATTGTGAGAAGCAGCTGGACATCCCCCAAGGGTCCTGGATTGGAGAGGGTGCAAGCTGGGCTGAGGGTCTCCCCCCTCCCCTACCCACCCTGCCGTGTACGAATTCCATGTACTGGGCCTCTAATCCTATATAATAAAAGCATAGTATGCAAATTGTCCCCTTGACCAGGAGGTCATCCTGGAGTTCAACCAGGGGGCGGGACCTGCTGGAGGAAGGGAGGGAGGCCCAGGTTGGCAACTGGAAGTCACTAGGGATCCTACTAATGCACAAATTTCATGCATTGGGCCTCTAGTCACTGATAAAACTCAAACAATTAAAGTAACAGATTGTAAGGGAAGTCTTTGTGATGTTTTTGCCACTTTTATGTGACAAAATTATTTCAAAATGAACAGTTAATAAAATAAAAAATAATACTATGGATTTTGGCCCAGCTGGTGTGGCTCAGTGGTTGAGCATCAACCAATGAGACTGGAGGTCACGGTTTGATTCCAGGTCAGGGCACATGCATGTTTTGCAGGCTTATTCTCCAGTAGGGGACATGCAGGAGGCAGCTGATCAATGATTCTTTCTCATCATTGATATTTCTCTCTTTCTCCCTCTCGCTTCCTCTCTGAAATCAATAAAAATCTATTTTTAAAATACTTAGGGTTCTAGCTGGTTTTGCTCAGTGGATAGAGCATCGACCTGTGGACTCAAGGGCCCCGGGTTCGATCTTGGTAAGGAGCATGTGCTTGGGTGGCAGGCTTGATCCCCAGTGGGTTTCAATGCTGGGTCTACCATGTCCTAGCTGTGGGGACATTGGAGAAGTTACATAATCTCTCAGAACCTCATTCAGCCGCTGGAGATGATACTGACCCTTCTGTGCTTTTTTTTTTTTTTTTTTTAATATATTTTATTGATATTTTACAGATAGGAAGGGAGAGAGATAGAGAGCTAGAAACGTCAATGAGAGAGAAACATCGACCAGCTGCCTCTTGCACACCCCCTATTGGGGATGTGCCCGCAACCAAGGTACATGCCCTTTGACCGGAATCGAACCCGGGACCTTTCAGTCCGCAGACCGACGCTCTACCATTGAGCCAAACCGGTTTTGGCTTTTCTTTTTTTTTTTTTTTTTTTTTTTTTCCTTCTGTGCTTTTTGATGATTGAATTAGATGATGATGGTGATGATGAAAATAAAAATGACCATTTAGTAAGTATCAATTGTGCGGCAGCCCTGTTCCAGGTATATTCATTAGCTATATGAAACACAAATGATAATTAGTTCATGGTAAGTACTCAGTAAATATTCCTCACCTCCCCCCCACCTCTTGCTGATCACAATGATTCCTGTAGTTTGTCAGTAGCTGATTGATTGTTGCCTTAGTACTGTCTTCCAAAGGACTTTATTTATTCCCACAAATCAACTTAGAGAAAATAAGGAAGATTTAATTTAAGCCCAGGAATCCGCCAATGAGTAATTGCCAACATCATTCCATTAAGGAAGTGCTTGGGGCTTAGAAGTCAGCGGAACTTTAACCAAATTATAATTTAATACTTTAGCCCTTGAACTTAATTTTTAGGTTCAGGTCTTGGGCTTCTACAGAAACCAGGCAGAGTGCTGCCTGTACTATGACACTGTTCATGTGCTACTTTGATATTTCATGCCCATCTTCAGACCAAATAATCAGAATAAACACGTGCATACAAGCTCTGTGTTAGGGACAAGTGGAACATGTAAGGTCATCCAAGGGTTTGGATGAGCTGTATGTCCCTACCTGGGCCTAGCAGGCATCTGAGGATACTGGACACTAGCTTTGTCAGAAAGTAAATGAAAGTGTCCCCTCTCCCCGAGCCTTTCCTTCGTTTTCAGGAACACTGCTTACCGTAACCTTCCTTTGGTAAGATTGTGCAGGTTTTAGGTGACTAGATCCTCTTTGACAATATAAAGCATGGATTAAAACTAACTTTGTAGCAATCCCAGGATTATAGGCTCAGCAGAATAAATCTTAGGCTCAGTATGAGATGATTTCAGTTAAGTCTCATTGTGAAAAAAAAGCAGCTAGGGAAAGGCAGTTCTGAGCTTGGTTTACTGTTTATTCCTGATCCCCGAGATCAATTCTTAATGACTATCACAGCCATTGTGCGTACGGGACATGGGTGATTGCTCCTGGGAAGCAGGATGGGTTGCTGGTGGCAGTGATTACACCAAGAACTGGCTGTGGTTGTGGGCCTGCACCTCATCCAGGCAAAACTCAAGAAGCAGGAGTCGTAGTTCTTGACACACTTGTCTCCTTATCTGTGTGTACACTGCCATCCTCCTCAGAGGTTAGCTGATCCTTGGAGAATAACGTAAAACTAGGGAATTTTGACACGTGCTATATGCCTGACCACCTTTCTTCTTTCTTTCCTTAAAAGCTCCTCCTCCCTCTGGGTGTGACGCATTGCCCACCGTAGCTCAACCTTAGATTCGGCCTTGCATGTGCAGGGCTGAGGTTAAGAATAATAAACAACCTTCCCCATATTTCCACCTTTCGTTTTTCAGCAGCAACTGCAGGCATACGTGGCCTGGGTGAACGCGCAGCTGCGGAGGAGCCCAGCAGTGAAGCCTGTGCAGGACCTGCGGCAGGACCTCCGGGATGGGGTGATCCTGGCTCATCTCATCGAGATTGTTGGTCAGTTGGCCCTGGACTCTGAGGCTAACGTAAACCAGAACTTGACCTCCTTTACCCTTCATATGCCTTTCAGAGCAGATGGCTTCTTATTTAAAACAACGATAGTGGTAGTAGCAGCTGCCATTTGTTGAATATTTTCTATCTTGTTTAATTTCACTTAATCATCAACCCTTGAGAAACAGGTAATATTATCCCCATTTTGAGAAAACAAGTTTTAAAAAGAGGATAACTGTATGTGTACAAACCTAAATCTGCTTTCATTCCAAGCACATTCTAAACATTTAATTTTTCACTTATTTCAATAGATTATACTTGTAAATATAATCAGAAAAAAATGCAGAAAATACAAGAAGGTAAAAGTCAAAAGCCTTTTTTCCACCTCTGTCCCTCTGCCAGCTACCTGTTTTTTGGGGGCGATCAGTGTAAGCAGTTTTTTGCATTTCTTTCCAGAGATATTATGTACATATACAAGCAATTTGAATATGTGTCCATTTTTCCAAAACCCAAGTATTTTTGTGACATTCCTTTGTGACTTTGCCTTCTAGAAAAGTTCACTGAATTTAATTCCTTTCCCCAATCCTTATTTAACCCACCCTCCTCAGGCTTTGGATTCCACTCCTCCACTAAAACTTGTATAGTATCTATACTAATAAAAGTATACTATGCTAATTAAACCAGACATCCTTCTGGACAAAGCTGGGCTGTGAGGGAAGCCCGGGTCCTGGGTGCCAGAGGGAAGCCAGTGCCAGCAGCTGGGGGAAGGAAGGCCTACTCTTGCACGAATTTCATGCATCAGGCCTCTAGTTTATACATAATCTTATTCTTTACATGAAATATTCCCTTTCTCTGTATCTGGCTAGATAAGACTTTGATATTATTTCTTCTTATAACTTCATATATTTTCTGTCTTCTAACAGCAGGAGAAAAGCTGAGTGGGGTACAGCTGAGTCCTAGAAACCAACAGGAGATGAAGAATAATGTGGAGAAGGTGCTGCAGTTTGTGGCCTCCAAAAAGATCCGTATGCACCAGACTTCAGCTAAAGGTCAGTGCCTCTTCACGTTCTTGGTGGACGAGTACACTCATCTTTGGCTGGCAATTGCTCAGTGTGTAGTCAAGGGATCCGACCGACAGGAGGAGGATTAGCCCATGACTTCATGTCATTTTCCGTAAAGAAATGCATTGGGACAGAGTGATTATCAGTATTTGACTGCTTTGGAAACCTGGGTGAAGACAGAAGTTCTCTATTCATTTTAATTGAATAAAGGTTTGCTTGACTGTGTGTAGGACAATTAATAGAGAAGAAATTACAAATTTGGGATATTAATTTAAAAATTTATGGTTTAAGTAATAAAAATAAGAATAGCTTGTTTTTTTTTAAGTTCCTATGGTTTCATGACCAATAATTATTTCACATCACAATAGCCTACATTTTTTTCCATCCATTTTTCCAGCATTTTTTTCTTCTTTTACATCACAGAATATTCCTGGTAAGATGGGGGAGGGGGCTCTATGACCTCAGCACATGCCCTCTCCTGTAGCCACATGGCTAGAGAACACTTCTCAGTCCCCTCGAGCCCAGGCTGCAAGGAGGAAAGGGTGTAGGTGTCTTCAGGAAGCACAGACCTCTACTCCTCTCGCCATTTCTCTAGAACTGTCTGTAATCCAGTCCTGTTTCAGCCTCAGTTTCTGGGCCTGTCTAAAAGGCTATGCAACTAAAATAAAAAATAGAATTTTACCAATTTCCTTACATTAACTTTCACCAGACCTATCACATTTTTTTCTGGCTACATTCCTTTTTCTTTTCTAGGGCAAATTTAGAAGGCGATAATCTGTTTCATCTGGTCCCCATTAGGAGTGGGCTTGGGGATCTGGCCCATTAAAGTCAACTATTTTTAGGGAACACTGCCACTCAGGACCCCGCAGTCTTTTACCTGGCTTCCTGATTAGTCCCACGGCATTGATGTTTGGCCTCCTCCCACCTGCCCTCCACATTGCTGCCAGAAGGATCTTACCATGAGTACATATGCTCATGAGTCCTCTGCCTCGGAGGGTCCTTAGGATAAAGTCCACAGTCCTTCCTATGGCTTATAGTGCCCTTCCTGGCCTGACCTCTGCTGGACTCCGTTCAGCTCCTCCTCCGCAGAGCTGTGCCATAGAAGTATAATGTGAGTCACACGTGTAATGTAAAAGTTTCTAATAGCCACATTAAACAAAAGAAAAAAGTGTGAAACCAGTTTGAATAATAAATTTCTTTAACTCAGTGTTTCCCAAACTTCTCTCATGATGAGAATCACCTGGTGGAGTTGTTAAAATACAGATTCCTGAGGAATCTGTATTTTAACAACTCAGAGGAATCTGTATTTTAACAACTCCACCAGGTGATTCTCATCATGAGAGAAGTTTGGGAAAAAGTTTAACTCAATATATCCAAAATATTATTTCAAAATGAAAACTATTAATGAGATATTTTGCATTCTATTTTTTGTACTACATCTAAGAACATATTTTGCATTCTCTTTTTGGGTGTGCATGTGCTAAGTAAATACAACACTTATAGCACATTTCAACTCAGACTATAGCTACCTTTTAAGTGCTCAGTGTAGCTAGCGGCTCCCACAATAGACAGCGAGGCTCCAGTATATCAAGCTTTCTCTTACCTCTAGACTTCGTGCTTGCTGCTCCCTCTTCTCCTCCATCTGATGGGCCACTATTCATCAACCAAGTCTCAGCTTAGAGCTCACTTCCTCTGGGAATCCTGACCCTCTGCACTACCGTGTTTCCCTGAAAATAAGATATCCTCCGAAAATAAGACCTACTTCGTGGAAACATAATACACTCCCTGAAAATAAGACCTAGCGCATCTTTGGGAGCAAAAATTAATATAAGACACTCTTATTTTCAGGGAAACAGGGTAGACATGATGCTTCTACTCTGAGCCCCCAAGGAATCCTGTGCTTCTCCTATCATAACATGTTACTAATACTTCATTGTAATTGCTTTTAAACCTTCTGTGTCCCTGTTGAACACGGCTTTGTGAGGACAGAGAGCTTGTCTGCTTCGCTCACCTGCATCCATAGCAAGTGCGTATTCAATGAACGAGGCCTGAGCCCTCCGCCTCCCTCTGAGGGCCTCTCGGTCTGCTCTGCCCCCAGATATTGTGGAAGGAAACCTGAAGTCTATCATGCGGCTGGTCCTTGCCTTGGCAGCTCACTTCAAACCCGGCTCCGGCAGGACAGTGAGCCAAGGACGGGACTTGAGAGCCCCTCTGCAGAGTCACCAGCCACACTGTGCCACAGCTGTGGCCCAGGGAGCGGCTGCTGTGCTGGCTGATGTGTGTCATGACATGTCACGGTCAGGACGGGACGTCTTTCGGTACAGACAGAGGTAAGGGTGGGAATCTGAGAATGGAAACTGGACTGTCTTTGATATTTTCCCCTTACATGCTTATCTGCAGTAGATGAAAATATCACCCAAACAGCCCCGCGTTGCAGAAAAGAGCACTTTGAAAGAGATAAGCCCTTTCTTTTGAGGAGTTCTGTTCGCAGTCAGCAAAAAATGGGTGAATGACATAGGTAATCTGTTGCTCTGGTGCCCAGAATTGTAAAGAGATGCCATTGGCTCCGTGTGTTTTCTTCACTGGGAGCAATGTTCCATTCATCTGCGGGAGTCTCTCCCTGGAATGTATCCTGAAGGCCAAGCTGCCGCCGGAGTCACGGCAGGAAATGTTTTGGCGGTTGTGTGTGTGTGCTAAGCATGGCCCTGAGGTGTTGCAAAGCTTGGTGAAGTTATGCGCTTTTGTGTCTGTCTTCCCTGCTAGGTTCCCAGTGTCCCTGGGGCAGGGGCTTTGCCGAATTCATCTTTCCTATAGTGCTCACAAGAGGGCCATCTGTCAGTACTTGCTGAGTTGAAGTGAAGGACTGACCCTTCTCCTTTGCTGGTGTCCTCTGACTTTAGGAACAGCAGCACGGACGAGGAGATCGAGAATCCTTACTGGAGCGTGCGAGCTCTGGTGCAGCAGTACGAAGGGCAGCAAAGGTCCCCGTCTGAGTCCAGCTGCTCCAGGTAACCAGGGCCTCAGATTCTTTACCACTCCAGTTCCAGCTAAAAGCTGAATTCTTGAGGAGTCTTGGGGTTCTTAGCCTCTAGTAGCAACACAATAGGCCATGGGGCAACTAAACCCGTTCTCTTTCCCTCCGATTATGTCTGGCCTTAAAGGGGTAGAACCTCAACACTGCCTCATGGTTTTGTGCTGGCAGGAGGGGGGGGGGGCAGTGCTGTGAATTTCCCACCTGAGGAAGCTCTGTGCAGAGCCCCATTGCCAGAGCTGGGTCCTGCCATCGTCCAGCCTGGTGGTCCAGATGTTGTATATCAGCTGCCAGCATTTATGAGAACCAGTCCCACTGCAATGGCTTATTGTCTGGGTGTAACTAAGTTATGGCCTGAGGGGGCTGCATCAAGCTCAGAGCAAGAGAAAATGAGCAGAGATGTCTTGGAGCATTAGACTGTTTCCGATTTTCACTTATAGGGCTGGGAATTATGGCAGATTAGTACATATTTAAGTGGTCTAATGTTTAGAATACATACGTGACTGTAGCTGAAAGACTGCCTGTGTACCATAGAGCCAAGCGGGGAGACCAAAACAGGACAGAGTGCTCTCGTAAAAGCCGGGTCAATGCCGGTGTAGCGGCAGGAAAAGACTCCTTTCCTGGCTTTGGTACATCATGCTCCTATAAACACATCCCCAGGCCGGTTAGCTTATTTACTAACTTAATTTCATCGCTGAATCGTGCTTAATTTATGCTCTTTTGATCTTTTCTGTTTCCTACCTCAATCCAGTTTAGGCTGTTCTAGTTAAGCCTAATTGCTCTTTGTCTTATAAGCATTTTATGTGTGTTTGTGTTTTTCCTTTTATTTCTTTTTCTCATAATATTCCATCTTAGTTTGATGGGCCATTTCCTAGTCTATGGAGGTCACATGCAGTTCTTTCCCCATTTTAATATTATTCTGGTAACCTTGCTCAGCTTTAATGTTCACATTTAATAGATGTGCTTTCTTATGTATAAAATTCACAAAACATAAAGTTAACCATTAAGCATTTTACTTTTTAAAAACTATCACCCGAGGACATGCTTTGAGAGAGGAAGGGGGTGGGGAGGTGAGAGAGAGAGAGAGAGAGAGAGAGAGAGAGAGAGAGAGAGAGAAGAAAACATCAATGTGAGAGAGAAACATCCATTGGTTGCCTTTCTTCGTAAGTGTCCCAGGCCTGTAAGTTTTCGGTGCACAGGATGATGCTCAACCATCTGAGCCGCTCAGGCCCAGCCATCATTAATCATTTGAAAATGTAAATTCAGTGGTATTTAGTACTTTCACAATCCAGTTTGAAGACATTCTCATCTCCCCCAAAAGGAAAGAAACCCTGTACCCATGGAGCAATAGTATTGCTTTTAGTGAGAACCCAAACCATTTCCTCCATGCTTGCTTCTTAGACTCTCACTTGGTACAGAATCAAAGGATGTTTCACTGTATGATGAGATCTATTGCTTCCTGCATGGCTACAGGCCTTTTGCTCTCCTGTGCCTGATAGTGCCTGCCAGCATGGGGGGGGGGGGGCGGGCCTCGATTTCTTCCTGAGAGCAGCTGCTTCCTTCCTCTCTGGCAGGATGCAGACTTGGGCAGCCACCTTGCCAGTGTGACTCAGTGACCCACTGGAACTCCCACTGCAGGGGGCTGATGGGACAGTTTTCTAGGAGGGGCTCAGAGAACAGTTTGCATCCCGCTTTCTGACTTTGACTCCTTCCTGATTTTGTTCTTTTCTTCTAATCTGACAGCTCACTCACCTTGTTGGGGTGTTCAGTCAGCACTCCGCGTTTTCCCGCGTTTTCCCGGGGACCCAGCAGGCTTGGGCACAATCTGCTCCCCCCTCCCCCCTTGCTGGGGGTGGGGGGAGCCCATCTAATGGCATAGTGACCAGAAAGCCAGAAGGCCCTGGGATGTGACTGGGAGCCGGGAGAAGGTTAAGGTTGGAAGATAGCCCTTATTATCCAATTCCCCGCCCCCCTCCTCGAGGGACACCCAGCCGGCCGGGTGCTTCCAAGACCTCAGGGCAGCCTCTCCCTGTGTCCAAGCAGAAGGGCTCCCATGGGTAAAAAGGCACACTCGGAAACGCCCGGAGGGGAGGTGGGGGAGATGAGCGTTCCGCGGCTTCCGGGGGAGACCGCACCTCAAGAAGCTGGCTTCTGCCTACCCCGACCTCGGCGTCCACGAAGGGAGGGCTCGGGGTGGGGAAGGCAGCGTGTACAGATCGGGGTTCTCAGGGCCAGGACCAGCCCCCACCCCCTGGGGATTCTGCCCGCTGGCGGCCCCTCCCTGCCTGGCGGGTGCTCCCCGGACCCCGCCCGGCCGCGCCCCCGCCGGGCTCTGCCTGGGTCCGAGCCGGCGCTGCCCACGGCGTGTGGCCGCCTTGGGGAGGGGGGGTTACAGCCGGGGAGGGCGGACGGTGGGGGGGGGGGGCGGGCAGGGCGGGGCCGGGAGGGACCGGGAGGCGCTGCGAAGCTGGGGTCCCCCGCCCGCACGCCGCTGCCCGGGGTTCGCCGGCCGCGCAGCCCGAGCCGCGGAGCGTCTCGCGGCCGGAGATGGGCTGAGATGCCCGCGCCCCGGGCAGGACCCCGCCATGCGGCCGCCGGCGCCCGCAGCCCGCGAGGGGAGGCGGTCCCGCCCCGCCCGGGCCGCGGCCGCGTCTGAGCTGCCGGGACCGCGCCACAGACCGGAGCATCCCGGCCCCGGGCCGGACGCCGGCCTCGCCGCCCTCCCCGTCCCTCCCGCCTCCGGCCGGCAGCGCGGGCAGTGGGCCGGCCCGGCGCGGGGAGGCATGCCCGACTCCGGGAGCGCTGAGGCTCCCAGCCCCCGGCGTCACCCGGGGAAGCTGGCTTGCTGAGCTCCGAGCCAGCAGGGACCATGGGAGGGACGCAAGTCAAATGGTGAGCTGAGGCCACTCTGGCTTTGGAGGTGGGGGCACGGGTGGGAGCAGAGCCCGACCGGAGGATGTCGTTGGCCAGAGGTAGACAGGGATGGTGGGGGCCCTGCATTGGGGAGGACAGGCTGCTGGCCTGGGGTTCTCACTATGAAATACAGCGGGTGAGGGAGCTGGCGCCAGCGTAGGGGAAGGAGTGGCCCTTTACCCAGTCTTGTCTCTGCTTAAGGAAGGCACTTCAGGAGGGAACAGGACTCTCTCTTGTGGCCCTTTACCTATTAAAAAAAATAATTTGACTCTAATTTGCAAGTATCTTTGCTGGGAGACCACCTTCTGATAAATTAAGGTTGTGAGATGTTAAACCTGTGGGAATTAAGTGTATCAGTCGGACCTGATTTGTAATCACTTGTTCCCTGATTTGAGAGGATTATGATGTCAGGTAGGGGGATTACTTGCTTATGAAATAGGGCTTCAAAGCGCATCAGGCAGAGCCTGATAATTAATTAGCATGTAATTAATGAGTGTGAAAATACTTTTCTCTGACTTGAGGAAGAGAATCTAATGCACCATCCTCATTCATGAGGTTCTTCTTACCTCGGGATTTTTCTTCCTCGGTCCTTTCTCTTTTAACTTGGCCTTCTAGTTCCAAGGCCTTAGCTCTCTGACCTCACACACTGGCAGCCTCAATCCAAGAAAGAAAAATGTTGTTTTCTTCTGGCTGCTCAGCCACTCCCCCAGTGGGGTTGGATATGCAGACATCCGCCTCCTTCTGCCCTTATGTGGGAGCCAGCTCACTCAGGAGGGAGAAGGTGGAGCTGAGCATGCTCTCTGCTTTTAGGAAAGCAGCATCCCGGTTCACACACACACACACACACACACACACACCAGCCCACCCTCCTCTCACACGTTCCCCACGTTACCCAGGGCAGGCAGTGGGACATGTCAACCACAGCACCTTGTCAGCTGAGAAAGTGTCTTCGTTCTCAAAGAGGAGCAGCTGCTTCAGGCCTCTTTCGGCAAGTGGATCCTAATTTTTACAAGGCGAATGCCAAGGCCTGAACAGTCATAAATCTGTTTCTTTTTAAAAATATATTTGTATTGCCGAAACCGGTTTGGCTCAGTGGATAGAGTGTCAGCTTTCGGACTGAAGAGTCCCGGGTTAGATTCCGGTCAAGGGCATGTACCTTGGTTGCGGGGTGTGCAGGAGGCAGCTGGTTAATAATTCTCTCTCATCGATGTTTCTAACTCTCTGTCCCTCTCTCTTCTTCTCTGTAAAAAAATCAATATATATATATATATATATATATATATATATATATATAGTTGTATTGATTTAAGAGAGGGAGGGAGATATAGAAATAGCAATGATGAGAGAGAATCATTGATTGGCTGCCTCCTGCACACCCTCTAGTGGGGATAGAGCCAAGAACCCGGGCATGTGCCCTTGACTTGAATTGAACCCAGGACCCTTTAGTCCACAGGCTGACGCTTTATCCATTGAGCCAAACTGGCTAGAGCGCAATTACCTTTTCTTAATACCACTTCTTGCCACTCTTCACCCCCCTTGCTTGTTTGGTTCCTTTCTTTAAGTTGAAGAAGCAACAACTTTACATTTTTTGTGTTCTAATAAGGATGAGAATGTATTACTGGTTGAGGGCATTCCCACCGAAGCCTTTAAATTTTGGACAATGAGGAGGATGAGAACCTAGTCCTCAGGTTGCGTCAGGGGCTCTGAATTCTCTAGGCACCTCCTCTGTGCTTACCTCTTGTTTTCACTGGTTTCTGGAAAGAAGAAATGTTAACTCCTGATTGTGGCTGTGAGGATTAGCTGGAGACTTCAGGGGCATGTTAAGTGGGTCAGTGAATCCTAGACACTGTCCCTGTTGTCTAGGTGATGGATCTGGAAAGGATGCCTGAGAGGGGGCTGGGCCTACAGCCCCCATGGCCCCTGAGAGTGTTCCAGTGCTGATGTTCTCAGGGTGCAACGCAAAGAAACGGGCTCTGCAGCTGCAAGCTTCAGCCTCACATCCCCATCTTGTCTTATAGCTTTGCTGCTGTTCTGGAGATTTAAAATTCCATTTCCCCAAAAATCCCAACAGTTCCTTCCAAGGCTAGTAATTATATCAGAAAATAAGAATTGTTGCCGAAACCGGTTTGGCTCAGTGGTAGAGCGTTGGTCTGCGGACTGAAGGGTCCCGGGTTCGATTCCGGTCAAGGGCATGTACCTTAGTTGAGGGCACATCCCCAGTAGGGGGTGTGCAAGAGGCAGCTGGTCGATGTTTCTCTCTCATAGACGTTTCTAGCTCTCTATCTCTCTCCCTTCCTCTCTGTAAAATATCAATAAAATATATTAAAAAAAAAAAAAAAGAATTGTTGCAAGTTGCTCGTGGCAATTTGAAACCAGTGTGGCAGACATATAAGTAACTCTGGGAGTAAATCAAGTAAACCTTTACCATCCAAGTGGGTGTTCCCCCTTTTGACCTATTATCTTTTCCTTATCGTGTCCTAGCTTTATTGATATATCGCTGCTCCTTTGTCCATCCTGCTGCTGTCCGAACTCCAGCACTTTCTCCCTGCTGAGGCACCTTCCACGCCTTCCTCTCCTTTGGCATCAGCCCAGAGCTGATTTGCTGTGATTACTCTGCTGGTATTGCTTGTGTGTGTGTGAATGATTAGTATATTGGAAATAGATTTTCCTTCAAGTATTCAAAGATAGTAAAACACATACTATATCACTCTCCAAACTTGAGCCCCTGATGGTGATGGTAGTTGAGTAAAAAACAAGACAAAACAAAACTTGTCCTGGCCAGGTAGCTGGTTGGTTGAGTGTCAGCTGTACACCAAAAGGTTGTGGGTTTGATTTCCAGTCAGGGCACATGTCTAGATTGTGGGTTCAATCCCAGTTGGGATGCATATAAGAGGCAACTAATAGATGTTTCTCTCCACATCAATGTTTCTCTCACTCTCCTTTCTTCTCTCTCTCTAAAATCAATAAAAACATATCCTAGAGTAAGGACTAAAAAGAAACACCCCCCCCCCCCAAAAAAAAAAAAAACCACACCAGAAGCTCTTTAAAATGCTAGATTAGCCGAAACCGGTTTGGCTCAGTGGTAGAGCGTCGGTCTGCAGACTGAAATGTCCTGGGTTCGATTCTGGTCAAGGGCATGTACATTGGTTGCAGGCACATCCCCGGTAGGGGGTGTACAAGAGGCAACTGTTCGATGTTTCTCTCTCATCGACATTTCTAGCTCTCTATCACTCTCCCATCCTCTCTGTAAAATATCAATAAAATATATTTAAAAAATAAATAAATAAAATGCTAGATTACCAATTCTGATAAATTTCTTCTCAGTGAATTAAGCCTCAAGGCAGCCTTGTTGTGTAAAAAATTTCCTAGGACTGGGTCACGTATTCATTCAACAAAAATTTAAAAAAAAAATTTTTTTATTGATTTTACAGAGAGAGGAATTGAGAGGGATAGAGAGTTAAAAACATTAATGAGAGAGAAACATCGACCAGCTGCCTCTTGCACAGCCCCCACTGGGGATGTGCCCACAACCAAGGTTCGTGCCTTTGACCGGAATCAAACCCAGAACCTTTCAGTCTGCAGGCCGATGCTCTATCCACTGAGCCAAACCGGTTTCGGCCAAGTATTTGTTCTTACTGTGGGCCAGGTACTGTGTTAGGCAGTAGGGATGGGTAAGATGGGTAAGAACATGTCTCTGGGCTCTAGTTGATTTGGCTCAGTCAGCCTTCGGACTAAAGGGTACCAGGTTCAGTTCCAGGCAAGGGTATACTCCTGGGTTGCAGGCTCCATCCCCAGTAGGGAGCATGCAGGAGGTAGCTGATTGATGATTCTCTCTCTCTCCCCTCTCTGAAATCAACACACACACACACACACACACACACACAAATATATGTAAGAAAAACAAAACTTTAAAAAAAAACATGTCTCTTATTTTGGAATAAATTATCAAAGTTGGCTTTTAAACAACTGTTCATAGTAATTGTTTCTCTTTCTTTCATCACAGCCTGACTTCACCCAGTCCTATCCACAGTGCAAAGAGCGAATCTATTATCACCCAGTCGGAGGAGAAGGCAGAGTTTGTGATTATTCCCTCTGAAGGAATAGAGAACAGGACAGGTACTACTTCTTGGGTGCCTGGGTTGGGTCAAGGTTTAGCTCTCAGCTTGAAGAGTTTGGGGATCCTGGCTATGTACCTATAAGCTCCCTGGCCTTGTGCCTCTCCATAGTCTGTGTCTGCAGGCTCGGCTCTACAGGGCTCTAATGCTTTAAAGCCAACGAATGGAGAATGTCACTTCCAGTGTCCTAGCTGTCAAAACCCTTGCAGCAGTATAGACAGGCTGTTCCTCGGCCCCCTGCCTATGAATTAGGAAATGACTTTGGAATAGTCGGAAGCCTTATTCAAGTAAATAGATTTTATGATTTCTGTGTTATGCAAATAATTTCAGTCCTTCTCTAACATCAATTGGGTCCAGGAAAACAGGTTGCTGAGGTGTCTGTGCGAACGTACAGTGGAGAGCAGGCCTGCATCAGGTTTGGTAAGAGAGCTAGAGAAAGACCATAGGAGTTCCCTTTGTTTAGACTTCTCCTTCCTCTGTTTCAGTTGCCTCTGTTTACTTACGTAAACATAGAGGAAAACAGGAAGAAGCAAAACATGTGATTTAGATAGAGTTTTATTCACCTATTAGCGGATACCATGAAACCAAAGTCCTCAGAAGAAAAACTGGAATTCATTTCTTCCTTATTCTATTCCCTCTCTAAGCCTGGCATTAGTAGCAGAGAATACTACTGAGAACGGTACTGAGTCAGACACCCCTGGGACCCTGAGGAGAGAGAGGAAGAGCATTTATTGAGTGCTTGCTCTGAGCCCCACACCACATGGCCCTGGGCATAAATTACCTCATTTAATCTTCACAGCAACCCTGAGGGATTAGCCTTACTATACTCATTTTTATGAATGAAATCAGAAGAGATTGTAAAGTCAGGAAAAGAAAACAAAACCAGAAAGAGGGAGAGGGAGAGGGAGAGGGAGAGAGAGAGAGAGAGAGAAAGATTAAACAATTTATGCAAATATGCTTTACAGGTCCATTTTCTGTGTGAGACACTGTTAAATGACAGAATGGTCTCCTCTGAATCTCCAGAGCAACCAACAGGACTTTTGTTTTCATGGCCTCTGACAGCTTCCCTCTTTGTACCTGGCAGAATCAAGCTCTGGGAGTGCCCGTTCTAGAGAATTAATAGTAAAATCTATATGTCCCATACCAAGATTCCCAAAGAGTCGGTCCTGCGGCTTCCTAAACATTCTGAAGAGGATGTGTTTCCCCAGTAGATTAAGTGTTGCTCCCTTGAGCCTGGGGCCTGAGTTAGTAGCCAGCTCTTTATGTCTCACAACCCCACCTGGTGGCGAGGACAGGTTCAGGAGGCAGTGACCTGAACCTGTGAATGCGAGGACAGTGAACGCTTCCTGCCGGAAACTCTGTTTTCTTCAACATGAACTGTGCTCCCTCCTTTCATGTTGTAGAGGAGACAGACTCTCCAGTATCCCGAGACTGGCGACCAGGTAGTCCCACCACCTGTCTGGAGACTTCATGGGAAGAACAGCTGTTGGAACAACAAGAACATCTAGAAAAAGAAATGGAGGAAGCCAAGAAAATGATATCAGGACTACAGGTACCTCCTTCCCTTGTCGTTCGTTGTCCTCGGCGCACCAACTGATTATTATTCTTAAATCACTGGTGTCAGTTGAAAATAAACTGACTCAGTTTTGTGTGAGGTCAGAGTTGAATGGGGAGTTTAGACAGAGGGAGTATGACTTAAAGGGCAGACAGTTCCTTTTATGTGAGTAAAGCTCTTACATGGACCAGATGGACTCTTGTTTACAACACAATTGTCAGGAATTCTATGAGCCTGGGAGCCATCAAGCCCTACCAAACCCTGGTTCTGGCTCTCAGCTCATAGATGGCTTCATGCCCGCTCTGCAGCTACAGCCGTGCAGTTGCAGCTTTCACCAAATAATGGCACTCTGAAGAGTCAGGGGTTGTCACCTAGGACTTCTTCAGGAAGAGTGCGGGAGCCAGTAATGCCAGGGTCTCTATCTGAATCTAGCTAAACTTTAAAGGATTCAGCTCGCTCCTAATGCCTTTGCAAGTGAATGCCAAGGCTTCCTGATCAGGTAGAAGAGGTTTTCTTTGAGCAACAAAGCCCTTCAGTCTTTCCTATACCTTCAGTGCCAGCTCAGGAAATCTCCCAGAGGCCAGCTGACCCACTTGACTTGGTTTCTACCCTGAAATGACCCCCTAGCCCTCTGACTTTGTGCATCTGTCTCTATTTGGGGGAGCCCTTGTAGTGTGCTGATGACCCTGACATTGTCTAGGGATATTCCTTTCTGTTTGTGCTGGGGACTGCACTGCTCTTGAATTGTCAAATATTTATGGAGACATAAACAAAGCCCACATTATGTGAGTGGTCTGGCAGCCGGCAGGCGGTGGAGGCGGCGCTGCCAGCCAACCAGGAACAGGATAAGGACACAAAGGGTTCCTTAAAAAAAGGAGATTGGTGCTGTGGTAAATGTTTGCATAATGTATGCCCCAGGAATGGAGAAGGGTTGGAGGAATGTTTACTGCCTAAATATTCCTCCCTAGAAAGTTGTTGATTTCCCACCTATTTTCTTTGTATGCTTTAAAATATTTAAAAATATATTTGTATTGATTTAAGAGGGGAAGGAAGAGGGAGGGAGAGTTAGAAACATCAATATGAGAGAAAATCATTGATCTGCTGCCTCTTGCACACCCCACGATGGGGAGCTGACAACCCAGGCATATGCCCTGACTGGGAATCAAACCATGACTTCCTGGTTCATAGATCGACACGTAACCACTGAACTGCACAGGCTGGGCTCTTTGTATATTTTAAATGCCTGCCTTTTAGATAGACATTTTCTGCCACTCCATTAAGGTTACATCCAACCAGGTTTTCCCCAGGACAATGTGATTATATGAACATAGATAACCATCAGTTTGGTTTACATTTTTCAGTCTGGAAGAAACCCGGTGGCGGATTAGACAGGAAAAGAAGAGAATCAATAGGCAGAAAATCAGCATCCTAATATTCTCTGCAAACAGGAGTTTAATTCACAGCCACATGACCACAATGAGAATTCTGTTCCCTTATGGAATACAATGGGGCTCACAGCACCCACTGGCGTTTTAACCCCTTCAGGGATGAACAAGTTGCGTGCTAAGCCACATCCAGTTTCTGGCTTATTCGTAGGCTCTCATGAGAGCCCATCCGATGCTTTGTCATTAGGGTCAGTGTTTCTGTAACATGGCTCTCCCTTAGTTCCCTGCAGCTCTGTGGCTTCTTACACTTGCCTATGCACACTTCTTGCCACAGCTCCATGGGATAACAAAATTAATTTGATTTACTAAACTTTTATTATTAATTAGTGCTTGGTAGACCAACCAGTGCTTGGAATCTTATATACCAACATTTGTGGTTAGTTTGTGTTATATTTACTGAAACAGGATTTAATCTCTGTAACTCTTCTCTTAGCTGGATTAAGAAAATTCATGATACAAGACAAGGACACATTTTTAAATCTTTATTCAGCTGATAAGTCTACCTGCAGGTATAGATCCAAGTTTTGTGAGTCCAAAAATACACAGTTTGGGAGGCCACCTTAAAACTAAGATTACAACCTGGCTGGTGTGGCTCAGTGTTGACCATGGTTTGATTCCTGGTTATGGCACATGCTCAGGTTGCAGGCTCAATCCCCAGATTGTGAACTCAGTCCCCATGCAGGATGCAGCTATCGATGATTCTTTCTCATTGATGTTTCTCTCTCTCCCTTCCTCTTTGAAATCGATAAAAATATGTATTTTTTAAAAGACTATGATTACAGCTTATGAATCCAATAGTAGACGTAGGAACTTGGGAGGGCAGTGCAGGTGAGGGGCCCTCGGGTTTGAGCTTCCTTAGCTTCAGGGTAAATCTGCCCCCCTCCCCCCATATTCCATATTCTGATGAAAACAAAGCCTGGGGTGGGGAGTGGAAATGAATGCCCATATTTCTCTGCAATTATATTTTCCTTCTTGTTCTATCAGGTTGCCTTAGGGAGTAAAAATGCAGAATTATTCAAACAAAACCAAGTCAGTGCTATAAATTCTAACTAATTTATTATAATAAAGTTTTATATGCTAGGAAATTCTACACTGCTTTTAGTTCACTTCCCAGCTGGCAAAATTCAGTTTGAGGGGCTCTGGTTTTGAAATGCCGCTTCTGAGAGGAATGTTTATTTTAGATTGTTTTCTGGGGCCAAAAAGCCTTGGAGCAGGGGAACTCCAGAGAGACCCAAGGTGAGTCGTTGGAGGCATCTATTCTAAGGATCAGGGTCACACCTTACCACGGATATTTCTAGAGGAAGCCCTGTTGTGATTTCAACAAGGGATAAGCCTACCATCCCCAGACTCAGTTCTCTGATGGGAGGTGTGTTTCTGTGTTTGTGGTTACCCAGGCCTTGCTGCTCAGTGGGTCCTTACCTGAAGATGAGCAGGACAGGCCCGTGGCCCTCTGTGAACCAGGAGTCAATCCCGAGGAGCAACTGGTGAGCTCCATCTTCTGTGACAAAACCAAGTGACCTGGTTAATGTACTTGATTTGTTTTTAGCATTTGACCTTGATGTCTGCACCTGCTTTTAATGCTCTTTTCCCTAACGCCAGCCCTCTCGGTTTTTCTCTTCTATTTTAGAGTACTTTTCCTTTCTTTTTTTTTTCCTTTCATTCAGTCAGTCAGCAAATATTTATTGAGTGTTGGCTGTGCCAGCTGCTGTTTCAAAGTGCTGGAGATACGGGAATGCCAAAACAGTCCCAGGCCCCCGGCATGGCATTCCGGGGCCTGTTCTGCCTGGGCCTTACATGCTTGCTCCTCAGGGCCCTCTCCTGACTCGCTTTCCACTGGGTAATGGGTGCCTCCACGGCTTCTCTCATGTCCCACCCGACTCAGATGTCGCCTCAAATATTTATTTCTAGCTCAGTTTTCTCTGTGGACTTCTGGATTTATATATGCCATATGTAATTGCCTGTTGATTACTTCCACTTGTGTATTCCATAAGCATCTCCGTTTCAATGAATCTAAATTAAACAGCTTTTCTCTCCCTTCTCTCACCACCACCAAAACTACTTGTCCTTTTGGGTTCTGTTTTTTATTACTGTCCATCTAGCTAAGTACCCAAAACAAAAATCTAAATGTCAAGTTTTTAATCCTTTCTGACCCTTCCCTCTATAACCAATGAGTCACTAAATTTTGTCAGTTGACTTTTTAAATATCTTCACCCAGTTTTCTCCATTCTCACAGCCACTACTTTAATTCAGGCCTTTATCCAATATTCTAGCAACCTTCTAACTAGCTTTCCAGATTCCTCTCCTGTTCTTCCTGATTCATTTTGAATAAAACAGCAAGAATGGTTTACCTTTAAGGGAAACCTCATTTTGTCATTTCTTCGCCTAAAACGTTTCATGGATTCCCCATTGTCCTCTCTGGCCTTTCATGATCCGGGCCCTATTTTCCTCTCCAGCTTCATCCCTTGCTATTTCTCTTTGCCTTTGCCCAACCTCCTGCATCCAACACATACTTGTAGTTACTTTAAACTTTGTCCCTGTTCATCTGTTTCCATCTCCCTGGGCGTATGCATCCACTAGAGGGTGGACACTGTTTCCTATCCTTTGTAACCACAGTAGTAAATGTTCAATAAATGTTTATTGAATGAATGGCCTCTGAATTTTATAGCATAGGTACTTAAACATCGTTTTTTGCCTTATATTCAGATTATAATCCAAAGTCGTCTGGATCAGAGTGTGGAGGAGAATAAGGACCTAAAGGTATGTCAGTACATGTACATTTACTCTTTGAAAAAAATTCAAACTTCAGGACCGTAATAGGGAGGGGGTAAGGGATGCAGATGCATGACTCTAGCTGTACCTATGTTTGTACTGTGCCTTTGATTGAAAGAGAGATATGTCCTATGTATGGCAAAAGATAACATCTTTTTAATCTCAGGGATGAGTAATAGGCATCTGTGTCATTATACCTTTATGTGTTTAAAATGTTTCATTACTTTTTAAAATAATATAAATAAAAACTGGATCTATTATCAGTATGCTCTTTTTTATAATTGGCATAAACATACTAGTTTTGGATAAAGATCTTACTGATATATATATATATATATATATATATATATATATATATGTAAATGATCACATTAACATTGGTACTGCAAGGGTTCAGGAAGCCCCAGTTCGGGATACCAAGTAATGCCATTGGGTTACATTTAACACTGGTGGGTCTTGATCTAGAAGGGTTCTGGAATCTGGAGAAGGCTGTGTGTAGATTAAGTAAGAGTCCAGAGACAAAAGATAATTTTGAAAGGCATTTGGGATCAGAGGAGCTTTAGCTAAAGGAGCTAAGTTCTCCTTGTCTCAGGACCCCTTGCTTTTTATTAACAAAAATTGTCCTATGGCAAGGTGGAGATACACTTCAAAGGGTAGGGTTTCCATACAGAAGCATTGTCAGAATGGGGAATAACCTATGGCTGTTCAGGTGTTTGGCCAACAGGAGGCAATAACATGTAGATTAAGATGCCCTGAGCTGTCTGGCAGCAAACAATCAATCTTTTTCAGTTTGAGGAAATGCCTTTAGCCATTCCCAACAGGTGATAACATATATGACTCAGCCCTTGTTGAGTCCTCAAGTTCCATCAACTTTTTTTAAAAAGAAATCTTTATTGTTCATATTATTACAAATGTTCCTCATTTCTCCCCCCCACATTGTTCCCCTCCACCAAGTTTCCATCCCACCCTCTGCCCTTTCCCCAGCCCCCATTGTCCTCATCCAAACGTGCAGTTTATGTTCAGTCTCTTCCCGCACCCCCTACTCCCCATTTCCCCAAGAATCATCAATCCACTCCCCTTCCATACCTCTGATTCTTTTATATTCACCAGTTAATATTGTTCATCATGATTTTTACTTCCCTTGGTTTTTAGATTCACTTGTTGATAGTTTCGTATTGTTTTTCATAATTTTTATCTTTATTTTCTTCCTCTTCCTAAAGAACCCCTTTCAGCAATTCATATAATTCTGGCTTGGCGGTGATGAACTCCTTCAGCTTAAATTTATTTGTGAAGCTCTTTATCTGGCCTTTGATTCTGAGTGATAGCTTTGCTGGGAAGAGCATTTTTGGCTGTAGGTTCTTGTCATTCATCACCTTGAATATTTCGTGCCATTCCTGTCTGGCCTGCATGGTTTCTGTTGAGAAATCAGCTGACAGTTGTATGGGTGCTCCTTTATAGGTAACTACCTGCTTTTGTCTTGCTGCTTTTAATATTCTCTTTGTCTTTTGCTCTTGGAATTTTAATTATGATGTGTCTTGACGAGGCCCTCTTTGGATTCCTTTTGTTTGGAGTTCTGTGTGCTTCCTGGACTTGTAAGTCTATTTCTTTCACCAGGTGGGGGAAGTTTTCTGTCACTATTTCTTTCAATGTGTTTTTGGTATCTTGCTCTCTGTCATCTTCTGGGATGCCCATAATTCTGATGTTGGTTCGCTTGAAGTTGTCCCAGAGGTTTCTTACACTATCTTTAACTTTCTGGATTCTCTTGTCTTCTTGCTTCTCTAGAGGAGAGTCCTCTGGCTCTTTGTGTTCCAAATCTTTGATTTGATTCTTGCAATCTTCCATTCTGTTTTTAGGACTCTGTATAATATTTTTTATTTCAGAGAATGTATTCTTTATTTTTAGTTGATCCTTTATTATTTCTAGTTGATCCCTTTTCATATCCTCATAGGTCTTGTTTATTTTATCGGCCTTTTCTAGGAGATTCTTGAACAACCTTATAAGTGTGGTTTTGAACTCTATATCCAGTTGCTTTTTGTCCTCCATTTCTTTCGTTTGTGATCTGTTTCCTCGTCTCGGCATTTTCGCTGCTTCTCTGAGTTGGTAGGTTGGGAGGATCAGCTGTCTATGCCAGGAGATGGCCTTATTCCACTAGACTTGGAAACCTGCAAAAGCCTCTGTGTTCAGCTTGGATGGGGCAGAGTTTCAGGGTGGAGCCTACAGCCTTGGCTTCTGGTTAGCCCCACCCTCTGAGGTTCCTGAGTCTCAGTGTGCCTCAGTGTCCTTTGGTGTTCGTTGCAAACACCTCTGAGAGAAAGGTGCCCTAGAGTTTTGCCCGCTACCAGACAGTCTAGTCTCTCCCCCAACGAGCCCACAACTGGGGTTCAGTGCAGTTGTAAGTGGGGTTAAGAGCAGTCCGGAGCTTATGTCTCCTTCCAGCTAGGGCAATCCAGCGGTCCAATCAACAGTGTGTCCTCTGCGCAAAATGTGTGAGACTCGGGGGGCTCTGCCTTTCACAGCTCCCCTTAGCTTCCACCTTACAGCCCAGATTCCCTCTGTATGAGCCTGGGACCCCAGGGTCTCACCCAGAACTGGGGTTCAATGCAGTTGGAGTTGGGGTTCAGTACAGTCCAGAGCTTTTATCTCCTTCCCGCTAGGGAACGCCAGCCAGGCATTCAGCTGCCCCCTCCTCTCCGGCTCTGTCCTCTCCCCACGCGCACACCGTGTCTCCGTACCTTAGGCTTTTACAGCTCCTCTGACTGTCCTTCTGGTTTTCTCTTTCCTTCTGGTTGTAGAATTTCCACTCAGTCATCTTTCCTGTAGTTCTGGATAATGTCCACTTTATATTTTAGTTGTATTTTTGAAATTGTTGAGTGAGGCTGCAGTTAGATGTTTACCTATGCCACCATCTTGGTTTTTCCAGATCTCCATCAACTTTTTGATGAAACTCTTGCAATTATGACATGCTGGAATTGGCTTCCAGCATCACATAGGTAAAATGTTTTTCTTGTGATGGTATCTTTTAAGATCTACTCCCTTAGCAACTTTCAAATATGCAGTACAATATTATCAAATATAGTCCAGTGTCTTTTTGTTGTTGTTGTTAATCCTCACCCAAGAATATTTTCCCATTCATTTCTAGAGAGAGTGGAAGGGAGGGAGAGAGACACATCGACTGGTGGCCTCCCACATGCACCCCGACTGAAGCCAGGATCTTCACTCTGCATGCTGACACTCTGTTCCCTGAGCCAAACTGACTAGGACAGAGTCCAGATCTTTTTAAATGAATACTTCCCAGAATTCTTTTAGGTTAGTGGATCTTAACACATTGCAAACAGATCATGAGAATTCTTGCTTCACAGTGTTTTACAAAGTATCCTACTTTAAGAAGATATTAGCTTGTAAGAACATGTAATAAATAACTTCAATATGTAATGGGTATTTAATTTTAAAGTGTGTCTTTAACATTTATGTAAAATGTTTTTTGTACTCATTCAATAGAAACTTATCTGGGCTGAAACTGGTTTGGCCTGTGGACTGAAGGGTTCCAGGTTCGATTCTGATCAAGGGCATGTACCTTGGTTGCAGGCACATCCCCAGTAGGGGATGTGCAGGAGGCAGCTGACTGATGTTTCTCTCTCATCGATGTTTTTGGCTATCTCTCTCCCTTCCTCTCTGTAAAAATAGAATAATAAATCAGCAAAATAATAATTTTTTAAAAGGCCAACCTTGAGAGAGAGAGAGAGAGAGAGAGAGAGAGAGAGAGAGAGAGAGAGAGAAGAAAGAAACTTATCTGGCCAGTGGGTAAAGCTAGCAATAAAACTACTGGTCTGCAATGTGTTAACTTTTTTTTTTTGAGCCATAAGTATATGCCTAAAACCATTATCCCTCTCCCCAGAAATATTCAAGAGCACATGCACACACACACTCACTGACTTGAATTTTTTTAAAATATATTTTATTGATTTTCCACAGAGAGGAAAGGAGAGGGATAGAGAGCTAGAAAGAAATGTTGATGAGAGAGAAACGTTGACCAGCTGCCTCCTGCACGTCCTCCACGGGGGATGTGCCCGCAACCAATACACATGCCCTTGACCGGAATCGAATCCGGGACCTTTCAGTCCACAGACCAACGCTCTATCCACTGAGCCAAACCGGTTTCGGCACTGACTTGAATTTTTATTGGCTTTACTTTGGAGCCCATCTGTGGAGTCCAGATTAGCCGTTTCCATTTCAGATGTGTTAATTCCAAATTCTTGATGTGATGCAATAATAAGAGAGTGGGGTCCGAGTTATGGGTGTTCCTCTCCTAAAATCTCTTTCCTAGTGATAATCATATACATATGTTTATTCTATTGTCAAGGGGGGGGTAATTACTTGGCACTGCGTTATTGGGCTAAATGTATTTTTGTTTGGTCCATGAAGAACAGCATGCTCTTAGAGAATCAGAAGCAGCTTGACCCTTGGCTAAACATTAGAAACCAAGATAATCATTGAAGACATGGGGGTAGGCATATTGGGATTGGATCACATATTTCATGAGAGGGATTTAGATTGTTATGATTCAGTTTCCTGGTGGTAAAGATTGCTAATTGTAGGAATGAGATCCTATGGGAATGTGTGGTATCTTCTTTCTTGGCATTGAGCCTCAGTGCCAAAGGGCATAATGGGTTGGGTCGGCCTTCAGTGTTCACTGGACCAGACCTTTCTGCCTCAGTAGACAGTTAATTTTTCAGAGAATGGTTATCTGAGTTTTGTGTTCCTACTGACAGAACGAGGTAATACATCTGAAGCAGCCCAGAAGCTCTCCATCTGATCTAACTGTATTTGGTTTGCAGAAGGACTTGCTGAAATGTAAACAAGAAGCCAGAAACTTACAGGGAATAAAGGTAAAAAGGAAGACATTTAAGTCTTTAAATAAATTATCTACAAGGTCAAGTAGTCTACTGGTAAGAGTAGGTGCTAGGAGGTTGGATGGGTCCTCTAGTCTTTCTTTGTATACATTTGGTGGGGCCTTTGGCAGACTCTGTGCTATTAGGAAAGGGAGAGCTTTGTGGATGGTAAGTGAGACATGGTAAGGAATATACCCCTTTGTTTTGCTGAGGCTTATTTCTGGGGGTTATGACCCCTGGTGCTGCCACTTCCCTCTGTGCTGCCTTGTTTGTTTCTGTCTGTAAGCAATCAATTCTTACAGTTCTCTTCAGTTTTAGCTTTTTATCAGTTCTAAAGAGGTATATCCTTGCCCTGACCAGTTTGGTTCAGTGGGTAGAGCGTCGGCCTGCGGACTGAAAGGTCTCAGGTTCGATTCTTTTTTTTAAAATTTATTTATTAAGGTATTATATGTGTACATAGCTTACCATTGCCCCCCCCCCCTCCGATTCATGCCTTCCCTCCCCAGAGTTCTGTGTTCGTTGGTTGTACTTATATTCATGCATACCAGTCCTTCGGTTGTTCTCTTATCTCCCCCCAGGTCTCCTTCCCTTCCCTGCTGTCATTTGACAATCTGCTTGTTTTATGGTGACTATCTCAGGACCACATGAATAGAATCTGCTCTCAAGTTCGATTCTGGTCAAGGGCATGTGCCTTGGTTGCAGGCACATCTCTAGTAGGGAGTGTGCAGGAAGCAGCTGATTGATGTTTCTCTCTCATTGATGTTTCTAACTCTCTATCCCTCTCCCTTCCTCTCTGTAAAAAATAAATAAAATATATTTAAAAAATAAAGAGGTATATCCTCTTAAAATTGTAATTTACTTAGTTCTTGAATAGTTAATAGTACTCAAATGGTTTAAAGTTAATAAGGTACAATAAGATAATCCTTGAAAAGCCTGACTTCTGGCCCTGTCCCCACAATCACCTAGTTCTCTCTCCTGGAGGCAACTTATCAATTATCAACAAATCCTATATAATAAAAGCCTAATATGCTAAGAGTCCAGTCAACTAGTCAGCCAAAATGTAATATGCTTATAATATGCTAAGGCCACTCAACCGCTTACTATGACATGCACTGACCACCAGGGGGCTGACAGTAGGCTCGTTGACCAGTCACTGTCATGTGCACTGACCACCAAAGGGCAGATGCTCTGACTGGTAGGTTAGCTTGCTGCTGGGGTTCAACCAATCAGGACTGAACGAGAGGGACCAGACATGCCTGGAGCCCTTCTTCAGTCCTTCCCTGGCTGGCCAACCTCCCATTTCTCTCCCCGGCCCCAATCATGCACTGGTTGTGTCCCTCGGCCTGGCCTGCAATCCGGGACCCATTGGGATATGTCAGAGAGCCAGTTTCAGCCCGATCCCATAGGAGAGTGTCACTTAGCCAGAAGCCGGGCTCATGGCTGGCAGGCTCAGTAGCTAAGGATTTCCGACTATAAGAGGGCACAGGCCGGGCTGAGGGACCTCTCCCCCTCGAGTGCACAAATTTCGTGCACTGGGCCTCTAGTTTATATATAAAGCCTAAGCTCCCATCTGACCAGTAGCTATGATTTGCACTGACCACCAGGGGGCAGACACATAATGCAGGAGCTGCTGAGCTGTGGTGAATTGGCAGCTGTGGTTCTCAGGTGACGCACCCAGAACCAGAGAGGAGGGAGCCTGATTCTGGGGTGCGTCATCTGAGAACTGCCCTCTTGCAATCCGAGGCCCCTTAGGGGATGTCGGAGAGCCAGTTTTGGCCCGATCCCCATAGGCCAGGCCGAGGGACCACACTGTGCACTGGGCCTCTAGTACATATATAATTTCCCCCAAAATAATAGTATACAGTGAATACAGCTTAACATGTTGCTTGTGGCTACACAGTGTGCCACTAAACGTGATTATGTAATCACTTGCTCATACAACCAGTGATATAGCTAATCTCCTTGAATGCATGTTATTTCACCCAAGTGGGAGCATGTCTGTGTATAAATACTGGAAGTGGAAAACAGTGTTCCCCTCTTCCCTGCACTTCCATTTGTGAGCTGGACTAGAGCATTTTTCAGAGCCTTAGTCCTTGGAGATACTTCAGAAACAAACGGGTCCCATGGTCAAGTAAGTGTGAGAGCTGCCCTCTGGACTTGAAGAGTCACAGTGAGTAGTAACATACATTAAAGGACCTGGGGAGATTTCTCATAAAGAAGGTGGCCTAAAGCAAGTTTAGAATTATTGGCCACAGAAGCACTTTTTCTCCCATGGAGCACTGGGAAATGTTCCTCTAAACTGCTGGTGCCAGGGCTTCTCAGCCTGCCTTTGCCATGTGCCGTCCTGACAGACAGCATGTGCAGGCATGGGCTCCCACATTCTCCAGAGCCCGCACCTTTTCTTTGTGGTCTGTGAAGAGAGGAAAGTCAGGGTCAATAACTGGAATGCAGCCCCAGTCCATAGTCCCATTGGAGGTCACAGTGGTTGGAGGAATGACCCTTTTTAAGTAAGTATGTATAACTCACCTTTTCTTTAAAAAAAAAAAATATATATATATATATATATATATATATATATATATATATATGTTTGTATATTTTATTGATTTTTTTTTACAGAGAGAAAGGGAGAGGGATAGAGAGTTAGAAACATCAATGAATCAATGAGAGAGAAACATTGACTAGCTGCCTCCTGCACACCCCCTACTGGGGATGTGCCCACAACCAAGGTACATGCCCTTGACAGGAATCGAACCTGAGACCTTTCAGTCTGCAGGCCTACGCTCATCCACTGAGCCAAACCGGATTTGGCTAACTCACCTTTTCTTAAGCATGGGAGAAACCAAGAGTGTCCAAGCTGAGAGAAAGATCGCCTAAAGTTGGCAGGGTTCTAGGATATGGGAGGAGGAACCATAGCCCAAAGCAGATCTGAGCATGGAAATGTGTATGTTCCCAGGCCTGGGAGCCCCAGCAGGTGCAGGCTCTGGGAGGCCGGTGGAGAGACCTCACGGATTCTGAATGAAGAGGATGGCAGGCAGAAACAGGTCCTAGCCTTCTAGGAAAAGCGAGTTGGCAGAGAGGTAGACTGAGTATTTATATGCCCAAGATATAGATGAGAAAGCCAGGGTGGGAGGAAGGAGAGTGCATCATCCAAGGTCACTGTCACAAAAGTAAGTGGTGAACTTGTAATTTGAATCTAAGTCTTTTTTATTCCCCAAGACCTCTCTCTAGGATACCTCCCCGTCAGGAATGAAGTAGAGGGTAGTGGTGAGTACCAAGTGAAGGAAAAATCAGGTTTCGTGTAGATTGGTAGGACAATGGATAGGATTGTCCTGTAGATGCCACTGTCCTGGAAGGGGCGGAAAACCCCTGCTTGTTCCTGTGGCAAGCCCTGAAGTCACTCCCACCTGCGTTGCCAGAACTAATGCGGGATATGCAGTGAGGGGTTTAATAACTTAGTAATAACTGCTGGCTGATTAATTGGGACCACAGTAATTAGCTTTCCCCTCTCCCCCTGCCCAGGATGCCTTGCAGCAGAGGTTGACTCAGCAGGACACATCTGTTCTTCAGCTCAAACAAGATCTACTGCGGGCAAACATGGACAAAGATGAGCTGCACAACCAGAATGTGAGTTAAATGAACTCTGACTTCACTGAGCCCCAATTAGGTCTGCTGTCCTGACCTCTAATTTCACGTTGTCCGCTCTCAGTGCCTGCAGTTATTTTATTTCCTGTGAGACTTGAGTCTGTTCCCAAGGGAAAGTCTCCAACACCCAGCCTCAAACCCTTCCTGTTCCGGACACTGAGACCCGGAGGCTGCCCTGTGCTTCCACAGTCGTGTAGAGACACGGAAAGCAGCTGAGTGTTTTGACCACAGCCATGCCCTCTCTGCTTCTCACATGAACTGTGGCTACTCAATAGCCATTTTCCTGCTGAGCTTGGCACACAGTACCTCCATGCCATTAATTCTTTCTTATCCTTCTTGCAGGTGGATCTGCAGAGGAAGCTAGATGAGAGGAACCGGCTCCTGGGAGAATATAAAGTAAGAATGAACGTTAGTTGGGAAATAATTTCCATCTGACCTAGTTTTATGAACAGCCCATGATGCTGCTGTTCAAAGAGCACTTAACTCTGTTCTCTCCTTGCTTTTGGCAAAGAAATCCTTTTCTGTGTTCCCTTTTTCACTAACCCTAACCCTGAAGATAGAGAGCATGGCCAGCAGAATGAGCACAGAATTAGGAATGTGAAACTTCAGATCAGTCTTAACCCTTCTATCTAACTAGCATGGATAGCATGTAGTGGCCCTTCTACACGCGGTAGATCCCTTTCTCCTTACCCCTCCAAGAACCCTTTGCGCTATGCAAAACTGCTGTGGTGTGCGATGTCTTCCGGGTGTAGCTGGAGGAAAGCACCGTTCCCCGAAGGCTCTGCTTTCCTCCGATGGAAGATGCATCGCAAAGGGTGAACTGTTCGATGTTCCTGACTTTGCCACGTCTGAAAGCGCTCTCTCCATTGCAGAAGGAGCTGGGGCAGAAGGACCGCCTCCTTCAGCATCACCAGGCCAAGCTGGAAGAAGCAGTCCGGAAACTCTCTGAGGCCAGTTACCAGCAGGTGGGCATCTTCAGCACTGACTTCCTGTCCCTGCGGCCTGAAGAAGTGCTTTCCTAACTTAGTCTCTGGTTTGCAGGTGGATCTAGAGCGGGAGCTAGAACACAAAGATGTCCTTTTGGCTCACTGTATGAAAAGAGAGGCAGATGAGGTAACCTCCAACTCGGGATGGGGTCTCCCTCCCACACTTACAAGGGCAAAGAGAGGGTTTTGTTTCTGAGTCAGGACTGAACCAAAGCCACAGGTCAGTTTTTTAGGAGGGTTATTTGATGTGGGGGTTAAGAATACAGATTCCAGGATAAGAAAATCTGGTTTCAGATACATCTTTACCACTTTTTAAAGTTAAATTTATTGGTACATCTTTACTACTTTTGACCATTGTGTGACTTTAATTTACTTAGCTCTGAACCTTAGAAATAAGGCTCATCTGGAAAATAGAAATAAGAGTGGCCCCACATTTTATGTAATAAGAAGAATACATAAAATAATCCAGGTATGGGGGTGGGGGTGTCCGGGGAAAGGTCAATGGGAGAAAAAGGAAACATATGCTTTCAACAATAAAGAATTTAAATTTTTTTAAAAATAATCCAGCCCTAGCTGGTTTTGCTCAGTGGATAGAGCATCAGTCTGTGGACTGAAGGGTCCCAGGTTTGATTCCGGTCAAGGGCACATGTCCAGGTTGTGGGCTTGATCCCCAATTGGGGGCATGCAGGAGGCAACTGATCAATGATTCTCTCATGATTGATGTTTCCATCTCTCTGAAATCAATACACACACACACACACACACACACACACACAAATAAATAATAAAATGATCCAGGTAGATGACTAAACAGTCCTGGTAGATCCACCTGGCTCAGACTCAGGATCAAGAAAAGTTAGTCATTACATGGTTGGTGTGGCTCATTAGTTAAGCATTGACCCATGAACCAGGAGGTCACGGTTCAATTCCCAGTCAGGGCACATGCCCAGGTTGCTGGCTCAATCCCCAGTAGGGGGCATGCAGGGGAAAGCTGATCAATGATTTTTTTTTAATCAATGATTCTTATCATTGATATTTCTATCCCTCTCTCCCTCTTCCTTCCTCTCTCTCTGCCATCAATAAAAAAAAAGTTCAGAAAGAAAGAAAAGTTAGTCATTGCTTTTATTTTTAAATTATTGAAGCAAAGGCCGGAGGTTCTGTAGCAGCATTCCAGGCCCTCCAGTGGCCAGGCAGAGTGTAGGTTGGTGGCTTCCCAGGTGAGGTTTCCCTTTTGTTTATTCTGCGTTCAACAGTGCCTAGGAAGGGTCAAGTACAGGGGTGTAGCGATGAACAAAGGGGGAAAAGGTCCTATAAATTATTTTTTTTTAATATATATTTTATTGATTTTTTACAGAGAGGAAGGGAGAGGAATAGAGAGCTAGAAACATCGAGGAGAGAGGAACATTGACCAGCTGCCTCCCGCACACCCCCCACTGGGAATGTGCCTGCAACCAAGGCACATGCCCCTGACCAGAATCGAACCCTGGACTCCTAAATCCGCAGGCCAATGCTCTATCCACTGAGCCAAACCAGCTAGGACAGGCCCTATACATTCTAATAGAGAGAGACATGAAATAGATATATAATTATAAACTATGTCAGGAAGTGATAAATGTAAAGAAGAAAAGTAAGACAGGACATCTTGGTTTGGAATTCTCTCATAACAAGCATCATTTCTTCTTGCTGCTGTAGGTGACCAATTACAACAGTCACAGCTCTCAAAGCAATGGTTTTCTCCCTCCGGTGGCAGGAAAAGGAGCTGCTTCAATCACTCCTAGAGGGGTAAGTTCTTAAGATTTTAGTCCAGACCTGCCACTTCAGCTGAAACCAGAAGAGCACCTTAGCCATCACCAGTGGACTCGGACTAGCCTTTTATATCCCCCTTCCCTATTCTTGCATCTGGTGGGTGTATAAAGACCTGAGGCACTTGTTATTCAAAATGAAGGCCTTGTGGGAAACAACAGGCCTGCTTCTGTGGAGGAACATTTCCTATAATCCACACCTCCTCCCTCAAAAATAAAAGATCTATCCTGGAGATTTCTCCCCTATGTCTCCTTAAGCCCCGTGGCCGGATATAGTGATATAGTGAACAACATGACACTGCAGCATGCCAGCAGCCCTCCCTCTCGCCCACAGACCAGCGACCTGCAGCTCGTTCGCGATGCTCTCCGCAGCCTGCGCAACAGCTTCAGCGGCCACGACCCTCAGCACCACACCATCGACAGCCTGGAGCAGGGCATCTCCAGCCTCATGGAGCGCCTGCATGTCATGGAGACCCAGAAGAAGCAAGAAAAAAGGGTAATCCCCGTTCTATGCTGTTCCTCTTAGGCAAACTCCTGAAGAAGTTTTTCCATTTTAATCTAGAGGAAGGCAGGGCTAAAGGATGAGACCCTGCTGAAGGTTAGAGTTGCTTTTCTCTTTGGTTTTTTCCTCTTCATTGTGTTTTGACAATCCAGGGAGTGACTTCATGATAACTCTCATTCCTAGCAACTGTTTAACTATCTAAGGAATTGTGGTGCTTGGCCCCACAGCTCTCTCTACTGTTTATTTCCCTTCCCCTTCCCCCCTGAATGAGCTTGCATTAGATGAGGAAATATATGGAAAATGCTTGAAAATTAGAAACCCTTTTATAAATGTGCATTATTATTATTATTATTATTATTATTATTTAAATATATTTTGTTGATATTTTACAGAGAGGAAGGGAGAGAGATAGAGAGTTTGAAATGTCGATGAGAGAGAAACATCGACCAGCTGCCTCTTGCACACCCCCTACCGGGGAATGTGCCTGCAACCAAGGTACATGCCCTTGACCGGAATCGAACCTGGGACCTTTCAGTCAGCAGACCGACGCTCTACCACTGAGCCAAACCAGTTTTGGCGCATTATTATTATTTTTTTATATTTTATTGATTTTTTTTTTTTTACAGAGAGGAATACAGAATTAGAAACATCGATGAGAGAGAGACATCGATCAGTCGCCTCCTGCACACCCCCTCCCCCCCCACCAGGGATGTGCCTGCAACCAAGGCAAATGCCCCTAACCGGAATCGAACCTGGGACCTTTCAGTCCGACACTCCATCCACTGAGCCAAACCGGTTTCGGCTAAATGTGCATTATTATTGTTAGAGTCAATATGTAAAGTTTTAAACACTGGAAGAAGATGTATATTTTAGGCAAATTGTATAAAAAGTATATTTTAGGCACACTTTTTAAATTTAAGTTTCTTGGTTAAGTTCTCCCATTGTTCATAATTCTTGTGATTTTTGTGTGGCTCTCCAGGTTCGGGGCAAGTCACCCAGAACTCAAGCAGGTAGTGAACACCGGGAGTCCTGGCCCTCTCATTCCAGTAAGTGCTCATTATTGTTCAAGAAGGTCTCCTGGAATATTAGATCAGACATTAGTACTTTGTGGATCGAATTTTTCTTATATAATTTCACTTTTATAATGTGTTGTTTCTGTAGCAATGCTAGTTAGTATCGAGTTATTTCTAGGACTGTGAAGATACCATCATCATCACCTCAAGTACTATTTATTTAACCATGTTGTATTGACTCAGAGAGGTTAAACTATCTTTGGGAAATACTACAAGCTTACAACATTTACCAAACAAAACAAAATTTAAGACAACAAAATTATATGCAAATCAACTTACAACCTAAATAGCACAGAAAATTCTAGTTCTTCCTAGGATCAAGAAGCTTGATTTTGGGGGGGTGGGGGGGTGGAGATTGAGTGCTTGGTCATTCGGTTTAAGTCCTGCAAAATCATTGCGCCATCTAGTGGTCATGGCTAGGTAGTATTTTTTACCTGCTCTATGCCTACTCATTACATTTCTCCCCCTGTTCATTCCAACATGTTAGAAATCTACCCTGCCTCATAATTAGTTTTACTCTACATCTTAGCTTTTGATTTAATAACTTTCATATTTTCTTATACTTTATAGTTTACCCAGACCCAATCTAAAAGTATGTAAATAATTTTCAAAAAACAAATAGTATAAAGCTAACCATAACCAGTTTTGTATGCCACATATACAATTAAGAAAACAATAATAAACAAAACCTAAAGTATGTCCTGGACAGTGTTTTTTAGTGGTTAGAGTGTCGGCCTTCAGAACAAAGGGTCTGGGTTCTATTCCTGTCAAGGGCACATACCTTGGTTCAGGCTTCTCCCGCATGCAGGAGGCAACCAATCAATGTGTTTTTCTCACAATGATATTTCTCACTATCCTTCCCTCTCTCTTCCACTCTCTATATAAAAGATCAATGAAAAAATATTAACAACAACAAAAAAGAAACATGAAACCCTGGCATCGTGGCTCAGTGGTTGAGCCTCGACCTATGAAGCAGGAGGTCACAGTTCCATTCTCAGGGCACATGCTTGGGTTGTGGGCTCCCCAGTGGGGGACATGCAGGAGGCAGGTGATCAGTGATTCTCTCTCATCATTGATGTTTCTCTCTCTCTCCCTCTCCCTTCCTCTCTGAAATCAATAAAAATATATTTTAAAAAAGAAAACTATACGACACAGATGAAATAAATCAAAGAACATATAAATAAATGGGAAGATATACCATGTTTATTGATTAGAGTAAATATTGATCCATTCTCCCCAAATAATCTATAGCTTCAATCATATTCCAATAAAAATCCTTTTGCAGATATAAACAAGGTAATTATAAAATTTATATGGAACATTAAAGGGATTGAAATAGCCACACAAGCTGAGGGGGTTAATGGGGCGGGTAACATATGTAATACTTTCAACAATAAAGAATTATTAAAAAAAAAAAAAAAAGGAATAGCCATACAGAAAAAGTTGAGAAAGATTAACAAAGTATTTGAATGACCACACTATCTGATTTCAAAACTAAATAATTAGTATAGTATAGGTGAATGCATAGACACATGGATTAGTGGAACAAAGAAAAGAGTTCAGAAATATTTGGTCAGTAGATTTTCAGTAGCTATGAAAGGGCTAGTCAATGGCAAAGGAATGAAGGTTTAGGTTACCCAACCAGAAAAAACAACAACAACACAGAAGGATAGGCTTTTCAACACATGGTCCTGGAGTAGCTAAAGACCCATATAAAAACAGTCTTGACACATACCTCATTCCATATACAAAAATTAACTCCAAATGAGTTTAAAACTAAAATTGATTTGTGATGCCTTTTAAAGTTATGTATTAAATTTATACACACATACACAAAGATTTGTTTTGGGGTCTTTTGAGTTTTTTTAACATGCTTTTTATAGTAATTTCACGCTGAAGTAACAATTATTTTATCATGATTTAATGTTGTGTAAGGCTTGTTCTCCCTCATTACTCTCTTTCTTTTTCACTAGGAAAGTCTGTCATCCAGCTCAGTTTTCTTGACCAATCAACTGAAACTGCTCTCTAATGTATTGATGACCTATTCACCAAAGCTATTTTTAGTTACTATGCCTCTGTGTGGCATTTGACATCATGATTACCCTTTCCTTGAAATTCACCCAGAATGTGTCCGTAACATTTGTATTAACTTGGGCTGCCATAACAAAACACCATGGACTGAGTGACTTAAAAACACGAAGTTATTTTCTCACAGTTCTGCAGGCTGTAAGTCCCAAGATCAGGGTGCCAGCATGGCCAGGTTTTGGTGAAAGAGATGGCTACCTTCCTGGCTTGCAGATGGCTACCTTCTTGCTGTGTCCTCACATGATGGAGAGAGAGCTCTGATGTCTGTTCCTCTTCTTTTTTTAAAATATATCCTATTGATATTTTACAGAGAGGAAGGGAGAGAGATAGAGAGCTAGAAATGTCAATGAGAGTGAAACATCGACCAGCTGCCTCCTGCACATCCCCCACCGGGGATGTGCTGCAACCGATGTACATGCCCTTGACTGGAATCGAACCTGAGACCCCTCAGTCTTCAGGCCGACACTCTACCACTGAGCCAAACCAGTTTCGGCTGTTCCTCTTCTTATAAAGGCACTAGTTCTATAGGATCAGGGCTCCATTCTTACAGCCTCCCTTAACTTTAATCTGCCCTTAAAGACCCTGACTGTGATACCATCACACTAGGTATTATAAATTTAGGAAGGGCATAATTCAGTACATAGCAATATTTTTTCCACATTTGCTATTTCACCCCACTAGACTTTGAGTTCTCTAAAGATGGGGATTGGATCTAATTTATTTTTGCATCTCGAGTATACATAATAGGCAACCAATAAACATTTTAAAGTGTGACATAACTCACCTCTCTATCCCTATATTAGTTAATAGTACTATCATACATCTTTTTTATTTTAATTGTTGACAGTATTACAGATGTCCTCCATTTCCCCCATGGCTATCCTCTTTCATCCTCCTCCTTCAGGCCTTCACCACATTGTCAGTGTCCATGAGCTATGCATATAAACATTTGTTCCTGGGTCAATCTCTTCCATTCTCCCTCCCCTCTGAGATTTGCTGGTCTGTTCCATGTATCCATGCTCTAGTCCTATTTTTTCATTAGATTCTACATATAAGATAATATGGTACTTGTCTTTCTCTGACTTGCTTATTTTGCTTAGCATAATTCCATATTCATCCATGTTGTCACCAAGTTCCTTCTTCTTTATAGCCATGTAGTCAGAAAGAATATATGCATCCCTATGTTCACTGCTATTATTTACAATAGCCAAGATCTGGAAACAGCCCCAGTGCCCATTAGTAGATGAATGGATAAAAAAAAAAGTGGTACATTTACACAATAGAATACTGCCATGCATCTTTCCTCCCCCCCACCTCGACTATAAAACTATTTTAACTCCCTTTTTATACCCAACATTCAACTATATCCCAAGTACCAAAACTTTTACCTTCTAAAAGTCCATCAAATCTGCCTTAGCTGGTTTGGTTCAGTGGATAGAGCTTCAGACTGAAGGGTCCCCAGGTTCAATTCCCACCAAGGGCATATGCTCAAGGTTTTGGGCTAGATCTCTCTCATCATTGATGTTTCTATCTCTCCCTCTCCCTTCCTCTCTGAAATCAATGAAAATATATTTTTTTAAAATAAAAAAGAAAGGTTCCTCAAATCTATCTCTTCTCTGACTCCATCTTGTCCTTCCTCATCTTTCAGATTGTTTTTAATTGCCTGTTAATGGGATTGCTGGTTTCCAGAGTTTCTCCCATCCAACTCATATTTTACTTTGTGCTAAATTGGCCTTTCTACTAGTAAATGCCTGTCTGATCGTGTCACTCTTTAGCATTAGTATCTCCCAGAGCTTACGACTAATATCTAAATGTTTTATGCTGGCAGAGTCCTTGTGATATGTCCCCTGCCTATTTTATTCTCATCTTTCACAACTTCCCAATGTATTCCTTGTGTTCCAGCCTTACTAGTTAACTTTTAATTACTAACATACATGATCACATTCCATGCATTTACATGTATCCTTCCCTCTTGGAATGCCCTTTTTGACTTCTCTATCTGATGATTTTTTAAACGCTTTATGGGGCCTTCTGATCTCTTCCAGGTGGAATTAACCATTCCATCTTCAGTCCTCCTGTGCAGTTTGCACAAGTCTGATTTCATTGTAATTATTTATGTCCATATTTGTCATCTATACTAGATTGTAAACTCTTTGATGTCAGAGACCACATATGGTTGATTCTATATTTCCCAAATTTAGCACATGGTAAGTGTACAATAAATGTTTGTTGAATGAATGAATGAATGAATCAATCAATCAATAATAAAATTTGCCAAAACCGGTTTGGGTCAGTGGATAGAGCGTCGGTCTGCAGACTGAAAGGTCCCAGGTTTGATTCCGGTCAAGGGCATGTGCATTGATTGCAGGCACATCCTCAGTGGGGGGTGTGAAGGAGGCAGCTGATCGATGTTTCTCTCTTATCGGTGTTTCTAGCTTTCTATCCCTCTCCCTTCCTCTTTGTAAAAAATCAATAAAATATATATATTTTAAATAAATAATAAAATTTAGTGATTTAAGTGAATATTGTAGGTGCTAGAGTCCAAGGAGCATCATGGCATATAGTTTTAATAATTGGCATTCTTTGGAGAAAAATTCTAAAAACTGTTATTGCTACACAGAGTGAATATTCCTTTGTCTTCCCCTGTATTAATTCTTCCCTCACAGGCTCCTTTATTTGAAACCCCTTCCTAGAAATGCTCTCTTGTGGCTGCCAGTTTGAATGGGACCAATGTCTAGAAAAAGTTAAGAAGAAAATATATGTAGATGGAATTTCAGGACAGATTTTTAAATTTTTATTAATCTCACCTGAGGATATATTTTTCCTTTTTTTTTTTTTTTTAGAGTGGAAGAGAGAGGGGGAAAAAGAGAAAGTGAGAGACAGACAGACAGAGGCATTGATGTGAGAGAGACCCATCAATCAGTTGTCTCTCACACATTCCCTGACCAGAGCAGGGATCCAACCTGAAACCCAGTATGTGCCCTTGACCGGAATCAAACTCATGACCCTTTGGTGTGCCAGCCAATGCTCTGAACACTGATCAACACCAGCTCGGGCACAGGACACAGGCCAGATTTTAATGACACTTTATTATTTTTTGGTTCTTATGATAAAAGTTTCTGATTGGCCTTTCCTCCTGTTCTCTTAATTTTTTATTTTTTTAAATGTATTTTTATTGATTTCAGAGAGGAAAGGAGAGGGAGAGAAAGATAGAAACATCAATGATGAGAGAGAATCGTTGATCGGCTGCCTCCTGCACACCCCCTACTGGGGATCAAGCCTGCAACCAAGGCATGTGCCCTTGACCAGAATTAAACCTGGGACCCTTCAGTCCGCAGGCCAATACTCTATCCACCAAGCCAATCCAGCTAGGGCTCTTCTTGTTCTCTTAAAGTCATAATCACAAGTACTCATTAATAAAAAGTTTCCAGTCCTGGTTGGTGTGGGTCAATTGGTTGAAGCATCATTGTACACCAGAAGGTGGTGGGTTCTATTTCCAGTCAGGGAACATACCCAGGTTGTAGTTCATTCTGGTCAGGGAATCTACTAATCAGTGTTTCTCTCTCACATTGATGTTTCTCTCTCCCCTCCCCTCTAAAATCAAATTTTAAAAATTCTAAAAACAAACAAACCACAGTACAAATTTATTTTAAAGCTAAATAAAATTTTTACATAAGTACTTATACAAAGGGTAGAGACAAGATGTGGATCAAGGGAACTGAGTTAAAAACCATGGGCCAACACATACAGAACTGAGTTAAAAACCATGGGCCAACACATACAGATCTTTGTAGTTAAGGGATAAGGTAGGTCTTAAACTGGAAGCTCCCTTGGCATCTGAGTTTCTAAGGTTATTTTGCTCCTGTGGTTCTTGTTCCTATTCCTCTTTATTTCATGAATTGCATGAGCATTCTCCACCACAGACCTCCAAAACTTAAGTGTTGGCAGTGTCTGCAGCTCCTGCCATGTCCACTCTGCCCTAGCGGAAATGTTGCTGGGCTTCTCTGGCCTCTTTGACTCTTAGCAACAACACCTGTCAGAACAGTTGTATTTCCCTGCTAGAAATACCTAGAATGGATAAGAAACGATGGTGTTGGTGATAGTGTCCATGTCCAAAGCACTTCTTGTTTTTGTGGCCCTAGTGCTAACTTCCTGTGGGGCACACCCGTGGACTTGATGTTTGGCAAGGGTGTGAAAAGAAAAGTGTTATATGACCTCAGGCAGCTTCATCCTCCTGGGACATTTAAAAAAATTTATCTTTATTGTTGAAAGTTTTTCAGATGTTCCTCTTTTTCCCCTATTAACCCCCCCTCCCATCCCAGTCTTTCACTTGTTGTCTGTCCATGGTTATGCATACATGTACATAAATTCTTTGGTTAATCTCTTCTCCACCCCACCCCTGCCGTCCTGGGACATTTTAAAAAACTGGAAATGAGAGATGGTTGGGTGCAAGTTGAATGTTCTGACCAGTCTCTCTGATTGCAGCCTTGCCCCACTCACAGAGCTCTCCAACTGTCAGCAGCACCTGCACGAAAGTGCTCTACTTCACTGACCGCTCACTTACACCCTTCATGGTCAATATACCAAAGAGGTAAGAGTCATGGATCTATTTCTCTTTTTAAAAGGGCAGGAAGGCAGAATCATTAGTTACTGCCCATCCACCTAACCAGTTTGAGAAGCTGTATGGTGTAGTGAGAAGAGCACAGGTCATAGAGCTTCTAATTTCAGCTTTACCAGGGCATTACAAGGGACAAGTCATGATCTGCTAGGCACAGATACAACAAATATGCTTCCAATGTTGATATGCAAATAGGCTTCAAGTTAGGAAATAGTTTAAATGCTCATAATAGCTCCTGCTGATAGCCATGGATTGCTGTCATTGATCTTTGTTACTATTTGATGGCTACAACTACTGTTATTGAGAAATCATATTAAAAGAAACTTCAAACTGGGCCAATATACTCCCTTTTAAGGTTAAAGGCTCTGAAATAAATATTTAAGCTGTGGAACCAACTACTGAGAAAAGTGACAGGATTTCTCTTTCTTAGAGAGTCTGCTTTTACTTGGTCTGGGTTAGAAGGTAGTTCAACAAATTAGAATTCAGAGACCTTATGTCTTTTATCCAGAGACAAGGAAAAGAGTGATTTGGCTGTTGCTAAATAATTCTATTTTAAATTCTCAGATCACCCCATTTTTATTCCCTAATGGTGACTGGCTCACTAACCTTTGCTTTGTAGAATCATCTGGGTTATAAGGAGCAGTAACCTAACAAAACCAAGCTATTTCTGCCACAGGAGACCTTGTCAGGGGCCTGGGTTTAAAGCTAGCCTTACCTTTCCAACCTGATGATAAACAGTCTGTTTTAGAGCTCTATTTGTTGCAGGCTGGGGGAGGTGACACTAAAGGATTTTAAAGCAGCTATTGACCGAGAAGGGAATCACCGGTATCACTTCAAAGCGCTGGATCCTGAGTTTGGCACTGTTAAAGAGGAGGTACAGTCTTCTTGGGGAGTCTGGGTGGTATTATTGGTCATTCCTGAACCCTAAAGCCTTATACTCAAGGACTGGTATCCATAAATACCTGAGTCCTCTAACCAGGTAGAGGAACTTCCCAAAGCCTCAGTCAGACCAGTCTGACTACTCTAAACTGAGAAGGTCAAGGAGTGGCCCTTCTAAGAAGTTGATAGCTTCTTTACTTCACGGACTTATTTTGATCAAACTTGTATAGAATTTTTATTTATTTTTCAAATTTATTTTTAATATTTTATTGATTTTTCACAGAGAGGAAGGGAGAGGGATAAGAGCTAGAAACATTGATGAGAGAGATACATCGACCAGCTGCCCCTTGCACACCCCCCACCGGGGATGTGCCTGCAACCAATGTACCTGCCCTTGACTGGAATCGAACCTGGGACCTTTTAGTCTGCAGGCTGATGCTCTATCCACTGAGCCAAACTGGTTTCGGCTAGAATTTTTATTTTAAGAAAAATAAAGGATCTGCGATTGAACAAAAGCTTGGCTTTGGGGTTCCTTTTGTATCTGTAGTCAAATCTTAGAAAACGTTCTGCTTCCTATGTAGAGCAAAATAAAGAAATAGGCAGGAATATAAAACTGTAAATAGTGGTGGTACTTTCTCAGATATGAAAGTGAGGAACTTCTGAAAAGTCAACTGTACTTGTTCTTAACTCCTTGGTTATTTTTTTAGCCTATGTTTCTCTTTATAGTCCCTCTGCTAAAAATAGACTTTCTTGTGGAAAAGAGTTCTAGGTTATGGGTATGATAAGTGCTTTCATTGTAGTTATAGAATGTAGTTATAGAATAAAATACTTGGGAAAGCCAGTATTTTATTTTGTAAATAGTTCCTCGCTGAAATGTTTTTAAAAAAATATATTTTTATTGATTTCAGATAGGAATGGAGAGGGAGACAGAAATATCATTGATTGGCTGCCTTCTACACGCCCCCTAGTGGGGATTGAGCCTGCAACCAGACATCTTTGTTTCTATTTGATGACTGTAACTACTGAATTGAGAAATCATATTAAAAGAAACTTGTATCCTTGACTGGAATCCAACCTGGGACCCTTCAGTCTGCAGGCCAGTGCTTTATCCACTGAGCCAAACATGCTAGGGCCTCACTGAAGTGCTTTAATAACCCTGTCCTATTAGTGGCTCAGTAAATTAATTGAATGAATGAATGAGTGAAAAGAACTGCATGCAAACAAGTTAAGATTCTTCTTTCTGACTAATTTTTCCCCATTCTTGTTTTAATGTTTATACTGCTGCTTTCTCCTAAGAAGCAAAATGTACTATATGGTTCCTAATTTATGAATTCTTATATATTTCTATGAGCAAAGTAGTGTTAGGGATGCTCTTATCATTTTATACATGTGGAACTAAGTAATTATATTAGGGATAAATCAAAGGGACATAGACTCCTACTGTCAAACTCAAAGCTTTTCTCTACACTTTTTTTTTGTTATTCCTCACCTGAGGATATTTTTTTCCACTAATTTTTAGAGTTGGGGAGGGAGGGAAGAGAGAGATATTGATGTGAGAGACACATCGATTCATCGCCTCCTGCATGCACCCCAACCAAGCTTGGGATCAAACCTGCAACCTGCCGAAACCGGTTTGGCTCAGTGGTAGAGCATCAGCCTGCGGACTGAAGGGTCCCGGGTTCGATTCCAGTCAAGGGCATGTACATTGGTTGCGGGCACATCCCCAGTGGAGGGTGTGCAGGAGGCAGCTGGTCAGTGTTTCTCTCTCACATTTCTAGCTCTCTGTCCCTCTCCCTTCCTCTCTGTAAAATATCTATAAAATATATATTTTTTTAAAAAACCTGCAACCATGCCAAAACCGATTTGGCTCAGTGGATAGAGTGTCGGCCTGCAGACTGAAAGGTCCTGGGTTCGATTCCAGTCAAGGGCATGTACCTTGGTTACAGGCACATTCCCGGGAGAGAGGGGGTGTTAATGCAGGAGGCAGTTGGTCGATGTTTCTGACTTTCTTTCCCTCTCCCTTTTTCTCTGTAAAAGATCAATAAAATATATTATAAAGACAAAAAACAAACAAACCTGCAACCCAGGTACATGTTCTTGACTGAGAGTCAAAGCCACGACCTTTTGGTATGCAGGTCAACACTCTAACCACTGAGAAACACTGGCAGGGGTCCTCTATACTTTCTTATCCCTTATATTTGGGGTCTTGTTTTTATCAGCAGCAGTTGTTTAGTGAGACTTCCTATCTTACTATTCTTTTTTCATTATGGCTTTTCTTCTTTCTCTAGGTTTTCCATGATGATGATGCCATCCCTGGATGGGAAGGGAAAATTGTGGCCTGGGTAGAAGAAGACCGTGGGGAGAATTAATTATAAGTATTAGATTTGGACTGGTGGAACTTGGCATGCCCTGGCTGCTTCACTCAGGAACGAGAACTAAAACTAGAATACCCTACAAAGTTTCTAGTTCTTGCTGCCAAAAGAGAAGCTTCTCCAAGTGTGACAGCCACAGGCCAGTCGTTTCTGTGCCTGGTGTATGTGGTACTTAAAATCCCTGTCCAAATGTAGACCATGAATTCATCTGGGGTTCCTTGTCCGTGGGAACACAGTGTTTTATTCTACTCTGAGGACAACAAACCGAAGGCCTTAACCAATAGGATGGACGATCTTGCTCCTGTAGGGGCATGGCTGCTACTCTCTGGAACTTGGGAATTGGATGCCTCACTCTGCTGTTATTTCAGTTGGCCTCAGTGGTTGCAGCAATCAGAGTCCAGCATTTGTACTCACAGACAAGGCAAAGATACCAGCTTTTTTGCTCCTTTGCAGCTATTACAAACCAAGAATAACTCATGGAGTGGTACCAAAGACGAAAGCCACTCTTCAGGAATCTTTTGGACTGGACATGGATGGTACTAGATTGTTAGTTGGATGGAAAAAGGGCTGCCCATCTTTGTGCTATATTGTGCTAAAACCAGAATTAAGTAAGACCTCGGGCTGCCTCTTGTGTCTTAACTGGAACTGCAACTTGTCCTTTAGCCCACAGGGCATCGTCCATGTACTGCTAGTTTTCTCTGGGGACTCTTCAACTTTAGAGCCATTTTCCCCCCTTCCAACTGATGGATTTTATATTTGAAAGGAATAAGGAGTGAAAGTTTCTTTAAAAATCCAGGCAGGTATGGAAAGGTGCTGCTACCCATATCTTCTTGACTTTCTTTCTCTCATGACTTTCTTTAGCTCATGGCATCTCCTTTGCAATTAAAAGGGGACAGACCATTAATTTCAGTATTGTGGTTTATGAAGTATTGAGCATGAGTTACTGATCTGCCCTTCTTTAGTTCAAAGCCAGAGTTATTTTCTCATATATTTAGTCCAGGCTGATACTTTAGGGCACAATAGAAACCATGGGGCATGGAGCATGAGTTGTAAATGGCAGGGCTGATTCTGGGTGAAAAAACCTAGAATCCTTTATCATGTGTAACACTGTCAAGTGTAAAGTTAAAAAATTGTTAAATTTCTAGAGATTACTCAGTAACCTTGGGTTTTTCTCATTTATTCATCAAACACTATCAACCAGCCATCGAGAGAGAGAAAGAGAGAGAGAGAGAGAGAGAGAGAGAGAGAGAGAGAGAGAGAGAGAGAGAGAGAAATGTCTACCTTCCAAAAGCAGTCTGCCTGTGACCACCAATGTACACTGCCAACCAGGAGGGTTGGGCAGGTCAGTTCTGGGTTCTTGACCTGTCTGCCTCTAGTTCATCTTCCCTTTTCTGCCATTTCAACAAACTACTCATTGGAGTTCTGAGATAACATTTTATTGTTTTATAAGGATGTGCTTGGAGAATTCTTTTGTACTCACTTGCTTTTTTTGTCTGAGAACCATGTCTATTTTTATAATGAGTGTGATTTCTGTACATCTCACGTTCTGTATACTGTGTCCATTTTCTGGAGAACCCAGTAGCTTTTATATGGGCTCTTATCAGCCTATCTGGTTTCCGAATGAGCTTTATTTTATTACAGGCATACTAATGATAACTAACTCCTGTTCCAGTTCTACCTGTCATAGTTGTGGAGATAGTTTTACATAATCTACTTGATAGTTCTTCTAGCAGATAGATCAAAAGACACCTGATGTCTTCATGTAAGTTTACCTGTCTTTTATTTGAAGGATGATTTTTCATCAGAAATGACTGTGAAAACTTGTGAAAATCAGTCATAAGAATAATTCATTATGAAAGCACCCTGGTATATTCTGTTTATTTTTCCCAGAAAGTCTGGAGAAAAAGTCCTAATGTCACTAATTTGTCTGTTGCATGGATTTTAGTGTTTGCTATAAGACAGCATGAGGGTTATCAGGCCAAAATTAATTACTGAATTTCCAGTACAATTTACCTTGAGTGTCTGTCTCTTAAATCAGTTTGTACTTGTCAGTTTTCTTTCAACAAACATTCTTACCATCATGTAGAATCTACATTTTCAGAGAAAATTAAATCAGAGCAAAATTTCAAAGTTCTCTAGCTTTCTTTCTTTCTTTTTTATATATTTTATTGATTTTTACAGAGAGGAGGGGAGAGGAATAGAGATTTTAGAAACACTGATGAGAGAGAAACATCGATCAGCTGCCTCCTGCACCCACCCCGTTGGGGATGTGCCCGCAACCAAGGTACATGCCCTTGACCGAAATCGAACCTGGGACCCTTCATTCCACAGGCCGACACTCTATCCACTGAGCCAAACCGGTTTTGGCGCTTTCTTTTTTTTTTTACCTCTATGTCCTTTGGAAAAGGCACTGCATGGCCTTAGTGCCTCCATAGAAAGCAGACGTTGAGTTCGGGGAGAAAATGAGATAATATTTTCCATTTAGTTCATCAAACTCTTATAAACTAAGCACCTCTGTTACAGGATGTCACTCCAATAATTCTTGTATAAAATGTGTTGGTAATCTTCATTCCAGTTTCTAGAGACAGAGAAACCTTCTGTCTCTAGATTGTGCATTGATTCATGCTGGTGTGAATAGTCTCCTTTTGGATACACTGTGGCTGTACTCCAGGAGGTCTCTTGACTTTCCCAAGTATCATCCCCAATCGGTGTGGGTAGTCCATCCTGCGACTGCTGAAGTTCTTTCTTTGAGAAATCTAAGGAACTAGAATGTTTAGAGTTCATAAAATAATCTCTATACCCTGTGAAATATTTTCCCCCCACCATTTTTTATTAAGGTATTATATGTGTACATTGCTTACCATTGCCCCCCCCCCCCGCCTCCCATACATGCCCTCCCTCCCCAGAGTTTTGTGTCCATTGGTTGTACTTATACGCATGCATACCAGTCCTTCGATTGATCTTTTATCTCCCCTAGATCACCCTACCCTCCCCGCTGTCATTTGACAGTCTGCTTGTTGCTTTACTGTCACTATATCTTTCTGTTCATTAGTTTATAATATTCTTTATTATCCATAAATGAATGAGGACATGTGGTGTTTCTCTTTCATTGACTGGCTTATTTCATTCAGCATGATGTTCTCCAATTTCATCCAGGTTGCTGTTAATGATGAGAATTCCTTCTTTTTTATGGCAGCATAGTATTCCATTGTGTCAATGTACCATAGTTTTCTGATCCAATCATCTGCTGACAGGCACTAGCCTGTTTCCTAATCCTAGCTATTGTAAATTATGCTGGTATGGACATAGGGGCTCCCCCGGGTCCCACCGCCCCCCCCCCAGGTCACATGGCTCCCCCGGGGTCCCATCACTCCCAAGGGGTCCATGGCTCTCCCGGGGAACACGGCTCCCCTGGGTCCCACCGCTCCCAAGGGGCACATAGCTCTCCCGGGGCCCTGTGAGATATTCTAAAATGATCCTCTTATACAAACTAATCTATTCAAAAGTTCAATTCCTTTAAAAGTTTTCATTTAAAAACAGAATACCGTGCTTAGTCAATTCCCTAAATTAGTTGAAAGTGGAACACTTTACAATTTGTACCTAAATAATTCAAATTAAACTCACTTGGAAATGACAGTCCTACTTACCGACAAACTTTTCAGTTTTGACCAGGAAGGTTATAAATTAGGGGAAACATCTTATGCTCTATATCCAATCTAAGAGGACTCTAAAATTACTTAAAAAGCATTTAGGTCACAATCATTTTCATCTTTTTCCTATAAAATAAGCATTATGATTGCACACTTCTTCTATTGTCTAAATTTATGTAAAAGGTATAGCTTGCTTAAAATATATATGCAAAATTATATTTTCTTAGAAACATGGATGTTTGCAACCATTGCTTTCAAAGAGATTGCCATGTATTCCCTTGGTTTTACAATGTTTTCATAAAGACCATGGTTATAACAGAGGCTTCTGATTATCAAAGTGATAACCAGTTTTAACTGCCTGTATATACTAGATCTGTGAATAAAACAACAACAACACAAAACACACACACTAAGCTATGAATAAAATGGAATTTGCAAACCAAATACTATTAATCATTTTCACTTGTGTTTATTGACCGAAAGGAATCAATAAGCAATTTACATTTAGTGAAAGTAAATCTCCTCAAGTGATCTCCCTGGTAGCATGTTTACTTATTACTTGAGGAGTGGAGATAAGGACTACTTTATGGCTACAGATAATTTTACTATTGGTATTTCCAATGTAAGCACAAAACAGATTATTATAAAGGAGAATTTATTGATTTAGCACTTATTTTGAAACTATAAATATGCAAACAAGAACTCAAGAATGCAAACCTTTTTAGAGTTTTGAGTTTTCCTTTTCTTTAAATTCCTTTACCAGTCTGTTTAGGGAAATTCAGATCTATTCTCTCAGGACTGATTTGAAGAATGTAAGAATTCCTAGCCTATCTCTGGGGTCAACTTATCCCAGGTCTGTTTGACCTGTGCCCTCCTCTGATTTAGCTAAACCTGTCAAAAGTAAGTTCATCCCTAACTGGTTTGGCTCAGTGGATAGAGCGTCAGCCTGGGGACTGAAAGGTCCCAGGTCAAAGCTATGTACCTTGGTTGCGGACACATCCCCAGTAGGGGGTGTGCAGGAGGCAGCTGATTGATGTTTCTCTCTCATCGCTGTTTCTAACTATCCCTCTCCCTAACTCTCTCACTCTCTTCCTCTCTGTAAAAAAATCAATTATATATTTAAAGTAAATTCAGCTGTGGCTGGGTTGCTTGGTGGGAGTGTTGTCCCATGCTCTAAAAGGGTTGGGGTTCAAGTTGGGGCGCCCAATTGATGCTGTTTCTCTAAACATCAGTTTAAAAAATACATATCCTGGGTGATGAGTTGTTTATTTAAAACACATTCTTGCCCTAGCTGGTTTGGCTCAGTGGATAGAGAGTCAGCCTGGGAACTGCAGGGTCCTAGGTTTGATTCTGGTCAAGAGCATGTACCTTGGTTGCAGGCTTAATCCCAGTAGGATCAATAAAAACATATTTTAAAAATAAATCCTATATAATAAAAGGCTAATATGCAAATAGATCCAACAGCCAATGGTTGCTATGACATGCATTGACCACCAGGGTGTGCGTGGGGCGCATGCGGAACATGGTGTTGGCAGCAGGTGGTAGACCCCAGAACATGGCGGATGTCAACTGTGGTGGGATGGTGGCCCAGGTGAGCAGGGATGCCAGACCAAGGTGGGGTGCCGGCTGCTGTAATCAGGGTGAGCCTCTGGTGGTTACTGAAAATTCTTTGCTCTGGCGTGCTGCAGTCTGCCTGGCACTGGTCCAGATCAGCGGGTGAGAGCTGCGACTGTTGGCCTGATTGCCCCTGAGTGCTTATCCACCTCTCTCTGCTCCTGAGGGGCGACTGGGGCAGCAGCGGTCACTAGCACCCACTGACAGTGTTGGTCCTGCTCACACCTATTGCTGGCACCAGCCACAATCTCTCCGCCCTGTCAGCAGGTGAGAGTGGGACCATCGCTGCTGTCAGTATGTAGGAGCGGTGGCAGCAGGAGCAGGGCTGCCTGCAGACAGGGAACTGGTGGCTGTGGTGGGAGGGACTGTGTGGGAGCACAGAGGATGGGCTGAGACTGACCCTGTGCCCACTGCAGCTTCTTTGCCCACAGTTCCTTTCAAGGTGTACAAATTCATGCACTGGGCTCTTAGTAAATAAATAAAACACATCCTTGCTGAGTCAGTTTCATGCTTCTTTGTTCTGTTTTTAAATATCTACACTAATAAGAGAAACATGCAACTTAACCACCACTCTGCTATACCCACAAGCCACAGCCACTAGCCAATCAGGAGCAGGTATGCAAATTAACCCAACAAAGCTGGCAGCTGGCCATTGAGTGAGCAGGAAGTTTGGGTTTCCCCAGCAATGAAGGAAGTCAAAGTTCCTGGCCTGCCCTGGCATCCTCAAGGCTACAAAGTTTCAATTATAGAAGATAAATAAATTGCAGAGCCCAGGGCCTCCACTTAGGTCACTGGGGGATGTGGCCGGCCTGCAAACCACCACGAGCCCCTCGCCCAGGCCACCCCACACCCCAAGGGAGGAGGAGAGAGAAGAATCAATGATGAGAGATAATCATTGATCAGCTGCCTCCTACATACACCCCACTGTGTATCAAGGTGGTAACTTGAGCATGTGCCCTGACCAGGAATCAAACGGTGACCTCCTGGTTCATAGATCAACAATCAATCACTGAGCCATGCTGGCTGGGTTGGGCTTTAAAAAAAAGTAAATTAAAAGTGCAAAACAAGGTTTAAGCAAACCTACCAAAGTAAGTGAACAGCAAACTGAAGATTATCATCTACAAAAGCTAATTTATAATTTAGATCCAGTTATTAAATTCAAATGCAATGGAAGTCTTATAGGTGGTGGGAATGGCACCAGGTGTCTGACCAGTGGGTCAAACCAAATCTGGGTTCAGCAACATCAGTACTTGTGCTATAGGCAGTTAGACTGACATGAGCAGAGCAAGGACCATGGGCCAGGTACAGAAGGTCACCAGGGTGGGAAGTCCCAGGTGCCTAGCAATGGACAATCAATTGAAGGGTGAGACCTCAGGCATAGGGTGACAGGTTTGTACCCCTGACCTTTCCTCTTTAGAGATGACATTGAGGCTTCAGTATTATTTAAGCAAACATTCTTACCATCCAGGCCGATAAACAAAACCAGCCATGGCTGACATCACGACCAACTGCATGGAATAATGACCCCCTGCCTTGGTGCTGGCCTGTCAGTGGAGACCACAATGTTAAGTGGACAAACCTGGAAAGCTACTGAATATTTCATTGAAATCTCATGGGACCTTCTCTAAGATTCTTTTATATATATATATATATATATATATATATATATATATATATATATTGATATTTTAGAGAGGAAGGGAGAGAGATAGAGAGCTAGAAACATTGATGAGAGAGATACATTGACCAGCTGCCTCTTGCACACCACCTCCGGGGATGTGCCTGCAGCCAATGTACATGCCCTTGACCGGAATCGAACCTGGGACCTTTCAGTCCACAGGCCGATGCTCTATCCACTGAGCCAAACCGGTTTCGGCTCTTCTCTAAGATTCTTAGGATGGAGAACCAACCCAGTGTGCTCTTGCTTTTCCCTTCCCCATTCTCCTCCCAGCCCCAGGCACATTGCCCAGGCAGTTTGGCTTGGTAATAGAACTTTTATTGGGTAAATCACAGATGTAGGAGTAATTCCTAGAATAAATGGGCTTAGAAGACAACTTATGGAGTTAAAGGAAGGGCCCTGAGAGCTTGGGAGGAAGCTAAAGGTAGCATGCCTAGGGCAGGGACGGGGAGAGGGTTAGGGAAAGCATGGCTGTATTCCCAGGAGAGATAGTACAATGATTCCTCTGTGCTAGGGGTTTTAAGGGTGGAGATTTTAGGGGAGGTCCCAAGAGATCTTAATAGAATATTTTTGTTTTTTCTTGTTTTTGTTAATGTTAAGCAGTTTTCCACTTGTGTCCTTTTAGGGTTGTGGTCTTCACTGACTGATTGGTGGGCACCAGGGCATTGGCTCAGTGCATAGTGTCGGCCCTTGGACTGAAGGGTACGAGGTTTGATTCCAGTCAAGGGCACATACCTCAGCTGCAGGCTCCCTGGCCCTGGTCCTGGTTGGGGTGTGTACAAGAGGCAACCAATCAATGGGTCTCTCTCACATCAATGTTTCTCTCTGTCTCTCCTTCTCCCTTCCACTCTTAAGAAAATGGAAAAATATCCTCGACTGAGGATTAATAAAAGCAAAGCAGTTGATTCTAGATGAGCGATGGCTGGTTTAGCTTATTTCTGGAGCTAAAATATTACTGAAGCCTCAACGTCAGAAAGACGTGAGAAAAGGTGTGTGTGAGGGGTGTGACTAGGGGAGGAAAAGTTACCCAGAGCGAGGTCCCATCCTACAACTGATTGTCCTTTGCCAGGCACCTTTGGCTTTCCACCTTGGTGACCTTCTGTATCTGGCCCATCGGCCTAGCTCTGCTCACATCTAACAGCCTATCACAGAAGTATATATTTTAGGCAATTCAAAATCATTACGGTTAATGTAAAAAACAAACAAACACTAAAACCTATAAGGAACTTTTCTGAGTTTATTTGAGTCAAACTGCCCACATATGCTGGGAAGCAGAACCTCAATGAATTGAGATAATGCTCCGGAGAATGGCGCGTTACATCTGTGTTTATACAATGCAATAAAAGGAAAGGGATATAGTTGGGTTACATGAAATCCATTGGTGATAGACTGGAGAGGAAGGAGAAAGCAAAGTAGGCAAACCCTTGGGATTGGATAAGAAATAAAATGATAGCCAAACCAGTTTGGCTCAGTGGATGAGGGTCGGCCTGCAGACTGAAAGGTCCCAGGTTAGATTTCGGTCAGGGGCATGTACCTTGGTTGCGGACACATCCCCAGTAGGGGGTGTGCAGAAGGCAGCTGATCCATGATTCTCTCTCATCGATGTTTCTAACTCTCTATCCCTCTCCCTTCCTCTCTGTAAAAAATCAATAAAATATATTTTTTAAAAAGAAAAGAAAAAAAGAAATAAAATGATAGACAGATACTTAGGTGAATGCAGGGACAATTAACGTAACAAGGAAGGAATCTGTGGTATCTGTCCTGGAGCCCAGGTTGCACTCCAAGGGGCCCAGAAAAAGGGAAGTTATGTTACCCAGGCATTTCAAGGGTATGTTATCAAAAATGCAAAAAGACAGATAGGCTCAGTTAAGGTCAAGGTTGACCTTGTCTGTGAAGATAGCAGCTGAGGACGTACTGCTTTTAGTTAAACTAATTTCAGACCGCCCTTTGTGGTTACTTTAGGTCTCAGAGTTTGCTGGCCTTCCCTGAGCTTGTCAGGTTAGCAAGTGGCACCTTTTGTCCACATTACATTTTTGTAATAATTTGTAAAATTATAAGCCCTTTCACCAATCACAATTATTCCACTGATTCTTCCAATTGTTATTTGTTTTTACATAATTTAACAATATAATTGCTCTACTCTAAATATTATTTCAAATATGCCTTTCCACATAATCTGGAAATTTTATACAGTATTTCTCAATTGGATTGCCTGCATACTATTTTGTTAGGCAGCTGTGCCTGCTTAGTCTTTTCCTCATTTTTGTATGTTTTTCCATTTCTTTTTGTTATAAAGATACTAGAACTTTCCCCCCTTATTCTGAATGCCTCAAGGACACTAGAATAGGATTTTTTTTTGAAAGGGTATGTAAACATTTTTCCTATTATTTCAAATTACTATATTGCTATCTCTAAAGCAACCAACAGTGCCCCCAAAGGAGATCATCTCTGTCTGTAATCTCATTAATACTGGTTTTTTGACTTTGTTTCTAATTTAAGTAGCTGTGAAACAGTACCTCCTGTCTGCTTTAATTTTCCAAATGTTTAATCACTAGCAAGGGTGAACATGTTCATTTCAAATGTTGCGGTTTCCTCCTATTTGTTGTGCTCTTGGTGTTCTCTGACCATCTCCAGGGATTTAAGAGCGATATAAATAAATACTGCACTTGCTTCTTTCTAATCTAATGTCACTCTCAGCTCAGAAATTAGATATTTTCTAATTATAGGATGATATCCCGACAGTAAATTGTACCTACCAAATGTAGATAACTTTCAGTTAATTCAAGACATGCATTCAGCCTCTGTTTACCAGATACTGAGCTATATGGGAAAGACACCCAAGAACAATATAGACATGTTTCCTGCTCATGGTCTTAGAGTTTAATTTTAGGACAATATATGTCAAGCATCAGAATTTTTTTTGTTTTGTTGCGACTTATAGGGATTCTACGGTAAAATGGCAATGCACTCTTGTTTTGTATCTTCACACAGGGAATATGTTAGTCCTGCTACCGTACACCTGAGTGTGGTGAGGTACCTTCTCCTTGGCTGCCCTTCACGCTCTTGGGCTGGAAAACTAGTCCACTCCAGTTTCCGGTTGGGCTACAAACCTGAAATGAAATGAAATCTGTCACCCAGCGCGGCCGGCGCGGCTGGGCCGCCCGCAGGGTCAACGCGGCCGGGAGCGGGCGGGAACGCGGAGCGCCCTCGGGCGGTTCCTACCCCTCGGGGCGCGGCCCACACCCCGCCCTGGGCCTGAGGCTCCGGCGGACGTCGGTCCTCCCGCTTTTCCGCCTTTGGTCTCTCCCCTCAGCCCCCCCCTCCAAACCCGACCACTCTGCGGGTGGCCTCTCCCTCTAGGGCGTGCCCTTCATCTGGCCCCTCGAACCCCGCCACCCTCCGCTCCTCTCTGCGGCTTCTCCCTCCCAGCGGAGGCTCCGCTCAACTCCCCGCCCCTCTTTGGACCACCCTTTCCCCGACCCGGGGGGGAGGGGGGAGGGGAGGGAGAAAGGAGGAGGAAGAGCGCGCGTTCCTCGCCGTCCCGGGTGCGAGGGGTGGGGCGGCGAGTCTTTAGAGCCCGTTTACGACAGCGTGCGGCTGCGCGGCTCGGCTGACGGCAGCGCCGCGCCGCTCTCGGGGAGGTCACTCCGGAGACGGCGTAGGTTTGGGGGAGTCGGGGTCGGTGGCACAATGTGGCGCGTCTGTGCGCGACGGGCCCGGGATGCGGCTCCCAGGGCCGGGCTCGGGGCTCGGTGGGCCGCCTTGCGGGAGGGCCCGGGAGCCCCGATCGTCACCCCGCGGGGCGGCCCGGCTCCGGCTCCCGGCCGCGGCGCGACCCCCGGGTACTGTGGGGTCCGCGCAGTCAGCGGCTGGCGCTCCGGCCCGTGGTCCGCGCCGCGGGATCGCTTCCTGCTGCAGCTGTTGGGGTCGCCTGGCCGCCGCTCTTACAGTCTCCCCCCGCACCAGAAGGTGAGCCCCAGACCTGCCTGCCCTTCGCGAGACCCCGTTGTCCTTCAGGGTCGACTTCTCAGCCCGCGAGTCTTCCTCAGAGGCCTCAGCCTCCCCCCGGCACCTGCCCTGCACCGCCCGGGTACCCAGCTTTGCAGTCGCCCTGCAGCCTCCCCTCCCGATCCGTTCCATTGAAAGGAGAGCGCCCAGCCTGGGGCTCTGGGTGGGGGTCTGCGAAGGTGGGTGCTCCGTCTGGCCCGCGGGGTCGGCTGCAGGAAGCTTGTACCGGAGAGGTTCTGGCGGCAGGAACTCGCTTGACATCTCCAAGTCCCCAGTGCCCAGCTAGTGACGGGACTCCAGCTCTTTGCATTAAATTGAATGGCATGAAACATGAAACCAGGCTGAGAGTTAGGTAGCCCGTTTAAATTTTAGTGTTTCTCCCTTTTCTCCTCCAGCTTGCTTTGCCCTCTCTTTCCCCCACAATGCAAGCAGGCACCATAGCCCGTTGGGAGAAAAAGGAAGGGGACAAAATCAAGGAGGGCGAACTCATTGCAGAGGTAAGTTGTTTTAAAAATCCTGAAATAAGTTAAAAGGAACTGAGGTAGCTAAACTGAGCATTAAGTTTCTCGGTGGGTAGTTATTCCTCTTGCTTAAGAAACTTAGATGTTTATTTCAACTTGATATTAGAGAAGCTTGGTTAAATTGTCAGTGGCTAGCAGAAATGAATTTTTAGCTAGATTTTAAAAAATAATTCCTTCTTTCAGCTCTGTGGTAGAGGTTATATCTTAACATGAACTGTAAAATTCTAAACACAAGCTAATAATCTTCATACTTGGCAGCACAAGCCTAAGCTCCTACTTTTGTGTTAAAAGATTGAAACTGATAAAGCCACTGTGGGATTTGAGAGCATGGAGGAGTGTTACATGGCAAAGATTCTTGTTGCTGAAGGCACCAGAGACGTTCCTATTGGATCAGTCATCTGTATCACGGTGGAAAAGTGAGTAGTACCCTGGTAATTTTTGGAATTTAGGTGGTTAGTGGGCTATTTTAACTCAGAATTGAGGAATTAGGAGTTAGAAGGCTCCTAAGACTCCTGTAGGAGCTAAATTCGCTTTATACCCTCCCCCCCCCCCCCTTATACTTACGCATTCTTTCTCTTCCTTAGACCTGAGGATATTGAGGCCTTTAAAAGTTATACATTGGACTCGGCAGCACCCACCCCACAAGCAGCCCCAGCACCATCCCCTGCTGTAGCTTCTTCGCCACCAACGCCTTCTGCTCAGGCTCCTGGTAGCTCATATCCCACTCACATGCAGGTGAGGCTCAGCCTCTGGGTGTTAACTCTAGAAAGTTTATTATCTATTCATTAGTTTGCATAGATGCCTATCACATTCTGGAAACTGGCGTTAAATATGGCTACCTCTTGTTGTGAAGGTAAATAGAAATTTAAACATGAGAATTGGTAACTTTTGTGCCTAGTTGTTATTTCCAGGTGTGTTATTCTCAGCCACAATGTAGTAGCAAGGTAATACTTGGCATTTTTCATTCACAACATTACATTATATTTTGAGAAAGATTTGTACTTATATGTATCTACTCCCTGTGTAGATAGTTTTTACTAGGCCTCAAGTGCTGTCTGTTGAATGAAAGTCCTCATTTGATGTTTTTCTTTGCAATGTGATGTTTTGTTTTCTAAGAGAGGGTGAAGTAGTCCAGTATTATTAATAAATGAGAATTAACAGTAAAGAATAAGTATAGAATAGACATATATCATAGCATTGAAACAAAGCTGAAGACAACAATCACAGTTGATTCTCTTAACTAAACCACTTTATTAGATATTAGGGTAATCCCATGTATATTTGTGTGTTTCTGATACTAGAAATTGTTAAAAACCATCTGCCTCTGTAAAGGATTAAGATTAGGACTTTTCCTTCACTTAGTTATTTTTAGAAATTTCTATACAAGAGTCTTTTGTGTGAACATAATTATCTACTCTAAGATCTATAACAGTCACTCATGATGAAGTTTTGCCTGGTGTTTATTTCACATGTTTATTTCATCTTGTTCAGCAAATTCTGTCTCATTACATAACTGACTTCATTTCTCTCCATTTTATATCTGTGGCTTTCTATTCAAGGGTTAGGGTTATGTCTTAATTATCCTAATTTTTGTTGTTGTTAATCCTCACCTGAGGATGTGGGGAGAGATAGAGAGGGAGAGAAACATAGATGTGAGATAAAATGATTGGTTGCCTCCCACATGAGCCCCAACCAGGACCTGGGATCAGGTGTACAATATACTACAATACATTTACTCTGTTATGTGCTCACCATATGGTCTCCTGTCACCTAGTATTTGATCCCCTTGACCCTCCTGCTAACCCCCTTTCCTTCTGGTAACTGCCATTCTGTCATATCTGTAAGTTTGTTTGTTGCTTAGTGTTTTGTGTCCCACATAAGTGAAATCATACATTTCTTTTTCTGTCTCACTTATTTAGCACAATATTCTCAAAATCTATTCATGTTATCACAATGGCAGTGTTTCATCTTTTTATTTTTCATGGCTAAGTAGTATTGCCATGTTCTCTGTGTGTGTGCGTGCTTGTATGTGTAAAATTTCTTTCTAATCAGAATTCTAAGTTTTGTTTTACTTTTTCCCCTGCCTTCGTGAGACATCAATTGAAATGATTTTTCTCAAAGCACTACAAAGTCACCAAACAAAACCCATAATCAAGTAAGCATCCAAATTCAGTGGACACACAAGCCATATAAATAGGAAGACAGTTTTTAATTTAGATTAGCCAATCTGCTGTTTAGATTTTATTGGGTTGGAAGTGACTTGTAAAGAAAACTAGTTCTTCTTTTTCCTTCTTCTTCTTCTTCTTCTTCTTCTTCTTCTTCCTTCTTCCTTCTTCTTCCTTTTTCTTCTTTCCTTTTATATTTTATTTGGTTTTGTTTTCTCACCTGAGGACTGAGGATATTTTTCCCATTGATTTTCAGAGAATGGAAGGGAGTGGGGAAGAGGGAGAGACACACACATATCAATTGGTTGCCTCCTACAGGTGCTCCAACTAGGGGCAGGGATGGAACCTGCAACCTAGGTATGTGCCCTTGACTGGGGACCCTCTGGTGTGCAAACTAATACTCTAACCCCTTAGCATGCTAGCCAGGACTGTTTTGTGGTTTTGTTTGTTTGTTTTTAATATATTTTTATTTATTTCAGTAAGAAAGGGGGAGGGAGAGAAAGAGAGAGACATCAATGATGAGAGAGAATCATTGATCAACTGCCTCCTGCACACCCCACACTGGGGATTGAGCCCCCAGTCTAGGCATGTGCCCTGACCAAGAATCAAACTATGACCTCCTCGTTCATAGGTCCATGCTCAACCATTGAGCCAAGCTGGCCGGGTTGTTGTAGTGTGTGGTTTTTTTTTTAAGTTTTTTTTTTATTTAAATATATCTATTGATTTCAGAGAGGAAGGGAGAGGGAGAGAGAGAAGCATCATTGATGAGAGGACCGTTTTTAAAAAATATATATATATATGTTTTATTGATTTTTCACAGAGGAAGGGAGAGAGATAAGAGAGCTAGAAACATTGATGAGAGAGATACATCAACCAGCTGCCTCCTGCACACTCCCCATGGGGGATGTGCCCGCAACCAATGTACATGCCCTGACCGGAATCGAACTTGGGACCCTTGAGTCCACAGGCCGACGCTCTATCCACTGAGCCAAACCAGTTTTGGCTGATGAATCTTGATCAGCTGCCTCCTATATACCCCCTACTGGGGATTGAGCCCACAACCCGCATGTGCCCTTAACTGGAATCAAACCTGGGACCCTTCAGTCCGCAGGCCAATACTCTATCCATTGAGCCAAACTGGCCAGGGCTTAATTGATTTTTAGAGAGAGCAGAGGGGGTAAGGAGAGAGAAACATTGATCTATTGCCTCCTGTATATGCCCTGACAGGGACTTGAACCCAAAACCTTTTGGGGTACAGGATGAGGTTCCAACCAACTGATTGGAACCACCAATCATGCAACCACCAAGAGGGTTGACAGCGACAAAGATTACATAGTAAATTCTATAGAATATGGGGATCAAAGCATTACCTTCCATATGCGCATCAACATCTAAAGCAGAAAAGGAACTTGTCATCTCAGCTTTGTTCTCAGCATGACTCAAGACAACATGAAAAAAGGGAAAGCTACATGGATCAAATTATTGGCTGTTCTTAACATTAGTTGTTTTTATCTTGGAAAGATGTCTGGGAAGTTTGGGAGAAATGCAGTTTTCTCTGAGTGAAAATACAAAATTTTAATGTAATAGCCTGAACCAAGATCATTCTGTGAAGATGAAAAGTTCTACCTTAATCTAAGTGTTAAAAAAGTTAAAAAGAGGTTCTTTGTTTAGATATTGACGACTTAATTTTGACTCTAGAAATCTTTCCCATCTGCTCATTGCTTTTAACTTTGGAGGGTGGGTCAAAGTATTATTGATAAAGCTTGAGAGTTGAAGGATTATTTTAACTGGCGCGACACTTTTTAAAAATTTAAAAAAAAAATTTATTAAGGTATATGTGTACATAGTGGCGCGACACTTTTGAGCACTAAGTGTTTTGCTGTTGGAGGTCTCCAGCAGATGGGGGTCTGGATTGTCATAGTCACTATCATTATAAAACAGCTTGCCTGAATGCTATTGTGTCCAAGGTTTTCTAGTATTCAGCAGTAATTGTTTGTTTCTACAGGTGCTTCTTCCTGCCCTCTCTCCCACCATGACCATGGGGACAGTTCAGAGATGGGAAAAAAAAGTGGGTGAGAAGCTAAGCGAAGGAGACTTATTGGCAGAGATAGAGACTGACAAGGCCACTATAGGTGAGATTTCTTCAGCTGTTAATGCTGAGACACTGAGTTTTCCAATGAGGGAAGAGGATTGCCGTCCTATCCTATAATGAGTGAGTGATAACATGAAACATTTTAATTGTTGGGATTCATTTCCTGGATCAGGATATTTCATAACAGAAGTATGCATAGTCAGATTTGTTAGTTTCAAATTGCACTTTTATTGAATCAGGGATATGTCAAGCTGGATTTTTTAATTTTTATTAAAAAAATTTTTTTTAATGTATTTTGATTTTTTACAGAGAGGAAGGGAGAGAGAGTTAGAAACATCGATGAGAGAGAAACACTGATCAGCTGCCTGTTGCACACCCCCCTCTGGGATGTGCCCCCAACCAAGGTACATGCCCTTGACCGGAATCAAACGTGGGATCGATCCTTCAGTTCGCAGGCTGACGCTCCATCCACTGAGCCAAACTGGTTTCAGCTTGGAGATTATTTTTAGGACACAGTTTGCTTTTTAGCCTTATTTATGTTACTGAAAAGATATATTAGAATTGTGTTATCTAAAGTGGGCAAAGGGAACATAACTTCCAAGGCAAGAAATATCAAAGGATGTAAGATGACTTTGAGGGAAAACTGAAACCAGGGTTTAGATTGTCCTCATAGTTTGAGAATGACTGGTAGAATGTTTATACCCTATTCAGGTATCATGCTTTCATATGTTTTTCCTATTTTTATGTTCAGCAAAACTCATATAGATAATCATATGTTTATAATAATACTTATAGATAATTTGTAGATAAGTATATTTCTTTCCTGTCCAATCCCCAAAGATGCAGTTGGAGATGCTGGGCATCCTCTGCAGTGGTTGTTTTCAGAGTGTGTTCTGAAATCATGAAATCATTGGTCTTGAACCCCATGATTCCTTGATGACATCGTGGGGCAAAGGGGGACTTAACAAGCAGCACTCTACTGTGCCCTAGTCCCCTCCCTCACTTCTACCAGGGCAACTCCTTATCTTTTTGCATATTATGTTTCCCCCATAGATTTTATCAGGAGAATGGATTGTTTGTGAAAAAGAGAGAAACAAACAAAATCATTGGTAACAATAGATCTGCAGTATCTGCTTTGAATGCCAATGTTACTGTAGAGTCTGGTATTCTAGAGACTAATCACTGGAGAAGTATAAACCTTGGTTAACTTTTTATTTTTATCTTTTTTTTTATTAAATTATTATCTGTGTACATATCTTACCATTGCCCCCTCCCCCTCCATATATCCCCTCCCTCCCCAGAGTTTTGTGTGCATTGGTTGTACTTATATGCATGCATACACTTGGTTAATTTTTTTTTTTTCTCATTTCCAAGGAACTTTATTGGTAAAACAGTCACAGCACTCAGCCTCTGCTGGTTCTGCCAACACAAGCTACAAATGCTTGTCTGGCAGCTGAGGGGCGCTCTGCAGTAGCATGTTTGAGAGTTGAGTAAAAATCCATATAAAACAAATATCCAAATAGTTTCCATAGGAACATGTAAGTATGACTCTGTCGCCTAGGCCTTCCACCTTGTTCCACCTGTGTCACCCCCACTTACAAAGACATTTTAAACTAGCAGTCATTAAGTTAAGTGGTCCCCAATCCTTAAGTCAAGCTACACTCGCATAACAGCCACAGGAATGGCGTCTACACGTTAACTCTGGTCGACGCGCAGGCTGCTGGCAGGAGCTCCATCCCGCTCCCAGGTGCAGGACACGGGCAGAGCGCCATCGTCCTCCTCCACCTCCACCTCGGGCGGGAAGTCACAGTTCTCGACTTATTGCATCAATTGCCATGTCGGCCCTGACATCACGTAGTAGATGGTGGGCCTCTGGAACCCATTGAAAGTGGAGGCAGCAGCCATGGTGAGAGAGGAAAGGAGAGGGACAGAGAGAATGATGAGAGAAAATCATGCCTCCAAGTGGAGATCAAGCCTAAAACCCAGGCATGTTCCCTTAACCAGAATCAAACCTGGCACCCTTCATTCCGCAGACTGACGCTTTACCCACTGAGCCAAACCGGCTAGGGAAACCTTGATTAACTCTTTAAACTATTGTGGTCTTGGAGTCCTCTCTTTTTCTTTTTTTCAAATTTTACTGATTTCAGAGAGGAATGGAGAGGGAGAGAGTGATAGAAACATCAATGATGAGAGAGAATCATGGATCAGCTGTCTCCTGAATGCCCTCCACTGGGGATCGAGCCCACAACTCGGGCATATGCCCTTGACTGGTATCAAACCTGGGACCTTTCAGTCAGCAGATTGGTGCTCTATCCATTGAGCCAAACCAGCGAGGGCCTTTATTTTCTTTTTATAAGAAAAGCAGCAGCTGAATAAAATGTCAGTTGCTGACACTAGAAAACCTAATAATACTGTATTTATTAATATTTGGTAATACTAAATATAACGTCTTTGAAAAACTCCAAAGATGCTTTTAGTAGCTGCCTTTGTTTAAGATCCATGTGGTTTTGATCTATACCAGTATGCTAATGCCATCTTAGAGTCTGTTTGTCTGCCTAGGGCCTGCCCTTGGAGATATTTTTAGGAAAATGTTTAGTACTAACTACTGTGTATAATCTCTCATAGTTATTTAATAGATACTAAATAAAGTATTTACTTTGGACCAGGTGCTGTTTCTAAGTACTTGAAAAATATTAACTCATTTAATTTTCATAATATCCTGTGAAGTAGATAATATCTCCATTTTGTAGGTAAAGAAGCTGAAACACACAAGTTAAATAAAGGATTATATAGCTTGAAGGACAAGAACCTTTTACTTAAAACTGTACCATGAATTTGGAGAAGTGGAATCCTTCAAGTTCCATAATAGTATTTCTTTCTGTTTAAGGTTTTGAAGTACAAGAAGAAGGTTACCTGGCAAAAATTCTGGTCCCAGAAGGCACAAGAGATGTCCCGTTAGGAACACCACTCTGTATCATTGTAGAAAAAGAGGCAGATATAGCAGCATTTGCTGACTATAGGCCAACTGGAGTACCTGATTTAAAGCCACAAGCACCACCACCTACCCCTTCCCCGGTAGGTATGCTTTCAGAATGGAGGGAACACTTATTTATCCCTTTCTAAAATTAGGATTAGATTAGATGATATTCTAGGTTCCTTCTAGCTCTAAGAGTTTATGAATGAAGAAGGAAATGGTTAACATTTGTAGAGACCTACAAGGGGTGTGGCATTGCACCATTCACCTAATAGCCAATAATTTGACCTGTGTAGCTTTCCCTTTTTTCATGTTGTCTTGAGTCATGCTGAGAACAAAGCTGAGATGACAGGTTCCTTTTCTGCTTTAGATGTTGATGTGCATATGGAAGGTAATGCTTTGATCCCCATATTCTATAGAATTTACTATGTAATCTTTGTCACTGTCAACCCTCTTGGTGGTTGCATATTATAGTGGGTCAGGCTTATATTTATAATATATTGGAATCTTGACATAACATGACTTATTTCGAATAGAATTTAGTCTGTATATACTCTAGACTGTATGCTATATACCTGTAACTTGAGCTTGTATGAACTCTAAGCATTGATAACACTGTCAGAAGGCTTCTGCAGATATGCCAGAAACATGATGGTGTAGACTAGGTACACATTTATGTCAGAGAAAATTTTGATTTCTCACTGCCATACATTCATGGGAAGCTGGCAAGTAGTATTGTTTTATTTCTTAAAGTAGTTTCAACATGAGACCTTCCAGCATAATTTATTATTTTGAAATCAGATTTAGTCTAAACAAAAACCATGTTGATGATGTAAGAAAATGAAAATGAAGTGGCAAGAGAGTTAAGTGAAGAAAATCTAAGGATATATATATACTGGTCAGCGGTATTAAATTCCATGCGTCTATGTTATCATGGAGTAAGATAACTTTGTTCTGTCTTTGACATAAAGTATTGCTATTATTCATATCCTATATTATTTATAGATGTATATTACGTCTGTAAAAGTATTGCTATTATTCATATCCTATATTATATTTGCTATTATTGATACCCTATATTAGGGAAACTGTTATGATCTTTGGGGGGGGGAGAATGAAAGTTATTCAATTAAAATATCTTTGACTTAAAAAATGTAAGCTGTTGATCTTTCGGCCAATCTTTGCAGTGGTGAATTAACAATTTGTAACTTTTTTAAAAAGGTGACCCCTGTTCCTCCAACTCCCCAACCTGTAGCCTCTGCACCGTCAGCCACCCGCCCGGCTACTCCTGCTGGACCAAAGGGAAGGTTGTTTGTCAGCCCTCTTGCAAAGAAGTTGGCAGCAGAGAAGGGGATTGACCTTACACAAGTAAAAGGTAAGTCTGTTTCTATGGAATGGAGTTGTAAGGCTAAAATTTGGTTGCGTTTCTTCCTTAAAACCAATAAGTAGAACTGTGTAGTCATTTTTTATGGGAGGGTGGGGAGAAGGATGAGGGAGGGAAATAACTCCTTTCTGCTACCACAGATTTATGAAACTTCATTGTGCTTTATTTAGTCTCAGATCTACCTATTTACTATAGATAGCTTTTTATTCATTATCTATTCATGGGAACTGCTTAATTGTTGGTAAAACTATAATGTGTTTACTCAGCAAAGTTGGTTTATAGGACTTGATTATATAATAAGAAACATATTAGTTCTAGGCTGACTAAATATAGCAAAACACAAGCACAACATGAAGTTTGGGTGACTAGAAATGACTTAAAAACTGAAGTAAAGCTCCCAGAGGGCAAAGAAAATGTTGACTCATCTTTTTCTCTCCCCCAAAAAGTAAGCTTGGTGATAAGAGCATGGGGTCTTGAATCACTCTATCTAGGATTTAATTCTGGCTTTATCGTTTTCTGTGTAATATTTTATTTGGTGAATTACTTAAAGTATATATGTCTTTATAGGGATTACTTCATCTGTAAAACTGATATAATTGTGTGCATTAAAATAGGTAAAGTGCTTAGAATAGTATCTAGAATATATAAATAGTCAAAACATACTTGTTTTGTTCATGTTGTTATTATTGCCTAGCATTTAAATAAATGTTTTTAAACTAAAATTAAGCTAAAGTTTAATGTAAGGCAATTAAGATTCTTTTTAAAAATATATATATTTTATTGATATTTTACAGAGAGGAAGGGAGAGAAATAGAGAGCTAGAAATGTCAATGAGAGAGAAACATCGACCAGCTGCCTCCTGCACACTCCCCACCGGGGGTGTGCCCACAACCAATATACATGCCCTTTACCAGAATCGAACCCGGGATCTTTCAGTCCGCAGACCAACGCTCTACCACTGAGCCAAACCGGTTTCGGCACAATTAAGATTCTTATTGAGATAAGAGGAGAAATTACCATTTGTGGTACCTGGTTTGATGGCTAGTACTTTCACTAGTTATTTTGTACTACCGTATTTGCCGGCGTATAAGACGATTTTTTGGCCCTGAAAAATATGCCTCCAAGTGGGGGGGTAGTCTTATACGGCGAGTATATAACAAACTCTGTATTTTGAGTGGAAATGTTAGGGGTTTGTCTTATACGTCCAGTCTCTTATACGCCGGCAAATACGGTATTTTTCAGGGCCAAAAAAATCGTCTTATACGCCGGCAAATACGGTACATTTAATTTATGTAACACTTTTTGAAGTAAATTATCATTCTCTCTCTCTTTTTTTTTTTGATTAAAAAATAGACTCTTAAGGGAGCTCCCTTTCTGTTAGGTGGTAAAGTTACAATTTGAATCAAGATTTGTTTAATTCTAAAGCTTGTGTTACCACTAACCTTATATTCTGCCTTTCTTAATTACTCAAGAACATAATAACTGGTTATTTTCCCAGTTGTCTAGCTATGGGCACTCAGTGCTGGTTATCATCTTTGCATTCAGTTGTTTTGTGGTTAGAAGACAAGCCAGTCTCCAAAGATACAAGAATAAGATACTAAATTTTTGTAATATTGGGTTCTTGTAATATTATAAGACCTGTTTTTCCATCTTTATGTATATAACTAGTATATTGTCATTCTTTATATGTTATTAGAAATAGGGACAATATAAGTTGGAATAAATTTTAAGACTGGGTTAATAAGTATATCTGAAGAATTTAGACAAGATGATTTATTTATTATTTAAACAAACACTCTTTGAGTGTTGTCTGTACAGCCAACATTCGCTCATAAGACAGACAGGATTTCTGTGTCAGTTGGTTATATTATCAACAATAAATAATTAAATGAACTGAAAGGGAATATGGTATATAGTAGTTAAGAGTGTTGTTTCGGAGCTGTAATGCTTGGGTTTGAACCCCAACTCTGCCATACATTATCTGTATAACCTTTTGTGTCTTAGTTTCTTCATTTGTATCTGAAAATAATAATTAAATAAGTTAAACACTATCTATACATAGGTATTAGCTATAATAACAATAACATGATTATGAAATAAGATGATTTATATGCTAACAAAGAAACCAGATGATATATGAGTGAGTAACAGGGTCAATATATGTGCAGTTATGATTTCTTTTTGACAAGAAGAAATCATAACTGCACATATATTGCAGTGGTTGGGAAAGATCTTTCAAATGTGACATTAGATCTGCCATGGAAGATGAGTTAGCTATGTGTCAACTATGTGGAAACTGGGGAAGAAGCATTTGGGGCAGAGAGATCAGTCGTACACAGTTTGAAAGTGGAAAAGATCTTCACATATTTGAGAGCCTAAAAGTGGCCTGTGTTAATGGAGCATAATGTCTTTGCTGTGTATATCTCTGCGGTGCCGTGCCCCCCCCCCCCCCCAAACACACATAGCAAAGAAAAGGTCTAATGATAGATGCGGTTGGAAGAAACATGAGTAAGAACATAAAGGACTTTATAACTTACTAGAGGCCTGGTGCATGAAATTTGTGCATGAGAGTGGGTCCCCCTCAGCCCAGCCTGCACCCTCTCCAATCCGGGACCCCTCTGATATCCCTCTCACAGTCTGGGACTGCTGGCTCCTAACTGCTCACCTGCCTGCCTGCCTAATCACCCCTCACTGTCTCCACTGTCAGTCTGATCACCTCTAACCACCTCTGCCTGTCTGCCTGATCACCCCTAACTGCCCCTTCTGCTGGCCTGGTTGCCCCCAACTGCATGCACCCCCAACTGCCCCCCCCCATGGCCTGATTACCTCTTACTGCCCTCCCCCACCTCCCCCGCCAGTCTTGTTGCCCCATGCTGTACAGTCCTTACTGTGACAGCATCCCAGACAATTTGCATATTCCTCTATTAGTATAGATGATAGAATTTGAATTTTATTTAAAGTTCAGTAGACCGTGTGCCCCAGGGGGGCTGGGTGTCCCGGGAGAGCCGTGTGCCCCGGGGGGTGTTGAACCAGAGGAGGAGCGGATTCTATTCGTCTGGTCCTGAGATAGTCACCATAAAAGAAGCAGACTGTCAAATGACAGCAGGGAGGGGAAGGAGACCTGGGGGGGAGATAAGAGATCAACCGAAGGACTGGTATACTGTCAAATGACAGCAGGGAGGGGAAGGAGACCTGGGGGGGAGATAAGAGATCAACCGAAGGACTGGTATACATGAATATAAGTACAACCAAGGAACACAGAACTTCGGGGAGGGAGGGCATGTATGGGAGGTGGTGGGGGGGCGACAATGGTAAGCTATGTACACAAATAATACCTTAATAATTTTTTAAAAATGAAAATAAAAGTATAGTAGAAAGTCACTGAAAGATTAAAACAAAAGACTTACATTTTTAAAGGATCATTTTGGCTGCTCTTTAAAAATGGATTAAATGAAAGCCAAGACATAAATTAAGATGTTTCTGGAATTGATGGTGGTGGCTTAGCCCAGGGCTGGGGAACGTCTGGTCCTCGGGCTGTATAAGGCCCACTAAATCACTTGATCTGGCCCTGTCTATGCATTTGGGGTGAGTTATTTAAATGTTTGACCAAATACAGCAGGGTAATTTTTAAGTTGATAATTTTGTATGACCCTTGTCAGAAATAAGGTTCCCCACCCCTGGCTTAGACTATAGTGGTGATAGTGGAAGTAGAAAGGAATGGACAGCTTCAAGATACATTTTTTGACATAGAATGAACAGAACTTAGTCAAAGATTGGGTATGGGGAGTCAACAGCAGTAATTTCAAAAGAAATGTGTGGTGGAAGCCAGTTTAGATAGGTTGAAAAGCATCTTGCATTTTGAGAGAGTAAGAGGTATTGGTTTGGTGGTGGAGGATGGGTAGAATACCTCTCTGGTTGCTGCTATTTGAAGTGAGGATATCGGCTGGAGAATGAGTGGCTAGGTTTGAGGTTTGGTTGTGTAGTGTTCTCAGAGATTGGGAAAGTGAGTTCAAGGAATATGGGAACCCTTTTCAGATCCCGCATGGTTCAGGGTTCGGGTTCTGGAGAAGGGCCACATGCAAATTAAAGAGAGACTAGAAGAAATTAAATTTGGTGATGTGGGGGGCCAGGTGGGAGCCCACCTTTAGTGGGAGGACTGCCACTAGGCTCTCGCCTTGCTATCCCTTTTATTGAGATTATGGGATATACCCATTAGCCCTTAGGCAGGTTTGGTATACACCCATAGCCCTTAGGCAGGTAATAAGCAGATTATCATATAAGTAAGGATTTACATGATTATTTGACGGGGAGGTTTCGTCAGTTACCATTGTCTCAATTAGATTTGGCTATGGCCTTTCAGAGCTTCAAGGTTGATCAGCCTTTTACATCTTTCTATTAGTGAGACAATGATCTGTTTCTGTCAGAGGAACACATAATTTCAATGTAGTTCTATGTGTCTATTTTAGGTTTGTGGTATAGTTAGTCAGCTAGGTGTGTATCTCCCGAGTGGCCCCCCCCCCCCCCCCCAGCAACATTAAGCAACTCTAGTGCTGGCATTGAGAAGGCTAACATTTTGGAGTTTGATTAGGAAGTGATTATAACAGTGATCCATAGAATGTAAGTTGGGTAAGGAGGAACTGAAGACAAGAGGAAATAAAGGTCTGGATGAGATCAAATAAATTTTATAGTAGGGGGAGGGAGTGGTTTAGAATAAGTGAGCTGAGAGGATCATTGATTGTGTGGTGTTTTCTGACATCAAATGTATTTTTTTCCATACTAACAATCAGTTCTACAACACCAACTCAGTTTCCAATAATTCAATCCTAACATGACACTAACTATCCAGAGTGAGTGTAAGACTCCATAGGATTAAGGGCTCAGTCCCATAAGATACTCCTACTTCAGATGCCAGTTGTAAGTCCAGGGACCACCATACTCCTGACCTACATGCTTGTAAATAGGGAGTTCTTAACACCTCTCTCCCCTGGTGCAATAATGTACTAGAATTATTCACCGAACTCAGGAAAGCACTTTACTTAACTATTACCATTTTATTATAAAGGATACAACTCAGAAACAGTCAAATAGGAGAGAGATATAGGACAAGGCGTAGGGTGGGATGGGTTGCAGAGCTTCCATGCCCTCTCTGGGAGTACCACCCTCCCAGCAATATAAGTTAGGATGTATTCACCAATCTAGAAACTCACCAGATCTCATTATTCAAGAATATTGTTTTAATTTTTATTTATTGGAGAGAGAGACATCGATTTGTTGTTCCACCTATTTTATGCATTCTTTGGTTGCTTCTTGTATGTGCCCTGACTGAGGATCAAACCTAAAATCTTGGCATATGGGACAATGTTCTAACCAACTGAGGTACCCATCCAGCACTTGGGGGTCTTAGTCAGAAGGCATGGTTGATTAAATCATTGGCCATTGGTTGTTGGGCTCAATCTCTCTGGAAAGACAGATTACTTAGCAAATTTGACCAAAATGTAATCATTTGGGGAGAAACTTTTAAATCTTAAACCCTGATGTTCAAAGTTTGATTTGTCTCAAAGCTAGCCATATTGGTTTTTTTTAATGCAAAGCACTTTCTTTCACATCACTATCCCACTTGAAAAAAAAAGTGTTGTGTTTTTTTTAATTGCTGTTGACATACAATTTTAGTTTTTGGTATTTAACATAGTGGTTAGACATTTATATACCTTACAAAGTGATCAACCTGGGAAGTCTAATATCCATCTGACATCATACATAGTTATTACAATACTAGTGATCTGGTGCACAAAATTCATGCACATTAAAAGGGGATTAATTAGAGGAAATAATTTAATATTGCTATTTGCCCTTTCTCTATAATAGAAGTGTCAGAGATGAAACAAAATTAGCAAAAATATATATGAAAACCTTTCTCCTGTCAGAGTCTGCGGCTCACCACGGGACCAGAGTCCAGTCCCTGCCCATCCACATACACCTCAAAATCACATGAGACCCAGACCCTGCCGCACACCCTTCCCCTCCCCCCACTGTCAAGACCTGCCGGACAGGGGCATGGCTTGAGGTCCTCTTAAGCCCTGTCAGGTGGGGGACATGGCCTGAGGTTCCCCTGTCAAGCCCTGCTGGAGTGGGGGGTCGCAGCCTCAAGTCCCCCGGCTCAGCACTAGGAGGGGGTCCTCAGGTCCCCCATCAAACCCTGCTGGGCAGGGGTGTGGCCTGAGTTCCTCTGACCCAATACTGGGGGTGCACCTGGAGGTCCCCCGTCAATCCTTGCTGGGTGGGGTCTGGCCTGAGGTCCCCTGTCAAGGCAGGGGGGGCGCAGCCTCAGGTCCCCTGGCTTGGCATTGGGGCAGGGAGAGCAGCCTGAGGTCCCCTAGCCCAGCACCAGGATGGGAAGTGCACCTTGAGGTCCCCTGTCAAGTCCCGCCAGGTGGGGGGCACGGCCTGAGGTCCCCTAGCCCAGGACCAGGAAGGGAAGTGCAACTTGAGGTCCCCTGTCAAGCCCCATGGGGGCGGGGGAGGGCATAGCCTCATATCCCTGCTGATTGCTCCTTAAGGCTTCTTTTTTTTAAAAATTTTTTTAAAAACATATTTTATTGATATTTTACAGAGAGGAAGGGAGAGAGATAGCTAGAAACGTTGATGAGAGAGAAACACCGACCAGCTGCCTCTTGCACACCCCCTACCGGGGATGTGCCCGCAACCAATGTACATGCCCCCGACCGGAATCGAACCCGGGACCCTTCAGTCCGCAGACCGACACTCTACCACTGAGCCAAACCGGTTTCTGCTCGTTAAGACTTCTTACAGGAACTTGGGTGCAACTATATTTGTGAAGTGATGGTTAATTAGCATATTCCCTCTTTATTAGATAGGATTATTGACTGTATTCCTTATGCTGTCTGTACTTTATATAACCAGATATTTTGTCACTATCCCATGTTATCCTGTGAGCAGGAACTAGTAATAGAGTCTCTCCTACAGATGAGACTAAAGTGACTATAGCTATTTGTTTAATTTATATTTGACAACAACTGTACATTTTTTGTCCTCCTCTAGTTTTCTTCCCTTTGCCAGTATTGCTTTATGATGGTCTGTTGTGCCTTCCTCGGGAGGTAGGCAGAAGAATTTAACTCCTAATAGTTAGGTGGCTGAAGGTTAGCATAGGCGAGGCAGTCGTACAGCTTTCCTTTTTTTTTTTTTTTTAAACTTTCCTTCTTTTGAGGGGTTGCAGTGTCTGATTGGCCTTGGTTGTAAGGGGCGGTTATGGTTTCTGTCTTTAAAAGGAAAGAAATCTAATAGGGGTACTGCTACCTCTGTTCTAGACCGCCTGGTGAGGATAAACACAATCCTAGCCACTCAATTTTCATAATGAAGGAAAGGAGTTGGGACGAACTTCATACAACGAGAATCCTTTTAAAAGTCTGCCTTGGGGGAAGATGAATCAATTTGACCAAATTTTTTCTAGAAGTGGGCCATTGTAAAAGGTATTTTAATAACTAAATTCTGAATCTCCTTAGAATTAAGGTTCAGGATTATTTACTACTTGGGTCTGAAGTTAAACCTAAAGAGGTTGTGGACGGGAGGAGGAAGGAAATTGAAAGAGAACTTTGAAGATCTTTATTATGTTTGACATTACACCTGTTTCCTTCAGTGTCTCCAACACAGGCCAGTGTAGACTTAGACCCTTGGCTACTATGGGAAAGTTGTGAAATATGGAGACCACATACGGAATGAATGGTTCTATAGATAAGATCATTATGACTTACAGTAATTCATGGTTTGGGGGTAAAAACATTAACTTGCCTGATTTATCTAACACAATTGTTACCATAACTGTAGACACTGTATAAAGGGAGTTCTTATCTTTCTTTTTATTTTTTATTGATTTCAGAGAGAGAGAGAGAGAGAGAGAGAGAGAGAGAGAGAGAGGGATCATTGATTGACTATTTCCTGTACACTCCCTATTGGGGATCTAGCCGGCAACCCGGGCATGTGCCCTGACCTAGAATCAAACTCAACACTCACCCACCTGGGCTCTATGGACAAATGAATCTAGAACCCAAATGAGATCTATTTAATGGTTCAGAAAGGTTTTTTTTTTTGACCCAATCAGGAGGAGGCACCTAGACTTCCTTTTGGAGGTATAAATTATACTCAGCATTACCCTTATGCTGGAATTTCCCAATTTGTAAGTAAAGGAGATGAAAAAAGGAACAACTTAATTAGATAAAACTTCAAAAGAGGAATTACTTGCAATAGTTAAAAAGAACCACTTCTGCCCACCAGGTGTGGCTCATGGTTGAGCGTCTACCTATGCACCAGGAGGTCATGGTTTTGATTCTTGGTCAGGGCCCGTGCCTGGGTTGCGTGCTTGATCCCCAGTGTGGGGTGTGCAGGAGGCAGCCCATCAATGATTCTCTCATTATTAATGTTTCTATCCTTTTCTCTCTCTTCCTCTCTGAAATCAATAAAATATATATATAAAAAAAGAAAAGAAACATCAACGATGAGAGAGAATCATTAATCAGTTGCCTTCTGCACGCCTACTACTGGGAATTGAGTCTGCAACCCAGGCATGTGCCCTTGACTGGAATGGAACCTGGGGCCTTTCTGTCCTTGGGCTGATGCTCTGTCCACTGAGCAAAACCCGCTAGGACATCATCATTGATGTCTCTATCTCTCTCCCCCTCTCCCTTCTCCTTTGAAATAAGTAAAAATATATTTTAAAAAAATAATAAACTACTGCAGATCAAGCAAGAGTACTCTATGAATTAAGAGTAATAATCCACAAAAGCTAGTGTTTCCAGGAACTTGCAAGGGCAGGATTAAGGCTGTGATCCTAAGAACCTTAGGAACTTGCACTCAGAATCAGTGTTGATCTCCTTGAGGAGCCAGCAGTAGGCTGTGGTCTGTGGGATTGATATTCAGGTATCTCTTCCAGGGACGGGACCAGAAGGCAGAATCATCAAGAAGGACATCGACTCTTTTGTGCCTACTAAAGCTGCTCCTGTGAGTTACATTGGCTTCCCTCCCCCCCCCTTCCCCCCCAGTTTGTCCCCTGAAAGTGCTTTGTCCAGCCTGTTAGACCCTTTCATACATTATATATGAATGAAATAGCTTAACCAGAATTGTGTTTTCTTTTGCCTGATGTCAGGGGCTAGCAGTATATGGATATGAATGTGATGTCATTCATCTATAAAAGCAAAGATGCGACACTACATTGACATGTATTCTAATTTTTTTTTTTTAAATAATGACACTACATTTTTTCTAGCACATTCTCTTTTTTTCCATTCAGGCCCTACTTTTATTTTATTTAATTTTTAAAATATATTTTTATCGATTTCAGAGTGGAAAAGAGAGGAAGAGAGATGGAAACATCAATGATGAGAGAATCATTGATGGGCTGCCTCCTGCACGCCCCTTACTGGGGATTGAGCCTGCAACCCAGGCATGTGCCCTGCCAGGAATCAAACTGTGAACTCCCAGTTACGGGCTCAATCCCCCAGTATGGGGCATGCAAGAGGCAGCCAGCCAATTATTCTCTCCTCATTGATGTTTCTATCTCTCTTCTCCTCTGAAATCAATGAAAATATGTTTTAAAAAATTATTTCAACATAAACTAATCATTATACTTAGATTACAGAATTCTAAGTATAAAAATTAAAGTCAAAACTCTTAAGCATGTCCAATTCTGAATCCCTTTTGCACTTGGGATAGAAATAGCTACTTTTCTATTAGCCTTTTAATTTGTATTTTGTCATCTGTTCAAGAGTCATTAGTAAAAAAAAAAAAATTAAATTAAAAAAAAGTCATTAGTAGTTGTTGCCATTTGCTTACGCTAAGGTTGAGCTACAGTTATTAAGAGCTTTTTTTATTTCCCCATAGGCTCCAGCAGCTGCTGCGCCTCCCCCGGCTCCAGGAGTGGCACCAGTACCTACAGGTGTCTTCACAGATATCCCAATCAGCAACATTCGTCGAGTAAGAGTATTATCATAAATCTGGAACTAAGGCATGGGAGCATCTTCATTGTATCCATAGTTTGAAACGGACTTTTTAAGTTGGCAATCTTAGATGATTAGTTTAAGAAATGTTTGGTTTGGTCAGTTATATGCTTGGGATAAACACTGTCCTGACCTGATTAAACAATGTTAGAAGGGGCTAAAGGTATGTTGTAGTCCAAATCTAATAATGCTTTTGAGATAAACACTACCAGGAAAAGGGTAAAAAGGCAAACATCCTGAATTTGGGAAAGTCTCACCTCAATTCAAGATAATTGACTTTTGATTCTCTTTGGTTTTAGGTTATTGCACAGCGGTTAATGCAATCTAAGCAAACTATACCTCATTATTACCTTTCTATTGATGTCAATATGGGAGAAGTTTTGTTGGTACGGAAAGAACTTAATAAGGTAAAAAGTCTGGAAATTTCAACTCTATAAACCACTAAACATTGACGTTTTACCCATATCTTTTGTAACAGTATGGCAGTTGATGGAAAATGGGTGTCATCTTAATTTTAACTTGCAAAAACTGTCTTGGAGAAATTTCATTTTTCTAACCCCTGATTAAAGCCTGTCATTTAAAGTTGATTTTGCCAAGGATCCATTTTAGCCTAGCAGAGTCACTATGATTCGATGAGACTACTGAGTCCTTTGATAGATAAGATATAGTGTGTTTACTTTGTGTTTATAGTTACGTACCAAACACTTACATAGTGTTTAGCATAAGATACTTTTCAGAACACAGCATAAAGCATAGTCCTTCTCCATGCATGTGAAAAAGAGAGGAAGCAATTTTTAAAAATATATATTTTTTTATTGATTTCAGAGAGGAAGGAAGAGGGAGAGAGAGATAGAAATGATGAGAGAGAATCATTGTTGGCTGCCTCCTGCACGTCCCCCACTGGGGATCAAGCCCACAACCTGGGCATGTGCCCTTGACCAGAATAGAATCTGGGACCTTTTAGTTCACAGGCTCTATCCACTGAGCAAAGCTGGCTAAGGCAGGATGCAATTTTGATTAAAGTAAAAATATTCATTTGTACATCAGTCTCTGTGGTAATGCCCTGGTCTGTTAGATTACATTGTAAAGTGTTACAGTAGTTCTGAGAATGGGCAGACCAGTGAAAGTAGTTGGGGAATTCAGTATGGTGTATGAAACACTTGGTTGAACTGTGGAGAATAGGAAGTGTTTGGACTGGCAAAAAAATTGACCCCTCACCTCTTCCTTTCCCATCCACCCCCCAAAAAAAAATCAATAAATTTTTTTTCGTCCTCACCTGAGGATGTTTTTATATTGATTTTTTTTAAGAGAGAGGGAAAGACAGAAAGATTGATATGAGAGAAACACATCAGTTGGTTGCCTCTTGCACAAGCCCTGACCAGGCCCAGGCCGGGGAGGAGCCTGTAATCAAGATATGTGCCCTTGACCCAGAATTGAACCCAGGACCCTTTAGTTTATAGGCCGACACTATCCACTGAGCCAAAGCGGCTAGGACTTTTTTTTTTTTTTTAAAGGGAAATAAGGATAGCATTTGTAGGAGATAGGTTACCTTTTCTCAAGTGGATACCTTTATTTATAAGCAAAAGAAACATTAAGTAATAGTGACATGATGATAGTAATATTTTAAGGAAAATTAATATACTAAATATATACATACTGGCATACCTTAATGGCAGATAATATTTTTGTTTGTCATATAAGCATGAATTTATGGTGGTAAGGATCTAGACTAGAGATTTGTATTTATTAAGAATGGAGTTGGAGACCCTGGCTTGTTGGCTCAGTGGATGCAGCATCAGCCTGCGGAATGAAGTGTCCTGGGTTCTATTCCAGCCAGGGGCACATGCCTAGGTTGTGGGCTCTGTCCCCAGTAGGGGGTGTGCAGGAGTCAGCCAAGCAATTGTTCTCTCTCATCATTGATGTTTCTATCTCTGTCTCTCCCTCTCCTTTTCTCTCTGAAATCAATAAAAGAGATATATTTTAAAAAAAGAAAAGAATGGAGTAGGAGACAGGAAGATGAAAAATATTTTCAAGAATTGAAAATTAAGAGCCAAACTTCTTAAAGCGACATCGGGTCCTTACATAGGCTGTCTGTAATCTCTCTGACTTCCTCTTCTACTACTTTCCTACTTGCTCGCTCTGCTAAAGAGACAATAGTTGCTTTGCTATTCTCCAACATTCTACCTATACACCTACATGCTATTCCCTCTACATGGGATATACTTCCTCTAGTATCTACCTGGCTTCCTCCTGCACCTCCTGAAGGATTTGATGTAATATTACCTCGTTTTCTCTGGTCATCTTACTCTAAAGTTAAGGGAAGAGGAATGAGGTAAATAAGTTCTCCCTTTAGTGTTTATCCCAGCTTTATTTTTCTCCTTAGCTCTTACTGATGTCTATATGTTCATCATATTATCTGTTCATTCCCTTTAAACTGTAAGCTACCTGATAATAGAATTTATATTCATTTTTTTAATTGCTTTGTATCTAGGGCTTTAGAGTTATATGCCCAACAGAGTAGACTTTCAAATATTAGGTGCAAGAATGGATAAATGAAGCACAACCTTATAAATGGGCCTAAGGGGTCATAGGTGATGACAGACTTTCATTGTCAAAATATTAAAGCTATTTTATAATATATTTGTGAGTTAGACATGAAAAATATATGACCAATTTATTTTATTTATTATATTAACTGTTTATTCATATATAATTAAATAGCATGCCATTCACCCATTTAAAGTTTACAATTTAATGGGTTTTAGTATGTTCAGAATTGTATAACAAATCATCACAATAAATTTTAGAATATTTTCATCATCCCAAAATGAAACCATACACCTTCCAGCTATAACTGCAACCCTAAACAACCACTAATCTACTTTCTGTCTTATAGATTTGCCTATTCTTTTTTTTTTTTTTTTATAATATATTTTATTGATATTTTACAGAGAGGAAGGGAGAGAGATAGAGAGCCATAAATGTCGATGAGAGAGAAACATCGACCAGCTGCCTCTTGCACACCCCCTACCGGGGATGTGCCCGCAACCAATGTACATGCCCTTGACCGGAATCGAACCCGGGACCTTTCAGTCCACAGACCGACACTCTACCACTGAGCCAAACCGACCTCGGCTGATTTGCCTATTCTTAATATTTTCTGTAAGGGTTAGGGATTTCATTGAATCTGTAGATCAATTTGGGGAGTATTGCCATCTCAACAATATTAAGATGAGCACAGGATATCTTTCCATTTATATTTAGTTCTTTAATTTCAATGATTTTTGTAGTTTTAGAGTACAAGTTTTTGCACTTCTTTTGTTAATATTTTTCCTAGGTATTTTCTTTTTAATAGTGTTATAAATTTTATTTTCAGATAATTTGTTGCTATTGTATAGAAATACACATTGACTTTTGTATATTGATCTTGTATCCTACAACATTGGTTTTTAGTGTGTTCCTTAGGATTTTCTATATACAAAGGTCATCATGTCATGCAAATAAAAATAGTTTTGATTTTTCCTTTCTAATCTGGATGCCTTTTATTTCCTTTTATTGCCTCACTTCTCTGGCTTGCACATCTAGTGCAATGTTAAATGGCATGAGTGGACACCTTGTCTATAATGATGATTGTGGAGTTTTTATAGATCTTTTATCATCAAGAAGTTACCTTCTATTTCTAGTTTGTCGAATGTTCTTAATGAAGAGTTGTTGAATTTTGTCAAATGCTTTTCTGTGTTTCATGTGATTTTTGTCCTATACCCTATTAAGACATTATGACATTAATTGATTTTTAAAGATATATATATTTTATTGACTTTTTACAGAGAGGAAGAGAGAGGGATAGAGAGTTACAAACATCGATGAGAGAGAATCATCGATCAGCTGCCTCTTGCACACCTCCTACTGGGAATGTGCCCGCAACCAGTGTACATGCCCTTGACCGAAATCGACAATGTACATGCCCTGGGACCTTTCAGTCCACAGGTCAACACTCTATCCACTGAGCCAAACCAGTTTTGGCACATTAATTGATTTTTTAATGTTAAAGCAATCTTGCATTCCTGGAACAAATCTAATTATGTCATGGTGAAAAATCTTTTTTTTTTTTAAATATATTTTATTGATATTTTACAGAGAGGAAGGGAGAGAGATAGAGAGCTAGAAATGTCGATGAGAGAGAAACATTGACCAGCTGCCTCTTGCACACACACCCCCCCCCCCCCCCCCCCCCCCCCAGTGGGGATGTGCCTGCAACCAAGGTACATGAACCCAGGACCTTTCAGTCCGCAGACCGACGCTCTACCACTGAGCCAAACCGGTTTTGGCTCTTTTTTTTTTTAATTTTATTGATTTTTTTTACAGAGAGAAAAAGAGATATAGAAAGTTAGAAACATCGATGAGAGAGAAACATTGATCAGCTGCCTCCTGCACACCTCCCCACTGGGGATGTGCCCGCAACCAAGGTACATGCCCTTGACCGGAATCCAACCCAGGAGCCCTCAGTCCACAGGCCGACGCACTATCCACTGAGCCAAACCGTTTCGGCATGGTGAATAACTTATTTATTTGTTTATTTATTATTATTATTTTTTAATCTTCACCTGAGGCTATTTTTCTATGATTTTTAGAGAGTGGAAGAGAAGAGGAAAGAGAAAAATATCAATATGAGAGAAACACATCAATTGGTTGCCTCCTGCACATACCCCATCCAAGGCCCAGGCCAGGGAAGAGCCTGCAACCAAGGTACAAGCCTTTGACTGGAATCGAGCCCAGGATCCTTTGGTCCACAGGCTGACGCTCATATCCATTGAGCCAAACTGGCTAGGGCCACACTTCACTTTCTTTAGTAATTAATTATAGATCTATTTAAAGATTCTTTTTCTTTTTTTATTTTACTTTGGTAGTTTGTATTTTTCTAGGAATTTGTCCATTTCATCTAGCTTATCTAATTTGATGGCATATGGGTGTTCATAGTATTAACTATAATTCTTTTTATTCCTGTTCGTGGGGTAGTAATATCCCCTTCATTTCAGATCTTAGGAGTTTGAATCTTTTCCTTTGTCATGCAGCTAAACATTTGTTGTTTTATTGATCTTTTCAAAGAAACAACTTTTGGTTTTGAGGTAAATTAAAATGAAGACACAACGTATCATAACTTAAGAGATGCAGCTAAAGCAGTGCTTAGCAGGAAACTTAAAAGCAGTAGACACCTACATTAAAAAAGACGAAAGAGCTGAAACCGGTTTGGCTCAGTGGATAGAGCATCAGTCTGCGGACTAAAAGGTCCCAGATTCGGTTCCGGTCAAGGGCATGTACCTTGGTTGTGGACACATCCCCAGTCGGGGGTGTGCAGGAAGCAGCTGATCAATGTTTCTAGTTCTCTACCCCTCTCCTCTCCCTTCTTCTCTGTAAAAATCAATAAAATATATTTTTTAAAAACTAAAAAAGATGAAAGAATCAATTTTGGCTTCATTTCCCCTTTCCCCTTCAGGACATTTGTATATCCCTCTCCCATCTCCTTTCCCAAGATTATATAATTTCAATATTTGGGAAGCTGATTTAAGAAATTACAATGGTTTCTTGTCTTTGCAGATGTTAGAAGGGAAAAGCAAAATTTCTGTCAATGACTTCCTCATAAAAGCTTCAGCTTTGGCATGTTTAAAAGTTCCTGAAGCAAATTCTTCTTGGCTGGACACAGTTATAAGACAGTAAGTATAATACTGCTGGGGAAGGTATATATCCCTCAGCAGTTTTGTTGTGTTATCTAATATATATATAGGAGTGTAGGGTAAGGAGAGATGGAATGCAGAGAGAACTATAACTGCCATTTGTAAAATACTTTGTAAACAGCACAGAACTATTTATGTGAGTCCTAAGTTTATGTAGTAAATTCTACAGATTCAGGAAAGGGAGATGATTGTTTATATATCTACAGTTGATAATGATTCTTGTAAAGGAAAGTTGACATATTTTTTGTTCACTAGTTCTGCTGAACTTTAGAAGGGGAACAAATTTGAAAACAAACAAACAAACAAAAAACAGTTTTATTAATGTTATGGTGACATGTGACTAGTGGTGGCACCTGTCTTTTACATAGTGTCTCATTTAATCCTGTGACCACCTTATAAGCTAGGCACTTCACTCCCATTTTCTAGATGAAAAAACTGAGGCTTAGTGAGTTAAATAACTATCCCTGAGTTAATATGTTAATAGTAGAACTGTGATCAGAAACCAGAATCTGATTTTTAAGCCTAGGCTTTTTCTATTATGTATGCTTTTAAATATTATTATTAATTTAATTTTTATTATATATGTTAAAATATTTTTATTATATATGTTAAAATATAGTATATATGTTAAAATATTGCTGCATGGCTTACAGTGACCTGCTCAGCCTTTATTCTGAAGTCCACTCCCAAGAGGCAAACACAGCTTTTAAACTATTATTTCTTCTAGTATTTACCTTCATAAAGGATTTTTTTTCCCATTTCTTTTACTTTACTGAATGATTTCCAATTAAAGAAGAATTAAGCTTTATTGTACCCTCCCTAAACACTCCCACCCACTTCTCATCCCATGGATTGGATTATAGCACAAATTTTGTTTATAACTAAAATGTTTAGTATGCTTTGAATACTAATCTAACTGCTTTTATTTTATTTATAATCCTATTCTTCTCCCCCCCCCCCCAATTAATTTTTTCGGAATCTTGTTAAAGGTATTACAGTTACTCTTTATTCTCCCATTAACCACCTCCAGCTATCTATCCCCTGCCCTACACCCAGGCTTTTACCACCTTCAGTGTCTGTGTCCATGTGCCATGAATACTTACATGCAAGGTCTTTGGTTGATTATCTCCCCGCCTTCCCTCTGAGATTCTGCATTCTGTTCCAGGCTTCCATGTCGCTGGAACCTGTCTATTCATCAGTTTATTTTGTTCAATAGATTCCACATATGAGTGAGACCATATGATGATACTTGTCTTTCTCTGACTGACTTATTTCACTTAGCATAATACACTCTAAGTCCCTTCTTGCTCTCAAAATGTCCCATAGCTTTTAATTTATTTTTTAATTGATCTTAGAGAGGAAGAGAGAGGGAGAAACATCAATGATGAGAGAGAATCACTGATTGGCAAGCCCCCTTCTGGGGTCAAGCCCACAACCTGGGCATGTGCCCTTACTGGAATCGAACCTGGGACCATTCAATCTGCAGGTCTATGCTCTATCCACCGAGCCAAACTGGCTAGGGCTGTACCGCAGCTTTTTTTTTCATCCACTCTTCTACTGATGGGCTATTTCCAAATCTTAGCTGTTATAAATTGTGCTGCTAGGAACATAGGGGTGCATATATTCTTTCTGATTGGTGTTTTGGGTTTCTTATGAAATATTCCTAGAAATGGGCTCACTGGGTCAAATGGCAGTTCTATATTTAACTCCGTACTGTTTTCCATAATGGCTGCATTGCCACCAGCTGTGCCCTAGGGTTCCCTTTTCTCCGCATCTTTACCAACACTTGTCATTTGTTGATTTGTTGATGGTAGCTGTTTTGACAGGTGTGATTTTTTTTTAATAAATCTTTATTGCTCAGATTATTACAATTGTTTCTCCTTTTTCTCCCCCATAGCTCCCTTCCACCTGATTCCCACCCCACCCTCTGCCCTTACCCCCTCCCCCCACTATTGTCCTCATCCATAGGTTATACAATTTTAATCCAGTCTCTTTCTGCACCCCACACCCCTTCACCCTGATAATTATCTATCCACTCCCTTTCTTTGCCCCTAATTCTATTATATTCACCAGTTTATTCTATTCCTGAGATTTTTAATTCACTTGACCTTCTTCCTCTTCTTAAGTAACACCTTTCAGCATTTCATATAATACTGGTTTGGTGGTGATGAACTCCTTTAGCTTTTTCTTATCTGTGAAGCTCTTTATCTGCCCCTCAATTCTGAATGATAACTTTGCTGGATACAGCAATCTTGGTTGTAGGTTCTCCCTATTCATCACTTTGAATATTTCTTGCCACTCCCTTCTGGCCTGCATGGTCTCTGTTGAGAAATCAGTTGATAGTCGTATGGGTGCTCCCTTATAGGTAACCAACTGCTTTTCTCTTGCTGCTTGTAAGATCCTCTTTTTGTCTTTTACCCTTGGCATATTGATGATGATGTGTCGAGAAGAATTTTTCTTTGGATTCCTCTTGTTTGGGGTTCTGTAGGCTTCCTGTACTTGTAAGTCTATTTCTTTCATCAGGTGAGGGAAGTTTTCTGATATTATTTCTTCAAATATGTTTTCAGTATTTTGCACTCCCTCTTCTTCTGGCACCCCCATAATTCTGATGTTGGTGCGCTTGCAGTTGTCCCAGAGGCTCCTCACACTATCTTCAACTTTCTGGATCCTCTTTTCTTCTTCCTTCTCCAGCGGAGTGTCTTTTGGCTTTTTGACCTGATTCTTGTGTTCTTCCATTCTGCTGTTGGATCTCTGCATAATATTTTCCAATTTAGTCAGTTTATCTATACTTTTTAGTTGGGTCTCATGAAATTTATCGAGCTTTTCTAGGATATTGTTGCATAACCTTAGAACCGTAGTTATGAACTCTATATCCTCCATCTCTTTTGTTTGAGATCTATTTCCTTGTCTCGGCATTATCACTATTTTTCAGAGTTGGTAGGATGGCTTTGTGTGTTTGGTGTCCTATATAGCACAGTGGATCAGCCTCCTCAGTTACCTGAGGTAGACACTCTTGGTGATCCCCTTTGTGGACTGCTTGCACAGCCTTGTTGTAGCTAAGTCTCTATTGTTGTGAATTGACCTTCAGGCCAATTGGATGTGGGTATCAGCTGTGTCTACTTTGGGATAACTTCTGTATTGGAGACAGTCTTATAGGATCAGACTTGAAAAACTGCAGAAACCTCTGCTCAGCTTGGATGGGGCGGAGTCTCAGGGCTGAACTGACAGTCTTGGCTTCTGCCCTGCCCTTGTGCACTCGCCTGAGTTTCTGCCTGACCGGCCCAGTTTCCCCAAGCAAGAGCGTGGGTGCCGCAGGGGCTCACCCGGACTTGGGCTGGTCTCTGTAGTCTGGAGCTTCTGACTCCTTCCGCTACAGAGAGGCCGCCACCTTGTACAGAGAGGCAGCAGCAGCCTCCGCCGTCAGACCTGGAGCTTCTGACTCCTTCCGCTCCGGAGAGGCGGCGGTCAGACCTCAGCGCGTACTTGCTCACTTGCGCGAGTCTGTAGACCCTGCAGACTGCGACTGCGGCTCCCGGTCCCCGGTCTCTGAGTCTCTGGGTGCCTTTCTCTACAGTCCAGACGCCACCCGTATGAGCCTGGGGCCACGGAATTTCAGCCGGGGCTGGGGTTCAGTACAGTCCGAAAGGGTTCCGTGCAATCGGGGATTCCTCCCCTCCCGCCAGGCAGGTATTCGGCGGCCGCGTGCGCGAGCGTCTTCCTACCTCAGTGCTTTTCGGCTCCCAGTCCAATCCGTGAGCCTCTCTCTTTCTTTCTAGTTGTAGCTATTCCCCTCCGCCAGCTTTCCTGACGTTTTGGTGAAGTCCTTTTTGATTTTAGTTGTTTTTTTAATTAAATTGTTGATGAGGCGGCAGCTTAGGAGACTGCCTAGGCCGCCATCTTGGATGTTCTCCTCGACAGGTGTGATTTTTAAAAATATATTTTTATTGATTTCAGAGAGAAAGGGAGAGGGAGAGAGATGGAAACATCAATAATGAGAGAGAATCATTGATTTGCTGCCTCCTGCACACCCCACACTGGGGAAGGAACCTGAAAGTCAGGCATGTGTCCTACTGGGAATCAAATGGTGACCTCCTGGGTCATAGGTTGACACTCAGCCACTGAGCCATGCTGGCTGGCTGGGCTCTCATTGTTGTTTTAATTTGTATCTCTTATGATCAATGACTGTGAGCATTTTTTCAGATGTTATTTGGCCATGTTTGTGTCCACTTTAAAGATGTGACTCTTTAGGTCCTTTGCCCACTTTTTAATTAGATTGATTGTCTTCCTTTTGTTAAGTTGTATGAGTTTCTTAACCGTTTATTAGATGTATCATTGCCAGGTGTGTTCTCCCATACAGTAGGCTCCCTTTTCATTTTGTTGATGGTTCCTTTTGCTGTGCAGAAGCTTTTTATTTTGATGTAGTCCCATTTGTTAATTTTCTCCTTAGGCCAAAAACCGGTTTGGCTCAGTGGATAGAGCGTTGGTCTGTGGACTGAAAGGTCCCAGGTTCAATTCCCGTTGAGGGCATGTACCTTGGTTGCGGGCACATCCCCAGCAGGGGGTGTACAAGAGGCAGCTGATAAATGATTCTCTCTCATTGATGTTTCTAATTCTCTATCCCTCTCTCTTCCTCTCTGTAAAAAAATCAATAACATATATTTAAAAATTTTTTTTCTCCTTAGTTTCCTTTGCCCTAAGATAGTGGTTGACAAATTCATTAGTTAATAGAGCCAAATATCAACAGAACAACAATTGAAATTTCTTTTGAGAGCCACATTTTTAAAACTCAAACTTATTCTAACGCCACTTCTTCAAAATATACTCGCCCATGATGTGGTATTTTGTGGAAGAGCCATACTCAAGAAGCCAAAGAGCCGCATGTGGCTCATGAGCCGCAGTTTGCTGACCACTGCCCTAGGAGATGTGCCAGTAAACAAGATTATATAGTTTGAGTATTTGGGAAGATAATTTAAGAAACTACAATGGTTTATTGAGGTGCCTTCACTGTCTTATATTGCTTCTAGCAGCCCTACACATGAATCAGTGCACTAGTAGCTCGCTGCCCACAGCCCATCTCTGCTCGTAGCTCCCCACCTCACATAGCTCCCTGCCCCACACTCCTGTAGCTCTCAGCCTTAGGTGTCATGGTGTAACAACCATTTGCATATTACCTCTTTATAGGATGAGAGATGACTGAGATTTTGCTGCCTATGGTTTCTTCTAGAATTTTTATGGTGTCCCAACTTACATTTAAGTCTTTTATCCATTTTGAGTATATTCTAGTGCATGGTATAAGTTGGTATCTAGTTTCATTTTTTGGCATTTACCTGTCCAATTTCTCCACATCTCTTATTAAAGAGACTGTCTTTCCCTATCTGGTTTATTGCAATGCATAGAGCATTGGCCTGAAGACTGAAGGGTCCCATGTTTGGTTCCAGTCAAGGGCATATGCCTGGGCTGCGGGACTTGCTTCCCAGTGGAGGGTGTGCAGAAGGCAGGTGATCAATTATTCTCTCTCATTGTTGATGTGTCTCTCTCTCCCTTCTCTGAAATCAATAAAAATAAATTTATAAAAAGAGAAAGAGAGAGACACTTTTGACTCCATTGTTTGCTCTTTCCTCCCTTGTCAAATATTAAGTGTGAAGGTTTGAATTGATTTCTAGGGTCTCTGTTCCGTTCTATTGATTTATATGCCTGTTCTTGTGCTACCGTAGTACCGGGCTATTTTGATTGTGGTAGCTTTGTAGTATACAACTTGATATCTGCTATTGTGATTCCTCCAACTTTATCCATTTATTTCATCCACATTGTCCAGCTTGTTGGCATATTATTGTTCATACAGTTCTTTGTATTTCTGTGGTGTCCTTGTGTCAGGGGTTACTTCTCCACTTTCGTTTCTGATTTTATTTATTTGGGTCCTCTCCTTTTGTTTCTTGATGAGTCTGGTTAATGATTCATCAATCTTGTTTATTCTTTCAAAGAACCAGTGCTTGGTTTCATTAATTTTTGTTACTGTTTTTTTATTTTTTTAGTGTCAATGTCATTCGTTTCTGCTCTAATCTTTATTTCCTTCCTTCTTACTTACTCTGCTTTTCTTGTTCTTTTTCTAGTTCTTTACATTGTAGGGTTAAATAGTTTATTGCTGATTTTTTGTTTGTTTATTTCTTTTTTAAAATATATTTTATTGATTTTTTTATAGAGAGTTAGAAATATCGATGAGAGAGAATCATCAATCATCAATCCCCACTAGGGATGTGCCCGCAACCAAGGTGCATGCCACCCCCCTTTTTTTTGAGCTTTTATTTATTTTTTAAAAATAAATCTTTATTGTTCAGATTACTATAGGTGTTCGTCCCCCCCCCTTAACTCCCCTCCACCTGATTCCCAACCCCACCCCACACCCTTGCCCCCACCACTATCTTCACCCATAGATGTAAGATTATTGTCCAATCTCTTCCCGCACCCCTCAGACCCCTTTCCCCCTGTGAATTGTTAATCCAATCCCTTTCTATGTCCCTGATTCTATTATATTCTCCAGTTCATTTTCTTCAGATTTTTTTTTTATTCTCTTGATTTTTAGATTCGCTTGTTGGTAGGTATGTATTTGATGCCTTTTTGCTGTTCATAATTTTTTACCTTTACCTTTTTCTTTTTCTTCCTCTTCTTAAAGAATATCCTTCAACATTTCATGTAATCCTGGTTTGGTGTTGTTGAACTCCTTTAACTTTTTCTTGTCTGTGAAGCTCTTTATCTGACCTTCAATTCTGAATGATAGCTTTGCTGGGTAGAGTAATCTTGGTTGTAGGTTCTTGTTCATCATTTGGAATACCGTATTTGCCGGCGTATAAGACGACTTTTTGGCCCTGAAAAATATGCCTCCAAGTGGGGGGTAGTCTTATACGGCGAGTATATAACAAACTCTGTATTTTTAGTGGAAATGTTAGGGGGTCGTCTTATACGCCCAGTCGTCTTATACGCCGGCAAATATGTATTTTTCAGGGCCAAAAAAATCGTCTTATACGCCGGCAAATACGGTATTTCTTGCCACTCCCTTCTGGCCTGCATAGTTTCTGTTGAGAAATCAGCTGACAGGGAATCAGGGAATATGGGTATTCCCTTGTAGGTAACTAGTTGTTTTTCTCTTGCTGCTTGTAAGATTTTCTCTTTGTCTTTTGCTCTTGGCAATTTAATGATGATGTTTCTTGGTGTATTCCTCTTTGGATTCCTCCTGTTTGGGGTTCTGTGAGCTTCCTGAACTTGTAGGTCTATTTCTTTCACCAGGTATGGAAAGTTTTCTTTCATTATTTCTTCCATTAAGCTTTTAATATTCTGCTCACTCTCTTCTTCTGGCACCCCAAAAATCCGGATGTTGGTACATTTTAAGCCATCCCGGAGGCTCCTTACACGATCCTCACACTTTTGGATTCTTCTTTCGTTTTGCCTCTCTGTTTGGGTGATTTTTGCCTTCTTATATTCCAGTTATTTGGTTTGATTCTTGGGGCATGTTGATCTACAGTTGGGTTTCTGTATATTCTTTATTTCAGACTTTGTATGCTTAATTTCTGGCTGGTCCTCTTCCATTTTTTTGGTATTCTCATTAAGGTCCTTTAAGGTCTCAACAAGCTTTTTCTTTTTTTCTTTTTTTAATAAATCTTTATTATCAAAAAGCTTTTTGGAGGTCTTATCAAGTTTTTCTAAGGTTTTTAGAAGATTCTTGAGTAATCTTAGAAATGTGATTCTGAACTGTGCGGGCGGGCTTGGACGGCTGCAGGCGCGGAGGCCAGGCTGAGATGGCTGCGGGCATGGGAGCGGAAGGTGCAGCTGAGGTCCAGCATTGGTTCCCTCACTCGCATGGCAGGCAGGCCTGGACGGTTGCGGACACGGAGGCCAGGCTCCGACACAGCCCACTCCCTGGGCCCCGTGCGGAGTGAGCTCCGCTCTCGGTGAGCTTGCCTCACTCGTGGTGGAGGCGGCTGCGGTGGTTCCGGTGGCTCCAGTTCCACTGTAGTTTTAAACTCCACATGGTGGCAGTAGCGCTTTTCCTCGGGGGCTTGGCAGAGGCTCCGCCCCCGCCAGGCGGCGGCGGGACTGATGGGTGAAGGGCTCACCGGGGCCACAAACAGAAGGCGCCGCGCCAGCTCCTCACTAGCACGGTGGGCGGCCTGGGTCGGCTGTGGGCGCAGAGTCCGGGCCGAGATGGCTTCGGGCGAGGAGACTATGCTCCAAGGCATCTCATTCTGGGTGGAGGCGGAAGGTTCGTCTGAGGTCCTGCATCAGTTCCCTCGCTCCCACGGCGGGCAGGCCAGGACTGTTGCGGACGCAGAGGCCATGGTCCGAAGCAGCCCACTCCCTGGGGCGGAGCGAGCTCTGCTCTTGGTGGGCTTCCCTCACTCTCGGTGGTGGTGGCGGCGGCTCCGGCAGCTCCGGTTCCACTGTAGATTTAAACTCCACATGGCGGCAGTGGCGGTTTTCTTTGTCTCAGATGTATCCATCTCATTCCGCCAGCTTTCCTATGGGTTTGATGTGGTCCCTTTCGATTTTAGCTGTTGTTTTTTTTACCACATTGTTGATGAGGCAGCAGTCCAGGAGACTACCTAGGCCGCCATCTTGTTTCGGTCTCCACCCCCCCCCCCTTTTTTTAAAATAAATCTTATTGTTCAAATTATTACAAATGTTCCTCATTTTTTCCCCCTCCATTGCTCCTCTCCACCAAGTTTCCATCCCACCCTCTGCCCTTTCCCCATCCCCCAATGTCCTCATCCATAGGTGCAGTTTATGTTCAGTCTCTTCCTGTCCCCCCTCCCCATTTCCCTGAGAATCATCAGTCCACTCCCCTTCCATACCTCTGATTCTATTATATTCACCAGTTAATATTGTTCATCATGATTTTTACTTCCCTTGGTTTTTAGATTCATCTGTTGATAGTTACGTATTTGTTGTTCATAATTTTTATCTTTATTTTCTTCCTCTTCCTAAAGAACCCCTTTCAGCAATTCATATAATTCTGGCTTGGCAGTGATGAACTCCTTTAGCTTAAATTTATTTGTGAAGCTTTTTATCTGGCCTTTGATTCTGAGAGATAGCTTAGCTGGGTAGAGTATTTTTGGCTGTAGGTTCTTGTTATTCATCACCTTGAATATTTCTTGCCATTCCCATCTGGCCTGCATGGTTTCTATGGTTTCTGTTGAGAAATCAGCTGACAGTCGTATGGGTGCTCCTTTAGAGGTAACTACCTGCTTTTGTCTTGCTGCTTTTAATATTCTCTCTTTGTCTTTTGCTCTTGGAATTTTAATTATGATGTGTCTTGGTGTGGTCCTCTTTGGATTCCTTTAAGGTTCTATGTGCTTCCTGGTTTTGTAAGTCTATTTCTTTCACCAGGTGGGGGGAGTTTTCTGTCACTATTTCTTTTAATATATTTTCAGGATCTTGCTCTCTGTCATCTTCTGGGATGCCCATAATTCTGATGTTGGTTCGCTTGAAGTTGTCCCAGAGGTTTCTTACACTATTTTCAACTTTCAGGCCGACGTTCTATCCACTGAGCCACACCGGTTCGGCAGAGTGGGTCTTTTTTTTACAATGGCAAAACCTGCTGCCTACGGCTGGTTGGGCACTTTGTGGGATTTGGTACCCATAATCTTCTAAAGTTTGTGCCTAGAATGAGCTGGAGTTTTCCTTCATGTGAAGTTTTAACTTTTCCTTTTTTCTTTTTTAAGTTTTAACTCTTCTTGATTGCAGAACACTTTATCAGGGGCCCTGTCACAGACACCCAAGGATACTGTAGATATAATTCAGGAGTTAGAGAACTTTGATGAGACAAAGAATCATTCTTTTCCACTCAACTATAACTGAAATTTAGTGTTTCCTCCTGTTAAACATGTAGCAAACAAATCAAAGAGCTATTAATAATACCTGTGCTAGTGACCAGTAAAACTCGGTTATTTTCATGTCACAGCCTATAGTTTTTGCAGGTGTGTTAAAATATCATTTTGCTTATCACTATAAAATTATAGCCATTATTAGACCTGCTGCAACATCTTGTTAATGAGTTAATATAAAAGCATATATATCACATTTTGTTTTTTGAATAATTACATAACTAAATTTCAGTATACTTGTGGGAATTTTTTTGTTTTTGTTTTTTCATTGGTTTAGCTTTTTTGGTGACTTATTTTACTTTCTTTGTTAAAAATATATATGTATTCTGAGATGAGACCCAAATGCAAAGATGCTCATGGTGTAGAAAAGATTGGAAAACTCATGATCTGCCGCACCACCAACCCACATCCTAAATACTCCTCTTTCTCCCACAATGCAGTCCTTTCCTTTCATTCTTCCTTTCCTCTGCTCAAACTCTGCTTGCAGACTCAACACCAGCAATCCACTTCATCTCAGAATCCAAGGAGGTTTTTTTGTTGTTGTTTAATTCCTAACTGAATGCTAAGCCTTCTTCTCCCAACTACACCCATGTGTTAGTTGAGGCAGATGGGAAAGTTAGAGAATACATGTGAAACCAACCTACTGACACATTAAAAGTGTAAGAGGGAGAGAGGGAAGGAACAGCAGAATGTAAAAATCAGAAAAGATATCTCTCTGGCTGAACAGTAGCACAAACTGGAGTAAATATCAGTAATCTTGCTTAACCTGACACAGAAGCTCTTAATAAACAATGGTGATGATCATTGAACTTTTCTTTTTCTTTTTTAAATAGAAATCATGTTGTCGATGTCAGTGTTGCAGTCAGTACCCCTGCAGGTCTCATCACACCTATCGTATTTAATGCACATATAAAGGGACTGGAAACCATTGCTAATGATGTTGCTTCTTTAGCAACCAAAGCACGAGAGGGTAAACTACAGCCACATGAATTCCAGGTAAAGTTATTTATTTCCCTTCTGAATGTTAAAAATTATGTTATTTTGCCGAAACCGGTTTGGCTCAGTGGTAGAGCATTGGTCTGCGGACTGAAAGGTCTCGGGTTCGATTCCAGTCAAGGGCATGTACATTGGTTGCCGACACATCCCCAGTAGGGGGTGTGCAAGAGGCAGCTGGTCGATGTTTCTCATTTCTAGCTCTCTATCCCTCTCCCTTCCTCTCTGTAAAATATCAATAAAATATATTTTTTAAAAAGAATTATGTTATTTTTAAGGTTGGCATTATGTTTTTATTGCATTTTCCACCTTTTTTTCCTGCTTTGTAATCCCATTGACACAAGGTCCTGAAAATAAAGAAAAATTGAGTAGCCTCTCAAAGGCTAAAAATAATGTTTTCTAACTAGTGTGCAAAAACCACACACAATACTTTAACTGTTATTGTAAAGAGTGCATTTTTTAAGTAAGAGTATTTCATTCATTCAGGCCTTTTTTTTTCTTTTAGTTTTAATTTCATAATTAGCAAAGAGGAATTATATATATTTAAGGTGTGCAACTTAATGTTTTGACATATACATATATTATGAAATGATCACAATCAAGCTAACTAATGTCTGCCACTTTATATACTTCTATTTGCTTCTTTTTTATGGTGGTTTAAAAGCTTTTCTTAAAGATTATCTTAAAGATTTTTCACAAAATGTCTTTTAAAAATATATTTTATTGATATTTTACAGTGAGGAAGGGAGAGAGATAGAGAACTAGAAACGTCGATGAGAGAGAAACATTGACCAGCTGCCTCTTGCACACCCCCTACCAGGGATGTGCCCGCAACCAAGATACATGCCCTTGACCGGAATTGAACCCAGGACCTTTCAGTCCGCAGACCGATGCTCTACCACTGAGCCAAATCGGTTTCGGCACAAAATGTATTTGCCCGCGTGTAAGACGATTGTTTGGCCCTGAAAAATACATATTTGCCGGCGTATAAGACGACTGGGCGTATAAGACGACCCCCTAACATTTCCACTAAAAATACAGAGTTTGTTATATACTCGCCGTATAAGACTACCCCCCACTTGGAGGCATATTTTTCAGGGCCAAAAAGTCGTCTTATACGCCGGCAAATACGGTATATATATAGACAAACAATTAACATGATATTTTTTCCCTCTAGGGTGGCACTTTCACTATCTCCAATTTAGGAATGTTTGGAATTAAGAACTTCTCTGCTATTATTAACCCACCTCAGGCATGTATTTTGGCCATTGGTTCTTCAGAAGATAGACTGGTTCCAGCAGATAATGAAAAAGGGTAAGTGCCAAAATGGAGAAGGAACTATAAGTTCATTTTCATTCCATTATACCTGTTTTTGAGTCTAGTTTTAGACTTATTGGCATACCTTACTAAAACTTTAGATAGAGTCAGACAAGCGTAGAATGAAGTTTCTCAGGGCAGCAACTCTTCTTATTTTACTAAATGCAGTTAATCTTTTTTGAATATATTTTATTGATATTTTTAGAGAGGAAGGGAGAGAGATAGAGAGCCAGAAACGTCGATGAGAGAGAAACATCGACCAGCTGCCTCTTGCACACCCCCTACCGGGGATGTTCCCACAACCAATGTACATGCCCTTGACCGGAATCGAACCCGGGACCCTTCAGTCTGCAGACCGATGCTCTACCACTGAGCCAAACTGGTTTCTGCAGTTAATCTTCTTTGAAATGGAAAGCCTTATTTACTCTAATAAGTAAGGGGTCACCATGCTTTTTTCTTAAAGGGGCATATAGTAAATATTTTAGGCTTTGTGGGTCATATGGTCTCTGTTGCAAATACTCTGCCATGTAGTGTGAAAGCAGCCATACGTACTATGCAAATGAATCCCAGTAAACTCCATTTGGTGGGATTTGGCCTGTGGGTTTTTAGTTTGCCAGTCCATGCTCCAGATGGCTGTTTGGTCTGTTTCTTCAAGTTATTTGGTCTGGAAGTATATAGGACATGAACAGTAGGTCAAAAATAATTTACCTGGTTGGGATTATAGGGTCAGAGGTGGCATTTGGGCTGGTTACTGGCTACAATCAGTGATTGCTTCTAGAATACCTAATAATGTTTTTATCTTTTTCTAGATTTGATGTGGCTAGCATGATGTCTGTTACACTCAGTTGTGATCATCGGGTTGTGGATGGAGCAGTTGGAGCCCAGTGGCTTGCTGAGTTTAGAAAGTACCTTGAAAAACCTGTCAGCATGTTGTTATAATTAACCCAAGAATTTCTATAGACTTTCCCAAGTCACATTGGTTCATTCTTACCAAGATATAAATATGTTATTAAACAGGCGTTTCTCTTTATTGTAAAGATAACCAGTTATTTTTTAGTCTGTCCAGTTAAGTTATTTGTAATGGTCATTACTTTATCTTTTAAAATGCCAGTTACATCCAAATATTGTGCACATTCAATAAATACCAGTTTTTAAGCTGTGTACTCCTAGGCAAGGGACATGTGGCATAGCCATTTGATGTTACTTCCACTGGGAAGTGTAGAATTGTGGTTCCCTATTGAGTCAGGTATGTACAAGTAACCTGGATGAAACTCTGAGATTTAATTGCCTCAAATGTTTTCCTTATATTTGAAGAAAAGTGGAATCAGGAAAACTTATTCTTTTGGAGAAAAGGTTTGAATCGAAGTGGGATGTTGTAACTTAACCCTAATTAAAAGTTTCCCATTACATGATCTTGGTTTTATCATGGATGGGAAAAGTAGAAAGTAAGTGAAATTTTAAAAGTCAACATTCTCTTACATTTCTTCAGCCACTGTTCTTTATTTTTCTATTGTATCCTGAAATGGTTGTTCCTCCTTCTTGAAATGAGACAGAAATATAAACCAGCTGCTTGAGAATTTGTGTGGGTATTTAAACAATTTAAATGTATAATTTTGAGCAGAATTCTACAATTACCTCCAAATAAAAGAATATGCTTATAGAATTTAACAGAGAAGTTGTGAAAGTAGAATTTTTCCTCCAATGTCAACTGGAGGTTACTTGCAAATGAACTTAATTACCAGAATTTGGAAAACTATTAAGTAGCAATGGAATACATATATAAAATATGGTTTCTTGCAAAATATGTGCCAAAGTCTGTATGCATACCAACAACTTCTGTCTGAAGATGAAGAGAGATACATTAGTGAACAGTTTAGAATGTAAAAGATGATGACTACACAAAATGGTCATTTCTATTAGGAAAAAGGAAAAACTGTTAAATGTGTGTTAAAGTGTCCTTTGTTTTCCCACCACAGAGTTGACTCGTGTAAAATAAAAAAGCCCTAAAATCCTATTGAAGAGAAAAAAATTATTCAGGTTGCATTCTACCTTATCAGCCTAAATATTTTTTCCCCCATTTTGCCTTTCTTCTGAGCAGGGGCTGGGGTAAAATTCAAAACAATAGAACAAATTGGGAACATTATCACAATTCTAGGCTTTCTCCTGAATTGATGTGCTTCAATAAATATCTGAAATAGTTTGACTATTTAAAATTAATCTGACTAGTACTTCCTTGTATATATAATATGTGGAGCTATCCCCTGAAATTAAGTTCTTTTGTTGTTGAATCTATTTCTAAATGTTCATTATTACATGGTGCACAGTGACACTCCATATATTCCATAAATATTTCCCTTGTACTGTTATGAAAACATTAACACAGTGATTGGTAATTATAGCTTGAACTGAAGATTATATATAAGGAACAAGCTTCTCACAGGGACCATCATCAGTATGAGCCACATCTGGTTCAAACATGAAACTTCAGAGATAATTCATTATTTGCTAATGTTTATGGCTCTTTTGTTCCCTTTAAAGAAAAAATTAAAAGTTGCCTTCTAATAAAAATTGTTCTGAATTAAAAATATGGCCTGTAATCTAAATCTGGATTCAGTCTATTTATCTTACCAAAATTGAAAGAATAAAAGTTAGAAATAGTGGTTTGGTTCAAATTGTTTAAAAGTGAAACTATGTTTTCAATGTGTCTGATCTAATTTTTGACGTGTAGGTAATTGATTTTCACATTAAGTGGTTAAGTGCAGGGACAGCTAATGCATGTAAAAGCTCTTAGTACAGATACAGTTTGATTTTATAAAATTTATGAAATCAGAACTGAGTTCAGAAGGATATAATCTAATGCTTTAAGGTCAAGGAATTCCTGAAGACCTCATGTTAGGATAAGGCACGTAGCAAGATGAAAGTGTGGTCTGGCTCTGTTAGACATTTACCTCCAATCCTGAGGTTTGGGTGAATGTAGTTATGGTGTCAGGCAGGGCATGGTCTGCCAAAGGGGTTGACATGATAGGAATGTGCTGCAGGGAGTACTCATCACCTATGCAGAAGCCCTGGAATGCATGGGAAATGATCACAACTGACAGCTGATCTAAAACCAAATTTATAGAAAAATCTAGTCTGTAAACAAGGATAATTAACGTCCATCTCAAATAATTTCCAGTTTTGAGGAAAAAAATATTTTGGCAAGATTTAAATTTAAACATGGTTCATTTTAAGTTAATGCTCTTTCTTGGCCAAGTTTTGCTTTTTTGTAGGGAGGAGAAAGAGGTGATGTTTTTCTGAATATATAATCCATTGAAACCTAAACCGGTTTGGCTCAGTGGATAGAGCGTCGGCCTGCGGAGTGAAAGGTTCCAGGTTCGATTCCGGTCAAGGGCATGTACCTTGTTTGTGGGCACATCCCCAGTAGGGGGTGTGCAGGAGGCAGCTGATCGACGTTCTCTCTCATCAATGTTTCTAGCTCTCTATCTCTCTCCTTTCTTTATAAAAAATCAGTAAAATATATTTATATATTTTTTAAAAATCCATTGAAGGCCTGACCAGTGTGGCTAAGTGATTAAGCATTGACCCAGGAACCAGGAGGTCACGGTTTGATTCCTGGTCAGGACATATGCCCAGGTTTTAGGCTTGATCCCCAGTAAGAGGTGTGCAGGAGGCAGCCATTCAATGATTGATTCTCCCTCATTGATCTTAATACCCCTCCCTCTCCCTCTCTGAAGTCAATAAAAACATTTCTAAAAAATTTAAAAGAAATTAAAACCCCTTGAAATAATATGTGAAAATATTTTGGGATAACTAGGACATTAATTTAACATTTAAACACTAAGTTTAATTTTTTTAGTGAGTACACAAATACATAGCTGCTGACTTGAGTACAAGAGTAGAGTTTCAACCAGTTCTGTGTGGTTAGTTAAGGGAGTTTCTAGGAGATAAGTTTTGGCTGATTTTGCAGAAGGAAAGGCTAAATTACTCCCAAGTGTTTTGAGAGATGAGAATGTAATAGGTTTATTAATTTCAGGACATCATATAATTTTAGAACTTCTTTAGATGATAAATTATCGTATTGCTAGGATTCAAATCCAGGTCAGGTTTAAGAAAATTATGTTTTTCCCTAGCTGGTTTGGCTTAGTATTGTCCTGTGACTGAAGGGTTTGAGATTTGATTCTGCTCAAGGGCACATTGCCTGGCTTGCGGGCTGGAGCCCTGATAGGAGGTGTGCAGGAGGCGGCTGAGCGATGATTCTTATCATTGTTTCTATCTTTTTTTCTTTCTGAAATCAATAAAAATATATTTTAAAGAAATATGTTTTAAAATGTAACATCTATTATTTCTAATATAACTATGACATCAGTTTCTAAATTAAAAAAGTTTTAAAATAATTTAAAGACTATGTTGAGCCCTGGCCAGTTTGGCTCATGCAGTGGTTGGCAAACTCATTAGTCAACAGCCAAATATAAACAGTACAACAATTGAAATTTCTCTTGAAAGTCAAATTTTTTAAACTTCTAACATCACTTCAAAATAGCCTCGCCCAGGCCGTGGTATTTTGTGGAAGAGTCACATTCAAGGGGTCAAAGAGCCGCATGTGGCTCCCGAGCCGCAGTTTACTGACCACGGGGCTAGTGGATAGAATACCAACCTGTGGTCTGAAGGGTCCCCATTTGATTCTAGTCAAGGGCACATATCTCAGTTGCAGACTTGATCCCTGGGGCCATGTAGGGGAGGCAATCAATTTATGTGACATTGATGTTTGTCTCTTCCACTCTCTCTAAAAATTAATGGAGCCCTTCCTGATTTAGCTCAGTGGATAGAACACCGGCCTGTGCACTGAAGGGTCCCAGTCAAGGGCTCGATCCCCAATGGAGGGCGTGCAGAATACAACCAATCAGTGATTCTCTCATCGATGTTTTCTTTTTTTTAAAAAAATATATTTCATTGATTTTTTACAGAGAGGAAGGGAGAGGGATAGAGAGAAATATTGATCAACTGCCTCCTGCACACCTCCTACTGGGGATGTGCCTCCAACCAAGGTACATGCCTCTGACCAGGAATCGAACTTGGGACCTTTAATTCCACAGGCGGGCACTCTGTCCACTGAGCCAAACTGGTTAGGGCTCATCAATGTTTCTATCCCTCTTTCTTCCTCTCTGAAATAAAACAAATGCTTTTAAAAAAAGATCAATGGGAAAATTTCCTGGGATGAGGATTAAGGACAACAAAAAAAGACTATGTTGAACTAGAAACTAATCACAAAAAAGTTTTGTATCTAGAAAAGATAAGGGATGTTTATAATTTGATGTGAGCATTGCTTTGGATATAAGTTGGGAAGTTGATACATTTGTATTGAACAACTATCTTACAACTTAGATGAATGGAGTTGAGAAGTATATCACCTCTGTATTTTTAAAAGTTAATGTCTTAGGCCTGCTTAATATGGCTCAGTGGTTGAGTATGACCAGGAACCAGGAGGTCACAGTTCGATTTCTGGTCAGGGTACATTCCTGGGTTTCTGGGCTTGATCCCCAGTAGGGAGCATGCAGGAGGCAGCCAAACAATGATTCTCATTGATATTTCTCTCCCTCCATGAAATCAACAAAAACATGTTTATAAAATAGAGTTGGATGTATTTTGCATCTTATGTGCAATAATATCCAATTACTAATCCAAAGGAAAGTCCATATGTGCTATTAAAAGTCCTGCCTAGGTAGCGTGGACTCCTGCTAGAGCTGTTTTATGGCAGTACAGAGGTTCACAGAACCATAGGTTTGCATATTCTTACATTGGCCTTGTATTGTTATTGCTGGAGGAAACTTGACTGCTATACCCCTCTTAATAATAAAAACATGCACAGTCCGGGATTTGTTTCTGATGCAAAAATTTACTAGAGACAATTTTTTTTCAACCAGTAAACTGAGAATTCTCACAAGTTATTGGAAACAAAATTTTCCCAAATGGTATTAAGATATCTTCAAAACAATTATATCCTGGCAATACTATTTTTAGTAATTTTTGCTTGATGCCAAGTTATTTTTGAGAAGGAGAAATTTTTTTTATAAGAACAGTTGAGAAAATCTCATTCCACTAAAAGGAATTCTTAGGAGGAAAAAGGGAACTCCTAGAAAATTTGAAACTAGTGTGTAAGATACACCAATACTTCTTCACCCATAATAAAGGTCCTATAATTCACATAACTTCAGCACTGAAAAGCCAAAACAAATAATGCTTTTGACTTACACCAATGGCATTGTGACAATCAATGTAGCTTTCTCTTTGATAAATTTTGCTGTAGTCATTTCAGTATCCACAGATTCTGGAAGATTCAGATGCAATCTGTACTTCTCAGAGACCTCAATCAATAAATCATCCTAAGAATAATAAACCAAGAGAGATTTTTAAAAGTTAAACATAGGAAAGCATTTCCTGTTTAAAATTAGTATTGTTGGATTTCTGTTCCCAGCTATTGACTCCTTTTCCATAAGAAGAGGATCCCAACTTATTGCCATGTGACTTACAGTAAGCAGTAACATTACTGTTGTAAATCCCCAAGCTTCTGAGATTTGTTATTGCTGTTGAATACCTCAAAAGTTAACTGAGCAGTAGTAGAAGATGGGTAAATTACATGAATTTACTTTGGGGCAGACAAAGCAAACAGCAAGGAAACTTACTGGAGACTGTTAAGGTGGTTGACCCATGTTTTATAGTGATACAGCCCTTAGTTAAAACAATCACAATTATTTGGAAGACAAATTACCCAGTAAATTTGTGGTGTTAGGTACAGAAGTGGTAAAATAAAATGTTGGTGGCATGCATTGGTTTTATGGGCTATGTTTAACAAGGTATGACAAAAAGAGATGAACTTAAAGACTAGAATGTACCAGTTTGCAGAGTTGAAAGGGAATATACAGAGCCAAGAAGTTCTAAGACTTGACGAAAATGCAGCTATTTTTTTTTCAACCAGTAAAGGATAAAATTGAGGTTGGTTATTTATTTATTTACCAATGAAGGCTGATTAAGACAGCTGAGAGGCAAAGACTAAATCACAAATCTCTTTTGTTAAAATTTCTACCTGGGTTAAGGTGGACTTCAATAAATCCTTCTATATGACTCAAATGAGAGCTATTAAGTATAAAAAAGGACAAGCCATTAGAAAATGGACCTGTCTAAAAAAAACTTATTGGGTATAGCACTTAGTGGAATTAAATAAAATATTACCAGCCTGGACTAAACCTAATTAAAAATAATCTTTGGACCCCACACATTCTATGGGCATGATGCAGGCTGAGCAAATTGCTCACCATCTAAGAATGGCATATTCTACATCACCCACTCTACATGAACCTCCCAAAGAATGGAGCTGAAGGCGATGGGAAACAATGGGGCTAGCTAGACAATACAAGAATCTGTAATGGCCCTAAGTGAGAACATCCTCCACATGCAGGAAAAGGGACCCTCAAAATACCTATGAGGATGTCAGCATTGCTGTACACCAGTAACTGCTGTGGGCCTCATATTTTACCTTTCCTGAATTGAGACTGTTAACAGTGACTATCTTCTCCCCATTTAACATTGTATGGTGTATGGGACTATGGGAATAGATAACTTGTGCTTGCAATTCTTAGGTCTGGTTCAAGAGGCGCAAAATGCAAACTATGATGGCAAAATACTGGACTTTGGAGTTTGATACTAGAACTGGAGGTGTATTTTTTAAAGTATATTTTATTGATTTTTTTACAGAGAGGAAGGGAGAGAGATAGAAACATCGATTAGGTGCTTGCTGCACACCCCCTACTGGGGATGTGCCCGCAACCAAGGTATATGCCCTTGACCGGAATCGAACCTGGGACCCTTCAGTCTACAGGCTGACGTTCTATCCACTGAGCTAAACCATTTTCGGTTGGAGGTGTCTTTCTTGGGGAATGATACAAATATCTGTGATGAAGTGAGTGGACTGTGGTAGACTATAGGATTGTTGCCAATTGTTTGAACTCTGAAAAAGGATTATATGTATATCCTTGCCTTCTAACTCCCTATGACTACTCTTGAGAATAGTTTTCCCTGCCCTATCAATGTAGGGCTTGGCCTAGTAACTTACTTTAGCCAATAGGATGTGAATAAAAGTGACATATGCCATGTCTGAGAGGAAGTTTTAGGATCCATTGCATGGTTTGACCATTTCTATTTTCCCTCTACCAGGAGAATGAAATAGGTCAGCTAGGAATTGCTTATTCATCTGTATCTTAAAATGCGTATTGTCAAGCAGAGCCTTAGTGAGTTTCACTGAGTGGATAGAGCATTAGCCCAAGGATTGAAAGATCCCAGGTTCAATACTGGTTAAGGGCACCTATTGCAGGCTGCATCCCCAGCCCTGGTTACAGTGGGTACATATGGGAGGAACCAATCCATGTGTCTCTCTTATCTGTCTCTCCCCTCCTCACTTTCTCTAAAAAAATCAATGGAAAAATATCCTTGGGTAAGTATTAACAAAAATAAATAAATAGATAGATAGATAGATAGATAGATAGATAGATACATAGATAGATAGATTTGTTGAGCAGATCAGGCCCACCTGACATGTAAGCTACTGAGCAAATTACTGTAAGCTACTGAGATTGTGGAGTTAGTCACTACAGTAACGTAGTGCCTGTTGACTGATACAAATTTACAGTAGCATCTATTCAACCTACCTCAGAAACACTAAGGTCACAGAGAGATACTGAATTAATACCAGGTAATTCAACTTTTAATTCAATTTTCAGTGGTTTCTCATTCTCATCTGCCACCATTTTTAATTCATAGGCTGGTCTCTTCATCTCCACCTGGATCTCTGTACTGGAAATCTCTTCTATCAGGCATCCCTTTTTGCTTGAAACTTGGTCTTTTGGCAGTAAAAGTTGAGGGGATTGCTCTGAATTGCTCAGAGTGCTGTTGCTTATCTGTTCAAGGGTTAGTTCTTTATAAAAAAAAAAAGGGGGGGGGAATAAAATCACAAAATTAACAACATAAACTAATATCAATGCTATCAGGCTACTAGCTGCAATATATGTAGTGCTAGCCAAGATGGCAGATAAAGTTGCAGCTAATTGAGTTTGGGAATCTTAAATAAAAAAGATTTCAAAGTTTAAAAGTTTGCAGGATTTGCCAAGACTGGTTTGGCTCAGTGGATAGAGCGTCGGCCTGAGGACTGGAAGGTCCCACGTTCGATTCCGGTCAAGGGCATGTACCTTGGTTGCGGGCACATCCCCAGTAGGGGGTGTGCAAGAGGCAGCTGGTGGATTATTCTCTCTCATTGATGTTTCTAACTCTCTATCCCTCTCTCTTCCTCTCTGTAAAAAATCAATAAAATATATATATTTTAAAAAGTTTGCAGGATTTAAAAATCTTTAAGGACATGCTAATATTTCTAATATCTAATCTTTTATATTTTAAGTTATTCATCTTTTAAAAATATATTTTATTGATTTTTTTACAGAGAGGAAGAGAGAGGGATAGAGAGTTGGAAACATCGATGAGAGAGAAACATCAATCAATCAACCGCCTCCTGCGCACCTCCGACTGGGGATGTGCCCGAAACCAAGGTACATGCCCTTGACCCGAATAGAACCCAGGACCTTTCACTCCACAGGCCTATGCTCTATCCACTGAGCCAAACCAGTTTTGGCAAGTTATTCATCTTTTAAAATTTTCCAGTTTGCAAAATGCACACAGGTTGTGTGCTAGTACTTCTTTGTATATATACAACAATTTTACATCAATATAATTTTCCATCTACATTCATTAACTTACCTTTTCTCGTTTTCTCTCTTAAGTCTGTGGGGCCAGCTTGGATTCCCATCAGATTTTGTTTCATCCTTTGAATGCTTCCTTTTATTTTAAATTTGGTAATATGGTAAATGTGTGAGAGAGTGAACTGGAATTGTTCCTCAATGCATTTCATGGCCATCTGTATTAATTGATCTTTTTTCACTTGGTCCTTTTCTGCTGCCTGGAGAACATCAGGATTGTAGGCAACATCGATGACTGTGTAGACTTCTGCATGTGTAAAAAAGAAAAGAAAAAAAGAACATTTGTGATGAAATGAAGACAACTTGTTTCACTAATTATATTGTCAGGTAATAAGTCATAATCCTAATAAAGCTAGAAAGTATAAATTCTATTCCTATATTTTTCAGAAGCAATAATAAGGATGCTATGTACACAATTTCAGTGAGGGCATTTCTTGGCATTTTATATAGGTTAAAACCAGTTTGTATTATTAAACAAACAGTAATAAAAACTTTTAAAATGAGTATCTTTGTTTTCTTATAAATGTATTTTTATTGATTTCAAAGAGGAAGTGGGAGAGACAGATATAAACATCATTGATAGCCAAAACCGGTTTGGCTCAGTGGATAGAGCGTCGGCTTGTGGACTGAAAGGTCCCAGGCTCGATTCTGGTCAAGGGCATGTACCTTGGTTGTGGGCACATCCCCAGTGGGGGGTTTACAAGAGGCAGCTGATTGATGTTTCTCTCTCATTGATATTTCTGGCTTTCTATCCCTCTCTCTTCCTCTCTGTAAAAACTCAATAAAGCCAAGGCCGGTTTGGCTCAGTGGTAGAGCGTCGGTCTGCGGACTGAAAGGTCCCGGGTTCGATTCCGGCCAACGGCATGTACATTGGTTGTGGGCACATCCCCAGAAGGGGGCGTGCAAGAGGCAGCTGGTCGATGTTTCTCTCTCATCGACGTTTCTAGCTCTCTATCTCTCTCCCTTCCTCTCTGTAAAATATCAATAAAAAATATATAAAAAAAACTCAATAAAATACATTTAAAAATATTTTACATGTAATATCTTTTATCAAGTAAAATCTGGTTCATGATATTCCCAATAAAATTTTTAAATGTGTTTTCTGTCCCATAATTCTCTGTACCTGATGTTTCAGACATATCTTCTGGCCTGCCAACACTCAGAGGTACTGGATGAGTGGTTGATTGGGGAGCTGGAATCCTTTTCCACTGACATAAGTTGATAAAAAGTGTTTTTTCTTTAGGTTTCTAGAGATCAAATGATTTCACATATCAAATATATTTCAAAATAATATCCTAAAAGCAACACCTCACAGAACTTGAAGAGTAAGAATTTTATGCTCCAAGTAAGTTATTACTTGTATTAAAACTGTGTTTCAGAAATTATACTGTTAACCTGATTTTCCCAAAGCTCTTCCTCAAGAATCCAGTTGCTATTCCCAGAGGAACTGGGAGGAGGAAAGGGGAATTGATGTAAGCAGCTGTTCCATTTTTATTTTTTACCATCTTTCACCACTTTCTTACCCCCCCAACCAAATAAGTCCTCTTTATTTGAAAAAGCTCCAATTCTATGATTCTCTATTAAATCATTACATTATTTTTATTTTCATTCTATCAGAAAAATGGCTCATTTTGAGATTTCCAAAATATATAAAATATGAATTTCCCATTTTTACTACTTCAATGCAATCTTCACTACATTTCACTCTCCATTAGAGTGGCAGTTTCCCCTCAGTGTTAAAGTAACAACAGCTAAAGGTAATCTATTCTCTGGTGACTGCAGAATCATTTCATTCAGGACCTCCCATCCAAGGGCACCAACTCTACATACCAGGATTCTTGTTTGTAGACAGAGCTGTGGTTCTGGGGCAGCACAAAGTTGTTTGCCCTCTTTCAGCTGCCTTTGAATGAAGTTCTTATAACTCTCAGGGTTACTTTCAGCCAGATCATCTAGTAGGTTCCAGAACTGAGTAACTTGGGTAAGCAGACCGTTTGAGGGTGACTCCATGATTGAGGTGAATAGGCCTCTTAAGTCTGAGGAAAGACATGACTTAAGTAAAAATAATGTGTGTAGCTATTGATTCATTTCTTCTTTTGGGAGGGAAGGAACTGGTCAGGAATTGTTTTGGTGAGGTTAGCTGTTTCTAAAACACTAAAACACACTAAAACAGATCAGCACTTTATCTTTTACTTATTCTTGAATTATCTAGTATCACTTCTAAATTCTCGAGCTGTCCTCTCAGATAATAAGGCCTTACTTCCCCTAGACCCTCACCTGGCCTGAGGGGCCAGAGTACTCATTTAAGTCTGTGCTTCAGGTATTTTCCTTTTCCCAATGCCTGGGTTTTGGCTGACTGGTGCCCTAACCAGCCTGGAAATTGCCAGACTTCCTAAATGCATAGCTTGGTAGTTAAAATCATGGACTTGCACTGCCTCAGTTGGTTGAGCGGTGTCCCATGCACCAAAAGGTTGCAGGGTCCTTGATGGTTTGGCTCAGTGGATAGAGCCTCGGCCTGTGGAGTGAAGGGTCCCGGGTTCAATTCTAGTCAAAGGGCACATGCCTGGAGTTGCTGGCTTGATCCCCAGTAGTGGGCGTGCAGGAGGCAGTTCATTAATTTTTCTATCTCTCCTCCCAACCTCTCTGAAATTATATATATATATATATATATATATATATATATATATATATTCAGATAATATATTTTCAGATAAAAATCAATATATTATTGATTTTTACAGAGAGGGAGAGGGATGGAGAGAGAGAGAAACATTGGTTAGCTGCCTCCTGCACTGGAGGATGCCTCCTCCCCACTGGGGATGTGCCTGCAACCAATATACATGCCCTTAACCGGAATCAAACCTGGGACCCTTGAGTCCGCAGACCGACGCTCTATCCACTGAGCCAAACCGGTTAGGGCAATATAAATATATCTTAAAAATTCTCAAAAAACAACAACAAAAGGTTGCAAGTTCGATTCTCCATCAGCACACATGTAGGGGGCAGCCGATAAATATTTCTCTCTCACATCGATGGTTCTCTCCCTCCCTCCTCCTTCCTGTCTCTCTGAAATCAATAAAAAAAAAAAAATATATATATATATATATATATATATATATATATTTTTTTTTTTTTTTTTTTTTAAAAAAAGCATGGACTCTGCTAGATTCCAATCTTAGCTCTGTCACTTACTGGCTGTGCGACCATGAGCAATTAATTTATATTTGTTTATTCTCCTCAAAATGAAGACGATAATACCAATCTCCTGGGGTTACCGTAAGGATTGAGAGGCTGGGACACTTGATCAACCCTACATGACAGTAATAACATCCTTTCTGTCTTGAGACAAGTTCCTCGCACCTTCCTCCCCCAACTGGAAGGAGTCCCAGAGCACCCACGGAATGAGGAAGAGGAGGTTTGGGTTCTTTGAAAATTACATTAGGGTTAGACTAAGGGGGAAACTTAACCAATGGACAGCCATTCCAGAGGTCTGCGAACCCACCTCTCGGTTTCTGGACAAACCGCGACGTCTGTAACCAGGGCAACCAGCCTGGGTAGCACCTAATTGAGTCCGGAGAGCTCCGGGCAGAAGGTCTTTCCACTTCCAGTTCCGGGCTCTCCCCGCTCCGCGGCGAGCCTCGCTTCTCAGCTGAGCCCGACTCCCCTTGTCCAGGAAGGCGCCCGGCGCCCTTCTGCACCAGGGGATTTCCGGAGGGTCCTGGAAACCCTCCCGTGGACGTCTCCGAGTCCTCTGTTGGTGGGAAGAATTTCTCAGGAGCACGACTTCCGGTCTGGACGGGAAGCTCGCTCCCCTTTCTCCCGGTCCTCTTCCTCCCCCACCCCCGCCACGCGAGGCCGCGGTGCACGGTATGGGTGTGTTTGTGTGTGTTTGTGCGGGGAGGGCGTGTGGCGGGCGGGTTACCGGGATCTTCTTGGCCGCCGGGGAGCAGGGGTCCCGGTGACAAAGATGGGGGTGTTTTCTCTGTCTTCCACTTGGAAGCCTCAGCTCCCCCTTAAGGCACTTTAGATACTTCTTGGGGCCCAGTCCAAAGTGTCGCCCCCATTGGGAGCGAAACCCAATCCCTGGGTCCATCCCCGAGGAGCGTGAGCGGGGAATGCCCCAGCCAACCCGGGCGCCCGGCCTCCTCGCCGGCGCAGCCTCGGGCCTCCGGCCGGACAGGTCCCTGGCGCGGGCCTGGCCCGGGGCGAGGGCAGCCGCGGCCTGGGGCCCGGGCGAGGGCAGATTAACCGGTGGGAAGGCTGCGTTTTCACGAAGGACTCGGGTGAAGCTGCACAGCTGCCTTTGAGCACTGACTCCTTGGCTTCCTGGGTCGGAGGAGATCTTGTAATGGAGTGGTTCTTCGTCTCACACTAACAAGATGCCCGATTTCCTCAGGATCGAGGGGTGAGTGAGTGGTGGGGTGGTTGCACAAAGCCCCTGCTAGCTAGCCCTGTCGTCTATTTTTTTGGAGGCTTCTGTACAAAATAGAAAATAAAGATTCCCCCGAATGGAGAAATTTAGGGCATTTCTGTATTTGATGTTTTTGTTTCTGTTGACATTTGTGGCCCCCGATACTCTCAAATCCAGATAATTGCTTCTTCGCAAACTAACTTTGAGATTGCAGAGTTGATTTTTAACCTGGACCTTGTTTGCCTTGGACTATGTGGCCTGAGATAAGTTATGGCTTTAAGGGAATTTTAGCTACTAATTAGGAATGAAGATATTCACCTCCTATACAACATAGAGGAGTAATTACAACATAGAGGAGTTATTTTGAGGAGTAATTAGTGTCATTTCAAGGAATTCCATTGTACACTATCTCCTTTCATCCTCATATTTCTGTGATCAGGAATTTCCCCCTTTTAATGCTGAAGAAAAAACTATTACCCAAGACTTCTGAGTTCTAAGTGATCTTTTCTTTGCCTCATGCTTCTTTATACTATTGTAATAAAATATAAGGCAATAAAGGACATTTTTATTTTTAAATATTTGTTGATTCATTTCAGATTGAAGAATGTCCCGGGTTCCATTGGGGAAAGTCCTCCTAAGGAATGTCATCCGGCATACAGATGCTCACAATAAGGTGAGAGCTACAACCTAGTTATTGGAAAACACATATTTACATTGCGATTTATTAACCAGTAGCAAAATTACAGTTATGAAGTAGCAACGAAAATAGTTTTATGGTTGGGGGTCACCACAACATGAGGAACTGTATTTAAAGGGTCGAGGCATTAGAAAGGTTGAGAACTGCTGTACAGAGAGAAAATCATGTGCTAACATGGCAATAAGAAAGTGCATGAAGCACTGGGGGGCATGGTAAGAAATTGTGTGCAACCAGAAAGTAGTGAATGTGGGGGCTAGTGAAGATGAGGCTGGTGTGGATTATGATGTTTGGAGATTAGATTTTTTTCTTCTGGGCAATAAATAAACCATCAAATATATATATATATATATATATATATATATATATATATATATATATATATATAATACGTTTTTATTGATTTCAGAGAAAGGAAGGGAGAGGGAGAGCTAAAAACATGTATGGGAAACATGAATGGGCTAACTCTTACATGCTTCCTATTGGGGATTGAGCCTGCAACTTGGGCATGTGCCCTGACTGGGAATTGAACAGGTGACCTGGTACATGCGATGCTCAACTGAGTCATACTGGCTGGGAAACCAGTTTAAAAAAATGTTTATAAGCTGAGTGTGACTTGATTATATTTTAGAAAGATGATTTTTAATTGGGTAGGTGATAGATCAAATGGGATGAACAGTAGAGAGACCAGTTAGGAAGCAATTGCAATGTTCCAGGTGAGAGATGATGAGGGGGCGGGGGTTCACATGAAAGCAGAGGCAGTAGGGTGTAGATGAGGAATTTAGGAGGCAGAATCCAAACAGCTTGGTGACTGACTGGATGGTGGCGATAATTATGGAATTAAATTACTATCTTGTGTGACTAGGTGAATGATGATGATAGGAAACAAGAGAAATGGGCAAGTATAATGGGAAATGCAGTTAGTTTGTTTTGAAGATGTTGATGGTGAAGAGCTTATAGTATGTCCAAACAGTTGGAAATTCCGACTTGGAGCAAAGGAGAAATGTTGAGACTTGGTTTGGGGATTGTTGGTCTGTAGGAAATGACAGGGGTCATGAGAGTAGATGAAGTCACCTAGGAGAACACATATAATGACAAGAGGCCATGGACCCTTGTTTGGTTTTCGTTGGTGAACTGAATAGTTCCTAGTTTGGTCTTAAAAGGTATTACTGTAATGGCACCTGATAATTTGATTATGAGTGAGGTTATAACCGTTATCTAAGCAGCCTCTGAAATTGCATTAAACCACCCCTAGTTGAATGGTGAACTTAGATTTAAGTGGTGGCTAAAAAGATAATCTAGCATAGATTTAACAAAATATTGTAGGAGGATTTATTTTTGAATAATTGTTTTGTTAAGGCAATTTATGAAATTTTATTTATTGATTTATTTTTTTAAAATATATTTCATTGATTTTTTTTACAGAGAGAAGGGAGAGGGATAGAGAATTAGAAACATCAATCAGCTGCCTCCTGCATACCCACTACTGGGGATGTGCCCGAAACCAAAGTACATGCCCTTGACCAGAATCAAACCTGGGACCCTTCAGTCCATAGGCCAACACTCTATCCACTGAGCCAAACCAGTTAGGGCTTATTTATTTATTATTATTATTTTTAATCCTCACCCGAGGATATTTTTCTATTGATTTTTAGAGAGAGTGGGAGAGAGAGAGAGAGAAATATCAATATGAGAGAAATAGGTCCATTGGATGCCTCCTGCACGTACCCTGACCAGGGCCTGAGCCAGGGAAGAGCTGCACCGAGATACATGCCCTTGAATGAAATAAACCCGGGACCCTTCGGTCCGCAGGCCATTGCTCTATCCATTGAGCCAAACCAGCTAAAGTAATAGGAAGATTTAGAAATAAAACATATTCTTATTTTTTGGTTATTGATAGTCTGATTCCCTAGAAATTCCCTAGAAATTCTCATTTCTTCTTACTTTGTTTTTAATAAAAATTAGAATGTTGTGAAAACCCTGCAAGTTTAAAGACCTGTTCTTACTAGCTTTTTGACTTTGGTAAAATTTCTGAGCTTTTGTTTTTTCTTAGAATATAATAATGGCATCTTGCTTTGCTTTCCTCATAAGATTGCTTAAGGTTCAATTGAGATGATACATTTAAAAAGATAAAACATTTTAGAAACATAAGGGATTATCATTTGGTAATTACAGCATAATTACATAATTGATAAGGTTCTAAGTGTGTATATGCAAGGGTTAAAAAGTTTGTTGCTGCTGAAACCGGTTTGGCTCAGTGGTAGAGCATCAGTCTGCCTACTGAAAGGTCCTGGGTTCGATTCCGGTCAAGGGCATGTACCTTGGTTGCGGGCACATCCCCGGTAGGGGGTGTGCAAGAGGCAGCTGGTCGATGTTTCTCTCTCATCGACATTTCTAGCTCTCTATCTCTCTCCCTTCCTCTCTGTAAAATATCAATAAAATATATATATTTTTAAAAAGTTTGTTGCTGCCCTAACTGGTTTGGCTCAGTGGATAAAGCATTGGCCTGTGGACTGAAAAGTCCCAGGTTCGATTCTGGTCAATGGCATATACTTTGGTTGTGGGTACATCCCCAGTAGGGGGTGTGCAGGAGGAAGCTGATTGATGTTTCTCTCTCATCCATGTTTCTAACTCTCTATCCCTCTCCCTTCTATGTAAAAAAACCCAATAAATATATTTAAAAAAATTTGACAAACTTTCTAAAAAAATTTTTGTTGTTATTGCAGAATTCTGCATATTTGAGATTTACTGGGTCAGCTTGTTTAACCACATTGAGAAATCATAATTTCCCAGGATCTTGATCATAACCCAGTCTATAGTCCCATAATTAGTGTAGACTATATTTTTGGTTTTTTTTGTGATGTAAAGTTTTATTTTCAGTAACTTATTTTGATTTCTTTCCTTTAAAAAAAATCTAGATTCAGGAGGAATCAGATATGTGGAAAATAAGAGAACTGGAGAAACAGATGGAAGATGCTTACCGGGGGAACAAAAGGAAAATGTTGCCCAGCAGTTCAAGGTGAAGTTGGAGCTCTGAGAACCAAAATAATTCTCATCTTCTTCAAAATCATCAATATGGGTTTAAAATCATTTTGGTATGCTAAAGATACATGATTCAGTTTTGTGAGTCCTTAAATATTCATTCCTTCTTTCATAAACCTAGACCCAAGTATAAAGGTAATGGCTATAATGCATATGATCCTACTCTGTACTTATTTGCTATAGAGAATTTTAAAAGTCTACCTTAAACAATTGTAAACATTAAGGATTCTGTGGATTCTGACCTTATCTGAAGGCTTTTAATCTTAGATTTTCTATTTGTATCTTATGGTCGCTTAACTGATCATATATTTCTTTTTCTTATTAATCTTTCTCTCTTCCAGCCTTTTTTAATTTTTAAATTTTTTTCTCTCAGCCTGTTTTTAAAAATATATTTTATTGATTTTTTTACAGAGAGGAAGGGAGAGGGATAGAGAGTTAGAAACATCAGTGATAGAGAAACATCAATCAGCTGCCTCCTGCACACCCCCTACTGGGCATGTGCCCACAACCAAGTTACATGCCCTTGACTAGAATAGAACCTGGGACCTTTCAGTCCACAGGTTGACCTCTATCCACTGAGCCAAACCGGTTTCGGCACCTCAGCCTCTTCTTTACCCCATCTACTCACTATCTTCACCAAATCATAGTCTTTTACATTACCTTTTTATTAATTTGAGTGTAAATATAAGGGATTATACAGGCTTAGTTGCCATACTGTAGTGGTATAGGAATGTCTTAGTATTTCGAACATCTGTTGGGCCCTTTAGTGTACAGTTGTGTGTATGAAAAATGACCCAAAGTAGTAATGCTGATTCTAAAACCACCAGGGGAATAGTTAACACATTGCAAACGGATCACGAGAATTCTCGTTTTCTCTTCTAAGGCTTGTGACCAGTCACAATATTAAAAAGATATTAGTTTGTAAGAACATATAATTAATAACTTCAAAATGCAATGGGTATTTAATTTTAAAGTGTGCCTTTAACATTTATGTAAAACGTTTTTTTGTACTCATTCAATAGAAACTTATCCTGGCCACTGGGTAAACCTAGAAATAAAACTACTGTTCCGCAATGTGTTAATAGTAAGATATTATTAACAGGAGAGAGAGTGTGCCTGCAGAGCATGTGGACTTTGGTGTATGACTGGCTTTGTGTAAATGGCTTTAGACAAGAAAGTATATAGAGTATCCGTGGTAAAGAAAGCAGTTTCAACATAAAAATATATTTTTCAGTCTGTTTTTTCTCTGATGCTTCTTTGAGAATTTAGAAGTACTGTTAGTACAGAACAAAATATTGTTGTTGTTTTTGTTAATCCTCACCCCAAGGATATTTTCCCATTGATTTTCATTGAGAGAAGGAGGGAGGGGGAGAGACACACAGAGAGAAACATCAATGTGATAGAGACACATTGATTGGTTGCCTCCCCCGACACGCCCCAACCAATGCTGCGGATTGAACCTGCAATTGAGGTACTTGCCTTTGACCAGAATTGAACCCTCCACCCTTGTCTGTTGGCCAGTGGTCTAACCAACCAGGACCAAAATATTCTTTTTTGAAAAAACTAATAAATAAATAAATAAATAAATATTTTAATTGATTTCAGAGAGGAAGGGAGAGGGAGAGAGAGAAACATCAGTGATGAGCGAGAATCATTGATTGGTTGTCTCCTGCACTCCCACTACTGGGGCATGTGCTCTTGACTGGAATCGAACCCCAGACCCTTCAATCTGCAGGCTTTCATGGTGAATAAATATTCAAACATAATCTCTTTAAGGGCAGGGATTCTGGTAGTCTCATTTGCATTATATTCTCAGTAGCTAGAACATACCTGATACATAGGAATCCTTAAACATTTTTGATAACCAATTAGCTAGCTTTAGTGACTGGTTAGTGGATATTGTAAGTTTGGGCTTAATCAATGGTTTTCAACTGATTTTCTATCCCAGTGTACTCATGGGTTAGGACTTATTCCCATTGTTACTATGACCTCACCACAGCAAGTTGCTGGTTTTCCCAGAAGGGAGTGTATTTAGAATTTAGGATAGTTTGCATTGTCCCTAGCTGTGATTATGCTCTGCTTCCCATTTTGCTTGCCTTCCTAGTTGATAGTGAGTGAGCTATAGCGTGCCACAGTCCTGAAGTTGTTTCCTTTATATTCTTCAATAGGGTGGGTATAATGGTCAGATTTTCATTGGACAATTGTACAAATTTACAGCAAGGAATAAATATGTCTTCTTTTTACATGATTAAAAAAACATTAGGTTTCAGGTTATTTTGTTCTCTCTCTTAGCTTGTTCAATGAATTTTATGCATGATGTTTCATAAAGTAACTATATATTGTTTTCAAATCTAAAAATCCTTCTGTTCATATAGTCGGATGCGTAGTGATGGTTTTGATGAAGAAAGTCAAAGAGACAATTGGAGGCCAAGGAATGAAATGTCTGAGGCACTGGAAGATGACTTTCTTAAGGCTAAATCCTGGAACAAGAAGTTATATGATTATGAAGCTAACATGCCAGACAGGTTTGTGACTAAATTCTTGTGGCCATTAATAATATTTGGCATGAGAATGTGAACTTTAAAAACTTAATCATCTCTTCAAAAACTTGTACACAAATGTTCACAGTGTAATTATTCAGTGTGGCCAAAAAATGGAAATCCAAATGTCTATTAGCTGATGAATGAATAAACAAATTGTGGTATATGGAATGGTAATGGAATGTTATCTGGCTGTAAAAGGCATAAAGTACTGATAGCATGCTATAATATGGATGAACCTCGAAAACATTATGGTAGGTGAAAAGAGCCAGACATAAAAGGCCATTTGTTATATGATCCTATTTATATGTCTAGAGACAGATATAATCCATAGAGACAGAAAGTAAATAAGTGGTTGCCATGAGCTACAGGAGAGGGAGGAATGGAGAGTGACTGCTAATGCAGTTTCTTTTTGGGGTGATGAAAATGTTCTGAAGATAGTGGTGGTGGTTGCACAACTCTGAATATACTAAAAGCCACTGACTTGCACACTCTAATAGGGTGACATTTATGAATTATATTTCAATTATTTTTAAAAGTATATTTTATTGAATTTTTTACAGAGAGGAAGGGAGAGGAAGAGAGAGTGAGAAACATTGATGAGAGAGAAACAACAATCAGCTGCCTCCTGCACACTTCCTACTGGGGATGTGCCCCAAACCAAGGTACATGCCCTTGATTGGAATCAAACATGGGACCTTTCAGTCTGCAGGCCAATGCTCTATCCACTGAGCCTAACTGATTAGGGCATTTTAAAAAAATATATTTTTATTGATTTCAGAGAAAAAAGGAGAGGGGGATAGAAACATCAATGATATGAATCATTGATCGGTTGCCTCCTGCAAACCCCCTCCTGGGGATCGAGCCCACAACCTGGGCATGTGTTGTTGACCAGAATCGAACCTGGGACCCTTCAGTCCACATACCGACACACTATCCACTGAGCCAAACCAGCTAGAACTCAATATTTTTTTTTTTCAAAAACATTTTTAAAATATATTTTATTGATATTTTACAGAGAGGAAGGGAGAGAGCTAGAGAGCTAGAAATGTCGATGGGAGAGAAACATCCACCAGCTGCCTCTTTCACACCCCCTACTGGGGATGTGCCCACAACCAATGTACATGTCCTTGAGCAGAATCGAACCCGGGACCCTTCAGTCGGCAGACCGACGCTCTACCACTGAGCCAAACCAGTTTCGACTAGAACTCAATATTTTTTTAAAAAATTGTACCGATGTAGACAACATTATATTATGAAGTGTTTTTGGAGAAGTACTTCACAACTAAAGAGAGCAGATTGTAAGTTTTATAAAGATAATGGCAAGTTCTCTTACAAATGGACAGAGGAATTATTTGTGCCTGAAATAATAGTGTGCAGCACAGAAAAATAGCCAACTAAGTTGACTGGGCTGTGTGGGGTTGACTTTACCATTATATCTCTATTTTTTTGTTTTGTTTTGTTCTGTGTGTATGTCTCTGTGTGCATACATTCCTAAGTCTGTCTAATTTAATTTTCAAAAACATATGCACTGCTTTAACAATATGTATAATAAAATGTCATCTTACAGATGGGGTCACAGTGGTTATAAAGAGTTATACCCTGAAGAATTTGAAACTGACAGGTAAGACAAATAGGCTTACTGGGGGAAAAAAGTTAGAAACTAAGCTTAGTAATACAATGTCTGAACTATAAATTGAGTTCAAGCGCAGTTTTTACAAAGCATGTAACATTTGCCATTAAAAATGTAAGCAAAGAATAATTAGAAATTAAGATGGAAGGTGATAGGTATTTTGCCTTTCCCTGAATGATGTTTGACATATCTATAGCACTTGTGTTTTTTTAAATATGTTTTTGTTGATTTGAGAGAGAGAAAGGGAAAGGAGAGAAATATCCATCAGCTGCCTCCTGCATGCCCTGTATTGGGGATCAAGCCTGCAACCCTAGGGAATCAAACTGGTAACCTCTTGGTGCATGAGAGGGTGCCCAACCAATTGAGGCACGCTGGCCAGAACTATAACACTTAGGTCTTTATATTAGTAATGTCCCATACAGTAATTCAGTATGGCAGATGAGAACTTTTTTCAAATTAAAAATTCTTATATAATTTTAAACAAGTTTTCTATCTATCAGATTGGCAATATATATGTATATATTTATAATGCCCAGTGTTGTTAACACTAGTGATAAGCAGATCTTAATATACTTTTTTTTTCTGAGTCCATTTCTTTTTTAAAAAATATATATTTTTGATTTTTTACAGAGAGGAAGGGAGAGGGATAGAGAGCTAGAAACATTGATCGATGAGAGAGAAACATTGACCAGGGGATGTGCCTGCAACCAATGTACATGCCCTTGACCGGAATCAAACCTGGGAACTTGGGACCTTTCAGTCCGCAGACCAACGCTCTATCTACTGAGCCAAACCGCTTTCGGCCTGACTCCATTTCTTTTTAATGATTTTAGTGTTGCTTTACAGATTAGAATTTTTATGTTCATTTTAAAGATGAAATAAAAACTCAGTTATTATGTCTCACAATAACCTTATGTCAAAGCTGTTTTAAAATTTAGATGTTAACCCTAACTTTCTATCTAGAATGCAGAATATTAAAATAGAAATATTTTTGTTTCTTTTTTATTAGTGATCATCAAGATATTACCAATGGGAAAAAAAGATCTCCCCAGGAAAAATCATCTACTCATGAATCTCACAAACACAAGAAATCAAAGAAATACCACAAAAAAAAGCAGAAAAAGAAGTCACATAAAAAACAGAAGAAAAGCAAAAAAGAAGTCACAGATATAACAGCAGAATCCTCAAACGAGTTTTCAGAAGAAACTGGGGCTTCTAGTACCAGGAAACAACCACATAAGCGTAAGAAAAAGTCAAGGAAAAAGTCTCTCAAAAAGTCTCCTCTAGTTTTAGAGGCAGAAAGTGACACTTCTCAGTCTGATGATTCGGCATCCAGCAGTTCTGAGGAAAGAGACACTAAGAAAGCCAAAAGGGAAAAAAAAGATCAAGTCAGTATTCCTGTAGTTAGCAATGAAATACAGGAGAGGACAAAAACAAACAAACGCACAAATTGGAAAGTGGCTACAGATGAAAGGTCTGCTGAGAGTTCGGAGGATGACTAAATGAGTCTTCAGTTCCCACTGACTTGGATTTTGACAGCTCTTGCACCTTGGGGCTTTGCTGATGACTTGTGTAGCACGGGGGCCTGAGGGCGGAGTTGTCCTGTGCCATCTGTGTACATTCTGACAGACTTGTCTTCTATTTTGGCCTGTTAAACTTGATCCTTTTATTGTTAATAGGGAATCTGGTATTTTGTTATGAAGGTTTCTTGAAGAGATTATTTTTTGCAGTTAATTACATTTACACGTAGAGTGTATATACAGCAAATTAAAGGACCCAGGAAGCAGAATCCAGTAATGACCTGGGTATGCCAATTAGAATGTTGAGTTTGGGGAACGCGAAGGCTGGGATCACGAGGTAGATTGGAACCAGTGCTGTGCAGAATGTATATAAGGAAACATTGAGTTGCTCTTGTTTGGTTTATATCACAGGTGCCACTTGACTTTGTCTCAGCCTTGGTGCTTTGATCTTTCTGTATTTTGGCCCCATTGGTCTGGTCGTTTAATGGGGAAATGAACATAAGAACAAATATTTTACCTTTAAACACCCATAGACAGCTGTTATCAGCAAAGACTCCGGTTTTCTGTTAAATTTTCCTGCTGGACAGGGACTGTAGCTATACTCATATACCCATAAACATGGTAATTGGCTAGTAAATTTTTTAGAAAGTTCTTTATGGATAGTAAATGGTTTTCTAATTCCATTGCTGTATATTGCCTAAATGGACTTGTGTTCAAATATTATTTCCTTTAGGTTAAGTCCTTAAATGGGGAAGAATTAGTTTTTCATGCTAATGATGCCCTGAACAGGCTTCAGGGCATCTACCGCTTAAATGTCTTCCTTGTTCATTTTGAAATCTGTTGATGAGCTTTAGATTTTCCCTGAAACTAGGCTGAATCAAATCCAAAATGAAAGACTTCTCAGGGACATATCTACTTCTTTTCCAGCCTGCCTTTGGATTAAAGCACCAAGCAGAGACCATGTTATTTCCTTTTGCTATATGTGTAATCCCTACTATGTTCATAAGAAATCAAAATAACACTGAAAGACAAGTTAATTTTTCATTATGGCAGATCAAGTGACATTGTTTTTCCTGTTTGTCACTTTATGGGCTGAGTAAAAAGCTTGAAAACTCACTTGTCTTGGTTCTGCCTCTAATTGGTTATGTGGTCTGGAGTAGGTAAGTTACCCTCTAGCCTTCCTTTGTACCATGAGTAATACACAAATACTTCATGGTGATAGGACATTATAGGACACCAGCAATAGAATATAACTATGACATCATTCCATGAGGTGGTAAGTTTTATAGTTCTGCTAAATTTGTTCTTTACAGAACAGATTTCTAACAGAATTGTTTGGTCATGAAGTACATGGTTGGCTAGAGGGTCCCGATCCCAATTACAAGCAGGTGCTACCTTTGGGGCTATTTATTGGAAATATTAACACTTTGGTATTCAACTGTCAGTGTTCAATGGTATATATTTTTACCTTTGGGATTAGTAGGGACCCAAGGGAGGAAGAGCAGTTTATAATTACTACCTCTTTACCTAAAGCAGTTTTGTTCTTGGAGCAAGTGAAATCTTTGTTGGAGGAAGTGTTCACTCCCCCCCCCCCCCCCCCCTATTTTAAACATTGTTTCTGTGTTACAAAAAGTACTGAGTCTCAGCACAGACTCAGGAGAATGGGTGAGTGGGACAAGGCATCTCCAGGAAGTTGGTTCTGTTTGGGTCTTGACCTTTCCTTCCTCCCATAGTAGCAGACCTCTTTCCCAATGAATACACATCTTGCTTGGTTTGTTTTTTGCCATGTTTACCTTTTCTTGGTCATGTATAAGCAATAAAGCTGTTTTCTGTTCTTCACCTTTCTCAACCCTAAATTTTCTTCTATGCCTAAGACTAAGACTGATATTTCTTCCAGCCACCTGAAATACCATTTGCAGTACTAGCCCTGGAACATTTAGTCCTAGTGTTTCTGCCAATCAGAGATCTTATTAAATCCTAAAATGGGATTTTAAAAATAAAAGTCGGGAGAACTCACATTTATTGAATAACTGTGATACAACGTGAAGTTTCTGATTCCAAATAAATAATTTGAATTTTCGATCTGTCACTTTTTAGCACCAACAGGCTTGGTAGTAGCCTGAAGTTGACCTGACAGTGGATTGAGAACTTTTCCTTATTGGCCCTTCAATATGCTTAATAACAAGTCCTTTGCTTCTTCTGTCATTCTCCTAGGGAATGGCCTACTGCCCTCCTTTCTGTACAATCTGGGCAAAACGACTGGTGATGGCGAGAGTAGTGTCAATGAAGCGGTCCACACAGCTAGAGAGGCAATTTTCAGTACGAGAGTCTAGGCGATTCCCTGGCTTCTCCACACATTTATCCCAACATAGCTCCATGAAGTGGTGCACCTGAGAAGACAGAAAAGTAGTAACAATTAGGGTCTGTATATAGGCCTACCTGCAAATTTTCTTCCTTCCCATTTTCATTTTCTGTCACCTAATTATATTTCAATCAACAAACCATGGGCTCTTTTTTTTTTTTAAGTATATTTTATTGAGTTACAGATAGGAAGAGAGAGGATAGGAAACTAGAAACATCGACGAGATACACTGATCAGCTGCTTCTTGCACACCCCCTACTGGGGATGTGCCTGCAACCAAGGTACATGCCCTTGACCGGAATCAAACCTGGGACCGTTTGGCCCCCAGTCTGCCGCTCTATCCACTGAGCCAAACCGGTTTCGGCTCTCTTTCCTCACTTCCTACTGTCCCCAATATAGTCCAGACCCTCAACCCTACATTGCAACAATTCTTTATCCTCTCCTTTTCTATTTTTCTCTTCAGTAATTACAAAATATTTTCCATCAAGTCACCTGTGTTTGCTTAATCATCAATTTCTCTGTTAGCTACTCAGGGCACTCCCTTATTTAACCCCAACCAATACGGTTTCAATGAGGCCCACACAGCATACTCGACTCTTTTATTTCGTAGTTAATCCTTGACGACTGGAAGTGGGGGTTGCCTCCCCACTACTCCCAACTGGTTTTGGGATCAAACTTACAGCCCAGATACCAGGAATTAAACCTTTTGTGTGAGGGCTGAGCCACACTGGCTAGGGCTAAACTTGATTCTTTTTTAAAAATATATATTTTATTGATTTTTTTTTACAGAGAAGAAGGGAGAGGGATAGAGAGAAACATCGATGAGAAACATCGACTAGCTGCCTCTTGCACACCCCCTACTGGGGATATGCCTGCAACCAATGTACATGCCCTTGACCGGAATCGAACCTGGGACCTTTCAGTCCGCAAACTAACACTATCCACTGAGCCAAACCGGTTTCGACTAAACTTGGTTCTTAATATTTTGCAAGGCCCTCCTAAAGATTTTACCAATTCTTCAAAACAGTTTGAATTCTTGCTTAAAGGCCACTGTCTATTATTTTCTACTTGTGTCAAGTCCTCAATCAGAATGTAAATTTTCAGGCAGGATTAATTACCTTTTAAATATATATATATATAATTGTTTTTTTTACAGAGAGGAATAAAGTTAGAAACATTGATGAGAGAGAAACATCAATTGCCTCCTGCACACTCCCTACTGGGGATGTGCCCACAACCAAAGTACATGCCCTTGACCATAATCTAACCTGGGACCCTTCAGTCCACTGGTCGACGCTCTACCCACTCAGCAAATCGGCTAGGGCAATTACCTTAAAAAAAAAAAAATCCCAAAGTAGCACTAGTGTAAGCTGAGAAAGAATTGTGCCAATTAATTCCCCAAACCACTGTTCCCATATCATTCTAAAGTTTAGAATCTAAACCTAACCCTTAAAGAGTAGTTCTTAACCTTTTTGAGAATCCAATGAAGCTTATGGATCCACTCTCCAGAAAAATGCACATAGGGCACAGAAAATGTACGCACTTTCATAATGTTCAGGGCCCAGAGGAGAGAAAAATACCTTTTACCAAGGGTTCACTATTTGGGGAGGCTGAGAGCTAGGCACTCTCGGTCAATCCTTTTTGCGGTAATAAAAAATGACTAGTCACCTTAGTTTAAGAGGCGCGGTAGGTAATCAGCCCTACGTAAGGCGGCTAAAGAGGCACCGTGCCAGGGGTTCCAGGCCGAAAGAGCTCCAAAGCGCTAGTAAACTGTCAACAGTCTAGGCTGATTACTGCAGACCCCCTCCCGCCCAATAATGTTCTACCGCTCATTCGTTCTCAAGTACGTTTTCGCATCCGATCCTCAGGATTGTGAGGATCGGATACGATAACGTACATTAGAGTGCTTTATCCCTCCAGGCACTGAGTAAGGGCACCGGCGACTGCGAAGCAAGATGCACAGTGGCTGGTGTCCCCCCCCCGGGAGGCACGTGGCATGCCAGTGGGAGGGGCACGATCAGAACCCAGATCTCCCGACTGTCAGCCCAGAGGGCTCGCCGCCCAACTCGGCTCCTGGCCCCTTGCGCCGCCCAAACCTTTCTTTCCCGCCTCACACCGGGGCTTGCCTAGCGGCACCTGAGCACCACCGTTCACCAGCGGCAGGGCTGCCATGACTCGTTTCTTATGCGAGGGAACCGGGCGGAGCAGGGACATGGGGAGACCTCCCCGCGGAGGCCTGGGCCCTGCACGTTAGCCTCGTTTCTCTTCACCCCGGCCCCGGCCCCGCACCTGCGCGGTGAACTGCGCCTTCTGCTGCTCGGCCGCCACCAGGCGCTGCAATTCTGCTTCGTCGGCCTCTCCCAGCTCCGCCATTGTCCGCGTCGGGGCTCAGACTTCCGGTCACGTGCGTGCGCCAGCGCAGCGGCCGCACACCGACTCCCGACTTCCGACTCCCGACTTCCGACTCCCGACTTCCGACTCCCGACTTCCGACTCCCGACTTCCGACTCCCGACTTCCGTTTCACCAAGCGTTTTCCTTTTCCTTGTTTTCTTTCGCGTCGTGATAGGTGGAGCCCTGTGACTGTTTCCGGGTTGCTGGGTGACCTTGAACCTTCAGGTGCGAGATGGCGAGTGTGTGGAGGCTGAGTGCCCTCTGCGGGGCCCGAGGAGGCCGAGGTGAGGGTCCGGGGGCCGCGGGCGCCCAGCGCGGCCTCCCGCGGGGCAGGGGTGCGGGGAGGCTCCTCTGCGGGATGGCCTGGCTTCGGGAGCGGGGATGTCCTCCTCCTCCGCGTTGGCCACCCCGGCTCCTGTCGAAACCACAGCGACGACCACCGCGCCCGCGGGCCCAGCTCTTCCCGGAGCGCGTCCCTCTCCCGCCCTGGGCCGCCCCGCCGTGCCGAGGGTAAATCGGAAAGAACTGCCCCTGGGAGTCACCGGCCTGCCGAGGCCATTCACAGGAGCTCGCTCCCCTCCCCGTCCACGCCCTTACCGCGCGCCCACCCTGACTCGGAAAAGAGGATCCACAGCCCAGCACCTAGTCTTGCCCCTCGAGTGGGTGCGGGTACGGGATCAATTCGATAATCATTGGACTGGGCGTTTGTGTTGTACCAGGCACTGTAGTAAGCTTGGGACTCAAGTGTGAATAAAACATAGTTCTTGCCTTCAAAGACTTTCCCTTTTCATAGGGAAAACCCATATAAGCATAATTTAACACCAAACAACTGTTGTGCTGTGCGTACATTGTTACACCATTCCAGAGGGAGAATATATTTAGCGCACGGTTTGGAAGGAGTACTTTGTCTCCGTTCCTGAAGGAAGGGTGCCTGATCCGCGAGGCCCCCGCGTAAGATCATCAGTTAGGGCTCCTGAGATGAGCAAATGCAGAGATGAAGGAAGGTGGAGAAACTGGTTGCTAGGAGAGGAGACAAAACAAATTGGCTGTTATTAAAGCCTGAAGCTCAAGGTAAGGAATGAGCGTTGAACCTGGAAAGAACTGGGATCAAGTCATACAAGAACTTGTCTTGATAAGGAGTATGCATTTTACCTGGTGTGCAGGGGAGCCATTGACAAATTTGACATAAATTTGCAGTTTAGATGGACCACTTTGGTCGCAGGGTAGTAGATGGTCATCGCGGGAGATGGTCAGGCTAAGACACAAGTCTGGGAGATAAGGTAGGGCGCTGGGGTAGCCGTACAGGCAAGGACAATGAGGTCCTGAACTTGAAAATATTTTGTCTTAAAAGATGTTTGGGTACATCAGTGCGATTTGGCAATTGACTGAATTTAGGGAGAGAATCCTACATGACTTCCAGGTTTCTGGGTTAGGCTGGGATATCCTTAAAGTGGGGAGCATACAAATGGCAGACAATTTTGGATAAGAAAAGTGAGATGAAGGATGATTTTAGTTATTGGCATGATGAGTGTGAGGACCATGTCAGGGGAGAGGCCCAGCAGGCACTGAAACTTCTGAAACTGAAGATATATCTGGGCTGGAGACACAGAATTTGGGTGTTATCAACTCAGTAGAAGCTGAGTAGACAGAATGGCCAGGGTTGGGCAGAGGAAGGGAGAAGAGCAATGGGCAGATGATGGAATCCTGGGAGAACATTTAAGAAAATGCAGGAGGTCTGGGTGGTGTGGCTCAGGAGTTGAGTGTGGACTTATGAACTAAGGTCATTGGTTTGATTTCCAGTCAAGGCACAGGCCTGGGTTTCAAGCTCAATCCCCAGTAGGGGGTGTGCAGGAGGCAGCTGATCGATGATGTTCCTCTCATCGATGTTTTTATCTCCCTCCCTCTCTCTAAAAATCAATGAATATATTTTTAAAAAAGAGTGAATGCAGGAGGAGACTGATATAGGATGATTAGAGAATCAAAGAGAGAATCAGAAGAGAGTTCTGTCAGAAAAGAAGAGAGGAAAGAGCATAATGCCAGGTGGTGACAAAAAGCCCAACAAGATAATCTGAACAGTACCTGTTGGATATGGCTCTTGAGACCATTGGCAACTTACTAAAGCAGCTTTGATGGGGATAATAAGTTTCTGAGTTAAAGAATGATAAGGAAGGTGAGATGATTTGTTTTTAATTTTACTTTATTGATTTTAGAGAGAGGAAGAGAAACATCAATGTGAGAGAGAAACATCAATCGGTTGCCCCTGTACGTGGCCCCACTGGGGACCAAACCTGAAATCTGGGTATGTGCTCTGACCGGGAATCAAACCTGCCGTTTTTTGGTGTATGGGATGATGCTTCAACCAACTGAGCCACACTAGCCAAGATGATTGAAATAACACTTTAAAGAAGCATGATTGGAAGGAGGAGAAAGAGAACAGGGGAAGGGCATATGGGCATTGTAGGAATTAGTATCAAGGGAAGTATATTACATCAGTGCAGGGACAATGGCCAATTGGAAGGAGAGGTTAAAGATACAGGAGAGAAATGACCTTTCATTTGAGTGCTTATAAGTTCTTGAAATTATACTGAACACTGTATATGTTATTTAATTTTCAACAGTATTATAAAGTAAGTGCTATTATTTCCATTCTATAATTGAGGACATTGAAGTTAGGGGGCCTGCTTTACTTAATTGCTGATCGTCTCATAGCTTGTAAGTAGTGGAATTGGGTTAACTAAAGTTTGTCTGTTTGTTAACCAAGACACAGGATCCCAAACGGGACATGAATACAAGTGGAGAGATTGATCTTGAAAAGGAGAACGCTATTAAATGAACTTGCCAAACTAGACTGAATTTGTTGAGAACAAAGACTGTATCTTTTATCTCTTAATCCACTGCCAAGTGGATGAGTAAATGGGAGGAGAAAATTACAATTTACTTTTAAAAATTAGTAAAAGTGAAGCCTTTTTACATAAGGGGTTTGTTGAGTTTCAGTCTCCCAGTGGTTACTTATTCTGACCTTACAGCAACCCAGTGAAATAGATGTTATCCTTTTATTTGTATTGATTTCAGAGAAGAAGGTAGAGGGAGAGATAGAAATATCATTGATGAGAGAGAATCATTGATTGGCTGCACGCCCTCACTGGAGATCAAGCCCATACCCGGGTTTGTGCCCTGACTAGGAATTGAGACGTGACCTCTTGGTTCATAGGTCAATACTCAACCACTGAGCCAAGCTGGCCGGGCAAAATAGATGCTGTCTTTAATTTACAGATGAGATGTTATCCTCTGTTTGGGTTGTCTGTGGCCATTTAGAAAGTCTGTCAATCCTGTTACAAGAGGGGTGCTTATGATCCTCCTAATGTCTCTTTCCTTAGCTCTCTTCCTCCGATCCCCGGTGATCAGACCTGCTCAACTCTCTGCATTTTTCCAGGACCAACCTGCCCCAGGATGGTGTGGAATACAGCACATTCACCTGTCGCCCAGCCACAATTGTATGTTTTCTCTATTGCTGCTGCTTTCAGGGCTCCGGCCATCTTCAACTGAGTTAGTTATCATGTCTTTGGGAGGACTTGTCTGTGGGGGAACTCTGTGTCCAGCTCTGTCGAGTGAAGACCTAGCCTACACCTTTGGGTAGACCACACCAACATGGTTGAATGATGCCATTTAAACTCAGAGAATCTTCTGGTATAAGTCTTCTTTAAAAAATTTTAAACAAGAAAATAGCTTTAGAAAGAGTCTGTTCAGTAGTTTAGTTTCTCTTATTTAGTTTATGGAGAGGAGCCAAATATGAATAACTTAAAGTAGTGGACAGTTTTATGTATTTTTATTTTTTATTTTATTTTAAAAAATATATTTTATTGATTTTTTTACAGAGAGGAAGAGAGAGGGATAGAGAGTTAGAAACATCGATGAGAGAGAATCATCAATCAGCTGCCTCTTGCACACCTCACTGGGGATGTGCCTACAAGGTACATGCCCTTGACTGGAATCAAACCTGGGACCTTTCAGTCCGCAGGTTGACGCTCTATCCACTGAGCCAAACCAGTTTTGGCAGTGGACAGTTTTTAAAAAGTTATGCATATTTATAGTTTTATTTAACTTGTTAGTTTTTATATAGGTTGATATTAAAATCATGGCATTTCTTGGATGAATACTGTTTTTAGATATTATTCAAGTTAGTCTTAGAAAGCCAATACAGGTGAATAATGAGTTGACTGTAACTCCAGTTTTGAAGTCTGGAAAGATCAAATAAAGACTTCTCTTGACTCTTAGATCAACCACTTAGATATAGTTGCATCTGAGTTATGAGAAATTATACAAGTGTAATCTTTTGCTTTTTAGACTAATTTTATCTTTGAAAAGTTTTTGTTTCTGCATTTTGTTACTTAGTTTAGTTACATTTAGCAGAGTAGTTTTAACTTGGAATGCATGGGACTGAAAACCCCTGAAGTTGTATACATAGTTTTAATGTATGTGTTCATGTGCATTTTTCTGGAAAGTTGCTCCATCCTTTTATTAGATTTCCAAAAGGGTCCGTAAGAAAACAAAACAAAAAAAGAGGTTCTCAAAGAAATGTTTATAGCCCATTTGGTTTTTCACTTGCTTATTGTTCCATTTTTGTTTATGAGCAATGGGACAGAATAAGGACCATGATCCTAAAAGTTGACATCAGAACTTTGCTTCTCTCAGTTGGCTGTTTTAGTTTAAAAAAATAATTAATGTTTTTTTTTTTTAATATATTTTATTGATATTTTACAGAGAGGAAGGGAGAGAGATAGAGAGCTAGAAACGTCGATGAGAGAGAGACATCGACCAGCTGCCTCTTGCACACCCCCCACTGGGGATGTGCCCGCAACCAATGTACATGCCCTTGACCGGAATCGAACCCGGGACCTTTCAGTCCGCAGGCCGGACGCTCTACCACTGAGCCAAACCGGTTTCGGCAAAAAATAATTAATGTTTTAAAGGAATTTCTCAGGTGTATTCATTAGGAATCTGTCCATTATACTGAAGTCCAAGGTTGGTAATTCTGCAAATATATTTTGTCCATTTCTTGTTTATAAGTAAAGTGGATCTATTTTCTAATCAACATGTGTAGGTGTTGAGACAACCTGTTCTAAAAAAAAGGGGGGGGGAGCATCTCTTCAATTACCTCATTTATCTTACCCTCTTTATGCTTAGAGGTAAGTCTTATACGCATATAGTTTGCTGTCTGTCATTTGGAGTTATTTTGTGGCAGATACTGGATGTGAGACATAGGTTTACCACTTCAGCTCTTATGAACCTGGTCCCTCCTTTCTATAGCTGGTTCCAAGGCTGCGTCTCTCCACTGGACTGGTGAGAGGGTTGTCAGTGTTTTGCTCCTGGGTCTACTTCCAGCTGCATATTTGAATCCTTCTTCTGCGATGGACTACTCCTTGGCTGCGGTCCTCTCTCTGCATAGTCATTGGCAAGTACAGCAGTGCTTTCAGTATTTTATTGTTAATTCAGTTTGTTTGCTGTAAGCTTGTTTCATTATTGTATATAAGGGAGAAATTGATTGAGATACTCACGACCTGTAGAAAACATAATATAAGGTATTTCTATACTCAGATATAAATGTCCACATGCTCATTCGATGCCTTCTCTCCCATATCTAATAGACTTTAATATATATATATATATATATATATATATATATATATATATATATATATCTATATATATCTATATCTGTCTACCTACCTATCTATCTATAAATAGATAGATAGATAGATATCTATCTCTTAACTGGTCCTCCATCTGTCTATTCCCAACACAGCTGCCCCTGATTCTGTTAAAATATTAAGCCAGATCAAGACATTCCCTTTCTCAAAACCCTTTGCTGTCTCCTAATCACACTCAAACTAAAAGAATTCTTACAGTGGTCTACACTCTGATTTGGGCTGCTCCTCTCTTATCCCCAGCTATTATCCCCACTGGCTTTCTTGATAATTTTCGACATGCAGGAACACTCCCGGCTTCAAGGCTCTACTCTTATTATTCCTTCTGCCTGAAACTCTTTTCCTGGTTACATACTTGATTATTTCTTATTCCCTTCTTGTCTTACATGTCATCTTATTGAAGTATTCCCAACTCAAAATTGCAGTACCCTTCCCAACATTCCTTATCCCTTTCTCGTTTTATTTTTCTCAGTAGCACTTTTTAAATTATAATATAACATATCATTTTATGTTTTCCTAGTCTCCCCCCAACTAGAATAAAGTCAGAAGAATAAAGCCTCTGGCTTAATGAATAATTGCAAGGGTAATACCACCCAGGTCAAGAGGTAGGACTTCGCCATCTACTCCAGAAGCCTCTTCCTTGTGTTCTGTCACCTCATAGCTGTTCAGCATCCCTCATCAGGAGCCTGATTTTTACAGCAATCACTTCCTTTCATCATAATTTTATCACAAAAATATGCACCCTCTACACTCTTTCAGTCTTGCCCTTTTAAAAAAAGAAATATGATACAAATTTTTAAAAAAATATATTTTTTATTGATTTTTTTTTTTTTACAGAGAGGAAGAGAGAGGGATAGAGAGTTAGAAACATCGATGAGAGAGAAACATCAATCAGCTGCCTCTTGCACACCCTCTACTGGGGAAGTGCCCACAACCAAGGTACATGCCCTTGACCGGAATTGAACCTGGGACCTTTCAGTCCGCAGGCCGACGCTCTATCCACTGAGCCATACCGGTTTCGGCATGATACAGATTTTTGACAATTGTTTGCTATTGTAGTTTTAGTGCCTAAGCAGTACCTTACACATAGCACCAAGAAAACAGTTTTCCTGTATTTTGTCCAGTATAGTTTATTAGACTTTCTTAACCCATTTATGCCATAAGCATCTGCAGATGCAAGCGGTGGACCTTTTCCACATGCTATATGCATCTATTAAAAAAAAATGTTTTCTTTAAGTGGTTGCCCTGACCAACTTTTAAAAATTTTTTTAAATTTTTAAATATTTTATTGATTTTTTACAGAGAGGAAGGGAGAAGGATAGAGAGCCAGAAACATCGATGAGAGAGAAACATTGATCAGCTGCCTCCTGCACACCCCCTACTGGGGACGTGCCTGCAACCAAGGTACATGCCCTTGACCGGAATCGAACCCGGGACTGTGGGACCGTTGAGTCCCCAGACCGACGCTCGATATCTCCTGAGCCAAACCAGTTAGGGCCCTGACCAACTTTAAAATCATTTTTTGTTAGAATTTTCAGTTGAAGATATTCAAGAATACCTGAATTATAATATATTTATTTTTATAATATTCATTGCAAAATGATTTTTTAAAAATATATTTTTATTTTAGAGAGGAAGGGAGAGGGAGAGAGAGGTAACAACATCAATGATGAGAGAGAATCATTGATTGGCTGCCTCCTGCACACCCCCTACTGGGGATCGAGCCCATAGCCTGGGCATGTGCCCTTGACTAGAATCGAACCAGGGACCCTTTAGTTTACAGGCTGAAGCTCTATTCACTGTGCCAAACCAGCTAGGGCGCAAAATAATTTTTAAAATTAAATTTAAAATATGGCGTGTGGGGATGGTTTCTGTTTTGGATTCTTGGCAGTTAACTGATTAATTAATGACTCTCTATAAAGTTAGTAGGTAACAATTGGGTTCCTTGAGTTCATTGTATGTTGTTTTGTAAGGTTAGTATATCATGAGAAGGTTTGGTAGAACTGAAAGGACTTGGGGAGTATTTTAATCAACTCTGTTATTTTACACATGTACCCCAGGGAAGTTAAGTGACTTATCAAGTTGTTTTCTAGCTAGGGTTAAGGGGATTTTGCCTTCCTAGTTTTCTGAGGATGGTTAGGAAGAATTACCCTTTAAACACATGGACTTTCAAAATAAAGGATTCTAGTTGCTATGAAATATTAGATTAGAAGTACAGTAATATTTTTCTAATGTGTATATTGGAAGGAGATGCATCTAAATTAATGAAAAATCAGAATAAGATGATTTTAAAGTAAAACATTAAAAAAATTACAATTGACATTTACCTTACTAATTCTCTCTTTTCACACACACAAAACCAGAAAGAATCTTCTATCATTATGTACTAGTTCTTTAGCATCCAATTTTGTTTAACCCACATTAACTGGGCTTTTATCCCAACTATTTAGCTGAAGTAATTTTTAAAAATGTATTTTTATTGATTTCAGAGAGGCAGAGAGAGAGAGAGAGAGAGTGATAGAAACATCAATGATGAGAGAGATTCATTGATCAGCTGCCTCCTGCATGCCCCACACTGAGGATTAAGCCCACAACTCTGACTTGTGCCTTGACTGAGAATTGAACTGTGTGACCTCCTGGTTGACATTCAACCACTGAACCATATGGGCTGGGCTAACATAAGTCATTCTTACCAAAGTCACCAAAGACCTTCATCTTTTCAAATCTGGTTGGTTGTTCCCTGTTCACTTACTTGAACTCTTAGTGGCATTCAACTTATTTGAATATTCCCTCCTTGAATAATTTTTCTTTGGCTTCCTAGATGCCATATCTGTTTAAATTCCACCTTATCAGCTGTACCTTCTCATCTCCTCTGCCAGCTCCTTCTCCTCTTGGTTGACCTCTGAATACTAATAGTCTGAACTCCAAGCTCAATCTCAGCCTTCTTAATTTCTCTACACACTTTTCCAAGGTTAGCTCAGACTTATATTATGCTAGATGCCTGGTGCACAAAATTCGTGCAAGGTTAGGGTCCCTAGGTGTGGCCAGTGATCAGGGCTGAATCAGGGCCTCCCAGCTTCTGGCTGAGGCCTCCCTTCCCCTGCTGCCAGCTGGGGCCTTCCTTCATTGCGCCTGTGGTGGTCAGCACATGTCATAGTAGGGATCAAACTCCTGGTCTGGTCGAACTTGGGACAGTTTTATATTTATTTTATTTTTTTTCCTGAACTACAGACTTTTATTTCCAGTTGCTAACTGATCCAGCTACTGGGATGTTTGTTACCCTAAATTTAACTTGGCTAAAATCACTCTTTTTCCCCCTCAACATCTGCTTGATTTTCCCTTAAAGCTCTCCTGTTCTTGCCAATTTAATTAAATCTGGATGCTCAAGTCAAAAATCCTAGGAGACATTCTAGATATTTCTTTTCATTTTATCCTACATCTAGTTCATCAGCTCTTTCTGTTAACTCTGTCCTTTAAACATAGCCTGAATTGTCTTTTCACACCATCTCCCTGGTCACCAGCCTAGGTTAAGCCAAGAGTTTTGCCTCGAATACTTCCACTGCCTCTTAACTAGTTTTCTGTTTCTGTTCTTGCCCCCCTTTTCCTGCCTGCACTGTCCATTTGCTACACCATAGCCAGAGTGACCTTTTAAAAACTAAAATTACATTCATCCAACGGAGATAGATAGATGGCTAATAGCAGATGAAAAAATGCTCAATATCATTTGTTAGTAGAGAAATGGAAATCAGAACCACAATGAGATGCCACTTCACATCTAGTGGGATGGCTGTAATAAAGAAGATGGGCAGTAACAAGTGTTTCAAGGATGTAAAAAACTTGGCCTCCTCATATAGCTCTGGAAATGTAAAATGTGGCAGCCACTTTGGAAAACATTTTGGAAATTCCAACAAAAAAGCTATATACTATATGACTCAAAGATTCCACTTTTAGGTGTATATTCCCCCTCTCTTCCCAAATTGAAAACATGATTGCATACCAAAACATGCAGCAATGTACATAGCAGTGCTATTTAAAGCCAAAAAGTGAAACAATCCAAATATCTATCAGTTGATGAATAGCTAAACAAAATGTGATATATATGACTGTAGACACACCTCAGAGATAGTGTGAGGTTTAGTTCCAGACCACTGCAATAAAATAAGTATTGCAATAAAGTGAGTCACAGTAGTTCTTTGCTTTCCCAGTGCATATAAAAGTTATTTACACTGTGTATACTATAGTTTATTAAGTGTGCAACAGCATTATGTCTAAAAAAAAGTATAGTGCTAGCTGTTTTGCACAGTGCATAGAGTGTTGTCCTGTGGACCAAAGAGTCCCAGGTTCAGTTTCAATCAAGGGCATGAACCTCAGTTGCAGGCTCCTTCGTGGCCTGGGCCCTGGTCGGGGCATGTGCAGGAGCCAACCAATCCATGTGTTTCTCTCACATTGATGTTTCTCTCTGTCTTTCCCCTCTCTCACTCACTCTCCCTAAAAATTAATGGAAAAATATATCTTCGAGTGATGATTAAAAAATAGTAATAAAAAATTTAAAAAGTACTTACCATAATTTAAAAATAGATTTTTTTGCTAGAAAATTCTAACCATCATCTGAGCCTTCAGCAAGTCATTTTTTTTTCTTGTGAAGGATCTTTACCAAGTAACATAAAAAAATCACTATAACAATATAATAATGGAAAAGTTTAAAGTATTTTGAGACTTATCAAAATGTGACAGAGATGCCTGGCAAGCATGGCTCAGTAGTTGAGCATTGACCTATGATGCAGGAGGTCATGGTTTGATTCCCAGTCAGGGGACATGCCTGGGTTGTGGGCTCGATTCCCAGTAGGGGGTGTGAAGGAGGCAGCTGATCAATGATTTTCTCTCTATCTTACCCTTGTTCTCTGAAATCAATAAAAATATATTTTAAAAAATGTGACAGAGAGATGAAATGTGACAGAGAGATGAAATGAGTAAATGCTGTTGGAAAAATGGCACCAGTATTTGAAATATTAGAGGCCAGTAGGGATTGGGGGCTTGCTTAGTGTGTGGGTATCGGTGAAGACCCGAGGCCTGGCAGACAGAGCACACTGCAGGGCATTGTGGCTTCCTTCGCATGGCGCATGGTGGAGGCAGGCAGAGAGCAGGGCATGGGGGCTTCATCTCCATGGCTGCGGGGAAACCTCCAGGCCCCACAGAGAGCAGAGAACCACGGGGAGTGGGCCTAAGCCATCAGTAGGACATCCCTTGAGAATTCCTGGATTGTAGAGGATGCAGGTTGGCTAAGGGACTCCCATGCACGAATTCTGTGTACTGGGCCTCTAGTATTTCAAATAAAATTCAAACTGTTTTTCTTTTTTTAAATATATTTTAGTGATTTTTTTCAGAGAGGAAGAGAGAGAGAAAGTTAGAAACATCGATGAGAGAGAATCATCGATCAGCTGCCTCCTGCACACCCTCCACTGGGGATGTGCCCGCAACCAAGGTACATGCCCTTGACCAGAATTGAACCCGGGACTCTTCAGTCTGCAGGCTGACACTCTATCCACTGAGCCAAACCGGTTTCGGCTCAAACTCTTTTTCATGACCTTAGAGGCCCTATGTGATCTATTTCACCTTCTGATCTCCCCTATTTCCAGCCACACTAACCTTTTTACTCTTCTTTAAAGATGCCAAGGTCATTGTCACTTCTGCTTGGATGATTCTTCTCATTCAGGTTATTCTTTCTAGAATATTACCTCATAGCACCTGTGTACTCTTTCCTTCACTAGAGTGAATATTCCATATGGGCAGGGATGCTGACTTATTTGCTGTGCTCCCAATACCTATAACAGGTTCTGGCACATCATATCTGTTTAATACATTCTTTTTGAATTTATGAAAAACTGCAGAACATTGCTTTAATTAAAAAAAACAAAACAAGATTTTGTAGATAGAGTAGCAAATAATTACTATTTCTGATATAAGTAATCCTGGAAAATAGAATCTAAAGAATAGGAAGATGTCTTTATTATATTATTAGGAAATCTTGATTTTTGACTTGTTGCATTTTGAACCTGATTGTCTTTTTGCAGCCAAGTTATCTGTGTGGTCTTCTAGTGTTATTTGTGATTTTTCATTTGTGCTGTGACTTTTTTTCCCCCATAGGGGCCTTGGACAAGTTGTTACTGACTATGTTCACAAGGATACATTGCAGAAAACTGCCAAGGCAGGTCTCTTGGCACTCTCGGCTTTCACCTTTGCTGGGCTTTGTTATTTCAACTATCATGACGTGGGCATCTGCAAAGCTGTTGCCATGCTATGGAAGCTCTGACCTTCTTGACTTAATACCTTGAAAATTGATTGTACACCTCTTTGCCTCTGCTCTGTCATGCCATTCATCTCACGATAAGGAGGAAATAACAGATGAATCTACTGGTGAGATAAGTCTCTTCTAATCACTTGGCTAGTTGTAGAATTTAAGTTGTGAGGAAAAGGTTTGAGAGGAATTGTATCCAAGAAATTGTGAGACAGAGTTCCACATTCTGGCGAGTGAATGAGGTGGTCCTCCAGCTTCTTAAGACTCACAATGTAACTGAACATTATATATATGAGCTTTCGCATTTTAATTTACCAAACTCTTAAAGGGAATTCAGCTTTATTGTCAATACCTAATCAAGCTTCTATATTTGCCCTAAGAATTATGGAGAGAGGAAAAGCTATTAATCCATAAGTAAAGACTGCAAAATCTTATGCAGCACTTAATGTTTGAAAACTTTCCCCCTTTGTTAAGTTGATACCAATCACTGATGGTTATATATCTTTGGGAAACTTTAAAGTTAGGAAATGCTATTACTATCAGGATACTTCACATTTCTAATTTCTAAATCATGGTAAAAAGAGTCTGAGAACTTCTGAATATAGAGAAATTCCATGCAGAGGGAAGAGGTACCCTGTAAAGATATAAAAATATTACATGTTCTAAACTGAGACTTAACTCCTCAAATGTGTTCATTTTACTTGTCCCAAAATAATATCTATAAATATAAAACTTTAAATAGTCAATTGTTATTTTCCCCACTGTGAGAATCTTTAATGTGAAATGTATTCTGTGAAAAAAATTTTTTAAATAAAATTCTATGTAATAAAAATGTATTTTGCTCTTTTATGTATTAACTGTCTCTAGTTTTATTTAATGGAACTGAGTATCCATTGCATCGATAGCAGTAAAACAGGATTGAGTTTTTAAATTTCCTTCTGAGGCTTAGCATTTAGGTAAATCGGACACAAAGCACTGTAACACAAAAAGACTTGCATGTAATAGGCAGAAATATACTGAGTATAAGTAGGTAGTTTGGTATGAGGAAAGTATTGGAAAGATTTAGGTCCAGATTATGGTGTTTTGTGAATGCCAGCCTTTGGAATTCAAATTATATTCTGTATGCAGTTACCCTGGTCTGTAGCATGAGTATAAGACATGATGGTTAGTTTCTCCTAGCAGCATAGAAAGGCTAGAACTTGGCTCATTTCACTTATAGAGGACCTTACTGGGCAGCTGAGGCCAACTGTTGATGAGAAGCTGGCCAGAAGGGGGTGTGTGTTCATCAATGTCCATACTGGTTAAGGATAATCAGATGTGTATTAAGGGTTTGGGAAGAGGTGATTAGTTCAGTTTTGCATGGGTTAAAGGTTTCAAAAGGGAATGATGCCTGAATAGCAGTGATTTACTAAGGAGTGGTGGTGCTGGGCCAGACCTCCCTGGCAGGGAGGAGAATTTTATTACTGACATTATTTAGAATTGCTGTTTTGTGGTGGTGATAAAAAGTAGACTGACCCTTAGTCAATTTTATTATTGTTTTAAAATTCTCTAGACAGTGGTCCCCTTAGTGTTGTTCATCCCCTCACAGCAGCCCCCAGTGCACCGTTTCTATAAAACGGAGTGATGGAGTTTTCCCAGAAGTCCAAACGGGGGAGGCTGTCACTGGTTAATACTGGAATCCTGTAGCTATCACCAGTACCACCAGATCCTAGTTGGGATTTGGAAGGGTGTCTAATGCGAATAAACTTCATCAGATGGTGACAGACATTAAGTGGAGGCTGGCTGGGTGCTGTTTGACTCCTTACTGGTTTTGTAATTAGGAGAGAGCTGAGGTGTTACTTTGGGAAAACTGTTTGTGAGCTGCTAGAGCAGCAGGAAAGGAGGTAACAGCAGTACTTCCGAGGGTAAGCAGGGCATGAACAGAATTGTGCTTCAGAAAGAATTTAGGTAATATTAGGAAGATTGATAAACTGGAGTTTATCAAGACACATCATAGTTAAAATTCCAAGAGCAAAAGACAAAGAGAGAATATTAAAAGCAGCAAGACAGCCGAAACCGGTTTGGCTTCAGTGGTAGAGCGTTGATCTGTGGACTGAAAGGTCCCGGGTTCGATGCCAGTCAAGGGCATGTACATTGGTTGCGGGCACATCCCCGGTAGGGGGTGTGCAAGAGGCAGCTGGTCGATGTTTCTCTCTCATCGACATTTCTAGCTCTCTATCTCTCTCCCTTCCTCTCTGTAAAATATCAATAAAATATATTAAAAAAAAAAAAAAAAGCAAGACAAAAGCAGGTAGTTACCTATAAAGGAGCACCCATATGACTGTCAGCTGATTTCTCAACAGAAACCATGCAGGCCAGATGGGAATGGCAAGAAATATTCAAGGTGATGAATAGCAAGAACCTACAGCCAAAAATACTCTACCCAGCAAAGCTATCACTCAGAATTGAAGGCCAGATAAAGAGCTTCACAAATAAATTTAAGCTAAAGGAGTTCATCATGGCTAAGCCAGAATTATATGAATTGCTGAAAGGGGTTCTTTGGGAAGAGAAAGAAAATAAAGATAAAGATTATGAACAACAAATATATAACTATCAACAAGTGAAAATTAAAACCAAGGGAATTAATAAACAGGATGAACAATATTAACTGTTGAATATAATAGAATCAGAGGTATGGAAAAGGAGTGGATTGATGATTCTCGGGGGAAAAAGGGGAGTGGGGGGTGCGGGAAGAGACAACATAAACTGTGCACCTATGGATGAGGACAATGGGGGATGGGGAAAAGGCAGAGGGTGGGATGGGAACCTGGTGGAGGGGAGCAATGGAGGGGAAAAAATGAGGAACATTTGTAATAATACGAACAATAAAGATTTATTTTAAGAAATTGCTTGCAAGTTTCCTGCAAGAGAAGTCTTGACCTGGGTTCTGAAAGATAGGAGCTGAGGGAAGCTGGGGTGAGGTGTGAGGTTGACTGGAGGATGCTTGATCAGAAGATTACACATAGTTTGGTATGAGTGCAGCATAGAAAGGGGCTGATTGTAGAGGACCTTATATGCCATGATAAGTAATGGAGACTATTTTCGTGGCAATGAGGAGTCACTGAAGATTGTTAATTATCAAATAACATGGTCAGATGTTTATTTTCAATAGGCTCTGCTGGGCTGTGGGAAGTACGGATTTGAAGGAGGCAAACATGGAAACATTATTTCAATGATCAAGAAATGAAATGATGAATCCTGAAGGAAGGAATAGCCAGAATAAAGAAAACAAATGCAAGAGATATTTAGAATGTAGAGTCAATAAGGTGGTGTGAAAGAGGATGGGAGATATGTTTGTCATAAATAGGTAGATGAGAAGTATTGTCATTAATTTTTAAAGGAAAATTAGACATGATAATAAAAAAATAGGTCACTACCTAAGTTTGTTTTTGAGATACCCAGGAAGAGATAGCATTTACAGATATTTTTGGCAATGTTACAGACTAAATTTTAGAAATTATTTTCCTCTGACATAACTAAGAATGTTAAACAGGTATACCTTTTAAAACATGTGCCTGAACTTGGAAAAGGAAATCCTCTGTGGCCAGGACAAAAGGAGCATATAGTCAGGGGATAAGCAAAAGCTGAGGCCCTCGAGGGGCCTGGGAGCATTTGCTAATCCCTGTTGGCCTAGAGTTCTTGTTTTAAGAAGGTGACAGGGGCCAGGAACAAAGCTTTGGGCTCAAATGGGGGTTGGATTGGAGATTCTGTTAGAACCACAGAGTTTTACCCTCAGAGAAAGGGCAAATTAGAAAAGATAATTTTACCTGAAAAAGCAGAGCAATTTGTCGGCCTTGTCTTGGTTCTGGTTGGAGGCAAGAAAGTCTCCTGAGAATATGTGGCTAAGGGCCAGCCTTCATGCCATCTTGTATCCTAAGTTCATAGTATCTGCAGGCCTATAAAGACTACACACTGCAAATCTGGCACTTATCTAGGTTTGTGGTACTCTAGATGCTGGTAGAAGTGAGCAAATCCTCCCTGGAGGAAGGCTCCTCCAACACAAGCCTCAAATATCCTATCAAGTTCCAGTGAATGTGAACTTCTAGGAATAAATAACAACTTTACAGGAACACCCTGAGCAAGAGCCAGCACAGATAGCAAGCAGAACTATGCCCACAAAGAATTCAGAACCTGGCAGAATTTTCAGACCCAGAATGTAAACAAAATGAGATGGAAGTCTAAATATAACTCATTTGTCTTTGGAGAAAGTGGTCTACCTCTGAAGTTATCTCCTTCTTCCTCCTCCTCCTCTTCTTCTTTTAATTTATTAAGGTATTATATGTGTACATAGCTTACCATTGCCCCCCACACCTCCCATTCATGCCCTCCCTCCCCAGAGTTCTGTGTTCGTTGGCTGTACTTATATGCATGCATACCAGTCCCTCGGTTGTTCTCTTATCTCCCCCCAGGTCTCCTTCCCCTCCCCGCTGTCATTTGACAATCTGCTTGTTTTATGGTGACTATCTCAGGACCACATGAATAGAATCCGCTCCTCATTTGGCAGTCTGCTTGTTTTATGGTGACTCTCTCAGGACCACACTAATAGAATCCGCTTCTCCTCTGGTTCACACTGCCCCTCCCCCCCCCCCCCCCCGGTCCCACTGCTTCCCTGGGGCACACAGCCCCCTGGGGAACACAGCTCACCCAGGGCACACGGCTCCTCTGGGGCACTGGGGTCTCGAACTGGAGGCACCACGCTAGCTCCTCGCTAGTGCGGTGGGCAGGCTGGGATGGCTGTGGGCGGGGAGACTGCACTCCAAGGAGTCTCAGCGGAACAGCTGCTGACGCAGAGGCCAAGCTCTGAAGCCGCCCACTCCCTGGGCCCGTGGTGGAGTGAGCTCTGTTCTTGGTGGGCTTCCCTCACTCACAGCAGTGGTGGTGGTGGCAGCGGCGGGTGCGGCGGAGGCGGTGGCTTTTGTGGCTCAATTTCCACTGTATTTTTAAAATCCACATGGCGGCAGTGGTACCCTGGCAGAGGCTCCAGCTCGGCCCTGTGGCGGCGTGCCTGACGAGTGAAGGGCTCTCCGGGGCCACGAACGGAAGGCGCCGCACCATCTCTTCACCAGCACGGCGGGCGTGCTGGGACGGCTGCAGGCGTGCTGAGATGGCTGCAGGTGGGGAGACTGCGCCCAAAGGTGTCTCGTTCGGGGCAGAAGCAGAGCAGCTGCGGACTCGGAGGCCAAGTTCCAAAGCCACCCACTCCCTGAGCCCGGGGAGGAGTGAGCTCTGTTCTTGGTGGGCTTCCCTCATTCGCGGTGGCAGTGGGTGAGGCAGTGACAGTCGCTCCCGCGGCTCAATTTCCACTGTAGTTTTAAAATCCACATGGTGGCCGTGGCAGAAGCTTCGGCCCGGCCATGCGGCGGCGGCCGAGGAAGGACTCGCCGGGGCCGAGAACAGAAGGCGCCGTGCCAGCTCCTTACCAGCACAGTGGGTGGGCTGGGACAGCTGCGGGCTGAGATGGTTGAGGGTGGGGAGACCATGGTCAAAGGCGTCTTGTCCGGGCAGGAGCCGAAGGCGTGGTGGAGGCCCAGCATCAGCTCCCTCACTCTCATGGCGGGCCTGCTGGGATGGCCCACTCCCTGGGCCTGGGGCAGAGCGAGGTCTGGCTTCCCTCATTCCTGGTGGCAGCGGCTCTGGTGGGTCCGGTTCCACCATAGTTTTAAACTCCACATGGCAGCAGCGGCACCCTGCTTTGTGTCGAGTTGTAGGCATCCCATTCTGCCAGCTTTCCTGTGGGTCTGGTGCAATCCCTTTCAATTTTAACTGTTGTTTTTTTCCAAATTGTTGATGAGGTGGCAGTTTAGGAGACTACCTAGGCTGCCATCTTGTTTCGGTCTCCTCCTTTTTTTTTTTTTTTTAATATATTTTATTAATTTTTTTACAGAGAGGAAGAGAGGGATAGAGAGCTAGAAATATCCATGAGAGAGAATCATCGATCAGCTTCCCCCAGCACAACTCCCCCCCCCCCCCCCGGGGATGTGCCCGCACCCAAGGCACATACCCCTGGCTGGAATCGAACCCAGGACCCTTCAGTTCACAGGCCGACGCTCCATCCACTGAGCCAAACCGGTTTCGGCTGAAGTTATCTTCTTGATCCATAGACTCTTGGGAGGTAGATATCTACTTGGGAAAGTTGCCTCTTTCTCTGGAGTCCTTATGATGAATGTCAGAGGAATTCTCCTTGGGTGTAGATATCCAGGTTATACGGTTGTAAGCACCTTTACATGACACAGAGGGCCTGGAGTTTCAGAGCTGTATTTGAAGCTAGAAGTACCCTAAGTGGTCACTTCCATTGTGGTTCTCAGGCTTACATTTATTGGTTTCTCTTCTAATAAACCTAGTCTCCCAACTGTTTATTATACAATGGTGATGGTGGGGGATACTATGTCTGATTATAGGCCTTTCAGAAATATAGCCTGTATGGGAAGAGGTTAACCAAAGGTCTTATGTGTATATATGCATAACCAATGGACACAGACCATAGTGTGGTAAAGACCTGGGGTGGGGGTAGGTCAGGGTATGGGCTAGAAGAGGTCAATAGGAAAATAAAGGTCATCTGTAATACTTTCAACAATAAAGATAAAAAATAATACATAGCTTGTACATTGGACATAGACTGTGTATATGAAATTCACTAAATGAAAGGTAACAATCGCAATGTAACAATGGACTCTGTTAGAGGATGGGTCAAGCCCAATGTCATGGGATTTTTCTTTAACTGTTTCACCTGAGAGCTTATGAAGACGTTAAAGTGTAAATTGCAATATCATTAGGCCTAGGAATAAATTTTAGAACTAAGGGAAAATTTCAGTCAAACAAGAAAAGTTATAAACTTATTTAAAAGTACTTAATGGTTTATCATTTGATGAACTGAATTAAATCCATTGGTAAATGTTTAAATGCTCTTTGATGTGGGGATTTAAAAAAATTTATTGATTTCTTACAGAGAGGAAGGGAGAGGGATAGAGAGTTAGAAACATCCATCAGCTGCCTCCTGCAGACCTCTTACTGGAGATGTGCCGGAAACTAAGGTACATGCCCTGATAGGAATCAAACCTGGAACCTTTCAGTCTGCAGGCCAACGCTTTCTCTACTGAGCCAAACTGGTTACGGCCATGTGGGGATTTTTTTCAGTTTTGTGGGTTATAATTAAAGTGAGTAAAATTTTATGCTTTTTTTGTTAATCCTCACTGGAGGATACTTTTTTCATTATTGGGGGGAGAGGGGAGAGTGAGGAGAGAGGGAGAGAGAGAGAGAGAGAGAGAGGAGAGAGAGAGAGAGAGAGAGAGAGAGAGAGAAGAAATCAATTGGTTGTCATTCATGTATGCCCCAAGAATTAAACCTGCAACCCAGTTATGTGCCTTGACTGGGGATCAAACCCACGATGCTTTGGTGAGGGGCCAACACTGTCCAAGGCAAAATGGGTAAAATTTTTATCACTTGTTGAGCCTTCTAGGACTTTTCCTGCCACGAATTTTATAAAGTTTGAGTCAATTTGTCCTTGTAATTTGGGTTATTTATTATTATTTTCAGCATAAAAATGATCAGTATGAGGAACTTTGGAAGATACCAAGCAACACAAAAACAGTCTTGACAAAGCCTGTATCTTTTCCTTTATCCACCCTCCCATCTTAACGAGTACAGAATATTGAAGTTTATTTTATTTTATTTTAAAAAAAATCTTTATTGTTGCTCTAGCTGGTTTTGCTCAGTGGATAGAGCACCAGCCTACAGAATGAAGGGTTCCAGGTTTGATTCTGGTCAAGGACACATGCCCAGGTTGCAAGCTCAATCCCTAGTAGGGGGCGTGCAGGAGGCAGCCAATCACTGATTCTCATCATTGATGTTTCTATCTCTCCCTTTCCCTTCCTCTCTGAAGTCAATAATATATTTATTGATTATTATTTTATATTTAAAATATATTTAAAAATCTTTATAAAAAGTCAAAAATGTATTTTAAAAAATCTTTATTATTGAAAGTATTACATATATCCCCTTTGTCCCCCATTGACCTCTCTCAGCCCATCCCCACCCCTGCCCCCGTCCCCCACCCCAGTCCTTCACCACTCTATTTTTAAAAAAATATACATTTTATTGATTTTTTTACAGAGAGGAAGGGAGAGGGATAGAAAGTCAGAAACATCGATGGGAGAGAAAAACATCAATCAGCTGCCTCCTGCACACTCCCTACTGGGTATGTGCCCGCAACCAAGGTACATGCTCTTGACTGGAATTGAAGCTGGGACCCTTGAGTCCATGGAAAGATGCTCTATCCACTGAGTCAAACCGGTCAGGGCTCACCACCCTATTGTATGTGTTTGTGGGTTATGCATTTATGCATACAAGTTCATTGGTTGATCTCTTCCCACCCACTCACCCTCCCCTGCCTTCCCTATGAGGTTTCACAGTCTGTTCAATGCTTCTATATCTCTAGTTCTACTTTTATTCATCAGTTTATGTTGTTCATTAGATTCCACATATGAGTGAGATCATATGACACTTCTTTCTCTGACTAGCTTATTTCACCTAGTATAACGCTCTCTAGGTCCATCCATGCTGTTGCAGATGGTAAGAGGTCTTCCTTTTTTACAGCTGCAAAATATACCATTGTATAGGTGTACCACAGTTTTTTAATCCACTTATTTGCTGATGGGCAGTTAGGCTATTTCCAAATCTTAGCTATTGTAAATTGCACTGCTATGAACATAGGGGTGCATATGTTCTTTGTGATTAGTATTTCTGATTTCTTGGGATATATTCCTAGAAGTGGGCTCACTGGGTCAAATGGGAATTCCATTAAAATTTTTTTTTTTCATTTTTCATTTTTAATTTTTTGAGGAAACTCCATACTGCCTTCCACAGAGGCTGCACCAAGCCTGCATTCCCACCAGCAGTGCCTGAGGGCTCCATCAATTTTTGGGTGTTGATTTTGTATCCTGCTACATTGCCAAATTCATTTATTAAATCTAGTAATTTTTTGGTGGAGTCTTTAGTGTTTTCTATGTGCATTATCTTGTCATCTATAATGAATGAGAGTTTTACTTTTCACTTTGGATGCCTTTTATTTCTTCTTGTCTGATCACTGTGGCTAGGACTTTCAGTATTATGTTGAATAAAAGTGGTAAAATGGACATCCCTGTCTTGTTCCTGTTCTTAGGGGAAATTATTTTAGTTTTTGCCCATTGAGCATGATATTTGCTGTAGGTTTATTACATATGGTCTTTCTCATGTTGAGATATGCTTCCTCTTTTCCCACTTTGCAGAGATTTTTATTAAAAATGAGTGTTGAATTTTTGAATGCTTTTTCTGGTTCTATTGATATGATCATATGATTTTTGTTTTTCAATTTGTTGTATCACATTTTTTGATTTGGAATGTTGTACCAGCCTTGCATCCCTGGAATAAATCCCACTTGGTCATGGTGTATGATCTTTTTAATGTATTGCTGGATCAGATTTGCTAATATTTTGTTAAGAATTTTAGCATCTATGTTCATCAGAGATATTGGCCTGCAAGTCTCTTTCTCTGTGGTGTTTTTATCTGGTTTTGGAATTAAGGTATTGCTGGTCTCATAAAAAGAACTTGAATTTTTTTGGTATAGTTTGAGGAGGATAGGTGTTAGTTCTTCTTTGAATGTTTGATAAAACTCCCCTTTGAATCCACCCAGACCTAGGCTTCTGTTTCCTGAGAGTATTTTGATTACTGCATCTATTTCCTCAGTTGTTATTGGCCTGTTCAGGTTTTCTGGTTCTTCTTGATTCAATTTTGGGAAATTGTTTTTTTCTAGGAATTGTCCATTTCATCCAGATTATCTAGCTTGTTGCATATAGTTGTTCATACTATTTTCTTATTGTGCTGCACCAGCACGGCCAAGGGTGAACCTGAGGAGGGCTGGTGAAGGATTAAAGAAGACAGACAAAGAGAATACAGCTGGGTCTTGGAAAATCTCCCATGCCTAGATGAGGACACAGGAAGATCCAGCCTGCAAGCAGATGCTTTATTTTATAGTCTCATTAAAACAAGAGTAGATTAACTTGTATACAAATGTTTTTGTTTTGGTATCAGTTGCTATACCTCCCACAGCCCATTAGCTACTTAGGAAGCAATTAGGGAGGGCTAAAAGGCCAGGCTTAATTATGTGAGGAGAGCTCTGCCCTCCAGACTGGAACTTGTTTGTGGTCCTGCCACAGGTAAGTCTGAGGCTTAATTCTATAGCCATTCCCTACACCTATAATTCTTTGTATTTCTATGCTATCAGTGGTTACTTCTCTGCTTTCATTTCTGATTTTATTTATTTGGGACATGTCTCTGTTTCTTGATGAATCTGGCTAAGTGTTCATCAATTTTGTTTATCCTTTCAAAGAACCAGCTCTTGGTTTCATTCATTGATTTTTTTTTTGTATTCTTTTTTCAGTCTCTATGTTATTTATCTCTGCTGTAATCTTTATTATTTCCTTTCTTCTACTTACCCTGAGATTTTCTTGTTGTTCTCTTTCTAGTTCTTTAAGTTGTAGTGTCAATAGTTTATTGCTGATTTTTTTTTTTTTTTGAGTTATGCCTGTAGTACTATGTACTTCTCTCTCAGGGCTGCTTTTGCTTTGTTCCAGTGATTTAGGGTTGTTGTGTGTCCATTTTCACTTGTTTCCAGGATGTGTTTGATTTCTTTATTGATCTCATTGGTAACCCATTCATTATTTAATAACATGCTATTTAGCCTCCATGTGTTTAAATGTTTTGGGACATTTTTACTATAATTGATTTTTATTTCATTCCATTGTGATTTGAGAGGATGCTTGATATAATTTCAATCTTCTTAAACTTATAGAGACTTGTGTCCTAACATGTGGTCTATCTTTGTGAATGACCCATGTGCACTTGAGAAAATGTATATTCTGCAGCTTTGTAGTAAAATGTTCTATAAATATCAATTAAATCCATCTGATACAGTGTATCCTTTAGATTCACTGTTTCCTTGCTAAGTTTTTGTCTGGAAGATCTATCCAGTGAAGTTATCAGGGTGTTAAAGTCCCCTATGATGGCTATATTGTTTCCTATCTCTCTGTTAAAGTCATCCAGAAGTTTTATATATTTAGGTGATCCTCTATTGAGTGCGTATATGTTTAGCACCAGGGTCATATTTTCTTGTTGGATTGATCCCTTTATTATTAGTGACCTTTGTTGTCTCTTGTGATGGCCTTTATTTTGAAGTCTATTTTGTTGGGTATCAGTATTGCTACTCCAGCTTTTTTCTTTTCCATTTGTATGGAGAATGTTTACCATCTCTTCTATCTCATCCTGTGTGTGTCTTTTGTTCTGAGGTGGATCCCTTGTAGAGAAAATATAGCTGGGTCATATTTTTTATTTTATTTGTTGACTATATCCATTGATCTACCCTATGCCTTTTGATTGGAGCATTTAATCCATTTACATTTAAGGTTATTATTGCCATTTTAATTCTGTATGCCTAAGATCTTCTCTCTCTCTTCTTCTCATTACAGCAGTCATTTAACATTTCTTGTAATGCTGGATTGGTGGTGATGAACTCCTTTAGTTTTTAGTTTTTTTTTTTTTTTTTGGTCTGGGAGGCTCTTTATTTGCTTGTCTATTTTGAATGATAGACTTGCTGGATATAGTAATCTTGGTTTCAGATCCTTGCTTTCCTTTACCTTGAATACTTCATGCCATTCCCTTCTGGTCTGTAGAGTTTCTGATGAGAAAACAGGTGTAAGCCTTATGGGAACTCCTTTGTAGGTAACAGAGTTTTCTTTCTCTTACTGCCTTTAATAGTCTCTCTATGTCTTTAATTTTTGGCATTTTAATTATGATGTGTCTGGGCATGGGCCTATTTGTGTTCTTCTTCCTTGGGGTTCTCAGTGTCTCCTGGATCTGCGTGACTTTTTCCTTTACCAGGTTAGGAAAGTTTAATGCCATTATTTTTTCAAACATATTCTTTATCCCTTTCTACCCCTTCTGGCACATCTACTATTCAAATATTGTTACGTTTCACATTGTCCACAGCTCCCTTAAGCTGTCTTCCTGGATTTTTAAAAATTGTTTTTTTTCTTTTAAGTTATATGATTTTGCTAATATTATTTTCCTATCCCCACATATTCATGTCTTTTTCAAGTCCACTTAAGACATCCAATAATTTCCTATATTTTTTCTAGCTCCAGATATAAGTCATTCAGATGCATGTAAAGCTTCTGAATCTCTGGAGTACTATTTCCTTTGTCTGGTTTATTGTTTTGTTTTTTAAGAGTCTCCATGATGATTGTCTTTTTCTGTTTTCAACTTTGAACATGTAATATCTGTTTAGATTGAGAGATTATTACTGGGCAGAATGAATGAGGATTTATTTCCTTTGGTTCTGTCTTCTGTTTAATGGCATGATGATTGAATTCTTTAAAACCTGTTTCTGGAGGGCATACTAATACTCACATGCTGCAGCCTCACTCCATTTCCAAGCAAATTTTCAGTTACTATACTTCTGCTTTGTCGAAGGTGCATCTCTTTCTTACTCTGATTACCTGGTTTTGTATTACTCTCAGCTAATCTAGTACACGAGGAATCATGGCTTTTTAAAAAATCCTCTCCTTGTAAGATTTTCCTGGTTTCCTCCCCTAACTGTGGAATCACATCAGGGTGATATTCAAGGACTAATTTCCTGAAACTTTCTGCCCAATTGTTTTTTGAGATCCATGTGATTGAAAAATAAAGAAAAACATTTAAAGTATTATTTTCTGGTTGTTTTTTTTTTGGGGGGGGGTATTGTGGAGCAGAAAAAGTGACTTTCAGGAGAGGGAGACTGTGTACAAGAAGCAAGAAAATTGCTCCTTTTGGTGGAAAGAAAGGGATATTTTTGCTACTTTAGGACTAGCTTTTACAAATCATTCCTGGCCTATCTCAATATTTTACCATACAAAATTTTTATTTTTAGAACAACATACACTTAAAATAAAAGGAAATTAAGATGCTCTGAATAAAGAAGGAAGTGGCACTTTCTGTTGTCTAACAGTTCTCCCTCTTCTGGTCTTAATACTCGTCCTTTAAGCAGATGGATGTAACTGATGGTTGACAATCAGTTAATGGTGCCTCCTAAACCATGACACAACAGTGTTGGTGGCTCTGCCAAGTTTGTGGCCAGGGCACCTTCCCATGTCCAAACTATGACCATCACTGGTTCCTTAGCCTCAAGGCTGTGAGGGCAAAATTAGGAGCTTCTTTGTCATTGGTTTGTTTATTGTGGTGACTTATCACAGAGGTTATCTCTGACTTTGTACATTTTAACCTCAATATAGTCAACATTACACCTAAACACAACCCATCTGACCTCTATCCTTTTCTAAGATAAAATCCTCATAATATTTTCTGGAAAATTTTCACTCACTGATTGATCCTTATTTTTGTTTCTCCTCATTTCCACCTTCCAAGGTTAAAAAAAAATGCAAACAGGAAATATTAAACAGTCTTCTATGGAGACATTGCCCAGCTTCCTGTTAGGTATAGAACCCGAGTTTCTGAGTTGGTGGACACATGGTACAGAGGAATGAAGTTCCTATTTTAGAGGTTTCCCTTCTCTCTCTCCATATCCATTCATTCTTATATTTTGATCATCTAAAATACTTCTAAAAATCTCTTTTTTCCGTCCTTTATATCTCTTACAATTTTATCTAAAAACACTTAATTGACATTAGGACATGAATCTTGCTCTTCTACGTGTGAATCTTCACTTGCTTCCCAGTGTTTGCTTTCATGTTTCCATTGCTCCTATGACTGTGAAGATGAGTACATTGGTCTGTTTGTAGCTTACTGACATCATTCCTATTCATAATCATAATTCTTTGTTTACATAGTGCCTTAGAATTTGGGGAGATTTCACATACACTATTATTATTCATTACTTAAAAATGTTTAAGAGTCTACTATGGCCTAGGCACTACACTGGGCCCTGGGAATATAAACATAAAAAAAAAAACAGCTACTGATTTGCAGGAGCTCACAGCCTCAAAGGGGAGGCACATAGACAATAGACAGGAGACTATATTCAAAAGTAAACTTCTGATAATGGTTTGGTTTCTAAATAGATTTTTTAAAACTACAAAGTGAATATATTGAGTATAAATACTGGAATTTTGTTCCTCTGACAGTTTTACTGTGTGCCAAGTAGCTCAGTTGGTTAGAACATGATCCCGATAAGCCAATGTTGGGAGTTTGATCCCTGGTTAGGGCACATAGAAGAAATAACTAATGAATGCATAAATAAATGGAACGACAAATGATCTCTCTCTCTCTCCCTCTTTCTTTCTCTCTAAAAAAATCAATCAATAAAACATTAAAAATATGAATAAATTGTTATTTTGGCTTATGAATTAGTCTCTTAAGAGCATGGTTGGCACTAAATCTCTACTGTATCTGGACAAATGTAAGGATCTAATTGTTAAACTTGAAGCCCATATCCATGACACTTGGTGACCTCACTAAGACTCAGACAAACAGGGAAGCCCAGTCTGGTCAGTCACCTGTCCCCTTTTCACTTCTTAACATTGGTTAACAGTGTCAGATAGAGAAGGATTCCTGTAACAGGTGAAACTTTTCTGGTAACTCACACAGAAGGAATTGAGCCCTTCCCCATGCTGCTCTGTAACTTTGGCATCATTCACAGTGGAAATGGGTCTGATGGCATAAGTGTTATTCCCTGGGCAATAAACATCTTTAATAAAGAAGTGAGCAGATTGCAACAAGTGGCGGCAGAGGTAAATGCCTAACTGCAGCCTCACTCAACAATTTCAGTGGACATTATCCAGAATGTGGACATTATCCAGAACTACAGTAAAGGTGACTGACTGGAGATTCTACAACTAGAAGGAAAGAGAAAACCAGAACAATCAGAGGAGCTGTAAAAGCCTAAGGTATGGAAACACGGTGTGCGCATGGGGAGAGGACAGAGCTGGAGAGGAGGGGGCAGCTGAGTGCCTGGCTGGCGTTCCCTAGCGGGAAGGAGACAGAAGCTCAGGACTGTGGTAAGCCCCAGTTCTGACTGCACTGAACCCCATTTCTGGGCAAGACCCAGGGGCCCCAGCCTCATACAGAGGGAATCTGGGCTGTGAGGCAGAGGCTCAGGGGAGCGGTGAAAGGCAGAGCCCCCGAGTCACGCACATTGGGCACACAGAAGACAGACAGTTGATTGGGCCTCGGAATTGCCCTAGCAGGAAGGAGGCATAAGCTCCGGACTTCTCTTAATCCCACTTCCAACTGCACTGAACCCCAGTTGCTGGCTCGTTGGGGGAGAGACTAGACTGTAGCAGGCGAAACTCTAGGGTGCCTTTCTCTCCGAGGTGCTTCCAAGGAATACCAAAGGACACCGAGGTACACTGAGACTCAGGAACCTCAGAGGGATGGGCTAATAAGCCAAGGCTGAAGGCTGCACCCTGAAACTCTGCCCAATCCAAGCTGAACACAGAGGCTTTTGCAGGTTTCCAAGTCTAGTGGAATACGGCTGTCTCCTGGCATAGAGACAGGAGATCCTCCCAACCTACCAACTCAGGGAAGCAGCGAAAATGCCTAGAGGAGGACCCGGGGGCGTGGTCCCTTTGAAAGGTAAACATCCAAGGAAGACAGTGCCCCCACCTCCCAGCTTCTGTGGGCGGGAGGGACCTCACTTCTGCAGGCACCTGGCTCCCAGTTGCAAAACTACCTCCTGCCATAAAGACAGAAGTTCATTTTTTCTTTGTATAAAACCTGTTAACTAACACAGATGGTTACCCCAATTACCAGTGAATTGAGGGTGAACTATGTGTGATAAATGGTGCTATGAATATTGAAATAAATATGCAAATAGTGGCAAAACTGGCTTTCCAGAGGGAAGTCCATAGCTCTTCATCTGGACAGGACAGAACTTGCATGTCCATAGACAAGAATTGCTTTGTGTTGCTAGCAGTTATGTGCAAGCTACAGAGTGGTAAAATAGCTCCCATAGGTTTGGAATCAGGCAGTGGAGGAATTTCCTTAAGGCCATTAATGGATGAATGGATAATGGAAATGTGGTATGTATATACAATGGAACATTCAGCCATAAACAGGAATGAAAGCTTGCTCTTTGTGACAACTTGGATCGACCTTGGAGGGCATTGTGTGAAGTGAAATAAGTCAGACAGAGAAGACAAAGAACATATGATCTCACCTGTATGTGCAATTAAAAACAAAAACAAAAAAACCCCAAGCTCATAGATATAGAGAACAGATTTGCAGTTGACAGGGTTGAGGAGTTGAGAGGTGGTGTGGAGAGGAGGCTGGGGGGACAAAGAAATGGGTAAAGGAGGTCAAAAGGCATAAACTTCCAGCTGTAACATAAATAAGTATGGCAGCTACAGTTAACAGTACTGTGTTGCATATTTGAAAGTTGCTAAGAGAGTAGATTTTAAAAGTTCTCATCATAAGAAAAAATTTTGTAACTGTGTGGTATACACAGTATAATTTTGCAATTATACAGATATCAAATCATTATACTTCACTCCTGAAATGAATATGTTATTTATCAATTATACCTCAATTTAATGAAGGTTTTCACTGAACACAGAATTTCCCCTACAATATTATTCTTTTTACTGTAAAAAAAAAAAAGACCCACATGTTATGACACTTTTGAGAAGTTGGCAGTTTGTTGTAATTGTTTCCTCTTTTTCTCTATCAAAACAACTTTCTTACATTAAGTCTGATTAAAAGTCACTTTTTCTCTAAAGAGTTCACCGATTAACCATACATGGCTTATTACCATGATCATTAATAAACATTATTTGTGCCATAACTGGTTTGGCTCAGTGGACTGAAAGGTCCCAGGTTCGATTCCGGTCAAGGGCATGTACATTGGTTGCGGGCACATCCCCGGTAGGGGGTGTGCAAGAGGCAGCTGGTCGATGTTTCTCTCTCATCGACATTTCTAGCTCTCTATCCCTCTCCCTTCCTCTCTGTAAAAAATCAATAAAATATTTTAAAAAACCAAAACATTATTTGTGCTTAATATTCTGTTTCTGTGTCTGACACTTACTGTCAGTTTAAATAATTATAACTCTGTAAGGCCATAAATAATTGCAATAGTTATTAGGATTTCTAATAAAGACAAAAATTTTAAGCAATTGCTTTTCTTCAATTATAAAATGTCAAATAAACTGCCTGATTAATTAAAACCCCCTCACAAACAAATGAGTTTTGAAAGGTGAATTGGTGGCTCATTTGGTTGGAGTGTCATTCCCTGCACCAAAAGGTTGTGGGTTAAATTCTTGGTCAGGGCATATAATTAGGTTTTGAGTTCGATCCCTGGTTGGCATGTGTATAAGAGACAGTTGATGGATATTTCTCCCACATATAGATGTTTCTCTCTTTCTCTTACTTTCTCACCTTTTCTCTCTTTCTAAAAATCAATAAAAACATATCCTCTGGTGAGGGATAAATAAGTAAATAAAGGTGAATATACTAAATGGATGGATGATTTTGGCTTGATATAGACCCAATCTACAGTATCATTTTTGTTTGTTTGCTTTTAATGTTTTTACAATATATTTGTTTTATTTTCTGTTATAGACAGTCAAATTTCTTAAAAGCAGGTGTTGTGTCTGATTCATCTTTATATGTCAAGCATCTAGCACAATGCCTGTTGGTGCTTAATAATATCTGCCCAATGACTAACTCTTCTGACTCTAGATCTCTTGAGGGCAGGGATCTTGCCTGCTGTTTCTTAGGCATGCTCAGTGGATGTTGTGTCTTGATTGCCTCTACTAAGATCTAAATTAATCTCTTTATTTTGAACTTCATTTTTCTTCTCTCCTTGGGGCCCAAGGACGTTCAATAAATAGTGTAATGGTTTATGGGAAAACCTATGGCATCGTGGGAACAGCATCGGATTGACTAAGGGCCAGGAGGTCTGGCACTACCAGGGACTAGCTGGTAATCTTTGGGCAAAATATTTCACTTCCTGAGCTTCCATCTTTCATTTCCTCTGCACCTCAGTTTACTCTTCTGGACAATAGGGATAACAGACTTTATCTTTATTTTTAATTGGGGCATTGTGATTATTAACAAGACTTGTTCTGTATGTTCTATGGAAGCAGTGAAAGGATCTGGAAAAATATAGGCTGCAACTTAATTTTTGGTCTCAAATGATTTTTAAAATCACAGGTATGCATGTTAGTTGTGTGTATGATTATGAATACACATACAATAGGTTTATCTCTTAGTTGATACAGTTCCTTTTTAGTCAATATTTTAAACGTGACAATTCGATACTATCAGGTTTCTCTGGAGGTCTTTCTGAAGATCACTGTGTGTGATTTTGCCCATGGACAATTCCATTGTAAATGTAGTGGGACAGTTTTTTTTCCTCCCCACTCTGGGACAGGTTTTTACAGAGAAACAAGTAGTAAATGAACTATACCCTTTAGGTATTCAGCTTTCTTGAGAGATAAGGTCAGATAAACCATTTTTTTCTGTGAGCACAGTGATGTCAGACCCCAAACTAGGGATCACTGCTCTTACCCTCATGTCCAATCCACCAGCAATTACTGATGCCTCTCGGCCCAAACACAAGTGAATCTGGGAGTTCTCTCTGTCTCTATTGCTATGTTCTCATCCACTACCATCATTCCTCACCTGGGCAAATGCATTGCCTCCTGCCTCCCTTCTTCTGCCTTTACCCACTAAAACCCATTTTCCGTCAGAACCAGTTTGGCTTAGTGGAGAGAGCGTCAGCCTGCGGACTGAAGGGTCCCTGGTTCGATTCTGGTCAGGGGTGTGTACCTTGGTTACAGGCACATCCTTAGTTGGGGGTGTACAGGAGGCAGCTGATCGATGATTCTCTCTCATCGATGTTTCTAACTCTCTATCCCTCTCCCTTCCTCTGTAAAAAATCAATAAAATATTTTAAAAAATTTTCCTAGTGTCCAGAATGATCTTTTAGAAACATAAATTAGGTCACATCATCCCCCCACTTAAAGCTCTCTATTAGCATTTAGATAAAATCCACATTCCTTACCCAAGTCCACAAAGCCTCTGACCAGCCACAACTACCTCTCCCACCCCCCCCCATGGCCAACTCCCCTCCATCCACAATGACCTCTTTCTCTATCTGTAACACCCCAAGCTCATTCCAGCCTCAGGACCTTGGCACTAGCTGTTCTCTTTGCCTAGAATGTACTTCCTCATAATCTTAGCATGGGAACTTTTATCTTGGTCTGGAGGTCTTAGTTTAACTGTCACCTCTTCAGAGAGGTTCTGAAGTCTCCACATTGCATTTTTCACTATCTGATATTTTGATTTATAAGGAAACAAATCTAATTATCTAGTCTCATTTCCCCTCTACTAGAATGTATACTCCTGGGAAAAGGGATATGTTTCTCTTACTTGATGATTGTTAGTGACTATAAAATATCTTGGCTGATCGTGGGTGCTCAATAAATATTTGCCAGATATGTGAAAGGTACTCAAATAATTATTAAGTTGATCTGTCTTCCTCTACTTGTGGGCAAAACTAACATGTGAGGTTTTGGGATGCAACACATGGCTTCCAACCTTGATGGGCTAGCTAGAAAGCAATGCTGTGAGGTGGCAAGGTGGCATAGCAAAGACTAATAGTCATACTACCATGTTTCCCAGAAAATAAAACATCCCCTGAAAATAAGACCTACTTACAGGTTTCCTTCTGAGTGAAATATAAGGCATCCCCCAGTCTCTGTCTCAGAATGAAAACTAATTTACCTTAAACTGGTCGCTAGGGCTGCTCCAACTGGCATCTAGCAACCATTGACATTACTCAGAGATCTGACGTCACTGCTGTGTGGAGGCGGAATGGAGGTCGGAGTGAGCAGTGAATGGGGGGCGGGAGAGAGGAGGAGACTTTCGCAGATGCATGTAGAAGCACAGGAGGATTAGAGCGGGCGGGAAGCGGCGAAGGTGGTGAGTGCTGGTCTGTCTCTGGTGACACTACCTGATGTTCTCAGTTAGTGGCAGACCCTGCTCCAGCCCAGATCCAGGCCCCAGCAAGCCCAGTGACAGTCCCCAGGCAGGCCCCAGGGGGTAAATGTCTCATAAAGGAGTAGGGGCGATGTCCGGTGAAGGTGTCCCTCAGTCTGGCCTGTGCTCTCTCACAGTCTGGGACACTTTGGGGGATGTCAGAGAGCCAGTTTGGGCCTGATTCCGCAGACTAGGCCACGGGATCCCACTGATCCATGAATTTGTGCACCAGGCCTCTAGTATGCAAATAAGTTCTTGGGTTAATCTCTTCCTATCCCCTTTCCCCCTTCTCTGAGATTCGCCAGTCTGTTCTATGTTTCCATGCCTTTGGTTCTATTTTATTAATTAGTTATATTTTGTTCATCAGATTTCTTGTTTGTTTTAATTTTTAGATTCAATTGTTGATAGATATGTATTTATTGCCATTTTGTTGTTTGTATTTATTTCTTTTTTTCTTCTTTATTACTAGCTTTTCTTCTTATTTTTACTATCTTTTCTCTTGCTGCTTCTAAGATTCTCTTTGTCCTTAACCTTTGACATTTTAATTATGATGTGTGTTGGTTTGGGCCATTATGAAATCCTCCTGTATGGGGCTTTCTGAGCTTCCTAGACTTGTATGTCCATTTATTTCACCAGGTAGGCAAAGTTTTCTGCTATTATTTCTTCAAATGGGTTTTCAACATCTTGCTCTCTCTCTTCTTCCCCTGCAATTCCTATCATGTGAATGTTGGTATTTTTGAAGTTGTCCCAGAGGCTCCCCACAAACAGCCATCTTGATGTTTTTTGGATTCTCCCCCCCCCCCCGTCTCTGTTCTTCTGATTGGGTGTTTTCCATCCTCTCATACTCCAAATCATTGATCTGATTCTCAGAATCCTCTACTCGACTGTTGAATTCTTATAAAGTACTAGAGGCCAAGTACACAAAATTCGTGCATGGGGTGTCTCTCAGCCCATCCTGCACCCTCTCCAATCTGGGACCCCTCGAGTGATGTTAAACTGCCCATTTAGACTTGATCCCACCAGGATCGGGTCTAAATGGCAGTCGGACATCCCTCTCACAATCCAGGACTGCTGGCTCCCAACTGCTTGCCTGCCTGCCTTCCTGATTGCTCCTAACCACTTCTGCCACCAGCCTGATCACCCTGATTAATGTCTAACTGCTCCTCTGCCAGCCTGTTTGCCCCCAACTCCCCTTCTCTGTCGGCCTGGCCACCCCTAATTGCCCTCCCCTACAGGGTTGATCGCTTCCAACCACTCTCCCTTGCAGGCCTGGTCCCTCTCAACTGCCCTCCCCTGCTGGCCATCTTGTAGCAACCATCTTGTGTCCACATGGGAGCAGGATCTTTGACCATATGGGGGCAACCATCTTGTGTGTTGGAGTGATGGTCAATCTGCCTATTACTCTTTTATTAGATAGGTGTGCAAGAAGCAGCTAATGGATGATTGTCTCTCACTGATGTTTCTAACTCTCTATCCCTATCTCTTCCTCTCTGTAAAAAATCAATAAAACATTTTTTTTAAAAATTCACCCATTTTAAGTATATGATTCAATGATTTTTAGTACATTTACCTGTACAAGTATCACCATACTCAGTTTTAGAACATTTTATTTTTTCCAGTAGATCTTTCATATCTGTTTACAATTAATCCCCATTCCTACTTAAGCAAACATGAATTTACTTTTCTGTCATTATCGATTTTCCTTTTCTGGACATCCTATATAATAAAAGCCCAGCAACTGAAAAGGCGGAACGACCAGAACAACCATAGATCAGAACCACCATAGCCCCTCACCAGCAAGTGGTTAGGAGTGATCAGACAGGCATGCAGAGTGGTTAGGGGTGATCAGGTAGGCAGACCAATGGTTAGGGCTGATAAGGCAGGCAGGCAGAGCCTCATAATAGATCTCTTTAAAGATGGAGACCCAGGGTGCCTGCCACAGCCTGTGAGAGGGATGCTCCGTGGCTGCGATGGGAGGTGCTGCTGGTGGTGGATGCTGCAGGGTGGGGCTGGCGCTATGGCTGTTCCTAAGCAGGCATGGTGCCTGTAGCTTGGCCCAGGCCCTGGGGTCACAGGAGGAAAAACAGAGGCTCTGGGCCGGAGAGATGCCCAACCAGACAGCTGTGGGCTCTTCTATGGCATCTCTGCCAGGGCACCCACCCAAAGGACCTCCGAGCAGCCAAAAAAGCCATGAGTTGCAACCAGAATTAGGCTGAGTATGGAACTCATAGTGAAACTGCAGTCTGCCTGCCCCCAGCCCTGATCCTGACCCTGACTCTGATCCTGATGCAAGGCTGGAGAAGGGCACAGTGCCAGGCCCTGCTGTACCCACCCATTGTGGTCCAGCTCAGTCCTGCCCAGAGAGGCAGCCAGGGCACATCCTCGCTGGAGTTGCTGTGGCCACGAGGCACTGGCGCCCTTCCAAAGCACATACTCACTGAATGTTTATGGATTGGCTGTCCTGACAGGGTTTTCAACTGCACATGTTTTTTATACTTTAAAAAAAAATACCTTTTACAAAAAAGACTTTATACAAGCAATATATAAATGAATTGCTATAATCACTCAATGTGATACAGTATAAATATGCTATGGTTTGTTTGTTATGAATAGATATTCAGCAGTTATGGCCATTGTGTGTAACTTCTAAGTATGTAGTCTCTGGGTGTGGTGGGTAGCAGGGGTCGGGTGCGGTGCATTTCCATCTTGGTAAACCCTTCAAAGTACTTAGTTCTGTATTGCTCAGTAAACATTACTCTTAGTTAAAAAAAAAGAAAGAAAAGAAAGAAAGAAAGAAAAAAAGAAAGAAAGAGGGAGGTCCAGGTTACCCAGCCTGTGGCTCTGTGGCCAGTGTGTGGGGCTGGCCAGCCATCACCTTGCAGAGGGAGGTCCAGGCCAGCCAAGCGGCCGCACCCCACACCTGTCAACTGCAGAGGGAGGTGACCGGTTGCAGGGGAGGAGGGTCAGCACTGCCCAAATGGCAAGCAGTGACAGCAGTGGGCGCGGGGCCAGTTGCCAGAAGCTGGGGGAAGAAAAGTCCCAAGGGGCCCTGATCTCAGGCCAGGCCTAGGGACTTTACCCGAGGGGTTCCGGATTGCGAGAGGGTACAGACCGGGGTAAGACCCCCCACCCTCCCAAGTGCATGAATTTTCGTGCACTGGGCCTCTAGTTTCATATAAATGGAATCATATAACATGTAATCTTTGTATTTGGTTTCTCTAATTTAGTATCTGTTTAAAGTTCATGTTGTAGTCTGTATCTGTATTTTACACTTTTTTGTGGGGGTATTTATGGATATACCACATTTTGTTTATCCCTTCACCTGCTAGTGGGTATTTGGGCTTGCTCCACCTTTTGACTATTAGGAGTAATGATGATATAAACATTACTGTGCAAATCTTTGTGTGAACATGTATTTTATTACTTTTTTTTTAAACATTAAAAAACCCCCATATATTTTATTGATTTTTTACAGAGTGGAAGAGAGAGGGATAGAGAGTTAGAAACATCAATGAGAGAGAGAGAGTCACTGATCAGCTGCATCTTGCACACCCCCTACTGGGGATGTGCCCGCAACCAAGGTACATGCCCTTTGAGCGGAATCAAACTTGGGACCTTTCAGTCTGCAGGCAGATGCTCTATCCACTGAGCCAAACCTGTCTTGGCATGTATTTTATTACTTTTGAATAAATACCGTATTTGCCGGTGTATAAGACGATTTTTTGGCCCTGAAAAATACCATATTTGCCGGCGTATAAGAGACTGGGCGTATAAGATGACCCCCTAACATTTCCCCTCAAAATACAGAGTTTGTTATATACTCGCCGTATAAGACTACCCCCCCACTTGGAGGCATATTTTTCAGGGCCAAAGGGTCGTCTTATACGCCGGCAAATACGGTATGTAGGAATGAAATTGCTGGTTCATATGAAAAATTTATATTTAACCTTCTCAGAAACTGAAAAGTTATTCCAAAGTGGCTGTACTTTTTTACATTTCCATCAGCAATGTATGAGAATTCCTGTTTCTTAACATTTTTGCCACTTGTTATTGTCTGTCTTTCTGATAATCATCCTGGTGGCTATGAAGTGGTAACTCGGTGGTTTTAATTTGCTTTTCTCTAATGACTAACGATGTTAAGCATCTTTTCATGAACTTATAAGTCACTTATACATTAATTTGAGATATTAATATCTTTTGCCCTATTAAAAATCTATTAATATCTTTTGCCCATTAAAAAATTAGATCTTCTTGCCTTGGCTGGTTTGGCTCAGTGGATGGAGTGCGGGCTTGTGGACTAAAGGTTCCTGAGTTTGATTCCAATCAAGGGCAACTACCTCAGTTGTAGGCTTAATCCCTGACCTTGGTCAGGGCATGTGTGGGAGACAACCAACCGATGTGTTTCTCTTACATCAATGCTTTTCTCTCTATCTCTCCTCCTCCCTTACACTCTCTCTAAAAATCAATGGAAAGATTTAATCAGGTGAGGATTAACAACAACAACAACAAAATTGGATCATCTTCTTACTGAGTTGTGAGAATTCTTTGTATATCTTAGATACATTTTTTGCCATATATGTGATTTATAAATATATTCTCCAGTCTGTGGTTTGTCTTTTCAGTTCTTTTTTTTTAAAAAAAATACATTTTAGCTCCGACTCGCTATGTCCACGAACAACATGTCAGACCCACGGAGGCTGAACAAAGTGCTGAGGTACAAGCCTCCGCCGAGCGAGTGTAACCCGGCCTTGGACGACCCGACGCCGGACTAATGAACCTGCTCGGCATGATCTTCAGCACGTGAGGCCTCATGCTTAAGCCGAAGTGGTGCGCTTGGGTTGCTGTCTACTGCTCCTTCATCAGCTTTGCCAACTCCCGGAGCTCTGAAGATACTAAGCAGATGATGTTTCCTAAGTAATCAAAGACATGATGCTTTATGTCTTTGATTACTTAAGAAAATGGAATCTTCAGGGATTGCAAAACAAGACGGTGGCCTAGGTAGTCTCCTAAGCTGCCACCTCATCAACAATTTGGAAAAAAACAACAGCTAAAATCGAAAGGGATCACATCAGATCCACAGGAGAGCTGGCAGAATGGGATGGCTACAACTAGAGGAAAGGAAAAGTGCTGCTGCCACCATGTGGAGTTTAAAGCCACAGTGTAACCGGAGCTGCCGGAGCCACCGCCGCAGCCGCCACCAGTGAGAGAGGCCCACTGAGAACAGAGCTCGCCCCGCCCTGGGCCCAGGAATGGGCTACCTCAGAGCCTAGCCTCCGCGCCCGAAGCCTTCCTGGCCTGCCCACCATGGGAGTGAAGGAACCAGCGCCAGGCCTCGGCTGTACCTTCCGCTCCCGCCTGGAGGGAGCCACCTTGGAGCCCAGCCTCTGCGCCCACAGCCTTTCCAGCCCGCCCGCCTTGCTAGAGAGGGAGCAAGCCCAGGGCCTCGACCGCGCCTTCTGCTTGCGGCCGGAGCGAGGCATTCGCCCATCTGTCCCCCTGCCGCCGGGCCTGGCCAGAGCCTCTGCGGAGCCCCCGAGAGCCAGCGCCAAGGCGGAGCATACTCATGGAGTGTGACGGAGGACCGAGAGGTAGTACCCAAAACACTCTTTGCAGCCTGGGACTCTGAACACCTAAACCCAGGGGACTGAAAGCCTGAACATGTGAAATCAGAGCTGCTTAAGAAAATGGCTAGGTTGCTAGGGTGGAGTCGGCCGGAGCCTCTCCGTTCTTCCCCCTAGTAGTCCTCCTGCTCGCCTGCAGCTCAGGCCTCGGGGGATCCAGGATAGGAGGGCATCAATCAACTGTTCCAGATGGGCCGTGTGACCTGGGGGGGTCCTTGTGTCCCAGGGGAGCGGTGGGACCAGGGGGAACCATGTGACCTGGGGGGGGGGCGGTGGGACCCGGGGAAGCTGTGTGCCCCAGGAGAGCCTTGTGCCCCAGGGGAGCAGTGGGACCTGGGGGAGCCGAGTGACCTGGGGGGGTGGTGGGATATAGGGGAGCCCCTATGTTCATAGCAGCACAATTTACAATAGCTAGGATTTGGAAACAGGCTTAGTGCCCGTTAGCAGTTGATTGGATCAGAAAACTATGGTACATCTATACAATGGAATACTATGCTGCCATAAAAAAGAAGGAATTCTCATCATTTGCAGCAACCTGGATGGAAGTGGAGAACATTATGCTGAATGAAATAAGCCAGTCAATGAAAGAGAAATACCACATGTCCTCACACATTTATGGATAATAAAGAACATTATAAACTGATGAACAGAAAGATAGATGTAGTGATAGTAAAGCAACAAGCAGACTGTCAAATGACAGCGGGGAGGATAGGGTGATCAGGGGGAGATAAGATATCAACCGAAGGACTGGTATGCATGCATACAAGTACAACCAATGGACACAAAACTCTGGGGAGGGAGCAATGGTAAGCAATGTACACATATAATACCTTAATAAAAAATACATTTTATTGATTTTTTACAGAAAGGAAGGGAGAGGCATAGAGAGTTAGAAACATTGATGAGAGAGAAACATCGATCAGCTGCCTCCTGCACACCTTTCTACTGGATGTGCCCACAACCAAGGTACTTGTCCTTGACTGGACTCGAACCTGTGACCCTTGAGTCCGAAGGCCAATTCTCTAGCCACTAAATGAAACTGGTTTAGGCTGTCTTTTCAGTTTCTTAATGATTCCTTTTCAATGCAAAATTGTTTCTAAGAAATTTTTAATTTTAAAATAATTAAAGATTCACAGGATGTAGCAAAGATAGTATAGGGAGGTACTCTGTACACTTAACCCAGCTGCACTCCCAAATTTTGAATTTTTATTAAGGCCAATTTATCAATTTTTTCTTTTATAGATCATACTTCCTTGTTAGGTATGAAAAATCTTTGCCTAATCCAAGGTCTTAACAATTTCTCCTGTCTTATTCGAAAGTTTTATAGCTTTAGCTTACATTAATGTCACTGATCCATTTTTTAAAAATATATTTTATTGCCCTGACCGGTTTGGCTCAGTGGATAGAGCGTCAGCCTGCGAACTGAAAGGTCCCAGGTTCGATTCCGGTCAAGGGCATGTACCTTGGTTGCGGGCACATCCCCAGTAGGGGGTGTGCAGGAGGCAGCTGATCGATGATTCTCTCTCATCGATGTTTCTAACTCTCTATCCCTCTCTCTTTCTCTCTGTAAAAAATCAATAAAATATATTTAAAAAAATATATATATATATTTTATTGATATTTTACAGAGAGGAAGGGAGAAAGATAAAGAGTTAGAAACAAGCCGGGTCTGGTTTGGCTCAGTGGATAGAGCGTCAGCCTGCGGACTGAAAGGTCCCGGGTTCGATTCCAGTCAAGGGCATGTACCTTAGTTGCGGGCACATCCCCAGTAGGGGGTGTGCAAGAGGCAGCTGATTGTTGATTCTCTTTCATCGATGTTTCTAACTCTCTATCTCTCTCTCTTCCTCTCTGTGAAAAATCAATAAAATATATATTTTTTTAAAAAGAGCTAGAAACATCGATGAAAGAGAAACATCAACCAGTTGCCTTTTTTTCCCCCCTCACATGAATTTTATTAAGGTATTATATGTGTACATATCTTACCATTGCCCTCCCCCCCACTCCCATTCATGCCCTCCCTCCCCAGAGTTCTGTGTCCGTTGGTTGTATTCATGCATACCAGTCCTTAGGTTGTTCTGTTATCTCTCCCCAGGTCTCCTTCCCCTCCCTGCTGTCATTTGACAATTTGCTTGTTTTATGGTGACTATCTCAGGATCTCATGAATAGAATCCGCTCCTCGTTTGGCAGTCTGCTTGTTTTATGGTGGCTATCTCAGGACCACACGAATAGAGTCTGCTCCTCCTCTGGTTCTCACTGCCTCTCCCCCTGGGTCCCACTGCTTTCCTAGGGACACACGGCTCACCCGGGGCACAGGGCCCCCTGGGACACACGGCTCACCCGGGGCACACGACCCCTCTTGGGTGCTGGGGTCTCGTATTGGGGGTGCCGCGCTAGCTCCTTGCTAGCACGGCAGGCAGGCTGGGACAGTTGCAGGCGGGCTGAGATGGCTGCAGGCGGGTAGACTGCCCTCAAAGGTGTCTCATTCTGTGCGGAAGTGGAGCAGCTGCGGACGCGGAGGCTAAGTTCTGAGGCCGCCCACTCTCTGAGCCCAGGGCGTAGTGAGCTCTGTTCTTGGTGGATTTCCTTTATTTGTAGTGGTGGTGGGGGGTGGTGGTGGCTGGTGCGGCAGCGACGGTCACTCCTGTGGTTCAATTTCCACTGTAGTTTTAAAGTTCACATGGCGGCAGTGGCGGGAGCTTCGGCCCGGCCATGCGGCGGCTGAGGGAGGACTCGCCGGGGCCGCTAACGGAAGGTGCCGTGCATGGTCCCCACCCACATGGCGGGTATGCTGGGAAGATTGTGGGCGGGCTGAGGTGGCTGCGGGCAGAGAATTCCCCCTCAATGGTGTCTCCTTTGTTGTGGAAGTGGAGCTGCTGTGGACTCAGAGGCTAAATTCTGAAGCCACACTCTCTCTGAGCCAGGGGCGTAGTGAGCTCTGATTTTGGTGGATTCCCATTCGCGGGGGCGGCAATGGATGCGGCAGCGACGGTAACTCCCGTGTCTCAATTTCCCCTGTAGTATTAAAATCCACATGGCGGTAGTGGCGTAAGCTTTGGAGCCGGCTGCTGACGGTGGCAGCGGAAAGACTCACTGGGGAGCAAAGGGAATGCGCTGCGCCAGCTCCCCACCAATAAGGTGTGTGCGGAGACTGGGCCCAGCTGGCCGCAGGCCAGAGACGCCGAGACAGCTCCTCGGGATGGTTGTGGGCATGTGCCGAAGGATCCATAGGCCGAAGGATCCATGTGCCGAAGGATCCAGCTCCCTGGTTCCCATGGCCAGCGGGCTGGCCCAGTCCTTGGGCCCCAGGGCGGAGCGAGGTCTGGCTTCCCTCATTCCCGGCGGCAGCATCTCCGGTAGGTCCTGTTTCACCATAGTTTTAAACTCCACATGGCAGCTGCGGCGCCCTGCTTGGTGTCTAGTTGTAGCCTTCCCATTTCTGGGCTGAGCTGGTTGTGCCGGAGGGGAGACGCTGCACCCGCTCCTCTCCAGCACTGTGGGCGGGCTGGGAGGTCGCACTCACGGGCGGTGAAGGCGTGGCAGCGAAGGTGGCCGTGGCGGCGGCTTAGGCCCCCATCAGCTCCCGTGGAGGCCGGCAGGGCTGGCCCACTCCCTGGGCCCCGGGGCGGAGCGAGGTCTGGCTTCCCTCATTCCCTGCGGCAGCTGCTCTGGCAGGTTCAGTTTCGCTGTAGTTTTAAACTCCACATGGCAGCCGCAGTGTCCTGCTTTGTGTCTAGTTGTAGCCTTCCCATTTTGCGAGCTTTCCTGTGGGTCTGGTGGGATCCCTTTTGGTTTTATCTGTTGTTTTTTTCCAAATTGTTGAGGAGATGGCGGCCCAGGAGCCTTCCTAGGCCGCCATCTTGCTTTGGTTTCCTCGACCAGTTGCCTCTTGCACACCCCCTACCGGGGATGTGCCTGAAACCAAGGTACATGCCCTTGACCGGAATCGAACCCGGGACTTTTCAGTCCGCAGACTGATGCTCTACCACTGAGCCAAACCGGTTTCGGCACTGATCCATTTTAAAAAAAATATTTTTTATTGATATTTCACAGAGAGGAAGGGAGAGAGATAGAGAGCTAGAAACGTCGATGAGAGAGAAACATCAATCAGCTGCCTCTTACACACCCCCTACCGGGGATGTGCCCGCAACCTAGGTACATGCCCTTGACCGGAATCGAACCTGGGACCTTTCAGTCCGCAGACCGATGCTCTACCACTGAGCCAAACTGGTTTCGGCACTGATCCATTTTTAATTAATTTTTGTATAGTGTGAGATAAGGGTCTATATTCATTCTTTTGGAATATAGATATCCAATTGACCCAGGACCATTTCTTAAAAACTTTCCAGTTAAAAACTCTCCTTTCCAACAAGCTGTCCTTGTAAAAAAAAAAATCAACTGGCCATAAATATAAGGCCTTATTACTAAACTTTCAAATCTGTCCCACTGATCTATATTTACTTTTATGTGAGTACCAAACAGCTTTGATAAACTTATATTAAGTTTTAAGATTAGGAAAGGAAAGTTTACCAATTTTGTTCTTTAAAGTTTTTTTGGACTATTCTGTCTTTTTAATTAATTAATTAATTTTATTTTAAAATTTATTTATTGATTAAGGTATCACATATTAGTCCTCAACCCCCCCCATTCAAATCCCCCATACCTCCCTCCCACTCATGCCCCCACCCTCCTATTGTCCTTGACCACTGGTTAGTCTCATATGTATGCACATACGTTCTTTGGTTGATCTCTCCCTTTTTGGTGTCAAAACAAGCCAGACGAAAATAATTTGGGCAAAAACTGAAATAGGATCCCCAAGTCAAATTTATAGAAAATATTTCTTTATTAACTTTTGGTAGAGAATATGTTTGTATATTTTCAGAAAACAACTCCAAGACCATGTGGATTCTGGCAACAGAGAGGAATTGACAGGACTACTCCAACCATGAAGACAAAGAGAAGAAGTCCAGAGATGGAAGACGCTGACGATGCCTTGACTATTCTGTCTTTTTAATTTGTATGTACATTTAGGTACAGCTTGTCAATTATTTCTGCAAAAAGTACCACTGGAATTTAATGGATATCGAATTGAATCTATAGATCAATTTGGGGAGAACTATAATCTTAACCATATTGAGTCTTCCAATCATTGAATAGGGTGTCTCTTTATTTATTTAGATCATATTTAATTTCCCTCAGAAACGTTTTAAAAACTTTATTGTACAAATCTTGCACTTCTCTTGCTAAATTTATTTTTATATATCTTTTTAGCACTATTGTGAATAGAATTGTTATATATTTTCAGGTTGTTCATTCTCATATATAAAAATACAATTTATTTCCATATATTAATCTTGTATTCTGCAACCCTTGTTTAATTTTAGTAGGGGTTTGTCTGCATGCACATATGTGTATTCTGATCTTCTACATACAGAATCATCTTGTCGTCAAATAAAGACCATTTTACTTCTTCTTTTCTAATCTAGATGCCTTTTCTTTTTCTTGTGATTGCATTAACTAGAACCTCCAGTACACTGAGTAGAAGAGCTGACATTCTTGTATTATTTTTTTCTCCATTAAGTATAATGTTAGTGGTAGGGTTTTCACAGATGCTCTTTATCACATTGAGAAAGTTCTCTTCTCTTTCAAGTTTGTTAACAATTTTTATTATGAACTAGAGCAGGAGTGGGCAAACTTTTTGACTCGAGGGCCACAATGGGTTCTTAAACTGGACCGGAGGGCCAGAACAAAAGCAACCTGACCATGCTGGCACTTTCATCTTGGGCTGCTGGTGAAGGAGCGAAGGGGCGAGCAGAGAACCCTCTGCTCTTTCAGCTCCGCAGGCCAAATAGAACAACCAAACGGGCTGGATCCGGCCCGTGGGCCTTAGTTTGCCCACGGCTGAACTAGAGGTGCAGTGCATGAAATTTGTGCATGGGGGAGGGGAGGTATGTGTCTCTTAGCCCAGCCTGCACCCTCTCCAATCTGGGACCCCTTGAGGGATGTCCAACTGCTCCATCCTAGGATCGGGCCTAAAGGGGCAGTCAGACATCCCTCTCACAATCCAGGACTGCTGGCTCCCAACTGCTCGCCTGCCTGCCTTCCTGATTGCCCTTAACTGCTTTTGCCTGCCAGCCTGATTATTCACTAACTACTCCCCTGCCAGCCTTATTGATGCCTAAGTGCTCCCCTGCCAGCCTGTTTGCCCTTAACTGCTCTCCCCTGCAAGTCTGGTCACCCCTAATTGCCCTCTCCTGCAGGCCTGGTCCCCCACAACTGCTCTCCCCTGCAGGCCTGGGTCCCCTCCAACTGCCCTTCCCTGCAGGCCATATTGTGGTGGCCATCTTGTGTCCACATGGGGACAGCCATCTTTGACCACATGGGGGCAGCCATCTTGTGTGTTGGAGTGATGGTTAATTTCCTTATTACTCTTTTATTAGATAAGATTGGCTTTTGTCAAATGCTTTCCTATATCTATTGAGATGATTGTGTGGTTTTACCCTTTATTAATATGACATATTACATTCATTGATTTAGGAATATTAAAGTATTTGCATTCCCAGGTTGAATGCCACTTGATCAGTGTGTATAATCCTATTTCTATGTTGTAGGATCAAGACTTTTAAAAGTATTCTGACTTTGGAGGAAATGAGAAATTAGTCAGCTGAAGCGGTCTCTTTATAAAATATTGATGGTTTTAATGATATTCTTAACAATTAGAAAATTCAAATATCAGTATCTCTTATCATAACCCAAAAGATTTAAAACATTTTTATTGAGTATAATCTATGTTCCAATGTCAACAATGGAGAATATGTTTTCAAACTATGAATCTTTTTACATTATACAAATGCTTTATTCATCTGCATAAAAGGGGTCAATTCAATTTTGTGAAAGCTTACTATTCATTTCTTAGTGGTATCTTTGGAGATCATTATTCACTTTATTTCATCATTACAATTATAGACTCTATCTTAACTTTTCTTAAAGACAAAAAATTAGAAAGTTTAAACTATGAAATTTTAATACCTAGTTTTTACTATTGCAGTATTCAACAAGGAACATTACAGATTCATCCCCATGTATGTCCCTTTCTTTCAAAATGAGTTTAAAAAATTCATTCTCCTTTTTACAAGCTAGAAAATATCCTTTATACGATGAAGATTCAAACTGCATCTTATTGTTATGTCCTGGAACACTGCTCATAAAGAATATTATGTCATTTTCTTCACCATCGATATAATCAGGAGGACTCATTTTCTATAGAGAAAAAATATTAATTTTTTTAGAGCATGAACAATCAGAATATGTGCAGTTTATTTTGAATTATATTATTGCACAGAACTAAAGAAATTTTTATTTTCACAAGTTAAGTTTAACAACATATCTCAGCATATAGGAATACTGATCTCCTTTTCCTCTGAATTTCTTTTTAAAAAAATATATTTTATTGATTTTTTACAGAGAGAAAGGGAGAGAAAGAGGGACAGAAAGGTAGAAACATAGATGAGACACATCAACCAGCTGCCTCCTGCATACTCCCTAACAGGGATGTGCCCGCAACCAAGGTACATGCCCTTGACTGGAATCGAACCCGGGACCCTTCAGTCTGCAGGCTGATGCTCTATCCACTGAGCCAAACCGGTTTCGGCTCCTCTGAATTCCTAATCTATTCTCCTCGTCTGCTTTGGCTGGTCCTATCATGGAATGCACATTTAGGTCTAGCTTTCTAGTTTTTCCCAATTTATTAATCATATAGCTTTCTTCTCTTTCTCCCATTGCTCAAGATGGAGTTGAATTCTAGCAAAGGCCACAAACCTTTTTTGGGCTAATGTCATTTCCAACCATTCAGAGCTAGAGATATTGATGACCTCCAGCCATAGCCTAGCCTAGCTCTAGTTTGTGAGCCAACTATGAGAGAGGCAGAAGTGGCAGTGATCTTTGCTTCTTCCCTCCCTTCATGGGGGCTAGAACTGAAACTTATTATTAATAGACCCACTGCAGCTCTTCTAGGGCTGAGTCCTTGATTCCTGGTTAGCCTTACCATAATGGCTTAATCAGCAGCCTTTGACTTTTTCCTACCAACTACTCCAGTTCCATAGTAGTCCTGAATTTCTATTCTGAAAGTAGTCTATTGGATGGGTTCTGCCCTGGAAGGCCAAATTCTGATTCCTATATCTTTCAGATACAGAAGAGGGTTTTCTCAAGAATGGCTAGATCATTTAAAACTATAATCTTGCCAATCACCTAACTAACAGGCTGCCTATACTTTTAAAAAATATTACACATACCTACTTTTCTTTTTGTTAAAAATACTTTTTATTGGTTGTAGAGGGCCCCCAGGGAATGCACATGGATATTCTTTAAATTGATATCAGCTGAGTCTGAGGTGACTGGCATGGCCGTTTCCCGGAAAAGGCCACCCCCAAAATGTTGGGAGACTTATCAGTACTAACTTCTTATCTTTATCTATGTGCTGGGGATGAGGGATTGAATAGGACCTTGGTCCACCCAGGCCTTGACATGTTAAATCCAGTCCTAATAATGGGAATGAGGGAATGAATAGGACCTGGGCACACTCAAAGCTCCTTTGATCCTAAGCTTTTCAGGGAAACCTCCCTTTATTCTTTTGGAAATATATATATGTGCTGTGTGCTCAGGTCGTCATCTGTCTCTCCAGCAAAAAGGGCAGTGACCCACCTGGGACCCAGCTTTGAATCTATTTTTGTGTCGGCTCTCTTTATTTCATATATTTCTCAATCCCTGGTCTTCAAAGAACCTATTTCATCTCTCTTCCGGCGCTGGATGCGGAGAAGGGAGATCTCCACCAACTCAGGCCCCTGCAATTGGTTTATTTTATTGACTTTTAATTTTGTAAATATATCTTTATTGATTTCAGAGAGGAAGAGAGAGGGAGAGATAGAAATATCAATGATGAGAGAGAATCATTGATTGGCTACTTCCTGCACACCCCTACTTGGGACTGAGCCAAAACCCGGGCATGTGCCCTTGACCTTGAACCAGAATCAAACCTGGGATTCTTCAGTCTGCAGGCCAATGAGCCAAACCAGCTAGATCTGGTTTGTTGACTATACCTACTTTTCAAAATGAACTAGAAATTCTGAGGATCACCCAAGGTTCTTTCTATGTTAATCCTAAAACTGTTGATATTTGAACTTAATTTTTAACCCCATGGCAGCAAAAATTCTCATGATCCTAACTAAGGACTGAAAGAGAAAGCTCCAGATCCAAAATAACTTTTCAGAATCTTCCTAAGATGCCCAAAAGAAGTTTGGGTACCTCCCAACTTTTCAACCAATTATGGAATTTATAGTTACAACTCTTAACTTTGTCTTTTATCAATAAGAGGTGGTTCTAAATTGATGACAGTATAGACCAGTTCTCCCACTGACATGTATTTCTGTAACTGACTACAGTTATCACAGAATTTAGGAAGAGACCTTAAAACTGGGGATTGAATTTGGGACTAAGCTACTCTAATGTATAAGTAAGAAATAATCTTTAGCCAAAACTTCAGAAGCTCTAGAAATATTAGAAGGAGATGAACCTGTTAGTTCAAACCTGGCATGGAAAGTTGTGGTTGAAAGTGGGGGTATGGATAGGTAAAACAGGGGATCTCTAATCATAGTTCAATTTGACATTTCAAAACGGGGGCAAGGAAATCCTGGGGCAGTAGCTGTCCTTGGTTTTGGAGTTGATTATTCATAGCCATCACAGGAAAGGTGCACAGTAAGTGGATATGGAAACAGTGCTACATAATGAAACTTGAGTGCTCCAAGGGTCTATGGGATTGTTTACATCAGGAGCTGATTTTGAACCCAGAGAAAGTTAAGCTTGACCTAACATCTGTTTTTTTGTTTTGTTGTGTGTGTGTGTGTGTGTGTGTGTGTGTGTGTGTGTGTGTGTTTGCCCTTTCCCAAGTGCATTAGCACATTTGAAAGAATCCTGACTATGTCTATACAAGAAACAGGCACTAATAACTTTTTGAACAAATCTCTCTTGGTGTCATGAAGGTTCTTACCCAAAGGCAGTAGGTATCCATAAGCACTAGGACTTTATAGCTAGTAACCAACATAGAAAGATGAGCACATAATGGCAGCAACTTGTGTCTTATCATCTAGTAGAACATAGTCTATATTTATAATTACTGCTAAGATTCTTATTAGTGGGAGTAAAAGGGTTAAAGAGCATGAGCTAAAATTAGCCCCCTCATTCCCTCTGCCATCCTCTCTTCCTCCCTCTCTTCCTTCCTCCTTCCTCTCACCCTCTCTCTCTCTCTTCCTCTAACTAATATTTACTGAGTTTCTTTAGAAGCAGATTTGCTATGAAGCTTAAATGTCAGAGCCTTCCACTTGCACAGATCTCTTCTAAGGCCCCTTCTTTTCTTATTCTAAATAAAACTTGATAATTTTATATTATCATTTTGGTATTTTATATTATCTTTCCTTAAAAAGCCTGCCCAAATTGTATAAGCTTCAGGCCCCCCTAGATCTGATTTGCTCCAATTCCTACTGTATACCAAGCATCCTCTCCTCCCCTCTCTTCCTTCCCCTCTTTCTCTCCCTTCCCTTCCCTTCCCTTCCCTTCCCTTCCCTTCCCTTCCCTTCCCTTCCCTTCCCTTCCCTTCCCTTCCCTTCCCTTCCCTTCCCTTCCCTTCCTTTCCCTTTTCCTTTTCCTTTTCCTTTTCCTTTTCCTTTTCCTTTTTCCTTTCCTCCTTTCTTTTGACAAGCATTATTTCCATCCTTTTCAATTCTCCCCAGTCCCTCCATAATAATCCACTTAGAGTTCAGGCTTATCCCAGTTTCTGAATCTGCTTCTGCAGCTGAATTAGTTTTTCTTTATCCTACATGGCTTAATCTTGGTCATCTCCTTTCTGATTTTGTTGCTAATTCCATAACAACATGCTTAATCCTCTCCACCCTCCCTGCCTATCCCAGACCTCTAAAACCATTGTGATAACTAAGCTTCCTGCTTGTCAGGCCTGAGAATGGGAACTCTAAATTGCCACCCAAAAGGGTGGCCCTCTGGTTGGAAGGGGATGGTTAAGGGATTTGTTTGGAGGTTGTTTTTGTGGTATACACACTGATTTTACTTGGATTATATTTTAGAGTGGCCTTTTCCTTCCTTCCAAGTTGCCTCTCAACATGTCCACTAGGTTATATTCAAACTTCAGTTCTCATTGCTCAAGTATTTTACTGGCAAATCCCCAATCAGAAACTCTTCAAGAGAAAAAAATGGAGAATAGAGAAAAAAGCAGTGGCCAGAAATAATTTATACTTGGCTTTGAGATACATTATACTATTGCTTTCATAGCTAATCTTGTTAATTTTATTCACTTAGCTGTACATTAAAAATAACATATATCAACTTGTTACATGTAACAAATTTTGGTTCAGTCTTACCTTGAAGGAAATATTTTTGTCCATACAGGAGAGAGTAAAATATTCTTTACAGTTCACAGAGAGGGTTACTGGCATACCTCTAGAGAAGCTATCTTTATATATATATATTACAATTTTAGTTTGGGGTGCATTCTCTGAAATAACAAATGAGAACACTAGTTAGAATAATTTTTGCAAATCAAAATTTATGGAAATTAACCAAAGGATAATCCTTAATAGACCCATTACTCATCCCACACACTGTGATCCAGCCAGTTAGGGGAGGCGATATGCAGTTGCTCAGACATTCTTTAAAACACATTCAAATATGTATCACAAAAGCAGTAACATTTTGAGTGTGTAAGAGATATTCTGAATTCTAAAAAATGGTCTTAAACTTTTACTTTTCAAAAAATGTATTTTTATTGATTTTAGAGAAGAAGTGAGAGAGATAGAAACATTGATGATGAAGGGATTTATTGGTCAGCTGCCTCCTGCACAGTCCCCCTACTGGAGGTCAAACCCACAATCTGAGCATATGCCATGACCAGAATCGAAGCAAGACTTCCTGGTTCACAGATCAACCCTCAACCACTGAGTCATGCCAGTAGGGCTGTGTTTAACTTTTAAATGCTAAATACAATATTAAAAATCTACCTGTTAAGGTAAAAATTCAGGGTTTTTCAAAGGTGCACATTCACTCTTTCAACTCTGCCTAAACAGTGATATTTGGAACTTATACCTTGGAAAGCACAGTAAACTTAATCATTTCCTAAGCACTCTAAATTTCTGATGGGAAACAGACTTATTTGAAATGCTTGATGCTTATTTTTTAATTTTGAGTTTTGAAAATGCTATCAGCAATTTCAGCCAGTATGAAGGATCCAACTCTCTAGAAATCTTATCCAGTTCATGCAATTAACAATGAAGGAACTCGTGATCTAAATGTAGGCCCAGAGTAACATGAGCCCTAAATATGTCTTAAAATTTTTTAAATTAAATTTATTGAGGTAACATTGGATAATAACATTATAAAATTTCAGTTGTACAATTTTAGAATACAATATCTGTATACTCTACTGTGTGCACACAATCTGAAACCTAGTTTTCCATCACCACGTATTTGATCCCATTTACCCTCTTCAGCCTCCCCCCAACCCTTGGCAATATCTTTATTAAATCAATTTTTCATCTCAACTACAATATTTGGATACTCTATGAAGTTTCTTGTAAGTGAAATTATTACTATTGCTATATCTTTTCATTTAAGGACTAGGTCAATAACAGAAAAATATAGGCAGTAAAATGGAATAAGAAGTACTTGTCATTTCTATGTTTGTAAATATATTTTAAAAGTACCTTCACACTCAGAATCAGTCATATCCTCAAAAATGGCTTGTCTTCCCTGGTCAACGAAGAGAACTTGGTCGTTCAGATTTCGTATGATTGACCATCTAGGTTTAAGCTTGCCAAAGTAGTCTGATTCCAGGTTTCCTAGAATGGACATTAAATCTCATTAAAAATATGTGTTTTTTTTTCCTTAAAAATTTACAGGCATACTATATATTTCAGTTTTCAATAGCTACTGATCACAATATTCTGCTATAGAAGCAGCTAAGATGAAGTTGCACAATGTTTTTAAATCTACTTTCAAAGACAACTCTTGGTTCTTATTATCACCCAGAACTACTCTACCTCCGAAACGTTAAATTCAAACACTCTGCTTTCTAATTACAATCTCCTATCCTATTTGTTTTATACTTTTCCTCTGCTTCACTGAGTCTTCCTGATTTTAAAATAGGCATTTCATCCCTCTCTAACCTTCCTGTCTTCCTTTCATTTTCTATGCAATCTGGACCTTAGGGTTCATCATTTTGTCTACCCTTTGCCAGCCTTTCCAATCCAGAACTCGTTTGTTCATTTGTCTTTCTACTACAAAACTCCAAACCTTGCTGCTAAGTGTCACTGGTAATTATACAAATGCACAAACTAGTGCCATTGCAAGCATATATAAATTGTCAGTACTTAAAAAAACACACACACAAACAAAACCCATAGCTATAATTTAATATCTTCCTTACCCTCCTCAGGATCTCTCATCATCTCTGCTTTCACTTTCTTTCTTTTTTAAAAAAATATTTTATTGATTTTTTACAGAGATGAAGGGAGAGGGATAGAGAGCTAGAAACATCAATGCGAGAGAAACACAGATCAGCTGCCTCCTGCACATTCCCCACTGAGGATGTGCCCGCAACTAAGTTACATGCCCTTGACCAGAATTGAACCTGGGACCCTTTAGTCCGCAGGCCGACGCTCTATCCACTGAGCCAAGCCAGTCAAGGCTCTACTTTCACTTTCAATAAGTGATTTCCTGCTACTTTACTTACAAATTTGACTGTGGCACCACCAGTCATTTCCTTATCCCTCTTGTCCCAAGGAAAACGTAGAAACGGTGCCCCATTTGGAATCTAAGGCTAAGCCTACATGTGCTCTGATGTATATTCTCCTGAAACCTTGATTTACCAATCATCCCCTCTTCTCTATCGACCCAGCAATTCCATTTCCTTGATTTTTTTCCCCTAAAGAAACAGTCAGAAAAATATGTAAATATTTTTATGCTATAATGCTTATGAGAGCACTGGAAACAATTTAAATGTCCATCAATTGGGGCCTGAGCAAATAAATTTTGATATTTTCTTATTATGGAATGCCATGAACTTAATATAACTGTAATTATTTTTTTCCATGGAAGGATATCCATGTGTATTAAACTAGAAAAAAAAACTTAAATAATAGTATTACACATACACACTCACACACACACACACACACACACACACACGTGGGCAAAAGTAGGTTTACAGTTTATAGTAATACAAATAATACAAGAATACACAATAATACAAGAATAAGATGTGTTGCACATGCTCACAACTGTAAACCTATTTTTACTCACATATATTTAAAGAGATACAAAAATAATACATCAAATGATATTGATTATTATTTCTAGGTCTTTTTCATGTTTTTCTTTTTTAGTTGCATGAATTATTTATAATAAACACATATTTTTATAATCAGAAAAACAGAAAACTCTTTTCATTTTGTGATTTACAACTACTCCACCAATCATATCCTATTTGGTAGCTAGCCTTGTTTCTTCTTTTAATGGTGGAGTTTCTGGTAAGAACTATGTCGTTCCCTTACTTTCCATTCACTCTTCTATTCATTGCAATCTTTCTCTGTCTCCATTTCTCCACCAAGCTTCTTTCAGCGAGATCACCAAACTCCCTGTTGCCAAATGTGATAAATGTTCTCCTATCATTTGTTTTCAAGGCTGTAAAATTCAACACAGTGACTATTACCTCCTTCTTGAAAATCTCTCCTGGGATTCTGTAGCATTCTCTTATTTTCTTTTTCCCCATGTCCTCTTTGGTTACTCTTTTATTTATTAGCTTCTCTTTCTATTGCATCCTCAAGCATAGACATTCCCCTGATTTAGTCTTTGGCTTTTACTTTCTCAATCCACATATTTCCTATAATTTGTCTTTTTATTCTTATAGTTTCAACTGTCATTTTTATGCATAAGCCCCCTAGCTGTATTTCCAGCCCAAATTTTTATCCTGAGCCCAGAACCATTATGTCAAAGAATCTACTGGACATTTCCACTAGGATGTCCCACAGACAAGATACAAAACTAATTCATCATCTATATTACTTTTTGCTCTGCATACTTTACCTTGCTCTTCCCCTTATGCTTTCTATTTCACTAATTGTACAAATTGACTAAGTGAGAAAATATAGGCACCATCTTTCTCTCTATCCCTGTCCTAGTCCAATATCAAAATACTTGGCTTCTTCCAAGTATTTATAAAATCCATTCATTACTTTTCATTGGCACCTCATTATCCCTGCCTAATTCATGTCCCCATCATTTCTTATAAGGACAATAGCTTATTAATTGTCACCCCCCCCCTTTTTTTTAATCTCCACACCAATCTATATATATAAAAGCCCAATGACTGGAACAGTGGAATGACCAGAACAACTGGAATGACTGGTGGCTATGATGTGCATTATGGCAGCCTGATCTGAGCCCCAATCAGCTCCCCACCACCACTGACTTGACCCCTGATTGGCCCCCAACATTCCAAACCAGGGCGGGGCTGGCCAACCACCCACAGCCCCTACCCACCTGGTCTGATGGTCCCCCATCAGGACAGACCAACCAGTTACCACCTGTGCACGAATTCGTGCACCGGGCCTCTAGCTCTTTATACTGAGCTAGAAGGACTTTAAAAAAAAAAAAATATATATATATATATATATATATATATATATATATATATATATATATATTTTATTGATATTTTACAGAGAGGAAGGGAGAGAGATAGAGAGCGTCGGTCTGCGGACTGAAGGGTCCCACAACCATCCCGAGGAGCTGGCGTGGCGCCTTCCATTTGCGCACCAGCGAGTCTTTCCACCGCCGCCACCAGCAGCCGGCTCCAAAGCTTCCACCACTACCGCCATGTGGATTTTTAAAAAATATATTTTATTGATATTTTACAGAGAGAAAGGGAGAGAGATAGAGAGCTAGAAACGTCGATGAGAGAGAAACATCGACCAGCTGCCTCTTGCACACCCCCTACCGGGGATGTGCCCACAACCAATGTACATGCCCTTGACTGGAATCGAACCCGGGACCCTTCAGTGCGCAGACCGACGCTCTACCACTGAGCCAAACCGGTTTCAGCCCGCCATGTGGATTTTAATACTACAGGGGAAATTGAGACACAGGAGCTACCGTCACTGCCGCCCCCGCAGCCGCCCCCGCAAATGGGAATCCACCGAAATCAGAGCTCACTACGCCCCTGGGCTCAGAGAGAGTGTGGCTTCAGAACTTAGCCTCTGAGTCCACAGCAGCTCCGCTTCCGCACCAAAGGAGACACCATTGAGGGCAGACTCTCCGCCTGCAGCCATCTCAGCCCGCCCACAACCTTCCCAGCACACCCGCCATGCTGGTGAGGAGCCGGCACGGCACCTTCCGTTAGCGGCCCCGGCGAGTCCTCCCTCAGCCGCCTCATGGCCGAGCCGAAGCTCCCGCCACTGCTGCCATGTGAACTTTAAAACTACAGTGGAAATTGAACCACAGGAGCGACCGTCGCTGCCGCACCGGCCACAGCCACCGCCATCCGCCACCGCCGCCGCGAATAAAGGAAATCCACCCAGAACAGAGCTCACTACGCCCCAGGCTTAGGGAGTGGGCGGCCTCAGAACTTAGCCTCCACATCCGCAGCTGCTCCACTTTCGCACCGAACAAGACACCTTTGAGGGCAGTCTACCCGGCTGCAGCCATCTCAGCCCGCCTGCAACAGTCCCAGCCTGCCCGCCGTGCTAGCAAGGAGCTAGCGCGGCCCTTCCAATACGTGACCCCAGCGCCCCAGAGGGGCCGTGTGCCCTGGATGAGCCATATGTCCCAGGGGGCCGTGTGCCCCGGGTGAGCCGTGTGTCCCAGGGGCCCTGTGCCCCGGGTGAGCCGTGTACCCCAAAGGGGCCAGGTGTCCAGGGTGAGCCGTGTGTCCCAGGGGGCCAAGTTCCCCAGGTGAGCCGTGTGTCACAGGGGGCCATGTGCCCCTGGTGAGCCGTGTGTCCCAGGGGGCTGTGTGCCCCAGGTGAGCTGTGTCCCCTAAAGGGGCCAGGTGTCCCGGGTGAGCCGTGTGTTCCAGGGGAAGCAGTGGGACCCAGGGGGAGGGGCGGTGAGAACCAGAGGAGGAGCGGACTCTATTCATGTGGTCCTGAGATAGTCACCATAAAACAAGCAGACTGCCAAATGAGGAGCGGATTCTATTCATGTGATCCTGAGATAGTCACCATAAAACAAGCAGATTGTCAAAACAAGCAGGGAGGGGAAGAAGACCTGGGGGGAGATAGGGGAACAACTGAGGGACTGGTATGCATGAATATGAGTACAACCAACGGACACAGAACTCTGGGGAGGGAGGGCATGAATGGGAGGTGGGCGGGGGGGGGGGGAGGGGGGGCAATGGTAAGCTATGTACACATATAATACCTTAATAATAAAAAAAAGACAAAAAAAGAAAAAAGACCAAAAAAAAAAAAAGTATGGAACAATGAGAAAAAAAATTCAGAGATAATTTTAACTAAAATTAAAAAGTCCAGCTGAAACCGGTTTGGCTCAGTGGTAGAGTGTCGGTCTGCGCACTGAAGGGTCCCGGGTTCGATTCTGGTCAAGGGCATGTACATTGGTTGCGGGCACATCCCCGGTAGGGGGTGTGCAAGAGGCAGCTGGTCGATGTTTCTCTGTCATTGACGTTTCCTAGCTCTCTATATCTCTCCCTTTCTCTCTGTAAAATATCAATAAAATATATTTTTAAAAAATCCACATGGCGGTAGTGGTGGAAGCTTTGGAGCCGGCTGCTGGTGGAGGTGGCGGAAAGACTTGCTGGTGCGCAAATGGAAGGCGCCACGCCAGCTCCTCTGGATGGTTGCTGGCAGGCGCCGAAGGCGAGGAGGAGGTCCCACATCAGTTCCCTGGCTCCCACGGCAGCCGGCAGGGCTGGCCCACTCCCTGGGCCCTGGGGCAGAGCGAGGTCTGGCTTCCCTCATTCCCGGTGGCGGCAGCTCCGGTTTCGCCATAGTTTCAATCTCCACATGGCAGCAGCGGCGCCCTGCTTGGTGTCTAGTTGTAGCCTTCCCATTTCTGGGGTGAACTGGCTGCGCGCAGGGAGACGCTGGGCCATCTCTATGCCGGGCCATCTCTACGCCAGCACGGCGAGCACGGGGGCTGGGCAGAGCTGGCTGCGGTTGGGGAGACGCTCCTGAAGTACTCTTGATTTCTTATACATGCTATGCTTTCTTTCATATCTTGGCCTTTCATGTGGTCTTCTCTATGCTCAGAATACTTTCTCTTAGCTAACTTCTATTTCCTCTTCAAAAATGTCCCTCCTTCAAAGTGTCCTCCCAGATATACTGGACTGAAATAGGTGCCCTGTCTATATGTTCCCATAGCATCCTGTGCTTTAACATACATACCATGTTCCAATTGCCTTCCTTAAATGCCTGCTTCTCCCTATAGGAACTGTGATTTGCCTACCTCTGTATCCTAGTGCCTAAAAGAGTCCGCGATACAGGTGCCAACACAGGGTGGCAAAAACAGATTTACAATTGAGAGTACTTGAAACAGAGTTTATTTTTGTATTATTATTTATTAATAATTGTATTGTTTTCCATACAAACAACTGTAAACCTACTTTTACCCCCATATATATTGAATTAATAAATGGAGAGTAGGACAATCTTTGAAAAACATGAGGAGTTACATGTCATATCTCAGTGAAGCTAGAAAACAAAAAACCCATGAAGGAATAGTATTTTTAAGTTACTTTTTTCATTTATAGTCCAGTAATGTTCACCTTAAAAATGTGGAAAGTGGCCAAAACCGGTGTGGCTCAGTGGTAGAGCGTCGGTCTGTGGACTGAAAGGTCCTGGGTTCGATTCTGGCCAAGGGCATGTACATTGGTTGCGGGCACATCCCTGGTAGGGGGTGTGCAAGAGGCAGCTGGTCGGTGTTTCTCTCTCATCGACGTTTCTAGCTCTCTATCTCTTTCCCTCTCTGTAAAATATCAATAAAATATATTTTTAAAAAATGTGGAAAGTGCTATTTTTAAGAAAAACTATGAGAAACTAATGACCTTTAACAATCTGAACATCCAAGGATCACAGGCCAGATATGGGTATGATCCTCTCTGAATGCCAGAAGACAAGGGCTGGGTACATCTACTTCTTGCAAAGACTTAATGACTCCACCTTATGGTTCTTGATTGCTCCCATCTTACCCATCTCCTCTACTTTGAAAATATTTTTTTCCCTGGGAGCCTTCTAGGCTTCTTCCCAAAGCATTTCTGAGAGAGAGGGTTGAAGAAGAAAGATGTTCTTGATTTTGCACTACAATTTCCAGGATTCAAATCTCCTTTTCCCATGTCCTCTTGAGAATCCATGACTTCCTACTAATCTCACAATCTGTGAATCAGGCAAAGTCTGTTTTGTAGATTCTAAGAGTTGGAGAATTGCCTAAAGTGTAAATAAGCAATTTTGCTAGAGGTTCTCTTTTGTATCCTTTATGGACAGCTTTATTCCAGCTCTGTGCTACTGGGTCCACATTGCTTTGAGGGAAGATTAGCTTCTCAAATAGATTGGTACTAGTTTCTTTCAGGTAAGAATGGTGATATGGATGTGACTGTGGCATGCTTAAGTAGCTAGTATTACTTTAGCAAAGAAAGAGAAATAAATTTATACTTTACCATCATTTTCACCTAAAGGGGAAAAAAGAGAAATGAAATGTTAAATTCTATAGTTCAACTCAGAATCTCCCCTCACCCAACCTTTTGTTACTCTTTTCTGCCACTCCCAATTATTTAACTGCTATCTTACTGTTATTGTTGGCCCTATCAGAAATCTATATATATATAAGCCTAAGCAACTGTTCAACTGGTAGCTATGATGCACACTGACCAATAGGGGGCAGATGCTCAACACAGGAGCAGAAACCACAGGCATGGAAATATGGAACAGACTGATGAATCTCAGAGGGAAAGGGGTAGGGGAAGGGCAGGAAGAGATGAACCAAAGATCTTATATGCATACTAGAGGCCCTGTGCATGGATTCATGCCAGTGGAATCTCTCCACCTGGTCCTTTTACAATCTGAGACCCTGCAGGGGATGTCAGAGAGCCGGTTTCGGCCTGATCCCCTCAGTATTGGCAAGGGACCCCACCAGTGCACAAATCCATACACCATGCCTCTAGTATTATATAATCATCCACAAGGTCCCATAAAACAAAGCTCATTGGATAGACTTAGTGTGTTCTCTGGTAAGCTAGATATAAAACCTAAATTTAGGACTTATAAATTAAATTTGTAACAAAAAAGAAATTTTATAAAGTGACAGATTTTACTCTTAAATTTGTTGGTTCAGTGGAAGGACTTTCTATGAAGCTTTCAAATGAAGCCAAATGGCCCATGGAAGACCAATCATAAGGATTTTTTAAAAATTTGCCAGATATATTTAGATTATATGGTACAGCTCACTCACAGATTTAATGTATCTCTTATATAACTTACCAGTTTGCTTAGGAAAATTGTATTCCCTGAATGTACCCAGTTCTGTGGAGTTATCATGATGTGCACTAGCTTACACCTTGTAAATGGGCTACTGCTAACTGAAGTGCCAGGACTTGTGGTGGACAAATGCTGGGACCATGAATATATTATGGTTAACTTCCAGAAGCCCAATTTTCCTTTTTCCAGAGAAGTATATCGTTAGCATTACAATGGAATTTGATGACAATAAGGAGTCACTTAATAGTTCATCTCACAATGCCTTTTCTAGTTGAATACATTGATCTGAAACTTGTATTTGGCCTATTGCTTTAGACTTACCTATAAAATAAAGTGTGTTGTCAGTAAATTCCATTTTCACAAAATTGATATAATTGTTTTCTACTGCTTCAACAGCCATCTTTATTCCTAATGAAAGCAAAGAGCCATCTGTTAAAAGGAAGGGATTGTTCCTTTTTCACAAAAGGGATCTTTTACTCCTTACTGGTTTGTCCTACCTTCAAGCTCAGGAGTCTGTATTAACTGAGTTTGCTGACCAACACTCTGGACATTTAAAAGATGCAGGGAGTCTTCTGCTTATGCATACATGTATTCGTGCATTCTTGGCAAACAATCAGATATTTGAAATCTAGAAAGCATTTTCTCATTAAACAATGTTACAAAGGGTGGGTAAGTGTCCCACTATAAAACTGAATTATATTATCAATATAAATATAAGTTGCCAGAAATACACCTAATCTTGTCCTTTAACTACAGATTGGTTCCATCTGTCTTACAATCAGTGGGTTCCTGTGGGTGAGAGACTGAAGGTTTATCCAAGCGCTAAAGGGGAGGTAATGAGAAAATGGCATTCCACGTGGAAGTGAAGCAGAGGGGGAGGTGGCTGAAGTCTCTGGCATCTGACGGCTCTCTTCCTCCTTGAGCAGCAGAAGTTTTTTTAAATCTGGAATCTGGATATTATGCTTTTTATACAAGTAATATATAAATACATAAATGCAATCTTTCTGTAAAAAAATAAAATAATATAGGATATGAAAATGTCAAAAATTCTTCTTTTTGCTTTTCTCTCCTGCCCCAGACTATTCCACTCCACTTTAGTAAGGTGTGTATACTTTCAGATCTTTGTCTGTGGAACAGGGATTCTAAATCTGGGAAATCTGTGATAAAGAATAGTCTCACTTACATAATACTATTCTTTATCTCAGAAATTCTTGAGACATACTAGTACAGCTATTGATATGCTATTCATTTTTTAACATTCACTACTATTATCATTTAAAATATTTTTATATCTGATAGTGCTAAGGAGTATGATTACCTCTTGTGCCCGCAACCAAGGTACATAGATGTTTTTAATATTGTTTACTTGCATCTAAATTTTGTCCCACTCAGGCCGATGCTCAGAGGATAGATGTTGCGGGCACATCCCAGGAGGGATGTTTCTGGCTCTCTATCCCTCTCCCCTCCTCTCTGTAAAAAATCAATAAAATATATATTTTAAAAACTCCCAAAACTTTGGCTTCTCATATAATTTAATTTATATGAGACCTTGATTTTAAAATAAATAAATAAATAGATAAATAAATTTTGTCCCACTTTATTTCTTTGTTTTTCAGCACAAGAGGTAATCATACTCCTTACCACTCTGATAACATCACTATCAGATATAAAAATATTTTAAATGATAATAGTAGTGGATGTTAAAAAATGAATAGCACATCAATAGCTGTACTAGTATGTCTCAAGAATTTCTGAGATAAAGAATAGTCTCACTTACATAATACTGACATGGCTGCAGATAATTCTACCAGGTATCAGAGACACTTCCATGTGGCAGAAGTGTTAACAGTGCACAACTCAATTTGGAGCTCATATATTTCCACTTTGCATATGAAGTGAGACTATAATTTATTTATTATTTATTTTTTTGTCAATCCTACCCCAAGGTCCCGCACATGTCCTGACCAGGCTGGGGCTCAAACCTGCAACCCAGGTACATTCCCCTGACAGGGAATTGAACCTGAGACCCTTTGGTACACAGGCCAATGCCCCAACTACTAAGCTTCATTGGCCAGGGTGAGACTATTATTGTTTTTTTAAAACACATTTTTATTTAGTTGAGAGAGAGAGAGAGAGAAAGGGAGATGAATATATATAAACACGGATGAGGGAGACAGACAGGCTGCTTCCTGAACACCCTTTACTGGGGATTGACCTGGAAACCTGGACACATGCCCTGATTGGACTTGAACTGGAGACCTCTTGACCTCTTGACCTTGGGACAAGGTGCAAACAATTGAGCTACAACATCCCCTACTGGGGATCAAGCTCAAAACCTGGCATGTGCTCTAACCGGGAGTTGAACTGGCTACCTCTTGACCACTCATGCATGGGAGCAACACTGGCCAGCGTGAGACTATTATTTTTATATTACATTCATTTGATTCTGCCTAATTTAAGTCACATAAAATACAACTTGCAATGAAGTTTGGTTTGACTAAAGCTTGTAAAGGAGAGTCAGATTATAAAGACCTGTTTAAGCTGAAGAATTCGCAATTTTTTTCCTGAAAAAATACTGCCTTACTTCAAGAAAAAGATGTGTTCAGATTTATGTTTTAAAAAAGTCAATAATCTGGAAGCAGTGTAGAGAATGGATTTGATGGATAAGCTGGACAAAAGCCAGAAAACAACCTTAGTGGCAATTTTAACAGTTGAGTAAGAGTTGAAGAGCTGGTATCAACGAAGGTGGTACCTGGGGGATGAAAGGAAGAGGATGGACTAAGAGAGGTTAGCAGCAGGATTTTTTTTTAGCTGATCGGTTGTGGATAGAATGGAAGAAGGAGGAACTGAAGATGACTTTAAAGTTTCTGACTTGAGCAATTTGTTGAGTGTTACCTCATTGACTAAGAAAAAGAACAAAAGTGAGGCTTGAGTGAAAAATAATTTGCTCAGTTTTGCAAATCTAAGAGAGAAGTGTCATAGGAGTCCGGGAAGAAAGGAGCTTCTGGGAGGATCTGCTTGAAATCAGATACTGCAAAGCCCACAACTTAGATACAAGTTTAAACTTGTTCATTGAACTTGATAGTTGGTATAAGAGCAGTTTGGGAGCCGAAACCGGTTTGGCTCAGTGGTAGAGCGTCGGTCTGCAGACTGAAAGGTCCCGGGTTCGATTCCGGTCAAGGGCATGTACCTTGGTTGCGGGCACATCCCCAGTAGGGGGTGTGCAAGAGGCAGCTGGTCGATGTTTCTCTCTCATCGATGTTTCTAGCTCTCTATCTCTTTCCCTTCCTCTCTGTAAAATATTGGGGAAAGAGAAGGTACAAAAGGCAGGTTGACAAAAATCTAGGACAGAATGGGATGGGGAAAGAAGTACAGACAGTGAATACAAACTATTCTTTTAAGAAGTTTGGCTATAAAGTGAAGAGAGAGGGTGGTAGCTGTTGGGGGATATATAACTTTGCAAATTTCAATTTCTGGCTCCAGATCCATTGTTCCAACTGTTAGATATACTAATGAATTACTTTCCCAAACATGTCCAAATGATCTGTTCAACACTGAAACCTGGAAATCCTTCTTGACTCCTTTGCCTATTCTTTTTTGAAAAAATGTTTTTATTGACTTTTCTTTAGAGAGAGAGAAAGGGAGAGGGAGAGAGATAGAAACATTGATAAGAGAAATATCAACATCGATTGGCTGCTTCCTGCACTCTCCCTACTAGAGATTGAGCCTGCATGTGCTCTGATCGGGAATCTATTAATTGATGACCTGGGTCTACTACACTCAACCATTAAGCCACCTAATTTTTTCTCTGTCTCATAAATACTGTAGATTATAACTCAGAAATGGATATATAATTTGGTGTCACCCCCCCATCTTCATCCACACTGTTTTGTTTTATTTATTTAATTAAAAAAATATATATTTAAATATATTTTTTTGATTTTTTTACAGAGAGGAAGAGAGAGGGATAGAGAGTTAGAAACATCGATGAGAGAGAATCATCGATTAGCTGCCTCTTGCACACCCCCTACTGGAGATGTGCCCGCAACCAAGGTACATGCCCTTGACTGGAATCAAACCCGGGACCTTTCAGTCCGCAGGTCGACGCTCTATCCACTGAGCCAAACCGGTTTCGGCTAATTTTTAAAATATATTTTTATTTATTTCTGAGAGAGAGAGAGAGAAATAAATATCAATGATAAGAGAGAATCATTGATCAGCTGTCTCCTGCACGCCCCACACTGGGGATTGAGCCTGCAACCTGAGCATGTGACCTACCCAGAAATCAAACTGTGATCTCTTGGTTCATAGGTTGACGCTCAGCCACTGAGCTAATCAGCCAGGCCACACTGGCACTGTTTTATATCAAGCCCTCAACACTTCTTGAACTTTGTATTTTAATACTAATCTTCTTGATTTTTTTGCTTCCAGACTCTCCCTGACTCCATACTGTTGCCTGAGTTATTCTTGCCTTTTTTGTTTTGTTTTTCCTGTAAACCCTTCTTCCTTTAAGTCCCAGCTCAAACATCTCCGTTAGGAAAACTTCCCGACTCGTACATTCTTAGCTAATCATTCTCTTCTCAGTACCCACATCCCTCAATCCCCCCTCCTTCAGGCACCAGAAATAGCTCTTACATTGAATTAAGATTATTTTGATGACAAATAGTTCTGCCCAGATTTAGCCTAAATTTCTTTAAGATAACAAGTTATTTTCTTTTAAAAAACCTTCAACACCAGGAAAGAACTTACATGCAGTAAATAAATAAACATTTGCTATGATGAAATAACAACAATGGATAAAGGGTTGGTAGAATTTTTTTTTTTGCCATTTTTTTTCTTTCTTGATTTTTAGAGAAAGGAAAGAAGAGGGAGAGAGAGAGAGAGAGAGAGGGAAACAGGATGTGAGATCACATGGATTGCTGCTCCTGCAGGCCCCTGACTGGGTGCAACCCGGCATGTGCCCTGACTTGGAATAGAACATTCAGTGCATGGGATGACGCCCAACCAACGTGACCACACTGGCCAGCGCTAGAAATTTTTTCTGTCTTAAAACTTTCACTCCATCTTCAAGCCAATGAGAAAAAGAAAATGGGGGAAATCTAAAAGTAGATTTTAAAAAAATAGAATACTTTCTCTAATGTTCTTTCTCTTCTTTTGTTCCCTAGTAGTTAGTTTCTCTTGACTTCATGTGAGTTTGTTTTGAATTCTTTTTTCTCTTGCCACTCTTTTTGTTAGATCTTATACATCTATGATTACAAGTATAGTGTCCCCTACCTCTTTCCCCAACTTTCCTTTTCCTTTCTCATTTGTGCTCCTTTGCTTTCTTTTTCTTTTTTTAAAAATTTATTTTCACACAGGAACTTGTTGTACACGACTGTTCACGGCAGCCTTATTCTTTAAAAAATATATTTTATTGATATTTCACAGAGAGGAAGGGAGAGAGATAGAGAGCTAGAAACGTCGATGAGAGAGAAACATCGACCAGCTGCCTCTTGCACACCCCCCACCGGGGATGTGCCCGAAACCAATGTACATGCCCTTAACAGGAATTGAACCCAGGACCTTTCAGTCCTCAGCCTGACGCTCTACCACTGAGCCAAACCGGTTTTGGCCTCCTTTGCTTTCTTAATCTATAAAAATTAATTGGATAAAAGTGTTTAAAAATATTTCATCTAAGATACTCAGATTATTGACTTTTTTAAAAAAAGTTATACACCATCTTAGAAAGATCTTCTCAGGCATATTCAGTGACAGTTGGTTCTTTGAAACAAAAACAGTTTTAGTTATGCAAGCCTTAGAAACTAGCTGGGTTCTAGCGAATATTAGAAAATTATTATGGAAATTAGGCCACAAGTCTCAAACTTGTCTGGGGCCAGTCACTTAATTAGGAAGATCTCAGTTTTCTCATTTGCATAAACAGGGAGATGAATGGTCAATCTCTAAGGTCTTTTCCAGCTTTAGTATTTTGTAATTCTCAATTCTACATAAGTCTCAAGAAAAAAAACCCCGGTTGTGGCAAATGCCCTAACTACTTCCACATAATTCTAAAACAACATGTATTGATTGAATATTTATTATATAGCCAGCATTGTAAAGCTGGTAAGAGTTTAAGAACATACTATTAGATTAAAAATGTTCCAATGCTGTGGAATAGTATGGGATAAAACAAGGAGCGTATTACCTAACAAATTCCCTGAAATCAGGTATGTAGTCATCTTGCCAGCAGCAAGATTCAAAACCCAACTTTTCAGTTCTGTAAATCATTTTGCCCTTGAAAATTTTGCCATCTTATTAATATCTGTATGTGTGTGTGGGAGTAGACCTAGGTAAAGATTTACATAAAGAATTAATGATAAGAGATACATAATTAACTTCTAACTATAGACTAAAAGCCAAAATGGCACTAATGTAGTTGGAATGGCCTTGTGTGAAAAGGAAAATGGAATTTAATCTTAAAGGATACTTAAAAGTTAAAAAGATGAAGACCATTTATATGATAATTTATGTGGTGGTGGGGGTGGTGGTGGGGCGCTGGACTGAATGAGGCCACACTTTTTATGCTAGCAGGACAATCTGGCTGCCCTGGAGTGAACACAGGGTAGGCTGGGGTTAAATCATGAAGAGCATTTGAATTTAATTTCACGGACAATAGGAAAGCAGGTTACTGAGCTGACAGTGTATTCTGAAAGAGATTAGAGACAGGTTATGAAACTATTATAAGAATTCATGTAGAAATTCAAGTAAGAATTCATAATATTCATGTAGGGATAATATGAACAAATCAGATTTAAAAAGATATTTTAAAGGAAGATTTAATAGAACTTGAAATAGCTGCATATAGGCAAAAAGAAAAGAGAATTTTTAAGGGTGTCTTAATTTTTGTCATACATACTTCAAAACAGGTATTTATTCAGCCCCTTAGTTATTGTGAAATAAACCTCTTCTGGAGAATTGCATATTGCCGAACTGTAGCCCAGCCTAAAGGTGCCGGGGCAGTTTCCATCAAGATGATCAACCTTTGGTAAATTTTGTATTTGCTTTTAAAATAATTGATTTGAAAAAAATTATCATAGTAATTCTAATCTGTAATTTGCCTTTTTCATTCCCATTCTCTCAGGAGTATACAATGGAGTTTACCAGAAGCTACAAATTCTGTGTGATATTATAGAGATTGCACCAGCAGCAGATGAGAATGCAGCTGTCTTCAATTACGCCAGCATTAAAGAGATTTGTAAAAATGAAAAACAATGTCACTCTTTATAGTAGATTTTTTAAGGACTTATAATTTAAAATGTTATTTATGCTAACATGTGATGGTTTTTTGTTATTTTAAAGTGAATTAATAGGTCACTATCTTTAAAATTTCTCAGTTTTAATGTCAAAGACAGTAAATGACAGCAGTACAATAAATAACCTAGAGAAAGAAAAATACTTCAGGGTCCTTAATAATTTATAGATATGTAAAATCAGGAGACTAAAAAGTTTGAGAATGTTTGCTCTAAAGTGGCACTCTCCACTGTTTGCTAAAAGAGAGAAAAACTTTCTACTCCGGCTTTGCTATATTCCTTATGTTGTTACTGACTGCCCATCAAAATGATGTCAGAAAACTTCAATTTTTCTCAGTTGCTTTTCTAGCCTATTTACCTCTAGTCGCCATGCTTGGGTTTCCAAATAAAGAGGAATGATATTGCTTACCTATGCTCAATCGTTTCCTAGAAGAAAAAGTGGTCTGGACGGTTTCAGGTCCCTTGCTTTGCAGGAGGCTGTGTAGAAAGTGTTAGCCCTTCAGCAGAAGCATAGAAACAAACAACCACACTCCTAGCTGCAGTTCCAGTCTGCTGGCCTTCAGAGGAAGAGGGAGGAACGAGGAAGAGAATTGGAGGGAGGAGACTTGGCACGTCTTGGACCCGCCTTTAAATGTGGGCTCTTTCTTAGGGCTATATACCTTGAAATAAATTGTCAGGGAATGTGAGTATTTTTTTTAATGTACAATCATCATTTTAATGAAATAAATTTCTTTTGCAAAAGTTGGAGTTCTGACTGCCTAAAGTTTGTACCTCTTCAGAAGTATATCCAAGCAACTTTTAAAAAAGCATCTGCCAATTGGAAGCATTTTGTTCACATTAATCTGTTTGAGACTTTCTTCTCGTATTTTAGCACAAAACTTTCTTAAACAGTGCTGCATAACTAGCCCTATTAGAATAAGTCATATAATGTAATGATAGCACCTAAAATGTAACTTTTGAGAAGTAGAATGTAAATATCACAGCCTTGGAAATAATTAGTAGAGACAAAGCTTTTTACGCAATTTTTTCTTGAACATATACTAAATCATACTACCTTGCTAGCAAGGTAATTAGCAAAGTGATTTTTGTGTTTTTTGTTTTTTTTGGTTTTTTTTTTTGCCAGTACAGAGATTTTAAGGAAATGGGGGAGTAGTTCTAGAGCTAGGAATAAAAATGCTTACATTAGCAGCTAGTTTTATTTTTTGTTTGTTTGGTTTTCAACAAGAGTGGTTTTATTTTATAAGATCATAAAAACATCATGCCTACAGTAGTGATTATGAAATAAGTTTATGGCAAGGTGATTGGAGGTACTTGGTGTGGTGGTTATCAGAAGAGAAAATGCACATTTAAGAAGTGTATGATAAAAAAAGAAAGGAGTGTATGATAAGAATGCACATATGATTGAAATTGAGATGAGTTTTCATCCTCCAATTGTAATATCCAATCAGGCCAGTCAACATGGAAGTATAAAGTGGAGTAAAACAGTGATCAGCAACAGAGGACCAAACAAGTTAATTTTAAATGGCTTATTGCCAATTACTTTTCTTCAATTATAAAAAATGTAGAATGCATAACAACCCATTTCTTAGTTTTGGGACACACATTTTATTTTATTTATTAATAATAATAATTATTATTATTTTAAATAAATATTGATTTTTTAGAGAGGAAGAGAGAGGGATAGAGAGTTAGAAACATCGATGAGAGAGAAACATCGATCAGCTGCCCCCCCCCCCCCCGGGGATGTACCTGCAACCAAGGTACAAGCCCTTGACTGGAATCAAACCCGGGACCTTTCAATCTACAGGCCAATGCTCTATCCACTGAGCCAAACCAGTTTTGGCTTGGGACACACATTTAAAAATTTTTTTTTTATAGAGTAACCCAAATGTTCTGCCTATTTCATAGGGTTGTTTGTGAAGATTAAATCAGATGATGACAGCCCTTTGAATATTTTAAAGCACCAGACAATTATAACTCTCCACACCCTCTCACTTATTTGTACTCATTTAGCTTATGCAATGGAGACAAGATTTTCTAGGAACTTATTTAAAACAAATGGCTTTTCATAAACAGCCAATAAACAAACATATACACATAATACTTACTAGTCTGTATGACAACTAACATTTAAATAAGCCAAAGGGAAAACATTATGTGTTAAATATAATTTGCCAAGGTGTGTCAATTATTAACAAAAGTTGGGTAAGTATTCCCTCAGAGAAAAGTATTTATTCAGGAAAAAAAAAAAAGGTCACAATCCAAAATGTGTAGCTATGGCTAACCATGGAGCTTCTTGCTTGGATAAAGAAGTTCAGGCGAGCCGAAACCGGTTCGGCTCAGTGGTAGAGCGCCGGTCTGCGGACTGAAAGGTCCCGGGTTCGATTCCGGTCAAGGGCATGTACATTGGTTGCAGGCACATCCCGGTGGGGGGTGTGCAAGAGGCAGCTGGTCGATATTTCTCTCTCATCGACGTTTCTAGCTCTCTATCTCTCTCCCTTCCTCTCTGTGAAATATCAATAAAATAAATTTTTTAAAAAAAGAAGTTCAGGCGAGGGGCTGCCAATACCACAGAGTTCTGTGATAAACATAGAGCTCTTCTTTTTGAAGACATTGGATGTGAGGATTTCTCCTGTAAGTCCTCCCTATTCCAGTCTAGGCTAAGGCATGGGTCATAAATTTTAACAGGTGTAAGATTGGGTACCTGGAATTCATTGGGGGGTGGGGGGAAGGGTGTCATTGACCTTTGTTTTATGAGCTGATATTCTTTTTTTCTTCCACATCAGCTAACTGGGCATAAGTTTAGAATGTCTATCTTTGAAATTGCAGGGCAAAGTCGCCGCATTAAAGCACCCAATAGACTAAGCTTCAAGTATGTGGGCCATGGATGTTAGATTTTTGTTTTGTTTTTTTCAGAGTCCATGTCGAAGGGATGAGCCGGAGAGAAGCGGAAGAAAGCTGCTTTCAGTGACTGAGAGCACTGCCCGCCGCCGGGCTCCAGGGGCTGCGCTGCCAACCACGTGATTGGCGGCTGCTGGTCACGTGATTGGCACGCGCTGTCTGCCGGGAAGACCAGCTCCCACTGCCCTCGGAGTCTGCGCACTCGCGCCTGGGCTCTGGTTCCCGCGGTCTGGCAGCTGCTGGCGGGAGAGCCGCAGGCGAGGAGAGGTCCAGAGAGCCCGTGGACGGGTTTGGTGGGGCTGGAGGGATGGCGGCCTGTGCTGGTGGGGGGCAGTGGAGAGGGTGCAGGCCTCCCGGGGTCTCCTGCTGCGGCCTCGCCCGTGGGCAGGAGAGAGGGCGGGAAGTGAAGGCCGAGCGGCCCGAGGGCCGAGGCGGCCTGAGGGGAAGAGGAGGCCGGAAGCGAGGGCGTGTGAGGCGGCGTGAGGGGAAGAGGAGGCCGGAAGCGAGGGCGTGTGAGGCGGCGTGAGGGGAAGAGGAGGCCGGAAGCGAGGGCGTGTGAGGCGGCGTGAGGGGAAGAGGAGGCCGGAAGCGAGGGCGTGTGAGGCGGCGTGAGGGTCGCGGGCCCTGTCACCCTCCGCCGAGGCCTGGTGCGGTGACAGAACATCTGCTTTTTCCAGAGGGAGGATTGCCTGGCTATAAAAGTTGTAGTGTGACAAGCGTGCACGTGCAGTTGATCTGAGAGGAGAGAAGAGGGGGCCGAGGAAAGGAAGATAAAGGGGAAGCGGGGAGTCGGCTTCTGGGAAACCGAACCTCGGGCGGAGCCTGCGGGGCCCGCGGGGCCGGTGGTGTTTTCCACGGGACGCCGTGGTGGCGCCGAGGCCGGCGAACCGGAGGCCGGCAGGCATTATAGGGAATTCAGGAAACAGACGTTTTATTCCTGGTTGTTGCTGGCTAATACAAATGAAGATACACGACTGGTCAACCAATACAGTGGTCGACGTCAGCATACTTTCTCAAAATCAAGCCAAATGCTGTAAATTGATAACTTGGGATGTTCTAGGCTTCAACATTTTTTTCTTTAGTAAACGTACTCTTTCAGATTCATAGGGAAATTACCTTCAGAACGTACAGAAAAGTAACTTAGAGGTAAAACGGGATGCTGTGTGAAAGCAGAAGGAGCCCGTGGACATACCCACAGGCCGGAAGTGATCTGGCCTAGTCCCATTTTTACTTGTTTGAAGTTGGTCAGCCATCTCCGTCCCTGTTTTCAGGTCGTAAAAAATGAGGTAGAGTTAGATGAACAATGATATCTGTTTGAACTCTGATGAGACATTGTGAAGGTAGAAGCATCTTAAATGAACCCTGGGACAAGGCAGAAGTGCCAAAGACACGAGTTTGGCTGATTTACAGGGAAGGAGTAGACGAAAATTCTGGGAATGGTAGGTTAGCTCCAGGTGATGTAGGACTTTGGATGGAATTTGGACTTACTCCGCCTGGAGCAATGAGTACTCAAGGACAAGTTTTTGAGATAAGGGAATGCAGTCATTCCAGTTTTGAAAGTTAAGGAATATGGTAATCAGAGTTTTGAAAGACTGCCCAAACAGCAGTGGGTAGGATGACTTAGAGAAAGGAGGGCTGGGGAGGTTTGGGTAAGTGACAGGTAATGAGAGCCTAAATTAATCCTTGCAATGGGTGGGGAGATTCAAGAGATCTGTGTAGCATGGAGTTTGTACTTAAGTTTGGCATTGCTCAAAATTTTGCAGCTCTTGCCTCCAGATTATGATGGCAAACCACCTTGTAAAACCTGATACTAGAAATTGCAAGAGACCAAGAGAGTTGGAGGTAATCGATATGCTCTTCCCAGAGCCTTAATACTTTATTTTATATGCTTCTCAAATATCTTCCCCTCAAGAAAGTTCTATTGATAAATGGAATTTAAGTTTCCATATTCCCAGAACTGAGATTGTCCCAGCAGGAACTATATTGACTCCAGCTGCTTTTTTACTTAGTATATGGGAAAACCTCCAAGAAACTAGTGGGAGATTTCATTGTGGTAACTTGTGTCTATAGTGCATTCATATCTTTATGCTATCTAGGACTTCAAATACTTATTTTGCTATAATAAGTAGTAGTACTGTAGTTGCTGAAATTTTAAAATTAGAACACTCTTCTGCCTTTCTTCACTACTGTTTCCACAAATTGATGTTTGTATTTGGGACATTGTTATCTTGCAAAATTTTTCAAGCATTTTGGCTATTGTCTAAATTAAAAGTTTGCTAAATAGCTATGGAAACATCTACTTGTTCAAGGTACAGGAAACTTTTTCATCAGAAGGTTAATAACATTCAAAAAAGTAAAAATAAAATTTAGTATATTGAACCAGGTGCTTGTTGGGACTAAAAGTTTCCTTGGTAATAAAATTTCAAATGAATTAGCATTTAATTGCAAATATAATTAGCAAATGACAAGAGCCTATAATTTCTAGCATGTTTCATTTTTTTTATGAAAGGTGTTTTATTTGCTTTAACTGTTTAGCTATTTTCTTTTACTTTCTTGTATTAGCCTCAAATGCCAGATAGTCCACAACTATCCTCTCCTGGAAAATCAGATGCCTCTTTCTCTGAAAGCTCTGGACTATTTTATAAAGATGAAGCTCTGGAGAAAGATTTGAATGGTGTTGTATAAAATGCTTATATTTCTATATACTTATTTTTATAATCAGAAGGTTTGTTATATTTCATAACTCAGTGTTTTTTTTTATAGATATAAGCAAGGAAATTAATCTAATGTTGTCTACATATGCAAAAATTTTAAGGTAAGTACTTACATTTTCAAGTCTTGATCTTAGAAGTTTTCTTCAGGAAATTCCATATGGGAACTTTATGTTTAGTGATTGCAGAACCTATCCATTTACTGTAATTTTGGAATTTTTAAATTTGACCTCAATTTCTTTCTTTTAAAAAAATATATTTTATTGATTTTTTACAGAGAGGAAGAGAGAGGGATAGAGAGTTAGAAACATCGATGAGAGAGAATCACCGATCAGCTGCCTCTTGTACACCCCCCACTGGGGACGTGCCCGCAACCAAGGTACATGCCCTTGACCGGAATCGAACCCGGGACCCTTCAGTCCGCAGAGCCAAACCGGTTCCGGCAACCTCAATTTCTTATAATAATTTAGTTTGTTATTTTCAAAGAAAAACCTTTCTGTTGAGTGGAAGGGAGGGAGAAGAGGGAGAGAGGTAAGTGAGAAAAGAGAAACATTGATGTGAGAGTTGGGCTGTGATGTTCACACAGTGATCAATTTACCAGAAGACACATTTCTGCAAACATATCCCCCTTGTTAAGTGAAGCATGACTGCATATAGATTGATATTAGAATTATAATGTATAAGATACATATTCTGCTGTGTTAGGAGAATTTGAATAGTCAAAAATATTTGTGAGATTAATTTAACTTTTATCAAAGTGTTTGTAAATTACTGAAGCTTTCTGATGTTCAAAGCTATTTAAATGAAATATCTAAAAAACATAGCATAAAAAAGAACATAACCATGATACTGTGTTTTGATGTTGTAACTAGTCTAACATTAGCCTTTTTTACCCCTTTAGTGAGAGAGCAGCAGTAGATGCTTCCTACATCGACGAGATAGAAGGACTCTTCAAAGAAGCCAATACTATTGAAAACTTCCTAGTACAAAAAAGAGAGCTCCTGAGACAGAGGTTTACAGTTATTGCAAATACACTACACAGTTAGAAGTTGTGTACTTAAAATAAGCTGAGAATTTAAACCCATTATTGTTGTAAGAAAGTGGCATTTATGCTCTGAAAGCTCTCTCATTGTTAAAATGTATACCTTAAACATAAAAGGGAATGCACCTTGAATTTCTTTTCTAGACTTAAAGGGGGCTTTAAACTGGTTATTAATACCTTTTGAAGATCAGCTCTTTGGAGTAGTTTATAAAAGTGTAAATTATTTAAATTATTGATTCTTTTATTTTTTAAACCTCGAGTCTTCAATTTCAAAAGAGAATTCAGTGAGTTAATTTGATGATGTTTAACAACATTGTACTTTTTTGAGGGAATATTTTATTTAAATAGAAGATAGCATTGGCGATAGTTTTAAAATGTTTTTCATGGTTAGTTTTATAAAAAAATTAAAACCTAAAGGTGATTTGTCCAGTTTCTCAATATGTAGAAATATGTGCTCTTGCTATTTAATATAATCATTTGATTATTTCACTATTAGTTATTATACATGATTAATAAAAGTTTTTTGTTTATAATTATTTCTTGTGCTAAAATAAAAACCAGAAATAACCAGACCTCATATGAGTTTTTTTTGTTTTTTTTTTATACAATGATGAATTGTACTTAGAAGCATTAGCAGTTGTGTGGTATGGGATAACATCAGCAGTCCAAATGTAGAGATTGGGTAAACAACAAGGTCACTGTTGAGTCACTTAAATCCTATTATAATTTAGGAACTGAATTTGGACTAGTAGATCTCTAATACTTACCTAGCTAAAAATAATTCTCTCTTTGATGGAAGATAATACTATGATTTTATTGCAAATTTTCAATATATCATATAATTATTCTAGAGGACTGGTCCCTCAGCCCAGCCTGTACCCTCTCCAATCTGGGACTCCTCGAGGGATGTCTGACTGCCCGTTTAGGTCCAATCCTAAATGGGGAGTCGGACATCACTCTCACAATCCAGGACTGCTGGCTCCCAACTGCTCGTCTGCCTACATTCCTAATTGCCCCTAACTGGTTCTGCCTGCCAGCCTGATCACCCCCTAACCACTCCCATGCCAGCCCAATTGCCCCTAACTGCCCTCCCCTGCAGGCCTGGACACCCCCAACTGCCCTCTCCTGCTGGCCCAGTCATCCCTAACTTCCCTCCTTTGCCAGCCTGGTCATCCCTAACTGCCCTCCCCTGCAGGCTTGCTTGATCGCCCTCCACTGCTCTCCCTTTGAAGGCCTGGTCCCTCCCAACTGCCCTCCCCTGCAGGCCATCTTGTGGCAGCCATCTTGTGTCCACATGGGGGCAGCCATCTTGTGTTGGAGATGACAATTTGCATATTACTCTTTTATTAGATAGGATGACATACCGTATTTGCCGGCATATAAGATGATTTTTTGGCCCTGAAAAATATGCCTCCAAGTGGGGGGTAGTCTTATACGGCGAGTATATAACAAACTCTGTATTTTGAGTGGAAATGTTAGGGGGTTGTCTTATACACCCAGTCGTCTTATACGCCGGCAAATACGGTATTTTCAGGGCCAAAAAATTGTCTTATATGCCGGCAAATACAGTAATTATATTAATCAGATTTTTAAAAATTATAGTACCCATTTAAAAATCATATTGATACTTTATTGTATGTATAGTTTGGTGATATAAACAATTAGAAATTTGGACATATTTACAAACAATACCACAAGGAATTTGATATGTTTTAGGTAGTTAGCATGTTTACCTTGCTGCCTTTTAAATCCTTTCTAATAAAGAGGGAATATGATAATTGACCATCATGCCCGCACAAAAGATGCCCACAGCCAATAAGGAGGGAATATGTTAATTGACTGCCATGCCCTCAAAGATGACAGTGCTCACAGCCACAAGATGGTGATGCCCAGTTCCCTCAACCATGTGGGATAGCAGGGGTAGCTCTGCAGCCACTGGGGCCAGCTTGAGGCACAGGCAAGGCTCGGATGGTGGATGCCCAGCTGCTCAGGGCCACCCAAGGCTCAGGTAACCAGGGCTGGCCGAGGCGCTGCCAGCAGTAGTAGCAGCAGAAGTGTGATGGAAGCATCACCTTCCCCTGATTGTCAGGTCACTTCCCACCCCTGAGGGCTCCCAGACTGTGAGAGGGAGCAAGCCTGGCTGAGGGATCGGCCCACCATCCAGTGCATAAATTTTCATGCACCGGGCCTCTAGTGTTAAAATCTCATATAATAAAATGACTATTTGAAGGTATATATACTTACCATATAGCATAAATACTAATACAAGGATGGATTAAAAACAGAGTACATTTTCTAAAAATATTGTTTATTAAGTGGAAAAATTATTAGGTTTGTATAGGGGTACAATAATGGAGGTCAATGAAGTAACTAATACAAATTGGATTTTTTAATATTAAATGCAGCCAGGGCCAAGACCGAAACAAGATGGCGGCCTAGGTAGTCTCCTAAGCTGCCACCTCATTAACAATTTGGAAAAAAACAACAGCTAAAATCGAAAGGGATCACATCAGACCAACAGGAAAGCTGGCGGAATGGGATGGCTACAACTAGAGACAAAGAAAAGCGGTGCTGCCGCCATGTGGAGTTTAAAACTACGGTGGAACCAGACCAGCCGGAGCCGCCAGAGCCGCCGCCGCTGTTGCCTCCACCGCGAGTGAGGGAAGCCCACCGAGAGCAGAGCCCAGGGAGTGGGTTGCTTCAGAGCCTGGCCTCCTCGAATGCAGCCTTCCCAGCCTGCCCGCCATGGGAGTGAGGGAACCGATGCTGGGCCTCTGCTGCACCTTCCACTCCCGCCCGGAACGAGACGCCTTGGAGTGTGGTAGCCATCTCAGCCTGGCCTCCGTGCCTGCAGCTGCCCCAGCCTGCCCGCCGTGCTAGCGAGGAGCTGGCGCGGCGCCTTCCGTTCGTGACCCCAGTGCCCCAGGGGGAGCTGTGTGCCCTGGGAGAGCCGTGTGCCCCAGGGGGCCGTGTGCCCCGGGAGAGCCGTGTGCCCCAGGAGGCCGTGTGTCCCAGGAGAGCCGTGTGTCCCAGAAGAGCTGTGTGCCCCAGGGGAGCTGTGTGCCCCAGGAGGCCGTGTGCCCCAGGAGGCCGTGTGTCCCAGGAGAGCCATGTGCCCCAGGGGGGCTGTGTGCCCCAGGGGGCTGTGTGCCCCGGGGGAGCCGTGTGCCCTGGGGAAGCGGTGGGACCCGGGTGGAGGGGGGCGGTGTGAACCAGAGGAGGAGCGGATTCTATTCGAATAGTCCTGAGATAGTCACCATAAAACAAGCAGACTGTCAAATGACAGTGGGGAGGGGAGGGAAATCTGGGGGAGATAAGAGATCAACCAAAGGACTGGTATGCATGTATATAAGTACAACCAACGAACACAAAACTCTGGGGGGGGGAGGGCATGTATGGAAGATGGGGGGGCAATGGTAAGCTATGTACACAGGTATTATATGTACACATATAATACCTTAATAAATTAATAATAATAAAAAAATAAATGCAGCCAGAAGGCTGTATTTTAATTAATATGCCTTATCACCTGAATTTTGAGTTATTCTGTTACCTTGTAGAATTCTTGAATGTTCTAAATACAAAGATAACTTTACTGGCCCATCATTAGAAGTCAAGTTATTTTTTTCCTAAGCATTTATTATTAATGTGAAAGCCAAGGCTAACAGAATGTTTCAGAACAGACTTCATAATATACTTGCTATAGCTTGATGGTGCTATCATTGTTCAGCATCTGATTCTTCCCTGTGCAGGTAGAGTATTGATTTGATCTCTTTATTTGATATATTAACACTGGAACTGATTTTTAGTGAAAAAATGTGTTTACTGGTCAGAACAAAAGGCAGAAGTTCCTGAATGCCTAATTAAGGCATTTTTTAAAAATCAAATTTTATTCACATAAACAAGGATAATTATCTTACCTCTGGAGATATACTATTATAGGAATACTATTGCCCTTTAATTTATACTTCTAATATTTCAATAAAATTTTGCAAGTTTATACTTTTCTCTGCTTACAAATCAAAATGCATATTGAATATCTTTGTGCATCATATTGTGCTAAGCACTGTGGGAAATACAGAATAGTTTAAGATACTCTTTGCTCTCCTTTCTGAAAATTTAACCACTCCTTTCTTGAAATACACTTACATGCCTTTGCTGGGAAAACATGATATGTAAATGTTAAAAGTATCTCTGTGGCAGTGGTAGTACCTTCTAGTGGGAGTAAGAGGGTCAGAGAGGTAGGTTTTGAAATGGGTTTTTGTAGCAAAGAGGGAGGATATTTCAGGCAGGGAAAAGGTTGTTCAAAGGCTCAGAAGAACAAAAATGTGGTATATTTAGAGTTATTTTACTGGACTGAGATATACAAAGGGGAATAATGTAGAAACTGCTAGAGAGTAGGGATTTTGTTTCTTGGTGTTCTCAATTTGTAGCACAGTATTTGATACACTGGTGCTCAAAAATGTTTGTTAAATAAAATTATGTATCATTATAACTTTTTTTTTAAAAGGACATACCTTCACAGGGCCTTATTTATACTAGGTCATGAGAAAATGCTTTGTAAATTAAGTGAATACAAAAGAAAAGGAAGAATGAAATGCTAGAAAGGCAGAGAAAAAGGATTAAAGGTAGGTTGTGGCCAGATTGTAGAGTGCTTTGGTGACAGATTACATTTGGACTTTATTCTGTACTGAAAGGGGAGATCTGAATCTTTCAGAGGAGAGGAGTGGCTTAATGAAATCCATTCATGGCTCAACTGCTTATAGTGCGTGTACAGATTTGAAAAGGAGAGTTAGGGAAGGAGACCAGTATTTCAAACAGCTGCTTAGGATAGATAGGTTGTTAGGACACTTGTCTTGTAAATGAGCATTAAGAGAGATTGCCTGTGTTTTGAAGCCTTGCCTCTGTCCCCTCCCCCCAACTTTCCCTCCTATTCTGTCAGTGAGCCAGGGACAGACAGTCCAGGAAGTGTATTTCACCACACTGCTAATTGTTAGGTTTGAAAGGAAACAGGAAACGGAACAACAGGGAATTTTAAAGTAAAGTTTATTCCCCGGTAAAGGGTGGAACCCATCACGGAGGTAGAGATCAGAATTGGAGGGGGAGGGGACAGGGGACCGGACCCAGCTGGGCTGATGGCGGATCAGCAACAGCAGAAGCCAACAGCAGCACGTGTCTTGCCTGGGGTCCCTTTTAAAGGACTGAAAGGGAGTAGGTTGGGCCCAGGGTGAAACAGGAAGGGGTGGGCCCTAAGGGCACTTTGGCCCATGTTGATTGGTGGTTCAGTGTCTTGGAGATGTCTCTGTGGCAGGTGCCAGTCATGTGTTAGCTCCACCCACCAGTTTGGGAGGGGGGAGAACCTTACACCGGTCATGTGTTAAACGTCGCCCACCAGTTTGGAGGAGGGGGGGAGATAACCTTTCATTCCAGACTCTGATTATACTTAGAAAAAATTGAAGTCTGGGCCAGGATTTGCATTGCTTGGAAATTCTGGGCAGGTGCATGGCTCTGGGCTCCCCCGCTCTACCTCAACCCAACACTAATGAGTGAGAGGATTTGGAAACCGCAGGATCTGCTGCTACTTAATATAAAAATGTTTCTTCAACCTTTTTTCCGTTTTGTCAGCAATCTTTCTTCCATTGCAGTGGGCTTCAGATCTGTGATAGTACACCGGATCCCAGGTAGGGGATTTACCCCCTCCTCCTCTTCCTTCCAGCAGGAATGTAGAATTCTGTGCCTTTTCTGAAGAATACTGGTAGCTTCTGGAGTTTTCCACTCTTTTTGGAGCAGATACAGGCAGCAAGTGCAAAGCTGGGAGTTAAGACAGAGTCAGGATTTTTTTTACTTCTCAGGGAAACAGCCTTTCCATTTGTATATTTTATACAACATATAGGGGCATGATTCAGGGTTTTAGGATTCCCTTGAATCTGTAATAGGAAGACTATTCATTATTTAGACCTTTCTCAATTGAAAATCACTGCTATACCCTCTAATGTAAATGTTTGGTTCTTTTGTTTACATTCTAGGGACTTCCTTAAAACCTTTGTTATTGTTTTCTAGCGTTCTATTGTAGCTACTATAGTTACATGATTTTATTTCTTGAAATTGGCTTATAGGGAGCTATGAGAAATATTACTGATATGCACTATACATTTTAAAATTATTTAATTCAATAATTCAATGCAAGACAATGTGTTAGATGTGAGGGTGAAGGCAAAACCAAGACCCTATACTCAAGGAGTACTAGTAGTAGATGTTATCAAGTATATTCATCTTTATTGCACAAAACAGGATATGATAAGTGCCATAAGAGAGATAAAACAGATGGGATGTGAGCTCAGACTAAGGAGAATCAGTTCTTGCTATAGGAATGTTGTGTTTATAAAGCAGGTGACACCATGGATCATGAAGGATGAATAAGGGAAATGAATTTCACCTGAAGGATATGGGAAATACCCCTAGGTGAAGGGAGGGGTACAGTTATGATGAGGAGAAAAGAATGGGGAATGGTCTAGATTGGCTGGAGTGGAAGGCATTGCTAGGCATTACTAGTGGAGTGAGAGCAGAACTAGACAGGAAGGTTGCTGTGAGACTACCTTCATCACAGGTTAGACTTTACTTGGTAGACAATGAGCAGTCATTTGTGAAAGTTTTATGAGGAATATGTGCTATAATAAAATATGTACTTAGGATTAATTTAGTAGCAGTGCTTCCCAACCTTTCCCACATCACAGCACACAGAAAATGATAAAATTTTCCTCACACTAGTGTAAATTGGATGGGATCTGGAGCCCCAATGAACTGCTTAGAGCAGGAGGCTACTGGCCTGGGGCCTTGGGCCATCCCAGTGGCTAAAGGGATCAGAAGGCCCACACATTAGGAAGCTCTGGTTGAGAAGATAGCTTCCTTATCTAGTTTCTCCTTCCAAGTAAGAGGCTGTGATAATATCCACCTAAGAGGTTGTGAGGACCTAATTAGGACAGTAGAGAAAGGAAGTGACTGATAAGAAAGTGACAGGCAGTAAGAGTTGAAGCATTAGTGCTGATGAAGACAGTTTCAAGCCAGAAGAAGAAAAACATGTGGGGTTGCCCAGGACGGGCGGACTGGTAAAATTGTTTGCAAAAGATTTGCTTCATACACCTTTCAAACTTCTGAACCCTAGTAATTTATACTGACCCCTAGATCACCCCCTTGGCTTCCTCTTTCTAGCCCTGTGTGGGTATTGTCAACAGAATTTAACCACTTAGTGAATGTGAACAGGAATTCAAGGCCCTCAGAGAGTTTGCAGTGAGGCGATTTAGCAGATGGGAAATTGATTTGGTAGGGGAAAAGTGAAGAATTCTTATTTGACATGTTGGGCCACTTGCAAAAAGTAATTAGTAAAATTAAGGTCCAAGGAAGACTGGTGAGATTAAAGAGTAAAGGTCCAAGGTCAGACCTCACGAACACATTCATGAGGTGATAAGGAGAAGAGGAGCCAATGAAGGAAGTTAACGTTTGACAATTAGTACTGTCATTATATTTGGTTATGATTATAGACATGAATGGGAGGTATTATTTTCCATTTATCCCAGTATCCTTGTTTAGCATTAAAAAACCCCCCTATGGTTCAGAGTGATTAGTAACTTGCCCAAAGTGTCATCTAGTAGTAGTAAAGCTGGCATAAAGCAAACAAGAGGGAACAGGAATGTTTGAAAAGTGCAATGTCTGGGAAGGCCACAGTTTAGAAAGGGGTTTGCAGAGGTGCTGACCACAGTATCAAGTACCATAGCAAAGCTGAAGAGCATGCTATAGAGTACAGAACATATAGACATTTAATATTTTCTAAAACATAAAATGTTTTAAATTCATGAATCTCTATTCAGACAAATGCCCTATCAGGGTATTCAATTTAATTCTGCTTAAATACAAAGAGTAAAATACCTAACCTCAGGGAATTTATTTTAATCTAAGAGGAGAATAAGGCAAATATGCATATATTAATAAAAATAGTAAGACAAATACTTGAGGGTTTCCTCCTCTAGGTTTTTAAAGCATCCTCTTTATACCTTTAATACTGTGGTTCTCAAATTTTAGTATGCCTAAGATACCTGCTTATGATACCCCAGAAATTCTGATTTTTTAGGTCTAAAGTGGAGTCCATGAATCAGCATGTTAGTCATAGAACCAGGTATTCTGTTTTAAATAGTCCTCAGACTATTCTTTGAGAAATAGTGCTCAAACAAAACACCAATTACAGTGTAAATGACCTCTTTGTATGTCTGTTTACTAGGTGGTAAGTTCCTTTACATCAGGGCTCCAGTATTTTTTTTATCCCTCAGCTGTGCCTAACATTTTGTTGATAATTTTTTAAAAAGTATTTTATTGAATTTTTACAGAGAGGAAGGGAAAGGGATAGAGAGCTAGAAACACTGATGAAAAAGAAACGTTAGTCAACTGCTTCTTGCACACCTCCTAAAGGGGATCTGCCTGCAACCAAGGTACATGCCCTTGATAGGAATTGAACCTGGGACCAAACCATTCACAGGCCAACACTCTATCCACTGAGCCAAACCATTCAGGACTGTTGATTGGTCATTAAAAGTTACACGAATAACCCTGGTAAGGTTGGCGCAGTTGGTTGGAGCATTGTACTGTACACCAAGAGATTGTGGGTTTGATTCCTAGTCAGGGCACATACATGGGTTGTGGGTCCCATCCCTGGTCAGGGAAATTGATGTTTCTCTCTCTCTTTCCCTCCCTTCCTTCTTCTCTCTGAAAATAAATGAAACATATCCTGAGGTAAGGCTTAAAAAAAAAAAAAAAGCTACATGAATAATAGCTAACATTTTTTGAATATTTACAATTTCTAAAACTTTTCATAACCTAATTCATTTATTTTTTGTATCCTTAGGAGCAATAAGAATTATTATTATTCCCATCTTAGAGAGGAGGAAATAGCACAGAGAGGTTAATTACCTTGCTCAATGCTATTTATTTGGAAAATGGTAGGCCAAGATTTCAACCCAAGCATTCTGGAGCCAGGCAGAGGCTGGGTCCACACTCTTACGTATTAAAATATGCTGCCTTGTGTTTTTAAAAAAATATATATATCTTATTGATTTTTTTACAGAGAGGAAGAGAGAGGGATAGAGAGCCAGGAACATCGATGAGAGAGCCAGAATCATCGATCGCCTGCCTCTTGCATACCCCCTACTGGGGATATGCCCGCAACCAAGTGTACCACTGTTTTTTAATCCACTCATCTGCTGATGGGCACTTAGACTGTTTCCAAATCTTAGCTATTGTAAATTGTGCTGCAATGAACATAGGGGTGCATATATCCTTTCTGATAGGTGTTTCCATAAACTAAATTTTTGAAAGATTTGGAAGGAATGGGATAATCGATGTAATACTGCAGAAGAGTTTGCTAGAAGAATGCAAATCTCACTTCAGAGGAATAGTGTCCCTATGTGTTATTGTAGTTTAGATTTTTTATATCACTATTTCAGCTTCATGAAATAAAATAAAGGACTGTGTTTTAAAGTACCTAGTTAGTTATATGTTTGGTCACTCCTTTGTGTGAGGCAATGCTGTCTTGTGAACACTAAGTAGTGTAAAATAATAGGAACAATTTTCAGCTCCTTGTTATATAATAACTAGAGGCCCAGTGACAAAATTCGTGCATGGGGGGGGGTGTGTCTCCTCAGCCCAGTCTGCACCCTCTCCAATTTGGGACATCTCTCACATAATCCTAGACTTCTGGCTCCTAATCATTCACCTATTTGCCTACTTGGTTACCCCTAACTGCCCCCCAACCCCGGCCTAATCACCCCTCACTGCCTCTGTGTTCAGGCCTGATTGCCCCTAACTATCTCCCACTGCCATCCAGGTCACCTCCAACTGCCCCCCTCTGCCAGCCTGATTGCCCCTCACTTCACCCCCCCCCCAGCCTAATTTCCCTCAACTGCTCCCCGCCCCCCGCCACCCTGCTGGCCTGGTTGCCCTCAACTGCATCCCTCCACCAGTCTGGTCACCCCTAACTGCCCAGCCCCCCTGGACTGGTCACCCCAATTGGCTTTCCTGCTGGCCTGGTCACCCCAACTGTCCCCCCTGCCAGCCTGGTTGCCCCTAATGCGCCCCCCCCCCCCCCTGGCCTGAATGCCCCACGCAGCCTGCTGTTCACTCATTTCGTTGTCCCTCACTAATTCCCCTGCTGGCCTGGTCGCCCCATGCAGCCAGGGGTGTGTTTGGTTGTTCTTCACTAACTCCCCTGCTGGCCTGGTTATAGGTAGCCATATTGTAAGGGTGTGAGGGTTAATTTGCATATTACCTGTTTATTATATAGGATGATTTTTTTCTCGTGGTTTATGAACTTCAGGTAATAAATTCCTATGAATTTTTTGGGATCACATTCTGGTGTATATAAAGTACTGAGGTCAATGTAATTATGATAATATTGAATGATAGTCATCCTATCTAATAAAAGAGTAACATGCAAACTGACCATCACTCTAATACACAAGATGGCTGCCCCCAGGTGGACACAAGATAGCTGCCATAAGATGGCCAGCACAGGAGGGCAGTTGGGATGGACCAGGCCTATAAGGGAGGGCAGTTTGGGGCAATCAAGCCTGCAAGGGAGGGCAGATAGAGGTGACCAGGCTAGCAGAGAAGTTGGAGGTGACCAGGCCTGCAGGAAAGGGCAGTTAGGGGGGACCCAGGCCTGCAGGAGAGGGCAGTTAAGGGCAAAAAGGCTGGCAGGGGAGCAGTTAGGCATCAATCAGGCTGGGAGAGAAGTGGTTAGGGGATGATCAGGCTGGCAGGCAGAAGCAGTTAGGGGCAATCAGGAAGGCAGGCAGGTGAGCAGTTGAGAGCCATCAGTCCTGGATTGTGAGAGGGATGTCTGACTGCCCCTTTAGTCGGATATCCCTTGAGGGGTCCCAGATTGGAGAGGGTGCAGGCTGGGCTGAGGGACACTCCACATCCCCTGTGCACGAATTTAATGCACCGGGCCTCTAGTCTTGAATAATAAAGAGGTAACATGCAAATAGACCATCACTCCAACACACAAGATGGCCGCCCCCATGTGGTCAAAGATGACCACCCCCATGTGGACACATGATGGCCACCACAAAATGGCCAGCAAGGGAGGGAACTTGTTGGGTGATCAGGCCAACAGGGGAGGGCAGTTGAGAGGGACCAGGCCTACAGGGGAGGGCAGTTATGGATGACCGGGCTGGCAGAGGAGGGCAGTTGGGAGTGATCAGGCCTGCAGGGGAGGGCATTTTGGGGTGGGTACCTGGCCTGTAGAGGAGGGCAGTTGGTGGAACCAGGCCAGCAGAAGAGGGCAGTTATGGGTGACCAGGCCAGCAGGGGAGGGGAGTTGGGGGTGACCAGGCCTGCAGGGGAGGGGAGTTGGGGGTGACTAGACCAGCAGGGAAGGGCAGTTGGGGGAAATCGGGCTGGCAAGGGAGCAGTTAACTGTCCAGAAGGCTGGCAGGGGAATGGTTAGGGGGTGATCAGGTTGACAGGCAGAAGCAGTTAGGGGCAATTAGGCAGGCAGGCAGGCAGGCAAGCAGTTGGGAATCAGCAGTTCTGGATTGTGAGAGGAATCCCTGATTCGAGAGGGTACAGGATGGGCTAAGGGACATTCTCTACTCCCCCCCCCCCATGCATTAATTTCATGCACCGAGCCTCTAGTTTTTATCATAAAAATGAGGTTGCTATTAGTCCACATTGGGTTAGATTCCACCTTATGGAAAGATGAGTATTGTTCGCTATGAGACATGATAATAACTAAAGTCCTGAGTTAATTCTCAAGTAGATTTGTACTGCAAGAATACAAAAAGGACTGTAAAAAAATGGAGAATCAAAGGATTGAACTGAGGAAGGAGAGGGAGGGATTTGGAGGCTATATTTGGTGTTGGTTCAACATTTCCCTGACTAGGAGGGAGAAACAGGCATGTTTATAGAAGATTGGTAAATATTTGTTGTGCTTTTGATGTCCTCTTCACAGTTTTGAAGAAGTACATGAATAATATTCATCAGACTAAAGCTGTCTCCCATAAGCAGGAGAATCTTCCCTGTATTGCACCCCTACTAGCCACAGTGGAGGAGACTCCACAGACTATTTCTGCCGAAGTCCGAGGATATTTCCCCAAGTGGCTCAATGGCTCTCTACTTCGAACTGGACCTGGGAAGTTTGAGTTTGGGAAGGACAAGTAAGTCTTGATCTTTGGAAAAATTTGGATTTCTTAGCATGAACTTGTTCTATGGAATATGCATTTATATCTGTTTCCCCTCTGAGGCTAACATTGCTGTGTAATCTCTTTGGCTCCAGATGAAGAAACTAGCCTATAGAGAAAGAAATGGAGACTTACTTCTGTTTAAAATGCTGACACTTTTACTCAGTAGGTATAATGAATTGGAAGTTCTCTGAAGGTTTATGCCAAAAGAGAAGTGTCAGAAACTGTTTCGAGCTCTACTTCACCACAAGTTCCTGAAGGAAGGGGCAGTGCCTTCCTTTCAGAAGTGCCCTCACCCAGTGCCTCCCAGACACATTGGCTCTTTCAGTTCCTCAAACCGGGCATGTTTATTTTTGCTCAGGGTTTTTGCTTTGGCTAGGCCATCTGTCTTCCAAAGTCTGATTCTTATCATTCAGATATCATCAGCTCAGATTTCATGTTGTTTGAGCCTTCCCTGATTTCCCAATCTAAAAATGCTATTTGTTTTTTTAATTATATGATTTGTAACATAATAGGTATTTTAATTCTTTGCTTAGCACTATCAATGTTGTTTTTTTGTTTATTTATTAGCTATGTTTCTCTACTAGAAAGTAGGTTCCATGAGGGCAGAAACTTTTTCTTGTTTGCCCCATATGCCCAATATCTAGGATAGTGCCCTGCCTTTAAATAGCACTCAATAAATATATGTAAATAAATGGAAAAAAACTATCCCAATAACTCTTTAGTGTATCATTTCTCTATGTGTCTACTAGGCACATGGAGTGATGTGAAAAAACTTGTATAGGCAGGAGGGCATCTGCTTTGCTTTAAACATTTTTAAGTATTAGAAAATTTTTTTTTCATTTAAAAGTTTTGATCTTTATGAAACTTTTAAAAATATTGAAGAAAGTGGAGAAATGTATGTATTGCATCATCTGGTAACACTATGATGTATTTCCTGCTAGTCTTCCCATTTCTATAGGTTTGTATTAAACAATTACAATCATATAATATGTAGAATTTTTCTGTGGTGATAAAATTGACATGTAACATTATATTAGTTTCAGATGTATAGCATAATAATTTAATATTTGTTCATATAGTGAAATGATCACCACAATAAGTTGTTATTGTGTTTAAAATGCCATTATATATAGTTGCAAACATTTTATTTTCTTGTGATGAGGACTTACTATCTTAGCAACTTTCAAATATGCAATACAGTATTATTAACTGTAGTCACCATGCTGAACATTATCTCTCCATGACTTACTTATTTTATAACTGGACTAGAGGCCTGGTGCATGAAATTTGTGCATGTGGGAAAGGTCCCTCAGCCTGGTATGTACCCTCTCCAATCTGGGAGCCCCCAGGGGATGTCTGACTGCCAGTTTAGGCCTGATCCCGCAGTTGGACATCCCTTTCGCAATCTGGGACCACTGGCTCTTAACTGCTCACCTGCCTGCCTGCCTGATTGCCCCTAATCTCTCTGCCTGTCTGCCTGATCTCCCTAACTGCTCTCCCCTGCTGGCCTTATCACTCTTAACTGCCTCTGCCTTGACTCTGCCACCCTGGCTTTGTCCGAAAGGATGTTCAGAAGATGTCCAGTCTAATTAGCATATTACTCTTTCTTTCTTTTTTAAAAAAAATATTTTTTATTGATATTTTACAAAGAGGAAGGAGAGAGATAGAGAGCTAGAAAAGTCGATGAGAGAGAAACATCAACCAACTGCCTCTTGCACACCCCCTACCAGGGATGTGCCCGCAACCAATGTACATGCCCTTGACCGGAATCGAACCCGGGACCTTTCAGTCCACAGACCGACGCTCTACCACTGAGCCAAACCAGTTTTGGCAAATTAGCATATTACTCTTAATGAGTATATGATGTTTATACCTTTTGACCACCTTCACCCATTTTGTTCCCTATACCTCTTGCAACTACCAATAAGTTCTCTGTATCTATGAACTTGGTTTTTGTTTGTTTATTTTTTGTTTTAGATTCCACATATAAGTGAGATCACATGGTATTTGTCTTTCTCTATTTTTCTCTGACTTATTTTACTAAGCATAATGACTTCAAGGTCCATCCATGTATTCACAAATGGCAAGAATTTCTTCTCTTTATGGCTGAATAATATGCCATTATATATGTATATGATATGTATGTACATACATATGTATATATATGTTAATTATACCACATTTTCTTTATCCATTTATCTATTGATGGACATTTAGTTTATTTCCCTACCTTGGCTATTGTAAATAATGCTTCAATGAACATATATCTTTTTAAATTAGTGTATTTGTTTACTTAAGATAAATGTCCACAAGTGGTATTGCTGAATCACATGATAGTTCTATTTTTATTTTTCTGATGAACCTCTGTACTTTTTTCCATATTGGCTAGGCACAAAACTTTTCTCCATATTCTTGTCAAAGCTTGCTATTTCTTGTCTTTTTTATAATATCTAGTTTAATATATGTGAGACGATATCTGATTGTGGTTTTGAGATAGTTCCTTAATGGTTAATGATGCTGAGCACCTTTTCATTGTATCTGTTGGTTTTCTGTATGTCTTCTCTTCCTTTGGAAAAAATCTATTCAGGTCTGCTCAATTGTGTGTGTGTGTGTGTGTGTGTGTGTGTGTGTGTGTATTATTAACCAAAATTTCTAACCTATTACCAGCCTTTTTATCCATGCTGTTATGAAATCTGAATGACATTGTTATTATTATTATTATTATTATTATTATTATTATTTAGTCCTTACTCAAAGATATTTTTCCATTGACTTTTAGAGAGAGTGAAAGAGAGAGGGAAAGACAGAGGAAAATATCTACATGAGATAAACACATTGATTGGTTGCCTCCTGCATGCACCCGACCAGGGCCTGGGGTGGGGAGGAGCCTGAAACTGAGGTACATACATGCTCTTGACTGGAATTGAACCGGGGACCCTTTGGTCTGCAGGCGATGATGCTCTATCCACTGAGCCAAACTGGCTAGGGTTGAATGAGAGTTATTACTATTATTTTAAAGTAATTATTTATTGTTGAAAATATTACATATATTCCCCTTTCCCCCCCTACTGACCCCCTCCCCACCATAGGCCTTTAGCACCCTATTGTCTGTGTCTATGAGTTATGCATATAGTATATGCATACAAGGTCTTTGGTTGATTACCTCCCACTCACCCACCCACCCACCCTTTGCTGCCTTCCCTCTGAGATTCCATGAACTGTTCCATTCTTCCATATCTCTGGATCCATTCCATTCATCAGTTTATTTTGGAACTTAGATTCCACATATAAGTGAGATCATGTAATACTTATTTTTCTCTGACTGGCTTATTTCACTTAGCATGATACTCTCCAGATCCCTCCATGCTGTCTCAAAGGGAAAGAGATCTTTCTTTTTTATTGCTGTAGAGTACCACAGCTTTTTTTATCCACTCCTCTACTGATGGGCACTTGGGCTGCTTCCAGATCTTAGCTATTATAAGTTGTGCTGCTATGAACATAAAGGTGCATATATTCTTCCTGATTGATGTTTTGGGTTTCTTAGGATATATTTCTAGATGTGGGATCACTGGATCAAATGGCAGTTTCATATTTAATTTTTTGAGGAAACTATACTGTTTTCTATAATGGCTGCACAATCTGCATTCCCACCAGCAGTGCACCAGGTTTCCCTTTTCTCCACATCCTCGCCAGCTATTGTCATTTGTTGATTTGTTGATGGAGTCATTCTGACAGGTGTGAGATGGCACCTCATTGGAATGACAATTGTTTTTTTAAAATTTCCCCACCATTTTTAAAATTAAGGTATTATATGTGTACATAGCTTACAATTGCCCCCCCCCCCCACACCTCCCATACATGCCCTCCCTCCTCAGAGTTTTGTGTCCATTGGTTGTACTTAAATGCATGCATACCAATCCTTCGGTTGATCTCTTATCTCCCCCAGATCACCCTACCCTCCCCGCTGTCATTTGACAGTCTGCTTGTTGCTTTACTGTCACTATTATCTATCTTTCTATTCATTAGTTTATAATGTTCTTTATTATCCATAAATGAGTGAGGACATGTGGTGTTTCTCTTTCATTGACTGGCTTATTTCACTCAGCATGATGTTCTCCAATTCCATCCAGGTTGCTGCAAATGATGAGAATTTCTTCTTTTTTATGGCAGCATAGTATTCCATTGTATAGATGTACCATAGTTTTCTGATCCAGTCATCTGCTGACGGGCAGCTAGCCTGTTTCCAAATCCTAGCTATTGTAAATTGTGCTGCTATGAACATAGGGGCTCCCCCGGGTCCCACCGCTCCCCCGGGGCACATGGCTCTCCTGGGGCAAATGGCTCCCCCGGGGAACATGGCTCCCCCGGGTCCCACCACTCCCTCGTGGCACACTGTTCCCTTGGGGCACACGGCTCCCCCAGGTCACAAGGGCCCCTCTGGGACCGTCGATTGATGACCTCCTATCCTGGATCCCCCAAGGCCAGAGCTGCAGGCGAGCAGGAGGACGACAAGGGGGAAGAAGGGAGAGGCTCCGGCCGACTCCACTCTAGCAACCTCAGCAGCTCTGATTTCACATGTTCAGGCTTTCAGTCCCCCGGGTTTAGGTGTTTAGAGTCCCAGGTTGCAGAGAGTGTTTTTGGTACTACCACTCAGTCCTCTGTTATGCTCCATGAGTATGCTCCGCCTTGGCACTGGCTCTCGGGGGCTCCACAGAGGCTCCGGCCAGGCCCGGCGGTGGGGGGACAGATGGGCGAAGGCCTTGCTCGGGCTGTGAGCGGAAGGCTCCCTCGCTAGCAAGGTGGGCGGGCCAGGAAGTCTGCGGGCACAGAGGCCTGGCTCCAAGGCAGCCCACTTCCTGGGCACAAGGCAGGGCGGGCTCTGCTCTCGGTGTGCCTCCCTCACTGGTGGCGGCTGCAGCGGCGGCTCCGGTTCCATTGCGGCTTTAAACTCCACATGGCGGCAGCGGCGCTTCTCCTTTCCTCTAGTTGTAGCCATCCCATTCCGCCAGCTCTCCTGTGGTTCTGATGTGATTCCTTTAGATTTTAGCTGTTGTTTTTTTCCAAATTGTTGATGAGGAGGCAGCTTAAGAGACTACCTAGGCCGCCATCTTGGTTCGCCACTTTTGCTTAATTTTGATAAATTTGAAAATTTTTGAAGTAAACGGAAATGTAATGCATGTGAGATATGAAGATAAAGATTTCTAAAAGCATAGCAACCCATTTGAATTTGAGAGCTGTCAAGCATTCCATATTCTCTTATGATCTTCTCTTGGCTATAGGGTGTAAAACAACGAACGTCCATGGCTGAAAGCCTTTTTAAACTAAAGGATTCATTGGGCCATTGCTAGTGAGAACAATCAGGTGCTGTGGCATAAAGTCTGAACAATCAGCACAGCTAGTGGGAAAGACAAGTATGCCTGCTGTCCTGGAGTTGAAGGACTTTTTATACATCAGGTAGCAGGGAGAAAGGTGTACATTGGAAAGAATTTACATTGGCTACAGATAAGGTGGGTCGGGTAAGGTGAAGGAGGCTTAGTTCGGGGATAGATGCATTGCTGTTTTCTCCTCTAGGTTGGTTGTAGAAAGTTCCTGTGTAAGCAAGAAGCAGAGGCTCCTCCAGTGGTGATGCCTGGTAGTCTCTTTCAGAGAATGATGCGAATAGCCACCTGGAGGTTAATTCATAGTTCCCACTTACACTCAGGAGAGAAAGCAGTCCTTTGTTGGTTGTGCCCTGAAATTAACTGACTAACCCCTTGTTTCTTCCTTCTACACTCTGGCTGCTCTAATTTAACTTAGACCATCTCAGAATTGTCTCCTTGTGAAAGTTAAAGATCAGAATTATTTTAGGAGGCGCCAGCTCAGGGTTTTTCTTCAGCCTTCTGAAGTGTGAGGTTTTTGACAGGGGGAAGGGTCAGGAGAGAAGGGTCAAGGAGTAAGTGCTCTGCCCTATTGTACTCCAGGGTGTACTCAAGCTATCATCCTTTAATTTCAGGTTCTCTGACTAATCAGGTGGTGCTGGGAACCCATCCCATTTCGTTATCTCTATATTTGAAATCGCTCATTTTGACCCCATGTTTTTCTTATTAGCATTTGTTTTTCTATTTCTGCTCCTATTTGAAGGTACAATCACTGGTTTGATGGGATGGCGCTGCTTCACCAGTTTAGGATGGAGAAGGGCACCGTCACGTATAGGAGCAAGTTTCTGCAGAGTGACACGTACAAGGCCAACAGTGTTCAGAATCGAATTGTGATCTCAGAATTTGGCACCCTGGCTCTCCCTGATCCATGCAGGAATGTTTTTGAACGTTTCATGTCCAAGTTTGAGCCAGCTGGTAAGCAGCTATTACTTGGCCCAGAATTTGCAAGTGATAATGATGATTATTTAAATTGTTACGCTATATGAAGTCTATATAAAGTTTGAAATAGATTTTTTAGTATGAGAGGATATTTAAGCTGCTTTCTCCCTCCTCTTGTGGTGCTTCAATAACTCTGGGTTTCGTTTCAGCAATAACTGACAACACCAGTGTCAACTATGTGCGGTATAAGGGTGATTACTACCTTAGCACTGAGACCAACTTTATGAATAAAGTGGACATTGAAACCCTGGAAAAAACAGAAAAGGTAAAATGTAGGTTAAAAAAAATGAATAAAACAGACCCCCCAAATTTCTTTTCATTTAAAATACTTTTCAGCATAGTAGATATCTGAATAAGAAATTGGATCCTTAGCCAAACGTAACCATATTACCCACTGTGCACTCTCTATCCTGATTAGAATGACCTTGGGTTGGTTTTCCATACTTCTAGACTTCTTTCTTAGTCCCGACATCTGCAGAGTAGGGTAAGGGAGAAACAGAATAACATTTACACCCTAGCTGGTTTGGCTCAGTGAATAAAGTGTTGGCCTGCCAATTGAAGGGTCCTAGATTTGATTCCAGTCAAGGGTGCATTCTTCCATCCCCAGTAGGGGGCATGCAGGAGGCAGCCAATTAGTGATTATCTCTCATCATTGCTGTGTTTTTTCCCCTCTCTCTCTCCCTTCCTCTCTGAATTTAAATATTTTTAACAAAACAACAAAAAAATTTTTTTGAAAACAAAACAAAATCATTTACTGTGGTCAGCTCATGTTCTTCCTAGCTACAGATAGAATTGGACTGGAAATTGTATAGTAGACCCATACTACTTTCACTTACCGTATTTGCTGGCGTATAAGACAATTTTTTGGCCCTGAAAAATACGTATTTGCCGGCGTATAAGACGACCGGACATATAAGACGACCCACTAAAATTTCCACTAAAAATACAGAGTTTGTTATATACTCGCCATATAAGACTACCCCCCACTTGGAGGCATATTTTTCAGGGCCAAAAAGTCGTCTTATACGCTGGCAAATACGGTAACATATTAATTAAAAATTAAATAAAAATTTGGACCAAACTTTTAATTTAATTTTTAAAAATAAGATAAAGCTTATTTAGAAAGTCACAGGGTAGTAGAAGTGAGCCAGTTGGGATGCGTAGGCTCAGGAAACAAGTTACAGAGGCAGAAGAAGGGCCCTTGGAGCTTAGGAGACAGAAAGGCAAAGGTAAGAGGGAGGAAGACAAAAGGAAGGGAAAAGGGGTAAGGCTGTGTGTGTGTGTGTGTGTGAGAGAGAGAGAGGGGGGGGGCAAGAATTTAATTTTTTTCAATATATTTTATTGATTTATTTTATTTAAAAATATTTTATTAATTTTTACAGAGAGGGAGAGAGAGGGATAGAGAGTTAGAAACATCGAAAAGAGAGGAACATCTATCAGCTGCCTCCTGCACACTCCCAACTGGGAATGTGTCTCAAACCAAGGTACATGCCTTTGATCAGAATCGAACCTGGGACCCTCCAGTACACAGGATGATGCTCTATCCACTGAGCCAAACTGGTTATGGCCAGAATTTTAATTTAATTTAATTATTTTAATTTATTGATTGATTATGGTATCACATAATTGTCCTCATCCCCCCATTCCCATCCCAAACCAGAATTTTAATTCTTACTCTTTTGAGCTTTCTGTGATCTTGTGTGGGGGGGATTTACCCTTATTGGATAATAATTTTTGTACACTTTAAACAGAAAGAAGACCAAAAGAGGCAACTCTCTCTCTTTTTAAATATATTTTATTGAGTTTTTACAGAGAGGAGGGAAGAAGGATAGAGAGTTAGAAACATTGATGAGAGAGAAACATCAATCAGCTGCCTCCTGCACACCTCCTACTGGGGATATGCCCGCAACCAAGGTACATGCCCTTGCCTGGAATCGAACCTGGGATCCTTCAATTCGCAGGCCTAAGTTCTATCCCCTGAGCCAAACCGGTTAGGGTTGTACATTTTTTATTCCTTAGTGGTGGGGTTTTTGTTTTTATTTGGGAGGGGTTCATATATTTTTCTTTAGAAGGAAAAATGATTTTGATTTCTCAGAGGTGAAATATTAGGGCTTAGGCTGTAGTTTTCCTATCTTATTTCAAAGGCTTGAGGCCCAGCGCACAAAATTTGTGCACAGGGGTGTGTGTCCCTCAGCCCAGTATGCACCCTCTCCAATCTGGGATCCCTCGAGGGATATCTGACTGCCTGATCCTCTCAATCCAGGACTGCTGGTTCCCAACTCCTGCCAGCCTGCCTTCCTGATTGCCCCTAACCACTTCTGCCTGCCAGCCTGATCACCCCCTAACCACTCCCTTGCCAGACTGGTTGATGTCTAACTGATCCTCTGTTTGCCCCTAACTGCCCTCCCCTGCAGGCCTGGGTCCTCCTTAACTTCCCTTCTCTGCCAGCCTGGTCACCCCTAACTACCCTCCCCTGCAGGCTGGTTCCTCCCAACTGCCCTCCCCTGCTGGCCTTATTTCTCCCAAATGCCCTCTCCTGCTTGCGATCTTGTGGTGGCCATCTTGTATCCACACAGGGGCAGCCATCTTTGACCACATGGGGGCAGCTATCTTGTGTGTTGGAGTGATGGTCAATTTGCATATTACTCTTTTATTAGATAGGATATTTGATATACCATTTACGCATCTAAATAGAGACCTGCTCATGTAATGTTTAAAAGTCTCTGATGGTCTTCAATTTGCAGGTGGACTGGAGCAAATTCATTGCCGTGAATGGAGCAACTGCACATCCTCATTATGACCCAGATGGAACTGCATACAACATGGGGAACTCCTATGGGCAACATGGTAAAGTGGGATGGAAGTCTTTTTAAAAATAATTAGAAGTTAGTATCTTCCTGGGGTTCCATTGGGGTTAAGATGTAAACATATGAAACTTCATTTGAAAGGTTCAGAGAAAAATCTCCGAAATGGCATTACTGAACTTAAAGTACATCACTTATCATTGAGTATGTACTCTGCAGTCTTTTTGCACATATGCTTAGCAGCTGATTTTCTATTTGACTTTCTCAGCATCACTCACATTTTTATGTTCCATTGTGCTTTTTGGCTCACAGGAATTGTAGGGATTTTCAGTATGTGTTTCTCAAACTTTAATTTTTATGAAGTACCATATTATAAGTATAAGCAATTTAGAATTCTGCAGCAAAGATGTAGACAAGATACATTATTTATCACATGGGGAGGAATTTATTTTTATAATGGGATTAATACACTACAAAGTAAGTTAAAGTTATAGTGCAGTTGCATTTATAACCACATACATCACACCTCCTTCCTGGTCATCCACTTCCCCAACTGCCTACCTATCTGCTCCAGAAAGTTCTCATAGTTAATAATGATAGTTAACATTTACTGATGCTTAGTATGTGCTAGCGTTAAACATTTTTCTAGATATTTTTTTCATTTAATCCTTTAACACTTATCTGAGAAAGATGCTATTATTACTTCTTTTTATAGACAGTGGGCCTTGAGGAGGTTTAAGATACTTGCTTAGGCAAGCTTCTAAGTGTCTAAAACCAGAGTTGGCACCAAGTCTGAAGCACACACTCTGTAGACCACCTTAATGATTATTGACCTCTGAGTACAGAAGGGTCTCAGGACATGCAAATTCATGTTCCTATAGCTGAGCACACATGTCTGTGTTTGAAAGGAATGTGTATTAGATATTTCTGACTAGCTTATCTGTCCATCAGCCTTTCTTCTATAACCTGTAAAACTTTTGTATAGGTTAATGTGTAACTTTGGTAAACAATTGGCATTGTGAGTTGTTCATCTGCTCCTCTTCATATTTACTACATGTGAGGGTATGTGAAAATGAATACTGCGGGGTTGTTTTTTACTGGCTCAAGTAGAGTTGGGTACCCAGCTCTCTTTTTTATTATCTGACCTCAGGTAGGAATGTATTCTTCAAAGCCACATTAGGAAGCAGAAAATATCCCTTTTAAGAACTGTTTAACCATTCTGAGTGATATGTTCTAAAACAGTCCTTAGATCAGTCATTCTCAGCCTGTGTGTGTCTGAGAATCATCTGGAATGCTTCTTAGAAATGGAGATTACTGCTCTTCATCTTCCGAGACCTTGGGTCAGTAGGCCCAAAAGGGGCCAAGAATTTAACAACTCCTCACCTGTTGGTGCATTTTAACAAGGTCCCCAGTGATTCCGGTTCAAGCCCCTAGATCTTTGAGAAACCCTTCCAACAATTATCAGAGGCTGTGCTTGTTACTTTGCCTTGATTTGCTGTTTGTTTGTTTTAAAAAAATATATTTTATTGATATTTTACAGAGAGGAAGGGAGAGAGATAGAGAGCTAGAAACGTCGAGGAGAGAGAATCATCGACCAGCTGCCTCTTGCACACCCCCCACTGGGGATGTGCCCGCAACCAATGTACATGCCCTTGACCGGAATCGAACCCGGGACCTTTCAGTCCAGAGACCGATGCTCTACCACTTAGCCAAACTGGTTTCGGCTGCTGTTTGTTTTTTTAAAATAAATCTTTATTGTTAATATTATTACAGATGTTCCTCATTTTTTCCCCCTCCATTGCTCCCCTCCACCAAGTTTTCATCCCACTCTCTGCCCTTTCCCCATTCCCCATTGTCCTCATCCATAGGTAAACTTTATGTTCAGTCTCTTCCCGTTGCCCCTCCCCCCATTCCCCATTTCCCTGAGAATCATCAGTCCACTCCCCTTCCATACCTCTGATTCTATTATATTCACCAGTTAATATTGTTCATCATGATTTTTACTTCCCTTGGTTTTTAGATTCACTTATTGATAGTTACATATTTGTTGTTCATAATTTTTATCTTTATTTTCTTCCTCTTCCTAAAGAACCCCCTTCCGCAATTCATATAATTCTGGATTGGCAGTGACGAACTCCTTCAGCTTAAATTTATTTGTGAAGCTCTTTATCTGGCCTTTGATTCTGAGAGATAGCTTAGTTGTGTTCAGTATTTTTGGCTGTAGGTTCTTGCTATTCATCACCTTGAATATTTCTTGCCATTCCCATCTGGCCTGCATGGTTTCTGTTGAGAAATCAGCTGACAGTTGTATGGGTGCTCCTGCTTTTCTCTTGCTGCTTTTAATATTCTCTCTTTGTCTTTTGCTCTTGGAATTTTAATTATGATGTGTCTTGGTGTGGTCCACTTTGGATTCCTTTTGTTTGGGGTTCTGTGTGCTTCCTGGACTTGTAAGTCTATTTCTTTCCCCAGGTGGGGGAAGTTTTCTGTCACTATTTATTTCAATGTGTTTTTGGTATCTTGCTCTCTGTCATCTTCTGGGACACCCATAATTCTGATATTGGTTCACTTGAAGTTGTCCCAGAGGTTTCTTACACTATCTTCAACTTTCTGGCTTCTCTTGTCCTCTTGCTTCTGTGGAGGAGTGTCCTCTGGCTCTTTGTGTTCCAAATCTTGGACGTGATTCTTGTAATCTTCCATTCTGTTTTTAGGACTGTATAATATTTTTTATTTCAGAGAATGTATTCTTTATTTCTAGTTGGTCCTTTATCATTTCTTATTGATCCTTTATTATTTCTAGTTGATCCCTTTTCATATCTTCATAGGTCTCATTTATTTTATCGGCCTTTTCTAGGAGATTCTTGAACAACCTTATATCCGTGGTTTTGAGCTCTATATCCAATCGCTTTTTGTTCTCCATTTCTTTCGTTTGTGATATGTTTCCTTGTCTTGGCATTTTCGCTGCTTCCCTAAGTTGGTAGGTTGGGAGGATCAGCTGTCTCTATGCCAGGAGACAACCTTATTCCACTAGACTTGAAAACCTGCAAAAGCCTCTCTGAGTTCAGCTTGGATGGGGTGGAGTTTCAGGGTGGAGCCTACAGCCTTGGCTTCCAGTTAGCCCTGCCCTCTGAGGTTCCTGAGTCTCAGTGTACCTCAGTGTCCTTTGGTATTTGCTGGAAGCACCTCTGAGAGAAAGGTGCCCTAGAGTTTCGCCCGCTACCAGACAGTCTAGTCTCTCCCCCAACGAGCCCGAAACTGGGGTTCAGTGCAGTTGGAAGTGGGGTTAAGAGCAGTCAGGAGCTTATGTCTCCTTCCCTTTAGGGCAATCCAGAGGCCCAATCAACCATCTGTCCTCTGTGCGAAATGTGCGCTACTTGGGGGCTCTGCCTTTCACCGCTTCCCTGAGCCTCCACCTTATAGCCCAGATTCCCTCTGTATGAGGTTGGGGCCCGAGGGTCTCACCCAGAACTGGGGTTCAGTGCAGTCAGAACTGGGGCTCAGCACAGTCCTGAGTTTTTGTCTCCTTCCCGCTAGGGCAATCCAGCAGCTCAGTGAACAGTCTGTCCTCTGTATGCAATGTGCGACTCCAGGGTTCTGCCTTTTGCTGCCCCCCTTAGCTTCTGCCTTACAGCCCAGATTCCCTCTGTATGAGCCTGGGACCCCAGGGTCTTGCCCAGAACTGGCATTCAGTGCAGTCGGAGTTGGGGTTCAGCACAGTCCGGAGCTTTTATCTCCTTCCCGCTAGGGAACGCCAGCCAGGCACTCAGCTGCCCCCTCCTCTCCGGCTCCGTCCTCTCCCCACACGTGCACTGTGTCTCCGTACCTTAGGCTTTTACAGCTCCTCTGATTTTCCTTTTGGTTTTCTCTTTCCTTTTAGTTGTAAAATTTCTAGTCAGTCAACTTTCCTGTAGTTCTGGATAATGTCCACTTTATATTTTAGTTGTATTTTTTGAAATTGTTGAGTGAGGCTGCAGTTAGTCATTTACCTATGCCACCATCTTATTTTCCCCTGCCTGATTTGCTGTTTTTGAAGTTCTGAAGAGTCCCTGGGTTAGATGAACTGTATTGGGTATGCCATTCCTCTGCTGGGTGTTTCCTGGGTGTCTCAATCTCTCTCTCTCATGAATGCCATCACGACTTGCCTACAGAATAGTTCATTATTAGTTGTGTTTAAATATAGTGAGTTGAGTAATCGTCAGTTATCCAAATGCTGAGACAGGAAATTCTTTTATCTTTCAATCTCAACTGAAACTGAATTTATTTTTTTTCTTTTCTTGATTTTTTGATTCAGTGAGCAGTTTATGAACTGGTACTCAATTGTACATGTGATTTCAGGGAACTGCACAACCAAGGATGTGTTTGGGGAAATTTAGATTCTCATTATATTAAAGTGCTTGCTTAGTAATTTCTAACTCTAGTAAGTAAAAGGCTTTTAACTGTTTTAGCTTTTACAGATATTTAAAAAGATGTTTTAAAATTAGCAAACATTTTCTAAAACATTAATCAATCCAACTAGTTCTTAACAATATTGTAAAATTATATAACACTAGAGACCAGGTTTATGAAAATTCATGCACTGGAGGGGGGTTTCTCACAATCTGGGAGCCCTCAGAGGCAGGAGGTGACCAGACGACCCAGTGATCAGGGGAAGGCAATGTCCCCATCACACTGCTAGCAGCGTAAGCTTCAGCTGGCCCTGGTTTACTGAGCCTCAGGTGGCCCTGGGTGGCTTGGCAGCTGCCACCTACGGCTTGCCTTTGCTTTAGGCCTGCCCTGGGCAGCTGGGCAGTGGCCATCTGAGGCTTGACTGTGCCTCTAGCTAGCCCTGGGCAGCTTGGGGGGGGGCTGAGGGGACTGGGGGACTCTGAAGGCCGGCACCCTGGCAGGACTGAGGAGATTGGGCTCCGCCATCTTATGGCTATGGGCACCACCATCTTTGAGGGCATGGCAGCAATTAGCATATTTCCTCCTTATTGGCTATGGATGCCGCCATATTTGTGAGGGCATGATGGTCAATTAGCATATTTCCTCCCTATTAGGTAGGATTATTATATGTGATTACTCGGTACTCTTGAAATTATGGACTTATCTTAATGCTTTTATAACTCATCACTGTATAAAAGCATGATGTTTTATAGACAATGAGCTTTCAAAACACATCTATAACCCTAACCTAGACCTCCCAATGTTTTATTTCTAATTAGAGGCCTGGTGCACAAATTTGTGCACAGGTGGAGTCCCAAGGGAGTGGGGAGTGACTGGGACACAATTGGTCCTCAGGGAAGGCTATGGGATGCCCTTGCCACCCTGGGATCTCTATCCACTCTGCTGACATTCGTGCTGCTTGTCAGGAGCCACCTGGCTGCTGATTTTATATCGTTTCTTTCTTGTGGAGTGTCAAGGGAAGGGAAGCAGCTGTGGTGCCCGAAGCCGACTTTCAGGATGCCAACAGCACTGTCAGGAATGTGCTGGTGGACCTGGTTCGTTGGTGCCTGGCCTATTCTCCAGAGATTGGACCTGTAGAACTACTGAGGGAGTGAGTGGCTGCCACTGGACTGGTGGGCCACAGGGACAGGTCAGACAGCTGAGTGGTGCTCCCACTGTGGGAGTGCACTGACTACCAGGTGGTAGCTTTTGCATTGAGCGTCTGACTTCTGGTGGTCAGTGCGCATCATAGTGACTGGTTCTTCTGGTCATTCTGATTGTTCAGTCATTTGGTTGCTTAGGCTTTTATATATATGTAGATTGCTTACTCATTGTTTTTGCTAGATGTCTATGAGGCATTACAAAATTAACTTGTCTAAAACCAAACTCCTGATCTTTTCTCCTAAACTACTTCTGCTTAAAATATTTCCCACCACCCTGGTTGGTGTGGCTCAGTTGATTGAGTGTTGTCTTATGCACCAAAAGGTTGCTGGTTCCATTCCCCATTAAGGCATATACATAGCTAGGTTGAAGGTTCAATGCCTGGTAGAGGGCATGCAAGAGGCAGCCAGGGGATTGATGCTTAACTCTTGCATGCATGTTTCGCTCTCCTTTTCCCTCCTCTCTCTCTTTTTAAAAAAAATCAATAAAACAAATTCCTAACTCAATTGATGGTAACTCTACCTTTCCAGTTGCTTAGGATGATAACTTTGGAATCATTTTTCATACCTCTGTCTCTCACATCAACATCCATTAGGTCAAAAAATTATTTCAGCAATGCCTTCAAAATATATCCCAAATCTGCCCGGCCAGAATGGCTCAATGGTTGAGCGTCAGCCTATAAACCAGAAGGTCATGGCTTGGTTCCTGGTCAGGGCACATGCCTGAGTTGCAGGCTCAAACTCCAGTGTGGGGTGTGGAGGAGGCAGCCCATCAATGATTCTCTCTTTCATCATTGATGTTTCTATATCTATCTCCCTCTCCTTCTTTTCTGAAATATATAAAAATATTTATATATCCCAAATCCAAGCACCTCATATCACCTCCACTTGCACAACTTTGGTCTGAGCAACCACCTCTCTCATTTGAATCATTATAATAGTTTCTCCTTGCTTCTGCCCTTACCCCATTTAAGTTTATTCTGAGCATATCAGACAGGTGTTTATTTTTTTTTTTACTTTAAAAATTTTATTTTTAATTCTCACTGTAGAATATGTTTTTATTGATTTGAGAGAGAGAGAGAGAGAGAGAGAGAGAGAGAGAGAGAGAGAGAGAGAGAGATTGATCAGCAGTCCTCATCCTTGAACCAGCAGGGGATGGTACCAATCACCTTTTGGTGCCTAGGACAACTCTCTAACCAACTAAGATGCCTGGCCAGAGCCAGAAAGTTTTTTTTTTTTTTAATTCACTCCACCTCATCTAGACTATTCTTGCTCACTATGACAGGCCACACTGGCATACTTGCTGTTAAGTACTTGAACACTGTAAACTAACTCTTGGCTGAGATTCTTTGCATTTGTTCTTCTCTCTTCTTAGAAGGCATTTCTCCAGGATATCACCAAGACTCTCTTCCTCACCTCCTTCAGGTCTTTATTCAAATGTCATTTTTTTTCTGAAGGCTTCCCAGACCACTATATTTAAAATTGTAAATAACAGTATCCATCTTTATACATTTACTCTGGATCCCCATTTTCTGTTTATTTTCCATTATAGCTCATCTGAAGCATGATATTTTTATTTATTGTATGATTTATTAGAATTTGAGCTTTATAAAATAAGAGTTTTTTTGTCTATTTTGTACGCTGGTATATACAAGCATCTAGAATAGGGTATTTATGACATGTAGGAGAGTGCCTGGAATATATTTGGCATTCGACAAGTACTTGTTGAATAAATTAATAGAGAACTGGGTGGTTATTTGTTCCAAAAGAAGTTCAGTGGTTGCAAAATGCTCCAGGTTACCCAAGTTCTTCCAGACCTACATTGGCAATTCTAATGTTACCAGGAAGATCATGTAACATGACCTCAATATTTGTTCATTCATTGAATGATTTAACAAACATGTTGTTAGTCAATCCATTAATACCTATTTATAGTGAACATACTAAATGTATGCCATTGATTGGTACTGAGGATGCAAAGGTGAAGGAGATAAATCTGCTCTTGAAAAGCTCTAGTTGTTCATCTGCTTATCTCAGTAGAAGCAGATAATTATAATAACATGAGATAAGTGCTATGACTATATAAGAGATAATGAGGGCATAGAGGAGGGGCACCAAATGATATGGGGTGGAGAAGACTCAGAGAAGGCTTCTTGAGTGGATGGATACCTAAGTTGATTCTTGAAGAAGCAGTAATAGTCAGGTGAATGACTGAATGACTGAATGTTCATGAGATGGGATGAGATGGGGCCTAAAGCAGCTCCAAGGATCCAGAGAACTGGAGGGAAGGATTTGGACATGGATGCAAATAGAGATTATAGTTGCTGGGTTTGGGTAGTGGGGAGAGTGACAAATAGAATTTGAGGGTATTCCTGGCTACTAACCTTGTTTTTTTTTTTTTTTCCAATGAAATAGAAATTGAGTTCATTTTCAGGGTGTGAGAGGATAACCATTTGAGAATATTACAATAAAATAAACTTGGTGGATTATTTTGGGTGTGGTGTTTGAAAATCTTAGCTAATGACTTTCATAAAGTTCAAATATATATTTTAAAAATATATATTTTATTTACTTTTTACAGAGAGGAAGGGAAAGGGATAGAGAGTTAGAAACATCGATGAGAGAGAAACGTTGATCAGCTGCCTCCTACTGGTAATGTGCCCACAACCAAGGTACATGCCCCTGACTGGAATTGAACCTGGGACCTTTCAGTCCACAGGCCGACGCTCTATCCATTGAGCCAAACCGGTTTTGGCAAGGGTTATCTTTTATTCTTAGTATGTATGTAAAATTGTTAAGACAGAATTTTCCATTTTCCAGGTTCTTGCTATAATATTATTCGGGTTCCTCCAGAAAAGGTGGATCTTGGGGATACAATCCATGGAGCCCAGGTGATATGTTCGATTGCTTCTACAGAGAGTTTTAAACCTTCTTATTACCATAGTTTTGGTGAGTCCAGAGATGAAGCAAATTGCAATGGAGCTTGCTTTAGTGTCACAGTAGCAGAGGCAAATACTATGCTAATACTGTTTATCAGAGTATGGTAACATTTTGGATCAAGGTTGTATTTTAATGCCACTTAAGTTTATTCTGGTTAGTAATATACTTCTTTCCTTAGCCAACTGACTACTTGAAAGGATAGTTATTTTAGCACAAAAAATCACTAAAAAATTAATTGACAACATCAAGAGTGAACCATAATGTAAATGATGGACTTTGAGTAATTATGATGAATCAATGTAGGTTCAGCTACAATAATAATAGCATAATATGCTAATTCAAAAGGACATCCTTCCGACAACTTTCCAGACAAAGCTGGGGCTGCAAGGGAAGCCTGGGTCATAGAGGGAAACTCAAAATCAAGCTTCCAGAGGGAAGCTAGTTCCAGTAGCTGGGGAAAGGAAGGCCTACTCTTGTATGAATTTTATGCATTGAATCGTTAGTCAATTATAAGAAACTATGTGCCTGATGCATGAAGATTCATGCAGAAATGGGCCTTCCTTCCCCTGGCTGCTGGCATTGCCTTCGCTCCAGCCAGAGCTTTCTTTCTGCCTTCGCTTTGGCCCAGAGCTACCTTTCCAGCTTCCCAAGCTGCCCAGAGGCCTGGAGCAGCTGAGGGGTGTGTGGAATACCTGCATCATTGCCAGCTTAATTTACATATGTTTGGTGCCTGTGTATGCAAATTAACCCACCATATTTGCTGGGTTAATTTGCATAGACACTGCTGATTGGCTGGTGGGCGTTGCGAAGGTATGGACAATTTGCATCTTTCTCTTTTATTAGTGTAGATGTATTAATCTGGTGGAGGGTGTTGATAATGCAGAGCTTATGCGTGGGGTGGGGGAGGATGACAAGAGGTATATGGGAAATCTCTGTACTTTGCCCTCAGTTTTATTGTGAACCTAAAATTGTTCTAAAAAGTTGAAGTCTTAATTTAAAAAAACATTTAACCATAAAAAATTAATTGACAGGATTCAAAATTTTAGGTAACTTTAAAGACCACAAATAAAGATCTTGATTATATATATTTTGGAAAATTCATATTTTATATAGATTGCTTTAGCTCCTTCTCAGAATATTTATCTTCTATATTCTAAACTTTTATAGATTTTCTGCTCCTGAGTCCTTACCCCTGGTATAAATAGCAAAAGGATTATGGAATAAAAGTTCAGATCATAAATCACACTTTGATATTATGTTTCTTTATTTGTCCCTAAACTACAACAATTTTAAAAGAAAGAAAAAAAAAAGATAAAAAATGAATATAGTGCACTCAACCAAACTATTCTAAGCAGTTCCCCTTTTAAAGTGGGAACAGGAAATCTGTATAACAAAGCTGGGAAACTGAAGAATTACTTTTGGCCAGCCTTTGTTTGGGTCAGCAGTCATGTGGGCCAGCATTAAAAATGTCCCCTTAACTGTCACATTTCAGACAACTCTAGTTTACCAAATAACACTTTAATGTTTGCTGGAACCTTTCAGGAATGACGAAGAACTATATAATCTTCATTGAACAACCTCTAAAAATGAATCTGTGGAAACTTGTCACTTCTAAAATTCGGGGAAAGGCCTTCTCAGATGGAATCAGCTGGGAGCCCCAGTCTGACACACGGTTCCACGTGGTGAACAAGCACACTGGACAGGTGGGGTGTTGTGAGTGTATTTATCATGAAAATGATTGGAAACAAAGGCGCATTTCCATTTGGTTGATTTTTACTCTCGCTGGGCATTACTTGCATGACTCTTAATCAAGGACAATACCTGCTTTCAGAGGCAGGACTGGCTACTTATTAATTAACACAGTGGATTTAGCATATTAGAACATTGTAGGAAATGGCTTTATCCTTTAAATTATCTGATTTAATTAAAATGGCACTAGAAACCCTCTTAGCATGGACTTTTCCATATCATAATATTTGCAAAAGAATGTTGTTCATGCAAAGGTCTTCTGTAACTTTCGCATTGATACTTTAATTAGTTGCTTCTACAACTTCTTAATATGCAAATATGATAATCCTACTAAAGTCTAAAGCACATTGGTTAAATATCTTTCTATTAATAGCATAATAGAGGTTATTATGCCTGTTTATTTTCTCCCTCTCAAAAGAGATAGTATTCTAAATTTACTGTGCTGTCATTTTATTATAAAAATTCCATGTTAATAAATTTCATGACTTTTTAAGAATTAATCACTTAAATTTATCACGTCACTTAATAGCAGTGCTTTTTATGTTTCCATGTCTTTAAAAAAGTTATTTATTTCTTTAATTCTCTAAAGTATTGTATATAGTATTACTATATTATTGTATATAGTAAGTATTACATATGTCTCCTTCCCACCCCCATTGATCTCTCCCTGACCACCCACACCCTCACACATCCCTTCATCTAGCAATGTTTTTAAAAAAGATATTTTTATTGATTTTTAGAGAGAGAGGAAGGAAGAAGAAGAGAGAGAGAAACACTGATGTGAGAGCAGAATATCATTTGGCTGCCTCCTGCCTGCTCCCTACCTGGGAATTGAGCCTGCAATTTAGGCATGTGTCCTGACTGGGAATCAAACTGGCAACCTTTTGGTGCACGGGTGATGACCAGACAACTGAGCCACATCAGCCAGGGCAGCAGTGTTTTCTATTTAATCATGTACAGTTCAGGAATTATCTATCCTTTAAAACACTGGAGTTAGTTGTAACAGTCAACTGGTCTGTATTAAACAGCACCAGTTTGTTGATTAATATGAGGTTAGGTGGCTTAAGCAAGCAATGGTTAAATCAAAGCATATTTACTTCTTCTACATTTCAAATTTTACCTTTTGCACCTACATGCCCTGTCACATAACAGGGGGAAATATTAATTTGAGCTCAGTGTGCCTGTTCCCTAAAGAAAAAAGAAAAGAAAAGAAGGGAGCCATGGACTTCGATGCAGAGATGGCCAAGTCCAAGAACCGCACCACGCACAACCAGTCCCGAAAATGGCACAGAAACGGCATTAAGAAACCCCAGTCACAAAGATACGAATCTCTTAAGGGGGTAGACCCCAAGTTCCTAAGGAACATGTGCTTTGCCAAGAAGCACAAGAAGGGCCTGAAGAAGATGCAGGCCAACAACGAAAGGCCATGAGCAGACACGTTCATTCCATCAAGACTCTGGTCAAGCCCAAGGAGCCCAGGCCCAATATCCCAAAGGGCTGCAGCTGCAAACTCAGTCAACATCGCTCACTCCAAGCTTGGGGAACATGCTTGTGCCCGCATTGACAAGGGGCTTAGGCTCTCCTGGCCAAAGGCCAACGCCAAGGCCAAGGCGGAAACCAAGCCCCAGGCTGTGGGTGCGGTGCAGGTTAGGCTCCCGCTCCCAAAGGTGCCCAGTAGAGGCCCCACGAAGGCTCCACAGTAGAGGCCTCTGTCTGCTGATGTGAGGACGGAGGACGGAAGGACCAGTGTGGCCCCAGGGATGCTGTCTGCGTGGCACTGGTGCCCTCCTGTGCTGTTTGTACAAACAAACTTGTGGTAGGGGGGAAAAAAGAGGGGAAAAAGCCTCTTTTTCATTGTTTGTATTTCCCCTGCAGCTTCTTTCAGGGATATACTGCAGTAAGCCGTTTGTCATGTTTCATCAAATCAATGCTTTTGAGGACCAGGGCTGTGTTGTACTTGATCTGTGCTGTCAAGATGATGGAAGAAGCCTAGAAGTTTACCAACTACAGAATCTGAGGAAAGCCGGGGAAGAACTTGATCAGGTAAACTTCTTTGATTTTCAGGTGTCATCAAAATAATTTTGAACTAGCCAACTCCTGGTTCTGGCTATGTAACCTTAGAAATAGCTGTTCTCTTGTCTCTTTGGCAATATGGAAGGAGAATGGTTTTAAAGACACAGCTTTGTGGCTTATTCATTTAATGCTTGTAAATAATTTGAAGTACATACTTCATACCTGATAGAAAGCACGTTAAAGAAAACCAAGAGATGTTTTGAGGGCGTGATTAGTTGTTTATTACACTTGACCACTGAACATATTTTAATTTACTGGAGGGGACAGCAAAATGGACTGTAACTTTAATTCTCTGATAAAAGTGTACCAGTTCATCTACCTGAAGGATTTCACTTTTTTCCCTGATATTGAATTCAATGTAAGATTTTTTTGTGTGGTATGTACTACAAACTATTTTTAGTTAGAGTTTTATGGAAATCGTTTAAAAACATTGGTTTTAAGATTTATTTATACTTACTAATCTTATTTATGTTATTATAGCTGTATGATAGGTCTTTTTTAAAAATAAAAATCTTTATTGTTCATATTATTACAAATGTTCCTCATTTTCCCCCCTCTCCATTGCTCCCCTCCACCAAGTTTCCATCCCACCCTCTGCCCTTTCCCCATCCCCCATTGTCCTCATCTATAGGTGCAGTTTATGTTCAGTCTCTTTCCACCCCCCCACTCCCCATTTCCCTGAGAATCATCAGTCCACTCCCCTTCCATACCTCTGATTCTATTATATTCACCAGTTGATATTGTTCATCATGATTTTTTCTTCCCTTGGTTTTTAGATTCACTTGTTGATAGTTACATATTTGTTGTTCATAATTTTTTAAGGTATTATATGTGTACATAGCTTAACATTGCCCCCCCTCCCACCTCCCATTCATGCCCTCCCTCCCCAGAGTTCTGTGTTCATTGGTTGTACTTATATGCATGCATACCAGTCCTTCGGTTGATCTCTTATCTCCCTCCAGGTCTCCTTCCCCTCCCCGCTGTCATTTGACAGTCTGCTTATTTTATGGTGACTATCTCAGGACCACACGAATAGAATCTGCTCCTCATTTGGCAGTCTGCTTGTTTTATGGTGACTATCTCAGGACCACGTGAATAGAATCCACTCCTCCTCTGGTTCACACCGCCGCTGCCGCCGCCTGCCCCCCCCCCCCCACCGCTTCCCCTGGGTACACCACGGCTCTCCCGTGGCACATGTCTCCCCCAGGGCACATGGCTCTCTCAGGACACCGGGTCCCCTTGGGGCACCTGGCTCACCCGGGGCACACGGCCCCCTGGGGCACATGGCTCACCCAGGGCACATGCCCCCCCTGGGGCACTGGGGTTGTGGACAGGAGGCACCGCGCCAGCTCCTTGCTAGCACGGCGGGCAGGCTAGGACACCTCTGGGCGGGGAGACCGTGCTCCAAGGAGTCTTTCGGGTGGTAGTGGAACAGCTGCGGACTCGGAGGCCAAGCTCCAAAGCTGCCCACTCCCTGGGCCTGGGGCGGAGCGAGCTCTGCTCTCTGTGGGCTTCCCTCACTCTCGGTGGCGGAGGGTGCGGCCGTGATGGTGGCTCAATTTCCATTGTAGTTTTAAAATCCACAAGGCAGCAGTGGCAGAAGCTCTGGCCTGGCCATGTGGCGGCGGGCAAAGGACTCGCTCGGGCCGTGAACGGAAGGTGCCGCGCCAGCTCCTCACCAGCACTGCGGGCGTGGAGGGCGGGCTGAGATGGCTCGTATGATAGGTCTTGATAGCTGTAGTACAAGCCTGCTAACTCTTTTCTTTTTTAAAGGGTGCCTAAGTTTTCTTGGCCTTTTGCATTTTCATAAATTCAATATACCGTATTTGCCGGCGTATAAGACGATTTTTTGGTCCTGAAAAATACCGTATTTGCCGGAGTATAAGAGACTGGGTGTATAAGACGACCCCCTAACATTTCCACTCAAAATACAGAGTTTGTTATATACTCGCCGTATAAGACTACCCCCCACTTGGAGGCATATTTTTTCAGGGCCAAAACATCGTCTTATACGCCGGCAAATACGGTATCAATCTTTTACTTTGGGAATAAAACATTGTGTAACCTATTTCAGACATCTTCTTATGCCAAAGTCATAAAAATATTATTTTATATTACTTTGCAGAAGAAGTTTTAAATTAAGTATCCAGATACATGTTATTGTTCTGGACTCTATATTCAATTATGTGTTATTGTTCTGGACTCTATACTTTAATTAGTTGCTTCTACAACTTCTTAATATGCAAATATGATAATCCTACTAAAGTCCAAAGCACATTGGTTAAATATCTTTCTACTAATAGCACTATTATATCTGCTTATTTTTCCCCTCTCTAAAGAGATAGTATTCTAAATTCACTGTAGAATAGTAAATCTAAATAGAATAGATATCTTTATTCTATTAAAGTATAATTCATACTTTATAGTATAATTTCAGCATCCTTAAAAGACCACATTCCACCTATTCTTTTTTCAATTTTAAATTCTTTATTGTTTAAAGTATTACATATAGCATAACATATATCTCCTTTTACTCCTGCTGAGTTCTCCCTGGCCATATCCACCCCTCAGCACATGCCCTCATCCCCTAGTGCCTGTATCATTTGGTTGTGCTTATTTGCATTCACACAAGTCATTTGGTTGATATTTTACGCCCCCCCCCCCCCCAGCCCCGACCCGTAACCAGCTCTGGGATTTATCAGTCTGTTCCATGCTTCCATGCCTCTGATTCTTTTATTCACCAGTTTATTTTGCCATTAGATTTTTTGTTTGTTTATTCTAACTTTTAGATTCTATTGTTGATGGATATGTATTTGTTGCCATTTTATTGTTCATATTTTCTCCCTTTCCTCCTCCTCCTCTCCCTCCTCCTCCTCTTTCTCCTATAATATGCTTCAACATTTAATGTAATACTGGTTTGGTGGTGATGAACTCCTTTAGCTTTTTTGTTTGTTTGTGAAGCTCTTTATATGACCCTCAATTCTAAATGAGAGCTTTGCTGGCTAGTGCAATCTTTGTTGTAGGTCCTTGTTATTTATCACTTTGACTTTTTCTTTCCACTTCCTTCTGGCCTCCAAAGTTTCTGTTGAGAAGTCAGCTGATAGTCATATGGGTGTTCCTTTATACATAACTAACTGATTTTCTCTTGTTGCTTTTAAGAGTCTCTCTGTCTTTAACCCTGGGAAATTTATTTATTTATCTGTTTGTTTATTTATTTAACTCTTTATTGATTTCAGAGAGGAAGGGAGGAGAGAGAAATAGAAACATCAATGATGAGAGATAATCATTGATTGGTTGCTTTCTGCATTGCCTCTTGCTGGGGATTGAACTGCAACCTGGGCATATGACCTTGACCAGAATCTACCTGGAACCCTCAGTGTGCAGGCTGACACTATCCACTGAGCCAAACTGGCTAGGGCTAATTCTTGGCATTCTAATTATGATGTATCTTAGTGTGTGCCTTTTTGGGACTCTCATGGCTTCTTGGTCTTGTAAGTCTATTTCTTTCACTAAATAGGGGAAGTTTTCTGTCATTATTTTTTCAAATATGTTTTCAATAACTTGCTCTCTCTCTTCCCTTCTGGCACCCCATAATGCAAATATTGGTGTGCTTGAAGTCATCCTAGAGGCTCCTTACGCTTTATTCATATTTATGGATTTCTAAAAAAATTTATTGTTCTTTATTGTTCAAAATATTACATATGTCTGCTTTTTCGCCCATTGACCTCTCCCAACCTAATCCCATCTCTCAACACAGGTCCCCCTCCCCCACTGTCTATATCCATTTGTTATGCTTATATGCATGCAAACGAGTCCTTTGGTTGATCTCACCCACTTTGCCCTCCCTGCTCTCAATCCCCTGCTTTCCCTTTGCAGTTTGATAGTTTGTTCAATACTGCTATGTCTTTGGATCTATTTTTAAAAATAATATATTTTATTGATTTTTTTTACAGAGAGGAAGAGAGAAGGATAGAGAGTTAGAAACATCGATGAAAGAGAAACATCGATCAGCTGCCTCCTGCACACCCCCCTGGAGATGTGTCCACAACCAAGGTACATGCCCTTGACTGGAATCAAACCTGGGACCTTTCAGTCCACAGACCGATGCTCTATCCACTGAGCCAAACCAGTTTCGGCTGGATCTATTTTTGTTCATCAGTTTATGTTCCAAAAATGAGTGAGATCATTTTTAGGTCATACCTTTCTCCAACTGGCTTATTTCACTGTAGCATATTGCCCTCCAGATCCATCCATGTTGTTGTAAATGGTAAGAGTTCTTTCTTTTGTACAGCAGCATAGTCTTCCATTGTGTAGATGTACCGCCATTTTTAATCCATTCATCTGCTGATGGGCAATTAGGCTGTTTACAATAATTAAGATTTATTGTAAATTGTGCTGCTATGAATATAGGAGTGCACATATTCTTTCTGATTGGTGTTTCTGATTTCTTGGGAAAAATTCCTAGAAGTGGGATTACTGGGTCAAATGGGAGTTCAATTTTAATTTTTTGAGGAAACCCTATACTGTTTTCCAAAGTAGCTGCATCAGTCTGCATTTCTACCAGCAGTGCATGAGGGTTCCTTTTTCTCCACATCCTCACTAGTACTTGTCATTTGTTGATTTGTGATGACAGCCATTCTGACCAATGTGAGATGCTACCTCATTGCTATTTTGATTTGCATTTTTCAGATGGTGACTTTGAGAATTTTTTTCATATGTCTCTTGGCCTTTTGTATGTCCACTTTTGAAAAGTGTTTATTTAGACACTTTCTCCATTTTTAAATAAATTTGTATTAATTTCAAAGAGGAAGGGAGAGGGAGAGAGAGATAGAAACATTAATGATGAAAGAGAAGCATTGATAATATGCCTCCTGCTTACTGAACATGGGGGATTAAGCTCACAACCCAGGCATGTGCCCTGACTAGGAATTTAACCTCCTAGCTCATAGTTTGATGCTCAGCCACTGAGCCACGCAGGCTGGGTTCTTATGTCCATTTTTTGATTGGATTGTTTATCTTCCTTTGTTAAGTTATATGAGTTCCCTATAAATTTTGGAGATCAAATATTTACTGGATGTAACATTGGCAAATATGTTCTCCCATGCAGTGCGCTCTCTTATTTAGTTGATGGTTTCTTTTGCTATGCATAAGCTTTTTATTTTATTTGTTTATTTTTTCCTTAGTTTCTATTGTCCTAGGAGATGTATAAATAAATTGGATTCTTTTTTTTTGCTCTTCTGATTAGGTGCTTTTTGCTTCCTCATATTCCAAATCATTGATTTGATCCTCAGAGTTCTTTAGTCTACAGTTTAACCCCTGTAAATTGTTCTTTATTTCAATTAGTGTATGTTTAATTTCTGACTGGTCCTTTTATGTCCTTTGACATTCTCACTAAGAACCTTGAAAGTCTCATCAAGATTCTTGAGTAACCTTAGAACCATAGTTTTGAACTCTGTGTCCAGTAGTTTGCTTTCTTCTGTTTCTTTCATTTGTGACATGTTTTTTTGCCTCCCCATTTTGGCTGCTTCCCTGTGTTTGTTTCTATGTATTAGGTAGAGCTACTATGTCTCCTGGAATTGGTAGAGTGGCCTTGTGTAGTCGGTGTCCTATAGGGGCCAGTGGCTCAGCCTTGCCAGTCACCTGGTCTAGGAAATCTAGGTGTGCCCTGTGTGTGCTGTGTGTACAGTCTTGTAGTTAAGTGTTGATTACTGTTGGTGTCTCTGGGAGGAGTTGACCTCCAGGCCAATTATGTGAGGACCAGCTGCAATTACCGTGGGAGAGCTGTTATGCAGGAGGTGAGGCCTATTTGTGAAGTAGGGCAAGCCGGTGCTAGTGAGGATCTTGGGCCTTTTATGATAGGTTTGGGGCATGCTGACACCAGCTGCAGCTTGTTTGAGAGATTTAGCAAAGTCTGAAGCCTGAGCCAGGACAGGCCATTTATATGGAAAAGCCACTGCAAACAGCTTGGGTGGGGCTGCAAATTAGATGGAATGGGGTCTCAGGGAATCCCCAGGATGGAATAAACAGTGTGGGTCAAGCTGCCCTCCCCTGGCCGGCCATCTTGTGGTGGCCATCTTGTGACCACATGGAGGAGTCCATCTTGTGTGAGGGTATGATGGTCAATTTTCATATTACATCTTTATTATATAGGATAATATTTACTATTTTAACTATTTCAGATATGGCTGTCAGTCAGCCCTGTGACAATGACCCTTACTAGCATCCCTGTCTAGGAGAAAGCTGCCACCAAGTCCCTGCACAATGCCAGACAGGCCGCTTTATCCCTGTATGTGTCTGGGTCCCTCAGAGTCAGCTGGTATTGGAGCTTAGAGTAAGTGAGTCTGCGTACATTCATTTATTGGCCCTTTAAGAGGAACATCTGGTTCTCCAGCAGCCTCCATGTCCCTCAGCCACATTTCCCACTGGTTTTTATAGCCTGTAGTTATGAAGACTTCTCTTCCCATATCTGGAACCCTGGTCTGGGATTTGGGATGTGGCTGGGACTTCTTGTTCCTCATGGGCAGCCTCCATAGAGATGATCTCCCTCCCAATTAAAAAATGACACGTGTGTGTGTTTGAACTAACCTGTTCATCACCTCTGCCCCTCCTACCAATCTCAGTGTGCTTTCTTCTTTACTTCTCTAGTTGTAAGACTTCCATTCAGCCAGATTTCATGCAGTTCTGAATGATGGTTGTTCTGTATTTCAGTTGTAATTTTGATGTGGCAAGTACAGACATTTACCTATGAGAGGTGGCAAGTACAGGCATTTACCTATGCTGCCATCTTGGTTCTCTCTGGGCCTAGATAGTCTTAATCTTAATTTGAAGCATGATATAATCCCTGCAAGAGCCAGTGCATGGTAACTGGTGAAATCTGAATAAAGTTAGTGGATTATGTCAAAGTAAATTTTCCAGTTGTGATATTGTACTGTAGTTATGTAAGACATTGGTGAAAAGGGATGAAGGATGTATTATTTCTTTTTTCATGTGATAAAATACACCTAACACTAGAGGCCTGGTGCATGAAATTAGTGCAATGGGGGTGGGTGTTTATCAGCCTAGCCTGCACCCTCTCCAATCTTGGACCTGTTGAGGAATGTCCACAGGGATCAGGCCTAAACTGGAAGTCGGACATCCCCCTCACAATCTGGGACTGCTGGCTCCCAACTACTTGCCTGCTTGATTGCCCCTAACTGCCTGCCAGCCTGATCACCCCCTAACCACTCCCATGCCAGCCTGATTGCCCTCAACTTCCCTCCCCTGCAGACCTGGTCCTCCCCAACTGCCCTCCCCTGCTGGCCTGGTTGCCCCCAACTACCTTCCCCTGCTAGCCTGATTGCCCACAACTGCCCTCCCCTGCCTGCCATCTTGTGATGGCCATCTTGTGATCACATGGGAGGCCATCTTGTGCAAGGGCATGGCAGTCAATTTGCATATTACTTTTTTTTATCATCTAGGATAATATTTACTATTTTAACTATTTTAGGTGTACAATTCAGTGGCATTAACTATGTTAACAATATTGTGCAACCATCACTACTATCTATTTCCAGAAATTTTTCATCATTGCAAACAGAAATTCTGTATCCCTTAAATAACTGCTCCCTGTTTCTCCCTCTCCCTTTCTCTTTTTGTTTCTATAAATCTATCTATTTTAGTTATCTAAGAATTGTTCTTTTTGTGTCTGGCTTATTTCATTTAGCATAATCTTTTCATGGTCATTCATGTTGTAACATATATCAGAATCTCATTCCTTTTAAAGGTTGGGTAATATACATACACATACTACATCTTATTTATCTGTTGGTGGAAATTTGAATTGTTTTTACTTTCTGGCTGTTGTGAATAATACTGTTAAGAACATTAGAACATAGTCTGGCTGGTGTTGTTCAGTGGTTGAGCATCTACCTATGAACCAAAAGGTCATGGATCGATTTCAGGTCAGGGCACATGTCTGGGTTGTGAGCTTAATCCTCAGTAGGGGCCAGGCGATCAATGATTCTCTTTCATCACTGATGTTTCTCTCTCTCTCTCCCTCTTCCTTCCTCTCTGAAATCAATAAAAATATATTTAAAAAGGAACATTTGCATACAAGTATTTATGATATTGTACTGTAGTTATGTTTTCAATTCCCTTTGGTATTTACCTAGAATTTCTGGGTCATATGATAATTCTATGTTTAACTTTTTGAGGAACTGCCAAATGACTTTCATAGCAGCTGCACAATTTTACATTCCCATTAGCAATGCACAAGTGTTCCAATTTCTTCATGTTCTCACCAACACTGTTATTTCTTTCTTTCTTTACATTTTTAGAATAGTCATCCTAATGAGAATGAAATGTTGTCTCATTGTGGCTTTCATATGCATTTTCCGAGTGACCAATTTTGTTAAGCATCTTTTCATGTATTTATTGTCCATTTGTTTATTTTTGGTGAAAGATTTTTCTTTCAATCCTTTGCCCATTTCAAAATCAATTGTTTTTCTGTATTCGTACAAGTGCATGTGAATTTGCAATTATCTAAAAATAAAAGCTTAATAAAGAAATATCTTGATTTTTTTTCAGCCTTTAGCTGTCTTTTCCTAAAAGCATCTTATGCCCTCAAGGAAAAAAAATACCCCCAATATCTAGTTTATCTCCTCCCAAATCTCTACCCCATTTTTCTTCACTGCCTTTTTAGCTCAACAGTGCCTTCAAGCAGCTGTTTTAAACATTTTGTCCAGCTTTTCTGTCTCTCCACATGACCTTATATACCATTATTGGGAGTCTTTTTTTGTTCAGTTATGGTTTTGAAAAAGAAAAAAATATTTAAATAAATGTAAGAGTAATTTTAAAAAAGCAAACTCTTTATGTAGTGTATACATAACACTAAGTCTTTACCCAGTAAAATGATTTCTGCATGAGATAGAGATAATATGGACTAGGTATATGAAAAAATGGCAATTCCTTCTCCATCTTACAATATTTTATGGGAGAAAAATGTATTTAAAGCATTCTATTGTCAGAAAAAAATACACTTATTTTATTAGGGTCTCTTATTTAAAAATCTCCTCTGCAGAGAGGCTATGTTGGGGGTCCCCCTTGATAATTCACTAAGAAGATTCACAGGTCCATCCCAGAAAAATCAGCAAAAGAAAGAGGTACAGGGGTGAAGTCTGGAAGAAACTGAATCCTTGGAGGCAAGCATCTGGTTGTTCAGGGTTCTTTATTGGGGATCTTTACATAGACATATAGCCCCTCCATGGGTAATCTCAGTTACTGAATCTCCAGACCCCCACAGAGAAAGCAGGGACTCATTATAAATCACATTTATATTAATAAAAGAGAAAGATGCAAATTGACCACACCTTTGCAACACCACCAGCCAATCAGGAGTAAGCATGCAAATTAACCCAACAAATATGGCAGGTTAATTTGCATACACAGGAACCAAACAGCTGGGGGCAGGACTCAGGCATTCCGCATCACCCCAGCCACTCGAGGCCTCCGGAAAGTGTGGGAAGGAGGAAAGGTGGTGCCAGCAGTCAGGGGAAGGAAGGCCCATTCTTGCATGAATCTTCGTTCATCAGGCCTCTAGTTTCAGCATAAATTAACTGGATAAATGAGTACAGTGTGACCCAAGGGCTCGGGTACGCAGAATACTTTTATCAGACTGATCAGTACAAGGAAGAGTTTGGCTCCCAGGCGTCAGACAAGGGCCAGGCATGAAAACAGGCCTTTCTTGAGAGCATGCATGGTTTGAGCAATCTAGGCCTGCTAAATTAACCTTTTTCCACCCAGAGGCCTATCCTGACCAAACCTGAAGAAAGAAGCAGCCCTTGTTACTCGATAGTTTCCCACTCTGTTTCTTAATGGCATTTATCACTGTCAGAACCTGGGCTATATAATCATTTGTTTATTTGACACTAATGAAACAACATATTATTTACTATCATTCTTTCTCCACTAGACTATAAGTTCCACAAGGCCAGAGGCTTTGTTTTGTTCACTGCTGTATTCCCAGTGTCTAAAACAGTACCTGTAGTAGGTACTCAACAGGTATTCGTTGTATAAATAAATGAATAAAAATAATCATATATGCAATTACGTAGGAATGCCAATAATGTTGCCTGGATCTAAAATGTTGGGACATGCTGCTGTTGCATGAATGACAATTTCCACATCTGTTTATTTCTCTCTCCTGAACAGGTCTATAATTCAGTAGCCACATCTTTCCCTCGAAGGTTTGTTTTGCCCTTACATGTCAGTTTGAACGCCCCTGAGGGAGAGAACCTCAGCCCGCTGTCCTACTCCTCGGCCAGTGCTGTGAAACAGGCTGATGGCAAGGTAGGCTCTGAGCAGATATCAGACGAAGACACTGAACGTTAGTGTTGTTTTCACTCACTGGCCATTTCCCACAGTGTTTGATGGACACTAAGTTTCACAACATTCAGCTGAGCAGGGTCAGGTCAAGGTACATTGCTTGCACAAGAACCGCAGAATTCAGTTTGGGAGTGAGCATTGTGTTTACCATTCTCTTTTGTGTTTTGAAACAGATATACAAAAAACTAGAAATGGTTGTAAAATGTTTAAATATTTCAGATTGGTTCTGGCCATCCCTGTCTTTTAGATAATTTGTGCTTATCACAGGCATGTTATTGACTAGCTATCAATGTCTTAGCTTTAGTAGAATAAAAAGTCCACTTGTACCTCCTATCAGCTTAGTCACAAAACCAGGTGATCTTTTACACAGTTTATCCATGGTAGAAGGAAGAACAATATAAAAAATTACATAGAACCTTCATTTCCAAGCCCTGTCAGAAATGCTTACAGAGTATTACCCCCTCAGAGACCCACATGATGAAAAGTGAGGATTAGGCAATCACTACAAATCTTTTGGAACCTTTTCAGATTTGGTGCTCTTCTGAAAATCTACACCCTGAGAACTTAGAACAAGAAGGAGGTGTTGAGTTTCCCCAGATCAACTATGGCCAGTTCTGTGGCAAAAAGTATCGTTTCTTCTATGGCTGTGGCTTTCGACATTTGGTGGGGGATTCTCTGATTAAGGTCGATGTGGTGAACAAGACACTGAAGGTAATGAAAATCTCTTTTGTTTTCCAAACACCGAAAGGACCTGCTCTGCCCTTGGAATGAGTTTCTGTTTTGATTAAGGCAGCTTTTGAGATTCTCTAATGTTTAAGCAGCTCAGCTACTTACTTGTATTAAGTTTGAGAACCATGGAATCACTTAAGTAAGGGTATGTTCCCTCTAGAGAACCTAAATGAACCACAAGCTCAGAAGTAGAATTCTGAGCTTGATGTTATTTTGAGAGAAATCACGGGGCTAAGGTTGTTGGCATAACTACATTTCAGGTTGATGGGAAATTGTAATTTCAAAAATTGTGTTTGATGATAATAGAAAGTGCAGCTGCAAAAGCTTCCCCTCTCTCTCTCTTATGTTCATTTCATTAAGTCTGGTGTGTTGTTTTTTTATTGTTGGAATATTATATTGACAGTCAAATTTATGCTTGGAGGGGGAAAAAAGCTATTGAAAGCTTTCTGCTCTTAACTGACCTTCTATCAAATACTTTTTTTGGGGAGTCACAGGTTTGGAGAGAAGATGACTTTTATCCTTCGGAACCTGTGTTTGTTCCAGCACCAGGGACCAGTGAAGAAGATGGTGGGGTTATTCTTTCTGTGGTGATCACCCCCAACCAGGTAAGTGTATGTCCCTGTCACCAGTCAGAAAGAAAAGTAACTCTGAGCCTTTTGAGGTCTATATGAAGGGTCTATTCAGTGAAGCTGCCGATAGTTTATTTTTATTCCAGTGTGGCACCTTCTCTTTTCCTCCCTTCCTTATCATTTACGTACCCTTTTGTCATAATCCATACTTTTTATTGGTTTAGGTTTCTATTTGTAGAACTGTGGTAATTTATATTTGCATAGGAATGAAGTCACAAACTTCTTTCATACATATTATTTTATTTACACATCGAATTCGTAACTTAAGGAAGCTGAAAGAGACTTGTATCAGATCTCATAGCAGTAAAGCCATTATTTAACCCCAGTCTTCTGACTGCTAGTCTAATATTCATACCATCTGTGCTGCCAAATTCAATGGAGTGACCTGAAAGTCTAAGGTGGTGAAGCCGGGACCTAGTGTCTCCACAACATCTAACATCTCCTCTGGGCAATCTTGAGGCAACCAGGTTCCCCTTGGATACCAACTCTGACGAACTCATAGAGGCTGCCTGGGAGGTAGAACTCTAACCCTTCCAAAGGGTTTGGTGAGGAATGTGCTCTGATCAGTGAGTCAGGCCTGCCGTGGGTTTAGGAGGCGTTGGTCTTAATACCATGTACTTGCCACTCCTGTATTCATACCAGGCAAGTCTCGGTCTGCCTTGCAGTGATATGTTTAATCAGCTTTCAAGTAACACAAAATGGAGGGAGGAATTTCTAACTCAGAAGAAAGAATTTCTGTGAAACAGGTAAAAAGATTCCTAACCTCAAAGAGATCCTATGAAGGTGATTGATCTAAACAGTGTAACTTTTCCACTCTAGGTATGAGCTTCCTTTTCAGTCCAGATCAGCAACTCAGCAAACATTTAGTGACTGGGCAGGCAAGGCGCTCGGCTAGGCACTGAGGATAGCTGTGAAGATGAGTAACACATGATCTCCCTCTTAGGAATTGTATAGCCTAGTGGAGGAGAGAGATGTATTTTTAATAGAAGAAAAAGAATTTTCAACATTGTTTCTTTTCTAGAATAAAAGCAACTTTCTCCTAGTCTTGGATGCCAAGAACTTTGAAGAACTGGGCCGAGCAGAGGTGCCTGTGCAAATGCCTTACGGGTTTCATGGCACCTTCATAGCCACCTGAGGGCAGAACCACGAGGTCTGGGGACCAGGTTCAAAATGGATGCTCTCTGTACAAAAAAAGATCGAAAAGGGCACCTTACTCTCCAAACCACAGACATCTGGTTTTTACATTTCTATTAAAAAAAAAGATTTCAAGAGATAATTATGATTTTATATCTTCTTAGGGCTCTTCCTTGAAAACACTGAGCAAGTGTTGAACCACTTTTTGAAGAGAGTTTTACATTTGTGTTTACTTGAGATATCTCCCTCTCAGTAACAAGAATGCATGAAAGAAAATCTAGAAGTGGGTCATTACCACCACCAGATAGGTAGGTGACAGAGACCCTCACAGTTGAGAGAAGAAATATCAATAATCATAGGTAGTAGAATATGAATATAGGTCTGAAAAGTACCGGGTTTTTCTATCACGGCCTGCCTGCTACCACTGGCCCTCAGGCGCCCAAGAAGACGGAAAGCCAGCTATGTCACCCTGCTGGCTCCTTTTAGACGGCTGTTTCTCTGCAGTCCACAGCAGATGCCACTGCAGTTGGACCACCCATGAACACCTCCCACCCTGCCCCTAGTTTGGCCTTGGTACTGTTTTGAAGTGTTACAGGATTCCAGGGCAGGAGAAAAATAGGGGAAACTGAGACAGAAAATTAGGACAAGGCCAAACATTGTGAGTAATTTGCAACTGGCCTGCAAATAACAAGCCAGTGTCTTCCCCAGGACACTCTGAGAGCAGATAGTTAAAACCTCCTTGCTGAGAGAATGCAGAAAGGGAGGGGAAAAGGAAAAGGAAAAAAGAGCACTTTTACTCCCTAAGCAAAGCCAGCAGCCTTGGCCTCAGCAAGATAAAGTTGCCAGGATCCTGGAAAGACCACAACAAGAACACCTTGAGACTTAACCTATACCAAGACACTCAGCAAAAGAATCTTCTGAAAACTATAGACAGGAGGAGGGTCTATTACTCCTCCAACTTGCTCCAGACATTCACATTTCTGGGTTACTGGGAAAGCCCCTCTGTGCTCCAAGCTGGATGAGATAGATTTGCTTGCTTTGCTTTTTCTTTCTTTCTTTTTAAAAAAAAATATATTTTATTGATTTTTTTTACAGAGAGGAAGGGAGAGGGATAGAGAGCCAGAAACATCGATGAGAGAGAAACATCAACCAGCTGCCTCCTGCACATCCCCTACCCAGGATGGGCCCGCAACCAGATACATGCCCTTGACTAGAATCGAACCTGGGACCTTTCAGTCCACAGACCAACACTCTATCCACTGAGCCAAACTGGTTTTGGCTGCTTTGCTTTTTCAATAAAGGTGCATGCGTTCATTGCTTTAATAAATTGGCTTTTCACAACGCAGTCAAGGTCTCTTGTATAAATTAATTTATATGAGAAGACAAGGATCGAGGTTGGGGACAGCCCTCTCTCTCCCACTAGCTCAGGGGGTTGTCCTGTCTGACAACACCTTTCTGGTGTCCGTGTGAGGGGCCTGTAACAGAAGAACATTGCTAATGTCAGGAATTTCTTCTAATCTCCAGGTGTCTTGTTCTTCAGAGATTAACGAAACGTCATTAGTTCTTCATTTATTTGGGCAACAGATGGTACTAGAGAACATTTAATCCCCACATTACTAAGCCCCACCAGTTTTTACTAACAGCCCAAATCAGCCTAGGTTTGTCACTCTTGCCAACAGCCTCAGAGTCCCTTTCCCTTCAGTTGCACTCCTTCCTTCCGCTGAATTCTAGTCCTGGGCCAGCTAACCCTCCGTGCTCCCTCTGCCTGGTGAACATCACAGGAAAAGACCCCCAGACATGTCTTTTGGGAGCAATGGTGAATTCATGATTAGGCCCACTGCACAGTCCTGGGCCAACAGTCGGTTTCTTCTTAATTTTCTTTCTTTTAAAAATTGTCACCCAAGGATATTCTTATTGATTTTAGATGGGGGTAGAGATAAAAGGGAGGAAAGAGACAGAGAGAGAGAGAGAGAAAGAGAGAGAGAGAGAGAGAGAGAGAGAGAGAGAGAGAGAGGGCAATCAATGCATAAGAGAACATTGATTGGTCACCTTCCAAATGTGCCCCAACCAGGGATCGGACCCACAACCTTTAAGTATATGGATAATGCTCCAATCAACAGAGCCACATGGCAGAACTCAGTTTTCTTTTAAGAGTTATTGTAAAAAAAACAAAACCCCAAGATGGCGGCGTAGATGAATGGCTGGTCTGCTGCCTTACACAACAATTTAGAGGAATTAAAACTAATATAAAGGACATCTATCACCCAAAACCATGGGAAAGCTGGCTGAAAAAGAAAGGAGCGCAACCACTGAAAAGCTGAGGAGTGGAGGTGCGGAGGTACGGAGGCACGCGAATCGCTAATTGGGAATAGGACTGGTGGTGGCGACTGGGCACGTGGCTTCCCCCCCCCCCCCCAACCTGAAGGGAAACAAGCTGTGGAACACTTTCACTTTGAAATCCAGTTTCTGGGGTCACATGGGGGACCCAGACGCCTAAGGGGAGAAGCCGGTCTGTCGGCCATCAGTTCTGAAAGTGAGGGACTCTCTTGCAGAGGTGTGAGCAGCAATCACTGTTTACTGCGCTGGATCCCAGGGACACGAGGGGACTTGGAAACTCGGAAGGGCATGGACGGCTGACGGCAGCCATTGCTGTTAGCCATGCCCCAGCCTAGTGACTTCCTAAGACCCCCGCCCCACCCTGAGGCCCCGCCAGCACATTCCACAGACCTGCCTAGGCACCACACAGTTTCTTCTGCATATAAATGGCCAGTATTGTGGCAGCTTAACTAAGTAAACTGAAGCTCTAGCAACAAAACTGCCAGATCCCAAGAAAATAAACTGTACCCCACTGGAGATCCAAAAGCCAATGTTCCTAGTAGTCAGTTTCAACCCCTCACACCCATAAGTAACACATTCAGGAGATAGACTCAGAGAGCACCAAAGCCCCACTGAAACAAAGCGTGTCTCCAGCACAGCAGTTCTTCCTCTAAAATGAGGAGACACAGAAACATGTCACAAATGGGGAAGAGGGAGGAAAGTAAACTAATGGATGACACAGAGTTCAGAATCACATTTATAAGATTACTCAAGAATCTTCTAAAAACCTTTGAGAAACTTGATGAGACCTCCAAGAAGGTTTGGTGAGACTTTCAAGGACCTTAAAGAGAATACAAAAAAAAAAAAAAAAAAAAGGAAAAGGACCAGTCAGAAATTAAGCATACAATATCTGAAATAAAGAATATACAGAAACTCAATTATAGAGCACGGTACCCCAAGAATCAAACCAAAGATCTGGAATATAAGGGGAAAAAATCACCCAACCAGAGAGGCAGAAAGAAAGAAGAATCCAAAAGTGTGAGGATAGTCTAAGGAGCCTCCAGGATGACTTAAAGTGTACCAACATCTGGATTTTTGGGGTGCCAGAGAGAGAGACCAGGATATTGAAGGCCTACTGAAAGAAACAATGAAAGAAAACTTTCCCTACCTGGTAAAAGAAATAGACTTACAAGTTCAGGAAGTGCACAGAACCCCAAACAAGAGGAATCCAAAGAGGAACCCACCAAGAAACATCATAATAAAAATGCTAAGGGAAAAAGACAAAGAGAATCTTACAAGCAGCAAGAGAAAAACAGCTAGTTACCTACAAGGGAGTACTCACTGTCAGCTGATTTCTCATCAGAAACTGCAGGCCAGACGGGAGTGGCAAGGGATATTCAAAATGATGAACAACAAGAACCTACAACCAAGATTACTCTATCTAGCAAAGCTATCATTCAGAATTGTAGGTCAGATAAAGAGCTTCACAGACAAGAAAAAGCTGAAGGAATTCATAACCACCAAACCAGGATTACATGAAATGCTGAAAGGTATTCTTTAAGAAGAGGAAGAAGAAAAAGGTAAAAATTATGAACAACAAAAAGACATCAACGACATACCTACCAATAAGTGAATCTAAAAATCAAGTGAATAAAAAATCTGTTGAACAAAATGGACTGGTAAATATAATAGAATCAGGGACATAGAAAGGGATTGGACTAACAATTCTCAGGGGGTAGGGGGTCTGAGGGGTGCAGGAAGAAATTGGTAAAAAATCTTACACCTATGGATGAAGACAGGGGTGGGGAAAGGGCACAGGGTGGAGTTGGAAATCAGGTGAAGGGGAGCTTTGGGGGAGGAGGGGAGAAAGAGGAACATCTGTAATAATCTGAACAATAAAGATTTTTATTGAAAAAATTAAAAAAAGAGTTATTGTAGCCAAAACCTGTTTGGCTCAGTGGATAGAGCGTTGGCCTGTGGACTGAAAGGTCCCAGGTTTGATTCTGGTCAAGGGCATGTTCCTTGGTTGTGGGCACATCCCCAGTGGGGGGTGTGCAAGAGGCAGCTGATCAATGTTTTTCTCTCACCAATGTTTCTAACTCTCTATCCCTTTCTCTTTCTCTCTGTAAAAAAATCAATAAAATATATTTTAAAAAAAGAGTTATTGTAAACACCACAAACGCTACCTCTTTAGTTCCATACATACAGATGCCACATGTGAGAGTTTACATTGTGACAATAAAGTAAAAGTTCTAAGTTTTGTGTTTGTGTTAGTGAGATACAGAACAATAGTGCAGGCACACAATGGCAAGAAGATACCTAAGTAGAACAGATATGCCATATGTGGGAGCTTTGAGGCAAAGGTAACCACCCTATCTAATAAAGAGTGAATATGCTAATTAACCATCACTCTGTCACAAAGATGGCTACATCCCCAGCTGAAGCCAAGTTCCCATAAGGAGCCTTAAGCAATCAGCAGGGACCTGAGGCTATGCCCTCTTCTACCCTGGTGGGGCTTGACAGGGGATCTTAAGATGTGTTTCCCATCCTGGTGCTGAGCTAGGGGACCTGAGACTGCACCCCCCCCCCACCTGGCCATGTCTCCCACCTTGTCACCGGGCTGGGGAACCTCAGGCCATGCCCCCACGTGATTCTTAGGTGAATGTGGGTGGGTGGGGACTTGACTCTGGGTCCTGTGGTGTGCCCCAGAGTCTGACAGGAGGAAGGTTTTCCAAATAAAGTTATATTGTGAGGTACCTGGGGTTAGGACTTCAACCCATTAATTTGGGGGCTACAATAACTGGATCACTGAGGATGAATTTTGTGAGTACCTTTATATTGAACTAGAGGCCTGATGCATGAAATTTGTGCCAGGGGCTCGGCCCTCACAGCCCCACCTGCCTCAGCCAGCCCTTAAAGCCCCTCGCAACCCCAGCTTATCCGGAAGGTCATCCGGATGGTTGTTCTGCTGTTTGGCCTAATTAGTATATTAGCTCTTTATTATATAGGATTAGCTTTAATAAAAAAAAAAATTAGAGCCAGAACTTCAAACTAAAGCATGTAGATAAAATGATTTCCCAGGAATGGCTTACCCTTTATTTTATTAGATTCTTCAAACTATTTTTGGAATAAGTGTCTGTGTTAAACACAGTATCACTGATATAGTTACTGTCTGGGAAATATTGTTTATATTATAAGTGATCTTGGTTAAGTAAGTAAGTATTCTGGGCCTGTGTTTTCTTACCTGTCAAGTGGGAGCACTGAACTAGATAGTCTCTCTATAGAAATAAATGTCTGAAGTTTATAATTCTTTGAAGTTTTTGTTTCTTTGCAGCACCAAGAGGGAGATGAGAAACAGTTTTGAAAAGTGTGTGAAGAATGTTTGGTACATAGCATATTAATAATTGAATGCAGAACAAACAATATATAGCTGGAGACCTGAGACACTTAAGAGAAATCACCATTAGGGCTTATATATCAGCCACATCCATGATTTTTATCTGTCTGTCCCAGTGCCGGGAACAGTGCCTCCCAGTAGATATTCAATAAATATTTTGAGGAAAGTGTGAATGGAAGCAAGACATGGCATGGTACTAGGAACCATACAAGTTTTGCATATTCTTTACAAGTAGTTGTGAGGAAACAAGAGGTGACACGTTTGTCATAGAATTCATGGGTGCGTGTTCTCGCATGGTGCCAGCGGAGTGATGCCCGATTTCATATTCCAAAGGCAGTCTACTCTCTGAAAGCCGGTGATCCTGCACTTGCCCTGGAGTTCCTGCCTCCTTTACCATAAGGCAGCGGTTCTCAACCTCTGGGTGGCGACCCCTTTGGGGGTCGAATGACCCTTTCACAGGGCTTGCCTAAGACCATCGGAAAACACAGATATTTACATTATGATTCATAACAGTAGCAAAACGACAGTTATGAAGTAGAAACGAAAATAACTTTATGGTTGAGGGTCACCACAACATGAGGAACTGTGGCGGCATTAGGAAGGTTGAAAACCACTGCCATAAGGAGACTGGGCCTGCGGTAAACCAGATACTGGAAGTTTCTATTGCAATCCAGGGCACCTAGATTCTAGGACCTAGACCTAGAAGTGACTGGAAGTGGCGGCTCAGAAAAGTCCCTCCGGGGCCCAAAGCGTGCCCAGACTGGCCCTGACTGCGTGGCGTGGCCTCAGGTTGAGCAGACATAAGAATCGACATTAAAACCCATTCATTTGACCACTGCTAAGTGCCCAGCTGTCTGAATTCTGGCTTTCCCGAGATCCAATTAGCAAGGGGCGCCTGCCTGAGCCTCCAGGCCCGCAGAGGGAGCCCGGCCGCAGGGCGCGGCGCAGAGACTTCCGGGCGCAGAGCAGAGACTTCCGGGCGCTGCGCAGAGGGCTTCCGGGCGCTGCGCAGAGGGCTTCCGGGCGCTGCGCAGAGGGCTTCCGGGCGCTGCGCAGAGGGCTTCCGGGCGCGGCGCCAATGTGAGGCCCAGGCGGAGCCTCCGCCCGCACCTGCCGCTTCCCGGCTCCGCCCACCCCAGCCTCCGTCACCTCGGATGTGGCAGGTGCGGGACTGCCTGGCAATGAGCAGTGCGGCTCCTGGCCGGCGCCGCTGGGCGCGAGTATCCCGTCTCGTCTCCTTCAGCGCGACCCACCGGCTCCACTGGTGGGTTGTGCCCCAGCGCGGGTGGTGGGGCGGGGCCCGGCGCGGGGGCGCGGGGGTGCGCTCCGCGGTGAGGGCGGCGCGCCCGCTCCTCCCTCGTCCGCCCGGCTCTTTCGGACCGTTAGGGGACTGGCAGAGTGACCGGTGGGCAGTGCAGCCGCCGGCGGGGGAGAAGGCGCTGGCTCCGCGACCTCGTGGTCTCAGCGGGGCGGTAACGGTCAGAGGGGCGAACCTCGCCCAGATCACACAGTGCCCGGCGCATCCTAAGCACTCATAAGTGTTATCTTCCGCAACTAATAAAAATGCAGCTTGTCACCTAAGAGAAAATGAACGCATATGTCCACTTCCCTAAGGCAGCTCCAAAAGCAGGCAGCACAGTTGCAATTCGATCCCACAGCTTGATGGCACTAGAGTTGGTTAATTTTTAAAAATTTTGGTTGTTGATTTTGGAGAGAAAGGGAGAGAGATAGAAACATCAATGATGAAAGAGAATCATCAGTGGGCTGCCTCATGCAGGCTTTCTACTGGGGATCCAGCCCACAACCCTAGCATGTGCCCTCACCAGGCATGGAACCAGGATCTGGCCCACAGGTTGATGCTTTAGACTGAGCCAGGCCTGCGGGGCTAAAGTTGGTTTAAATTTTTTTAAAAAAAATTTTGAAGTATTACAAATAGTAGTACATATGTCTCCTTTTCTTTTTTTCCCCCCAATTGACCTTCCCCTGGCCTCCCCTACCCCTTTGCACTTGCCCTCCCCCACTATTGGTTATACTTATATGCATGCATACAAGTCCTTCGGTTGATCTCTTATCTCCCACCCCCCAAAAAACTTCCAAGCCTTCCCGCTGTAATTTGACAGCCTGTTTGATGCTTCTCTGTATCTCTTTTTGTTCATCAGTTTATAATGTTCTTTATTGTCCATAAATGAAATGAGATCATGTGGTGTTTTTCTTTCACTGCCTGGTTTATTTCACTTAGCATAATGTTCTCCAGTTCCATCCATGCTGTTGTAAATGGTAAGAATTCCTTCTTTTTATAGCAGCGTAGTATTCCATTGTGTGGATGTACCATGGTTTTCCTTTATTTTTTTTTTACTATTTTTTTAAAAACAAATCTTTATTGTTTATATTATTACAAATGTTCCTCATTCCCTCCCATTGCTCCCCTCCACCAAGTTTCCATCCCACTCTCTGCCCTTTCCCCATCCCCTATTGTCCTCATCCATAGGTAAACTTTATGTTCAGTCTCCCCCCCCCCCCCACTCCCCATTTCCCCGAGAATCATCAATCAACTCCCCTTCCATATCTCTGATTCTGTTATATTCACCAGTTAATATTCATCATGATTTTTACTTCCCTTGGTTTTTAGATTCACTTGTTGATAGTTACGTATTTGTTGTTCATAATTTTTATCTTTATTTTCTTCCTCTTCCTAAAGAACCCCTTTTAGCAATTCATATAATTCTGGCTTGGCGGTGATGAACTCCTTTAGCTTAAATTTATTTGTGAAACTCTCTTTTTAAAAAAAAAATATATTTTATTGATTTTTTTTACAGAGAGGAAGAGAGAGGGATAGAGAGTGAGAAACATCGACTAGAGAGAATCATCCATCAGCTGCCTCTTGCACACCCCCTACTGGGGAGGTGCCTGCAACCAAGATACATGCCCATGACTGGAATTGAACCTTTCAGTCCGCAGGCCGACGCTCTATACACTGAGCCAAACCGGTCTTGGCTATTTGTGAAACTCTTTACCTGGCCTTCCATTCTGAGTGATAGCTTTGCTGGGTAGAGTATTTTTGGCTGTAGGTTCTTGCTATTCATCACCTTGAATATTTCTTGCCATTCCCATCTGGCCTGCATGGTTTCTGTTGAGAAATCAGCTGACAGTCGTATGGGTGCTCCTTTATAGGTAACTACCTGCTTTTCTCTTGCTGCTTTTAATATTCTCTCTTTGTCTTTTGCTCTTGGAATTTTAATTATGATGTGTCTTGGAGTGGTCCTCTTTGGATTCCTTTTGTTTGGGGTTCTGTGTGCTTCCTGGACATGTAAGTCTATTTCTTTCCCCAGATGGGGGAATTTTTCTGTCACTATTTATTTCAATGTGTTTTTGGTATCTTGCTCTCTGTTATCTTCTGGGATGCCCATAATTCTGATGTTGGTTCGCTTGAAGTTGTCCCAGAGGTTTCTTACACTATCTTCAACTTTCTGGCTTCTCTTGTCCTCTTGCCTCTGTGGAGGAGTGTCCTCTGGCTCTTTGTGTTCCAAATTTTGGACTTGATTCTTGCAATCTTCCATTATGTTTTTAGGACTCTGTATAATATTTTTTATTTCAGAGAATGTATTTATTTCTAGTTGATACTTTATCATTTCTTGTTGATCCTTTATTATTTCTTGTTGATCCTTTATTATTTCTAGTTTATCCCTCTTCATATCTTCATAGGTCTCGTTTATTTTATCGGCCTTTTCTAGGAGATTCTTGAACAACCTTGTAAGCTTGGTTTTGAACTCTATATCCAGTCGCTTTTTGTCCTCCATTTCTTTCGTTTGTTATCTGTTTCCTCGTTCGGCATTTTCGCTGCTTCCCTGAGTTGGTAGGTTGGGAGGATCAGCTGTGTCTATGCCAGGAGACAGCCGTATTCCACTAGACTTGGAAACCTTAGGCTTTTATAGCTCCTCTGATTGTCCTTCTGGTTTTCTCTTTCATTCTAGTTGTAGAATTTCCAGTCAGTCAACTTTCTTGTAGTTCTGGATAATGTCCACTTTATATTTTAGTTGTATTTTTTGAAATTGTTGAGTAAGGCTGCAGTTAGGCATTTACCTCTGCCACCATCTTGGTTCTCATCCTATAGATGTACCATAGTTTTCTAATCCACTCACCTGCTGAAGGGCACTTAGGCTATTTCCAAATCTTAGCTATTGTAAATTGTGCTGCTATGAAGATAGGGGTGCATATATCCTTTTTGATTGGTGTTTCTGGTTTCTTGGGATATATACCTAGAAGTAGTATTACTGGGTTAAGTTGCAGTGCCACTTCAAAAATTTTGAAGAAACGCCATACTGTTTTCCACAGTGGCTTCACCAGTCTGCATTCCCTCTAGCAATGAAGGAGGGTTCCTTTTTCTCTGCATCCTCTCCAGCACTTGTTTGTTGATGATAGCTGTTCTGACATGTGTGAGGTGGTACTTCATTGTTGTTATGATTAGTGACTTTGAGCATGTTTTCTTGTGTCTCTTGGCTTTCTGAATGTCCTTTTTTGAAAAGTGTCTATTTAGGTCTTTTGCCCATTTTTTGATTGGGTTGTTTATCTTCCTTTTGTTAAGTTGTATGAGTTCCCTGTAAATATTGGAGATTAAAACCTTATTGGAGATAACATTGGCAAATATGCACTTGAGAAGAATGTATATTCTGTGGCTTTGGGGTGAAATGTTCTGAAGATGTCAATTCCATCTGGTCTAGTGAGTCATTTAGGATTGATGTTTCTTTGCTGATTTTTTTTTGTTTAGAGGATTTGTCCAATGGTGATAGTGGTGTATTAAAGTTCCCTACTATGTGTATATTGTTGTCAATCTCTCCCTTGATATCCTCCAGAAGTTTTTTTTTTAATGTATTTGGGTGCTTCTGTATTGGGTGTGTATATGTTTACCAGTGTTATTTCTTTTTGTTGGATTTCTCCCTTTAATATTATGAAATGGATTTCCTTATCTTTTGTTATGTCCTTCACTTTGAGATCTTTGTCAGATATATGTATTGCTACCCCAGCCTTTTTTTTTTTTAATTTCATTTCGCCTGAAAAACCTTTTTCCATCCCTTTACCATCAGTCTGTGTGAGTTCTTTTGTCTAAGGTGGGTTTCCTGTAGACAGCAGAGATATGATTCATGTTTTCTTATCCACTCAGCTACCCTATGTTTTTTAATTGCGGCATTTAATCCATTTACATTTAAAGTTATTATTGGTAGGTACCTGTTTTTTGCCATTTTTATTCTTTATGTCTGTGTTCTTTTTTTGCTTCCTAGTTCTTCTTTTTTTTACAGCAGACCCTTTAGCATTTCTTGCATTGTTGGTTTGGTGGTAATAAATTCCCTTAGTTTTTGTTTGTTTGTTTGTTTGTGAAGTTCTGATTTCCCTCTCAATTTTGATTGATAGCCTTGCTGGGTACATATTCTTGGATTCATACCTTTCCTTTGCATAACTTTGTATATTTCATTCCATTTCCTTCTGGCCTGATGTGTTTCTGTTGAGAAATCAGTCACTAGTCTGATGGGGAATCCTTTGTAGGTAATTTCCTGTCTCTGGCTGCTTTTAAGATTCTTACTTTGTTGTTGGTGTTTGCCAATTTAATTGTAATGTACTTTGGCACAGGTCTTTTGGGGTTCATTTTGTTTGGGATTCTGTGAGCTTGGATTTGTGTGAGTGTTTTCTTTCCTATATAAGGGAAGTTTTCTGTCATTATTTCTTCAAACAGGTTTTCTATTCCTTGATCAGTTTCCTCTCCTTCTGGCACCCTTGTTATGCCGATGTTGTTTCATTTCGTGTTGTCCCAAAGTTCCCTTAGGCTCTCCTCCTGTTTTTTTAAGTTTTTATTTTATTTATTTATTTTTTTATTAGATGCTGCTCTGCTTGGGTATTTTTTTTTTTTTTACCTTGTATTCTAGTTCACTGACACGGTCCTCTGCTTCTTTCAGTCTACTTTTGATGCTTTCTATTGAGTCCTTTATAGCAGCGATGTCATTTTTCATTTCTTCTTGGTTCTTCTTCATTTCCTCTTGGTTCTTACACATATTGTTCAATTTGTCTTCCATTCTTTTCAGCCACCTTATGACCATTTCTTGGAATTCTTTCTCTGGCACATTGCTTTACTCCATTTTGTTTACTACCTTTTATGGTGTTTACTACCTTTTCTTTCATATGCAGGGTGTTTCTTTGTCTCCCCATGATCTCTCTTCTCTGGTTTCCTGGTTATGTAGTTCTCTTTATCCTTTTCCTAGGTGAAATCTGACCTTTCCATGAGAAGGTGCAGAGCTCCTCCGAGTCCGTTTATTTGCACTGCTTAAGGTCCGGTGTCCTTGGGTTCATAGCTGTTCCCTGTGTGTTGGGGAAGATTCCTGGGATTTTTAGGATCCCTCTTCAAGATGGCACAGTCTTATGCACTTGCCAAATGGTGTTTGTGACCTATACCAGGAAGCTCTCTGGAGGATTCTCCCATTCTGCTTAAAGTTGATTTTGAGGAGAGTTTTGCCCCTCATTAGCAAGCTCCACTCTGAGCACCCATTTCTCCATCTTCAAAATAAGGATAATAGTTTCTACCTAGCAAGGTCCATCCATCATTCACTGGAGAGGTATTTATTACTGCTTGTTAGGCTTTGTGCCAGGTAATGGATGTAGCGATGAGCAGTGCACACCCATCACTGCCTTCTGGATGGAGTGTGCTATCAGTAACTACTGAGGAAGGTATAGTGAGATAATTTTGTGCAAAAGCTTTGTGAACTGTAGCATTTTAAACATAAGAAGTACAGGAGCAGGAGAAGGTGGGGGAAATAATAAAGTGAGTCTCAACCAGAAAGGGGTTGTATAATAGAAAGCTTGAACATATGAGGGTAGTAAGGGACTCATTAATGATGCAAAGATTGGACAGGTAGAGACATAAAAATCCATTAAGCAAGGTCTCTGCCTGAAACAACAGTTGAGTATTGTAATTGTAAAGTGTTACTTGATTTGAATACTCCTCAATGGATTGGTGAAGTTATCAGTGGAGGCATGATAAAGTCAGATTGTTAAAGAAGAGACTATTAGGTCATATAATTATTTCTCAGGAGCAATGAGAATTTGAACCTCTTGATGACAAGCATATTTTATCATTCAGCTGTGCCTAATATGTAGTAGGTACTCACTCAGTAATGTTGAGTTGAGAAATGGAAGAGCCTTGAGCAGATCAGGTTTTGGAATCTTGGTGTGGAATGGGGTTGGGGGTGGGGTTGAAAGTGCTTATGCTAATTTGTATGGTGTAGTAGTCTAATTGGGGGCATACAGTGGTTCCTGACATAAAGCTGAATAATGAAACCCAGGTGATTTATGATTCTCCATTAGATGAGCTAAAGTATTAATAACTTCTGAAGCTTATGTTAACTTTTTCTTTTTCCTGGTCAGCAAATCTCTGAGTAATGAAGAAAATTTGAAACTGTTTGGAAAATGCAACAACCCAAATGGTCATGGGCACAATTACAAAGGTGAGAGGAAAACTGATAAAATTTTAGCCCTTTCAATAAGAGTGGAAGAATCTTTAGCAAATACAATCTTAATGAGTAAAAAGTCTTATGGGCAGAGCAATAGTGCTTTGAGCCTTGAAGGAGAAGTTAAGTGGAAGTTCAGAATGAAAAGAGCTGTTGCCTTGGTGAGATGTGTTTTAGCTTTTACCTTGCAATTAATTGTCTGCTCTGATAGGTAGTCCAAAACAATAAATGGTTTAAATAATTTTTTTTGTGGATTTAGTGTACATATTGAGATTTTCTGTCATTATTGAAGTTTTCTGTCATTATTTCTTCAAACAGGCTTTCTATTCCTTGCTCAGTTTCCTCTCCTTCTGGCACCCTTGTTATGCTGATGTTTCGTTTCGTGTTGTCCCAAAGTTCCCTTAGGCTCTCCTCCTGTTTTTTATGTTTTAAGCACATGTTTCATTCCAAATTGGTGTTGCTGAGGCTAATGTTAAAATTAGATTGTATTCTTTGAAGAAGTAATGATTGACAAAAGGGGGGTGTTGGTTGGGAATATGCTGTATGAAGGGAAGTAGGTTGAGTTGAAAATTTCGCCAGCAGTGTTCAAAAAAGTAATTAATTTATACCAGAATAAGAGAGTTGATTTTTTGAAATATAGTAATGTCTTAAAAAAAAACAGGTTCCTAAGCCATTGAGTATCACCATATATGGTATAGTGGATTAAGGCCAGGAAAGGTTTGAGAAGATCAGGATTTCTAGTTTAGTTATTGCCTCTTACTTGATCTATGATACCTCTCCTTCTTAGTTTGTTCATTTATCATGAAATATCCCATGGTGTTTGTATGGAACTGAAAAAAATATGGAAGTCCTTAATTTGTAAAGTATTCTTATTGCTATGATTTTTCAAATGCTTCAAGCACTTGTTAATTTACAAAGCATGACTGTAAACTGTATACATTTGTCTGAATAAAGGGATAAGAGTTTTATTCCCCTGCCTCCCCAAAAAAGAGTTTTAGTTACAGTAGTAGATTTGCTTGCTTAGAAAGGTACTACCCAAAAAGTACTGCCCTAAAGGTACTGACAGAGTCTGTAGCTGGACTTCTTCCTGTACATTTTCTACTTTTACAGGCAGCGATGGGGCAGCATCTTGATCCTTTCTCGTGGAGATTTCTAACTAGTGCCATAACACTATAATCAGAATTTACACCCTTCTTGACTTTGGATAAGCTCTTCTGCCTAGCTAAAGCTTCTACTAAGCTCTCCTGTCTTTTTTTTTTTTTTAATACATTTTTTATTTATTTTATTTTACACAGAGAGGAATTGAGAGGGATAGAGAGTTGGAAACATTGATGAGAGAGAAACATCGACTAGGTGCTTCTTGCATATCCCCTACTGGGGATGTGCCCGCAACTAAGGTACATGCCCTTGACCGGAATCGAACCTGGGACCTTTCAGTCCGCAGGCCGACGCTCTATCCACTGTGCCAAACCGCTTTCGGCAGCTCTTCTGTCTTGGTTGACTCTTGATTTGGTTGATAAAACAATCTTAACTAAGATGACAGATTTTTTGGGGGAATATAAATATAGTTTTATGGGGCAGAGATCTAATAATGTGTGTTGCTCACTTGTGCTTGGCTGTTAATCTGTTGAAAGTCATGTTGGTCTTTTGTTTTCTTTCCCATAGTTGTGGTGACAGTACATGGAGAGGTATGTGCTGAGTATATCTGTGTGGGCCCTCTTTCTGCCAATGTGATAGATGCAGTGCTGACACATTCTGTTCAAATCATTATTGCTTCATTGTTGTCCTTTGTGTCTGGTGAGCTGCTGCCATTCCAGGCCTTTCCTCTCCCAAAGTGTCATCTTTAATGTGCTATATGTGGGCAGGTAGAAGAGCAATACAATGAAAGGATATTTGGAGTACTTGGTGTTCCCGTGCTGAGACTGATGATTATGTTGGGGGTGAAGGCAAATATGGACACAATTTCTGCACGTTGTACAGCCTTTAATAACTTACCAGAGGTTTAAATATGAAGAGGATGTTATAGTAATATTCTCCTCTATTTATTCTTCAGATTGATCCTGTTACAGGAATGGTTATGAATTTGACTGACCTCAAAGGGTATATGGAGGTAAGGGCATGTTTGGTGCTTATTATGTGCCATCCCTTAAGTAACTCCCATCAGCTACTTGTTTTTCACTTTCCCAACCAAGTAACTATGAGTTCCATGATGGGGTGAGTGGAATTGGGTGTGGGAGTAGGGGAGTAGCTAGAGGAACTACTATTATGTTCTTCTAATGGTGTTTGAGTGACTAAATGGAAATTAGTCACTATTGTATTACAGTGATGGAGATAAATGTAGCATGCTCATCTTATATTTCTTGCTGCCATTCCTGATTTCCTACATTTAACAATTTCTACTCTTCTTTCAAGATACAGATTTCTTCTTGAAGTTTTCTTTTTTTTTCCCTCTGAATTTTCCTTATGCCTTTGATCATAAATTTTAACACTACCTCGTTTTAGTCACTCTAGCCTGATTATAAAGTCACAAATGCAGTTCGTCATAAGGGTAACAAAAGAATGTGTTCAATAAAGGACTTACTGATTGTGTCACTTTAGAATTCTTGCATTGTAAGAGACTGTAGATAATACCTAAGTAATTTCTTCATGCCACAAATTGTTTGAGTGATGCTAAACAGTTAACTCCAGGTCATATACTGTAATTAATCCTTTACAAAGTTGGGAGTAGATTTGCTTGTATCCAGCTTAGCTTTTATTATGTCATCATTTCACCTGTTTAATTAGTTCTTTGCTTCAGATCTGCTTCTTCCTTTTGTTCTAAACTTTGTTTCATAAAAATGCTGTTATTTATAATCATTATTTCTTTCACATTAATTATCATCCATATATTCAAGTTTGCCTACTTTGCATCAGTGTTTGGGCTAAATACTAGGAATGCAAAGATGAATGGGACAGAGCACTTTCCCACAGAATGCTCATGTTATTTTTTTTTTCTAGTAGGTAAACAATAAGTTCTCACAGGGTAAAAATGATGAAGGGATTGTGAAGTACAGATTGGTAGTTACAAAATAGTCATGGGGATGTATAGTACAGCATAGGAAATATATTCAATAATATTGTAATAACTATGTATGGTACCAGGTGGGTATTGGAAATATCAGGGGAACACCTTATAAAGTATATTGTTATTTAGCCATTATGCTGTACATCTGAAAATAATACAAAATAATATTGAATGTAAAGTGTAAGTGAAAAAAAGGTTTTCAATAAATTGGTTGAATAAATGAATAAGGGAGTCAGTGAATGAATAACAGCACTGTGCTCAAAGTGCTTTTGGAAAGCTATAGAGACAGAGTTCTTACAATTACACAGGGTGACATTTAAGACAGCAGTGAGAAGTATGAGATGCCCTAAGTAAGCATTATGATTAAATACACATTTGTTTACCACCTTAAAGGACTCCACACATTCCTATCAGTAAAAGTGGCTCATTATGGCATACAGTGCAAAGTCAGAGTCCTGTTGAAGAGGCTGCAGTGGAAAACTTGGGACTTGAACTGGAATTAAAGATAAAACAAAGATAGATCTTTGCATGATATCTATGTGGATATCACTCAATCTATTTTAAAAGTACCGTATTTGCCGGCGTATAAGACGATTTTTTGGCCCTGAAAAATATGTATTTGCCGGCGTATAAGAAACTGGGCGTATAAGACAACCCCCTAACATTTCCACTAAAAAATACAGAGTTTGTTATATACTTGCCGTATAAGACTACCCCCCACTTGGAGGCATATTTTTCAGGGCCAAAAAGTCGTCTTATACGCCGGCAAATACGGTAGTTTGGTTTAGGACTTACTATTTTTATGATTATAATTTTTCTAAAAAAATGATTGCTATTTTTATTAATGTACACTTGTTAGACCATACCACATGGAGAATTAGATTGTTTTGATTTTGAACAATATAGATAATTAAAAGTAAAAACTTAGAAAATGCTTAACTTTTATACAATATAGCTAAAAACTTAGAATAAACCAATTACAATTCTTAATATAGATAAGGGAAAACATGGAAAGAAATCTATTGGAAAGAAATGCATTTATGTCATATTTTTTTCTAAGGGTTCAAGATAATTTTTAAATTACTCCTTATAGCAGAAATGTTGAACTATTAATATAATATCAGTTTTAGTCTCCCTTATAAAATGTAGTACTCACTGAATCTCTACTAGTGACATTGTGGCATTGTCTTGAAGGTGAGACTCTTTTTTTAAAATTTATTTTTTTATTAAGGTATTATATGTGTACATACCTTACCATTGCCCCCCCCCCTCTCCCGACCTCCCATACATGCCCTCCCTCCCCAGAGTTTTGTGTCCATTGGTTGTACTTATATATTCATTCATACTACTCCTTTGGTTGATCTCTTATCTCCCCCAGATCACCCTCCCCTCCCCGCTGTCATTTGACAGTCTGCTTGTTGCTTTACTGTCACTATATCTATCTTTCTGCTCATTAATTTATAATGTTCTTTATTATCCATAAATGAGTGAGGTCATGTGGTGTTTCTCTTTCATTGACTGGCTTATTTCACTCAGCATGATGTTCTCCAATTCCATCCAGGTTGCTGCAAATGATGAGAATTCCTTCTTTTTTATGGAAGCATAGTATTCCATTGTGTAGATGTACCATAGTTTTCTGATCCATTCATCTGCTGACGGGCACCTAGGCTGTTTCCAAATCCTAGCTATTGTAAATTGTGCTGCTATGAACATAGGGGTGCATATATCCTTTCTGATTGGTGTTTCTGGTTTCTTGGGGTATATTCCTAGTAGTGGGATTACTGGGTCAAATGGGAGTTCCATTTTCAGTTTTTTGAGGAAACTCCATACTGTTCTCCACAGTGGTTGTACCAACCTGCAGTCCCACCAGCAGTGCACAAAGGTTCCTTTTTCTCTGCAACCTTGCCAACATTTTTCATTTGTAGATTTGTTGATGTTGACCATTCTGACAGGTGTGAGATGGTATCGCATTGTTGTTTTGATTTGCATCTCTCGGATAATTAGTGACTTTGAGCGTGTTTTCATGTGTTGGCCTTCCTTCTGTCTTCTTTTGAGAGGATTCTATTTAGTTCCATTGCCCATTTTTTAATTGGTTCATTTCTTTTCCTTTTATTGAGTCATATAAGTTGTCTGTAGATGTTGGAGATTAAACCTTTATCAGTGATAACATTTGCAAATATGTTTTCCCATACAGTGGGCTTTCTTGTTTTTTTTTTTTTTAATATTTTTTATTAAGGTATTATCTGTGTACATAGCTTATCATTGCCCCCCCCCCAATAGATGCCCTCCCTCCCCAGAGTTTTGTGTCCATTGGTTGTTCTTATATGCAAGCATACCAGTCCTTCGGTTGATCTCTTATTTCCCCCAGATCTCCCTCCCCTCCCCCCCCCCCCCCCCGCTGTCATTTGGCAGTCTGCCTGTTGTTTTACTGTCACTATATCTATCTTTCTGTTTATTCGTTTATAATGTTCTTTAATATCCAGTCAAGGGCATGTACCGTGTTATTGGGCACATCCCCGGTAGGGGGTCTGCAGGAGGCGGCTGGTCGATGTTCCTCTCTCATCGACGTTTCTAGCTCTCTATCTCTCTCCCTTCCTCTCTGTAAAATATCAATAAAATATATTTTAAAAAATCTCCTACTACTATGATTGTATTGCTATTAATCTCTCCCTTAATGTCCTCCAGCGTTTTTGTTTTTGTTTTTAAATGTATTTGGGTGCTCATGTATTGGGTGCATATATGTTTACCAGGGTTATTTCTTCTTGTTGGATTGCTCCTTTTAGTATTATGAAGTGGCCTTCATTATCTCTTGTTATATCCTTCACTTTGAGATCTAATTTGTCAGATATAAATATTGCTACCCCAGCTTTTTTTTTTTCATTTCCGTTCGCCTGGAAAACCTTTTTCCATCCCTTCATTCTCAGTGTGTGGGTGTCTTTTTTTCTGAAATGGGTTTCTTGTAGACCGCAGATGTATGGGTCTTGCTTTCTTATCCAATCTGTTACCCTATGTCTTTTGATTGGAGCATTTAAACCATTTACATTTAAAGTTATTATTGATAGGTAGGTATTTGATGCCACTTTTATTCTATACCCCTGTGTTCTTTCTTCGCTTCCTATATCTTTATTTTTACAGTAGACCCTTTAGCATTTCTTGCATTGCTGGTTTGTTGGAGATAAATTCCTTTAGTCTTTTTTTTGTCTGTGAAGCTCCTGATTTCACCTTCAATTTTGATTGATAGCCTTGCTGGGTACAGTATTCTTGGATTCAGACCCTTCCTTTGCATGACTTTGTATATTTCATCCCATTCCCTTCTGGCCTGATGAGTTTCTGTTGAGAAATAAGTTGCTAGTCTGATGGGGGTTCCTTTATATGTAACTTTCTTTCTTTTATTTTTTTTTAAATACATTTTATTGATATTTTTACAGAGAGGAAGGTAGAGAGATAGAGAGCTAGAAACATCGATGAGAGAGAAACATCGACCAGCTGCCTCTTGCACACCCCCTACCGGGGATGTGCCCGCAACCAATGTACATGCCCTTAACCGGAATCGAACCTGGGACCTTTCAGTCCCCAGACCGACGCTCTACCACTGAGCCATACCGGTTTCGGCTATATGTGACTTTCTGTCTCTCTCTGGCTGCTTTTAAGATTCTGGTTTTGTCGTTGGTGTTTACCAATTTAATTATAATGTGCCTTGGTGTCGGTCTTTTGGGATTCATTTTGTTTGGGACTCTGGGAGCATCTTGGATTTGTGTGGGTTTTTTCTTCTCTATATCAAGAAAGTTTTCTGTCATTATTTCTTGAAATACATTTTCCATATCTTGCTCAGTTTCCTTTCCTTCTGGAACCCCTATTATTCTAATATTGTTTTGTTTTGTATTGTCCCAAAGCTCCTATAGGTTCTCCTCCTGCTTTTTAATTTTTTTTTCTGATGCGGTCCTCTGCTCTTCTAGTCTACTCATGATGCTTTCTATTGAGTTCTTCATAGAAGCGATGTCATTTTTCATTTCTTCTTGGCTCACCTTCAATTCCTCTTGGTTCTTCAGATCCTCTTGGTTCTTCTTCATTTCCTTTTGGGTCTTACTCATATTGTCAAATTTGTCTTCCATTATTTTTAGCCATCTTATGATCATTACTCTGAATTCTTGCTCTGGTAGGTTGCTTGCCTCTAACTCGTTTACTTCCTTTTCTGGTGATGCCTGATTTTCTTTCATATGTGGGTTGTTTCTTTGCCTCCCATGATCTCTCTTTTTAGGATGTCTGGTTATGTAGTTCTCTATCTCTGGATCTCCGTGAAATATGACCTTTTTGCCTTGGGGTGGAGCGCTCCTTTGAGTCCAAGTTTTTGTGCTGACTGTGGTCAGTGTTCTGGGGCTCACAGCTGCTTGGTGATTGTTGCAGCTGTGGATATTCAGGCCTTTGACACAAACCTCTTCCCATCAAGATGGTGAGAGATTTCCCAGTCCACTCCTGTAGGTCAATAGTCCTGATTCTTAATAATTTGTCCCATGCCCCTTGGCATTTTAAAAAAAAAGTCCTGATTTTTGGGAAGATCACGCCAAACCTGGCACTGGGTCTTGCAGCGCGCAATTCTCTCTGGGACCTCTGCCTCTTTCGGAGCCCACTCTGGCAGCGCAGCCGCTGCAGCCGCTCTGGCCGTGTAGCTGCTACAGGCACCGCCGCCGCAACAGGAACCCAGAACCCTCACGTTATCCCCAGCAAACTCTGACCTTTCCGTGGGTGATTGAAGAAATTCCTTGAATCCACGTCTTTGCGCAGATTGGGGCGTCACAACTATTCCGTGGACTCCACTGTTGTGGGTTTTTCAGGCCTCAGGTAAGCTCTTTTGTTTTTAAGATGGCGTAGTTTTCCCTCTAAGCCCATAGGTCCAGGAGAGGTTCCCGGTGCAGTGCAGGCTGCTTGATCAGGAAATCCTTTCCAGCAGACCGCCCCCCTATCTTCTAGATCTCTGCCACCGCTCAGCTTGCCAACTAACACTCCCTGAGCGATTCTCAGGCGCTCCTTCTATCTGCTCTGGGACTAGGTTCAGAACAGGTCCATCTGATCGGCCGCCATTTTGTCTCTCCTATATCAAAGGTGAAACTCTTATGGAGTAGTATTTTTGGTAACTTTTTGGACAGAATGCAAGAGTGTTAAACTGAATTCTGAATCACAGTGGCTGTTATGAGAAAACTCCAGTGAATACTCTACTTATTGCTTTCTTAACCTCTTTGCTTTCAGTAAGGACAAATAGTCATTATGGAGAGCTTATGTTATTTCACAAATTTAAAATTTCTGAAATTGCTTTGTAAGACACAGATAAAGTACACAGTAAAAGTATTGAGTTTGTGGCTGAATAATAACTTTTAGAGGCAAAGGTGGAACCCTTTGGAATCTGAGTCATAAATGGAATTGATGTTTTTCCTGTTTTGTCTGTAGGAAGCAATCATGAAACCCCTTGATCACAAGAATCTGGATTTAGATGTACCATATTTTGCAGATGTTGTAAGGTGAGTGTGACTATATAACCTAATAATAGAGTAATATGCAAATTAACCATCAATCTGCTGCATGGGCCACACCCAACAGCCACACCCAATAGCTGATCAGAGCGAGTATGCAAATCAACCCATCAAAGATGGTGGTTAATTTGCATAGATGGAGGAAGGGAGGAGTGAAGCCTGAAGACAGCATAGAACAGGGGTGGGCAAACTTTTTGACTCGAGGGCCATAATGGGTTCTTAAACTGGACCGGAGGGCCGGAACAAAAGCAACATGACCATGCTGGCACTCTCATCTTGGGCTGCTGGTGAGGGAGCAGAGGGGAGAGCAAGAGAACCCTTTTGCTCTGTGGAATCTGCGGGCCCGATAGAACCCGATAGAACGGGCGGAATCCGGCCCGTGGGCTGTAGTTTGCCCACGACTGGCGTAGAAGAAAGAGTGAGGGAAAGTGGAAAGCAAGGCGGCTGGGGCTGCTTGAGGGAAAGCACTGGCAGCATGTGTGGGGCAGGGCGACATGTGCAGGGCTGCATGCACGGAGGAGGTAGCGGCGGGAGACAGCAGGTGCATCGGTCATGGTGGGTCAAGTGGGCAGGGTGGGGCTTGCATCAGCAGCCTGCCTGGCCCCAGAGGTGGCGGCAATGGGCGTGGCCACGGAGGCGAAGGCAGCGGCAGTGGGCGGGAGCAGCAGGTCCAGCGTGCAGGGCAAGGTGTCCAGTGGTGGTGGCAGCACGCAGGGCTGTGTGCGGGTATGGCTGGACGTGTGGGTGTGGCTGGACTTGTGGGTGTGGTGGGACGTGTGGCGCCCCACCCTGCCTGCTGCAGGGGCGGGGGGGGGATATGGGGGGGTAGGGGGACAGGATGGGGGGGGGGGCGGGAAGCCCGCTGGAAGTCTTTCAGGAATATTCCTGCAACAGGTGCTTAGTCTTACATAATATAGAGAATAAAAAAAAGAAGAATGTTAATATTTTATTTGATTGCTGTGTGATTTCTAGAGTTTCTGTTTAATGACACCTTTTAGAAATAGAATTTCTGTTCTCTGTAAATATTAAACATGAAATTTAATTTATTTGTCTTTTGATTTTCCCTCCTTTTTTTCTACAGCACAACAGAAAATGTAGCTGTATATATCTGGGAAAACCTCCAGAAATTTCTTCCTGTGACGATTCGTTATAAAGTAAAAGTATATGAAACTGATAATAATTTTGTAGTCTATAAAGGAGAATAGCCCTTAGGAGTTAATACTATAGATTCTATAGAAATATTCAATTTCTGTCCATATTTGAAAAATATCTTTATCCCCTTAGACTATTAAGACACCATCACATAATTACTGCACCTCCACATTGTTCTGGAGTGCCTGATTCATTGTAATCATTGTAAGACTTGTATTAAATTCAAATCTATTTTAAAACCAAATTTGTAATGTATCATGAATATCATTTAGAGAGCCTATTTTGTGTAGATTAAAAATCACTTCACTGCAATTGCTGCTTTATGTTTTTGATTTTCACCACTTTGGATTCCTTGTGGGCAAAGTCTTTATTCTAAGCAGAGTACCTAGTGATTTTTTGTTAATAAATCAATGGCATATTGATGGAAACTTGTAATTTATAGTGCCTTAGACATGATGAGTACTTGGTAAATATTTTTAGAATTGAAAAACATGAAAGATTTGAGGCTTCACTTCCAGTCCCAGTGCTGTTACTGTTCATTTGTGCCATTTCTATCTCAGAGTCTTAGGGATACCTGGACCAGAGGCTTCCTAAAGCTGCTCCTGCCTGCTCTCAGAGTTTATATCTCCATAATTTAAAATACCAAATGAGTATATATTCATTTAGAGAAGGAAGAAGATTGTTATGGGATTGTGTGGAGCCCTGACCAGAGTACACCAGAGGTTAAAGGCCCACTCGGCTTAGACATGTGTGCAGGCACTGACATGGCAGTATTGCTGTCTTTTTTTTTTTTTTTTTTTTTTTTTTAGGGAGAGATCCCCCACTGGCGTCTTTTTTTTTTTTAAATATATTTTTATTGATATTTTACAGAGAGGAAGGGAGAGAGATAGAGAGCTAGAAATGTCAATGAGAGAGAAACATCGACCAGCTGCCTCTTGCACACCCCCTTACCGGGGATGTGCCCGCAACCAATGTACATGCCCTTGGCCGGAATCGAACCTGGGACCTTTCAGTCCACAGGCCAATGCTCTACCACTGAGCCAAACCGGTTTTGGCAGTATTGCTGTCTTAAAGGCCCCTTTACCCTATACATGTGCCAGGGCAGTGACTCAGCAGTAGCACTATATGCACTGTGCAAGTGCATCCTCATATGACCTGCTTATGTTAACATGGGATGGATGTCACTAACTGGCCTGAGGCCATATATATGTGTATATATATATATATATATATATATATATATATATATATATATATGGTAAAGGACTTCCCAGACAAGAAAAAGCTAAAGGAGTTCACCATCCCCAAATCAGCATTAAATGAAATGTTAAAGCATCTTCTTTTAGAAGAAGATAAAAAATATGAACAATAAACTATAAATACATAGCTACAAACAATTGAATCTAAATATAAGATAAACAGAAAAACAAAAAACAAAACAAAACAAGATAAATGAACAGAAACATATTCATAGATACAGAGAACATGTTGATGGTTTCTAGATGGGCTGGTGGTTAGGGAAATGGGAGAAAAGGTGAAGGGATTAAGAAGTACAAATTGGTTGTTACAGAATAGTCATGGGGATGTAAAGTACAGAATAGGGAATATAGTCAATAATATTCTAATAACTGGTGTCAGGTGGGTGCAAGATTTGTTGGGATGATCACTTAAGTTGTCCAATCACTGGGTCAAACATTCAAAACTAATATAATATTGCAGGTCAACTGTAATTGAAAATAAAAATGACAAAAATAAATGTAAAAATAAAAAAAAGAAAGGCTAGTTTTGTCTGTTACTTTTCAGAGTTTCAGTTGCTCCCAGGTAGAGCAACAGATGGGCAGTGGAGTGTCTTGTGGGCATCTCATTTCCAAATGCAAGTTCTGGATTTTTAAAAATTTATTTTTCTGTCAGTCTTTCCTAAAAATGATACTACCATCCCTTTATTTTTTTTAAGCCAGAAATCTGGGAATGGTCTTGATTCCTACCTCTTACTTCTATCAGAAAGTTCTGTAGGTCTTACCTTTAAAATATATAATTGTTTATCTTTACATTTCCAATGCCACCACCCAGTCCAACAGCCACACTTTCTTGCCTGGGTTACTGACATGGCCTCTTTTCTGGTCTGCTTTCACTTTGGTTCTCCTCCACACTCCTGTCACCACCTCTCCTCCCATTCTCATGTTACTCCTTGAAAGCTTCCGCTAGCCTGCTGTAATTTAATATCACATCTCAGAATTTTGCTCTTGCCATGCTCCCCTGCCTGGAATGCTGTCCCTATCCCCTGCCCCATCCTTTTCATAAAACCTATTATTCTTCAGATCTCAGCCTAAATTTCATCCTCTTGATCACCCATTATATGTATTTTCTATTATAATACTTTCAGTCTTAAAATGTATATGTTTCCTTTGTCTTTCTTATTTGCTTATTAGTTTATTGTCCATCCTGACCACAAGGATGTCAGTGTCATGAGGGCCAGAGCCATGTTTGCCTTATTCACTCTGGTTGCCCCAGGACCCAGTCCAGTGCTTGCTACAAAGCAGCTGCTGAATAATTAGTTATTGAATGAGTGACAGTGCCTGCCATCTCCAAAGAACTGGTGGAACCCGGTTTGGTAAAAGTTTTGAGATTTAACACCGAACTTTTTAAACCATGCTTGAGAAAAGCGGTTATCCTTTATGTGTGTCAGCTTAGAGAACACCTACCATGACATGGAGTAAATCCCATGAGTATTTCTCCAAACCGGTGTATCTAGCTAACTTTACCTTCCTGGAAATTTTGCATTTCCATTTTTGGGTAAGATTTGTTTTAGTCCCCAAATTTATTGATTTAAGTAAAGGATCAAGGAATTCTGAATCAAGGGTCTTCCTGTAAACTCCTGCTCCCCAAACTACACTGTCATTTGTTAGCAGCCCAGACTCAGGACTCAGGAGCTGACTGACAAGGTATTCCCTGTATAACAGCGTAACAGTAGTTCATAATTACTGTCCTGTCTTGTTGGGAGTAGGTTTGATGCAGGCAGAGAGGCCTCAGCTGGTCTTGCAGAGAATGCTTTTTGTCATGCACCTGTTTGGCCTCTGAGAACAGGGTTCCATGTGGAATGTAGAACTGAACAGATTTGTGGCAATACTGAGACAATGTGTTTTTCAGCAAACAATGGCCAAATTTGTTGCTGTACTAATCTTACCTAATAATAGACAAACATCTAAATTGACAGTACCTCTGGCATGTCCACAGCCAAAAAGGAGTGAGTATGCAAATGAATCCAACAAAGATGGCAGGTTAATTTGCATAGGCAGGTGCAGAACGGCTGGGCAGGGTGGAACACCTGCTCTGAAGGGTGAACGGGTGGAAGGAGCTACAGGAGCAGTGTGCTCTGACTGGAAGCGGGGATTTGCAGGCTCCTGGGTGGCTGGGAGCAAAGCCAGGGGAAGGAAGGCTTATTCTTGCGTGAATATCATGCAATGGGCCTCTAGTCTACCTAATAAAAGAGTAACATGCTAATTGACTGTGCCTTTGCGACACCCACCAGCCGATCAAGAGTGAGTATGCATGCCGAGGTCGGTTTGGCTCAGTGGTAGAGCGTCGGTCTGGGGACTGTAAGGTCCCGGGTTCGATTCCGGCCAAGGGCATGTACATTGGTTGCGGGCACATCCCCGGTGGGGGGTGTGCAAGAGGCGGCTGGTCGATGTTTCTCTCTCATTGACGTTTCTGGCTCTCTATCTCTCTCCCTTTCTCTCTGTAAAATATCAATTAAAAAAAATATATTTTAAAAAAAATATAACAAGAGTGAGTATGCAAATTAACCCAACAAAGATGGCGAGTTAATTTTCATATGCAGGCACCAAGCAGCCAGGGACGGGGTGTGAGGCTTGTGACAATGCAGGCATTCCTCACCATGCCAGCTACTCAGGGCCTCTGGGCAGCATGGGAAGGCAGAAAGGCGGCAACGGCTGGAGTGGAAAAGCTGCTCTAGCCAGAGCGGAGGCGGTGCTGGCAGCCAGGGGACTATTGAACGTGCATTGGTACAATAGTCCTTAGTAATTCCCAAAGCACCAGGGGAAGCCAAGGCTCCATTCTTGAGAAGACAGCTGTATATAGAAGAGAAAAAAATGCACCCTAACCAAATTGGGTATAACATATTCCACCCACATTTGAGACTGTGTTGATGTCTATGCAATTAACGAACTTCTGTTTTTTTTGGCATTTGTTGGCTTGTGAATGAACATCATGCCAGCTACTACATGTCTGGTATCTTAGTCCCTATGTTTTTAAGACAGGAGTTACCTCTGGTTCACCAATCAGCAATCTGGGGTTGTATTGTTCAAAGTCACTCAGTCAGTGGAAGACTTGGGATTTGAACTTATGGCTGTTTGGCTTAAAAAGAAAATAATACTCACCAATTAAAATAATGATTTCAAAAAATTTCCCAAGCTCTTTAAATGTGCTTTGTCTACATATTTAGTTATTTTAGCCAATGACTTTTTGCGTTTGTTAGATTCAAGCATCTGGTCTAAAATTATTTTTAAATATATGTATGCATAGACAAACATGCAGATATTTTGGCATATGTTAAATTATTTCCCACATATCAAGTATATGTACACTGAGTGGCCAGATTATTATTATCTCTGAACACATAATAATCTGGCCACTCAGTGTACATCCTGTATAATAAAAGACTAATACCCTGTTTCCCCGAAAATAAGACAGTGTCTTATATTAATTTTTGCTCCCAAAGATGCGCGAGGTCTTATTTTCAGGGGATGTATTATGTTTCCATGAAGTAGGTCTTATTTTTGGAGGATGTCTTATTTTCGGGGAAACACAGTATGCAAATTGGCCCCTTGACCAGGAGTTCGACCAACAGGAGGCATGTCCCCTCCCCCTAGCCAGGCTTGCCGGACACCATCCATGCACGAATTCATGCACCAGGCCTCTAAAATATATTATTATACACACACACACACACACACACACACACACACACTGAGTGGCCAGATTATTATGCGTTCAGAGATCATAATAATCTGGCCACTCGGTGTATTTAACTTCATTCTATCTACTTAAAATGGATGTAACTTACATAAACGCAGGTTAGGGGCAGTCCATATGTCCTAGATTCACTGTTGAGTCCATTCAAAGCCATACATGCAGTCCAGCAATCAGAAGTAAAGTAATTCTAATTTTCACTTTCCTGATTCAACTATTTTGTAGAATAAGTCATTTATCCATTATTTAGATTCTCTAGGAAAAGAGAGCATGGGAGTTGACACTAAAGGCTACTACTTAGAAGCTTGAAGTGTGGAGATGAAGGCAGGACTGGAGGGAGGTCGTAAAAAGTCAGACATCAACAGCTTATAACATTTACAAATGCATAATTTCAGAAGCTTTGCAGACCAGAAGGGTGTAGATGAAATATTCAAAGTGTTAAAAATCAAGAACCTACAACCAAGATTACTGTGCCCAGCAAAGTTATAGGATAGATAAGGAGTTCCCAGACAAGAAAAATCTAAAAGAGTTCATTACCACCAAACCAGTATTACAAGAAATGCTAAAAGGGTCTCTTTTAGAAGAAAAATAAAAAACATGAATAATAATAAATTATCAATAAATACATATTTATCAACAATTTCTTTAAAGGCAAGTGGATTAAATGCTCCAATCAAAAGACATGGTGACTGAATGGGTAACAAGTCAAGACCCTTATGTATATAAGTCTACAAGAGAATCAATTCAGATCAAAAGACACACAATTTGAAAGAAAAGGGATGAAAAAGGTATTTCATGAAAATGAAAACAAAACAAAATAAAAAGATGGGGTAGTAATAATTATGCCAGACAAAATAGACTTTGAAACAAAATATATAACAAGAGATAAAGAAGGAACCAGCAACTCCAATTCTGGTTATTTACCCAAAGAAACTCAGAGCGCAAAATTGAAAAGACATACATATCCAAATATTTATTGCAGCATTACGTACTATAACCAAGATATGGAAGCAATGTATGTGTCCAACAATAAATGAATGGATAAAGAAGTGATGCATATATACAATGGAATATGATGCAGCCATAAAAGAGTGAAATCTTGCCAATCATGGATAGACCTAGAGGGTATTGTGCTAAGTGAAATAAGTCAGAGAAAGACAAATGCCAGATGATTTCATTTATATGTGGAATCTAAAAAACAAGCAGAACAGAAACAGACTCATAGATATGGAAAACATTTTGGGGGTTGGGATTGGTGAAAAAGGTAAAGGGATTGAGAAGTACAAATTGGTAGGTACAGAATAGTCATGAGGATATGAAGGACAGCATAAGAAATATAATCCTATATAATAAAGAGGGAATATGCAAATTAACCACCACTCCACCACAAAGACGGCGGCACCCACAGCAGAAGCGGGGTTTCCATAACACAAGATGGCTGCACCCACAGTGGAGTTCCTGTAACAAGCCTCCTGGAAGTTGGCCTCAGGCACCGGGGTTGTTTCCCCTCCCTAGATGCTCCGCAAGGAAGAAATTATATAAAAGTGGCTGCCAGGTGGCTCCTGAGAACCAGCGCAAATGTCAGTGGGAAGAATCCAGATCTGGATCCCAGGGCGGCAAAGGTGTCTCACTGCCTGCTGGGAGGGCTGATCTCATCCCAGCTCCCCACTCCCCCTCAAAATGGACGCCAGACTCAGGGCTCACAGCTAGTGAATGTTGCTGTGGCATCGCGAGCCTCTCCCAATCTGGAATGGGTGTGAGCCCGTGGCAGGCACAGCGGGGCCAGGGCTGGGGCTCGGGTGAGTGGGGGTGGCAGGCAGGAGTGGCAGGTGTTGTTGGACTGCTGGTTTCAGCCTGATCCCTGAAGGCCATTCCAAGGGACCCCACCGGTGTATGAGTCCATGCACCAGGCCTCTAGTTGATAATATAATAACTATGGTGTCAGGATGGGTAGTAGATTTATTGGGGCAATCACTTCTTAAGTTATGTAAATGTCTAATCACTGGGTTGTACACTTAAACTAATATTGTATGTCAACTGCAATTGAAAAATTAAAAAAATTATTTAAAAAAGATACTTGGCTTTCTTCTATATCAATGTATCATTTGTGATAGTTTCTAAGGCATTAAATACTTATGTAGTGTTTACTTTGTGCCAGGTATTGTTCCTAAGTGCTTTACATATATCAACTGATTTAATGTCAACACAGTAAAATATGAGGTGGCTACTCTCTTTCTCCCTATTTTATAGACGAGGAAAACAAGGTACATGGAAGTTAAGCTACTGGTGTCAGGTCCCACAACTAGTAAGAGACAAAATCAAATGAAATTGAACCCAGACAGTCTAACTTGAGTTTATGCTTTAAGATAATTGCCTGATGCTCTTATGAAATAATAAAGCTTTACTCCATTATTAATATTTTCAACATCTATTTTACAGAGTAAAGTGGGTGTTGGCAGACACTATACAATACTGTCTAAATTGTCTGCCTCTTCTGAATGGCTGGTGTCACAGTTGGTCACTGACCAGGTTGGGACTCTTTCTGTGAAGGTGTTTGAGGTAATGGGATTTGCAAGGCATCCATTTTCTTTCCTACTTTCTCACAGTGTGTTATGCTGAGCAGGCAATTGCTGTTTCTATCACAGAATAAAAATGCACTGAATTTAAAAGCATGATGCTACAAGCCAGAAAAGTAGAACGAAGTTGGGCAAGTGAGTGTGGGAGTGATAAATAGTCTACCTCTTGTTCATCTCTTTACTGTGCGTGAGGTCAGAGCCTGTGGGCTTCCTTGCAGTTGCTCATGTGTATTTTTTCCTGTTGGTGTATCACAGTTTCCTATCAGGATCGGGAGGTTGATTACAAAGATGAGGATCAGGATTAGCTATTCCTGAGAGTGAGAATATGTGGACTTCTGTAGCCCTTCCTCTCATTCCACTATCTCAGCTGCTTAAGGAGTGACCAGGAAGGCCAGAAACCTGGAGGCTGTGCTGCTTTAATTCCTGTCTCCCGAGACTAAGCAGGAGACCACTTGTTGAGCACAGCACTATTTCTGAGCCTGGATTTCGCTCCAGAATCCTCAACAGTGGTCAGTCAGTTGATCCTCTGGCAGTCAGTCAAATATGACATAAGATCATGCTTTCTTACCGTCTCTGACTAGACCTTAACAAAGACGTCTGGCTATGACAGAGAAATAAAAATTGAGACCTGCAGACAGAGAAATAAAAATTGAGACCTGCAGATACCTCTTACCCACAGATGAGAAAACCAAGGTGGGAGACTTGCCACTTGTTAAAGGTTACCTTTCTACTCACAGCAGAACTGGAATTTACAGGTGTCCTGCTGGCTGGGCCAGCCCCCTTGCTCAGCTCCTCTGCATTCACCAGATTTCTTTGAGTCTAAAAGTTTCTCAGCTTCAGAAAGTATCTTTGAGGGATATTTGTCACACCTTCTACATTGAAACTGGGATGGGGGCCAGGTTGGACTGTGAAATTTTTAAATATGAAACTTGTTCCTAGCCTGCAGGCGCAGGACTCACTGATGTTAATATCTAGAATTTAATTTAAAACTATCTAAACAGCAGAAACTGGTTTGGCTCAGTGGATAGAGTGTCAGCCTGCGGACTGAGGGGTCCCAGGTTCGATTCCCGTCAAGGGCATGTACCTTGGTTGCAGGCACATCCCCAGTAGTCGGTGTACAGGAGGCAGCTGATTGATGTTTCCCTCTCATTGATGTTTCTAACTATCTCTCTCCCTTCCTCTCTGTTAAAAAAAAAATCTAAACACACCAAAAAACAAACCTCACACCTTCTGGGGGATGCTTAATGAAGAAAGGCTGTCAAATCACTGGCTGACTGCTGTGTCAGCAGGAAAGAGACTGTGGTGAAGACAGTCTTTGCAGAAGTCGTTTGGAAAAGTCACTGAACAGATGGATGACTCAATAAGCAGCCACCATGGAGAGAAGGGAGAATCTGATTCCAAAGTCACTGTATTATGATATTCAAAACATCCAGTTTTCAAAAATATAAAAGACCTACAAAATAGGTAAGTATGGCCTATTCACAGGGAAAAAGGAGGAAATGAAAGAAACTGTTCTTGAGAAAGGCCAGTCACTAGATGTTGGCATTCTGGAATCTAGACAAATAATAGACAAATATCTAAATTGACTGTACCCCTGTGATACCTACATCCAAGCAGGAGTGAGTATGCAGATTAACTCAACAAAGATGGTAGGCCTGTGGGCAGGGCACAAGTGCACAGGTGCCAAGTGGCCGGGGGTGGGGACAGGAGGCCCACCCGCCCTTCATGTAGTAGTGGGAATCCCTGGGACCCTTCGAGCCTGAGGCCAGTGTGTGCGTGTGCATTGGTGCTGAGTGTCTGGGGTCCTAGGGATGCCAATGGAGTGTCTGGTCCTGTCAGCCCAGCCTGAGGATGGCTGGAGTTTGCAGTCCTTTTGGTTTGTGTAGCCCCTGGACCAGAAGTGGAAACCAAGAGCATGGGGAGCACCAGTAATGCTGGTGGCAGACGTATTGAGGGATCTCCTAGATACTAGAGCAAAGTGAACCTGGAGCAAGCTACTGTTGTGGGTGGGGGATGGAGGGAAAGCAAAGGTGAGAGACATAAGTAAAGTCACAGTGTTGAGGAGAAATTAAAGGGAAGATATCCTGCAACTTCTAGGAAATCTCCACCAATGGAGCAAAGGCAAAAAAAAAAAAAAAAAAAAAAAAGACCTCTATTATTCAGTGAGCACCAAACCAAACTGGGATCTCAGACAATTTGCTCATATGATTGCAAAGACAGACAGAAACTTCCGGATTGGAGAGGTCTCCCAGATTGGAGAGGGTGCAGGTCAGGTTGAGGGACCCATCCCCCATGCACGAATCTTCATGCACTGGGCCCCTAGTTTAACACAATTACTAAAAGAAAACTTTGTTGGCTGTTACAGGAAATGCCATGCTTTCTTTTGGTTTCACATTATATTGTGAATATTATAAATGTTTTGCCCATTTCTCCTAGTGGACAACACTTATAGGGGAAAAATGACCAGTTTGCACTTGAGGAATACTAAAATTGAGAAAATTTTACCCATGGATCTGGCCTTAAAAACATACATACTCTCATCATTTTATTAAATTTTTAATGTTTGCACAAATTAATAAAATTAGATAACATTCTCTGTATTTTAAGATGATCACTTATTAAAGAATTTGAATTTAATACATTGTTCTTGTTTGGAATATAGGGTTTTTTTGTTTGTTTGTTTTTTTGGTATGACATAGAAAATAATGCCTTTATCCCATAATCTGTCCCTATTTGTGGCTGCTCAGACATGGTGCATTCCTATTTTCTTGCCCTTCTAATGCTAGTGGTGTTGCCGGCAGAATGAGGGTTACTTCTCCTTTCCTGCTGAGTCACATGAGCCAACACACTCTGTAACCTGGGTGGGTTTGGCCAGAAATCGGAGATCATCTTGAAAGCGAGGAAAGGTTCTTCCCACAGAGACTCAAGGGAATCATTTGGCAATGAACAAAAGTTTAGACTGGTGATGGAACTGGCTGTCAACATGTTAAACCTACAGCCAGAATTCCGGGTTACCCCCAGACCAGCTCTAAGTAGTTACAAAAAGCCTGAAAGATTTAGTTGAACATCTGTGTGCCCCCAAGTTCACTAGTGAGTGAGCTGGCTACTCCCAACCAAGTCTCTTTTTTAGTCCAAAGCAATGACAGAGCCTTGGCTTGGAACTGAACGCAGGAGGATGTAGCAGAGGCAGGAACAACTGTTCCCTTAGCATCTTTCTAGAAGAGGAGTTTGCTGGTGAGGAAGACGAGCAGGATCTGGATGGCATCTGTGATGGGGCTGAGGAAGATTCTGTTGGCAAAGCTTTTGGTTGTGGTTAGAGTTGAGGCTGCGGTTTGGGCTGTGGTTAGGATTCGGTTTGTTGTTGGGCTTCGAGTTGTAGTTAGGATTCGGTTTGTCGTTAGGCTTTGGGTTGGGGTCGGCCTGGTCATGGAGGTCATGGAGGTCATGGAGGTCATGGAGGTCATGGAGGGTGACGTTGTGATCATTGCTGGGGAAGAAAAGGACAACAGAACCTAAGTTGGAAAATGAGGCTAATCTGATGCGACGCTGGAGCCAGAGTTCATGAGCAGAATTCAACAAGCATGTATCAAGGGCCAAGTGTATGTAGCGGAAGGGAAAGCTATAGTGTACAGAATGTCACAGAGAGAAAGAACACTATCTACCCCTTAGGTCGACATAGTCCCGGAAGGAATTTACTTAACTATAGAATTTGTTGTTGGATAGGCTGTCAGCCTTCAAGTGTCATTAATATTGTATTAGATCTATCAGGCAAATATGATTCAGAATGGCACAATTTTATTTTTTGTTGCTAATTTCAAAGGTTGCACAATAAAGCCTGTAAGAACTAGTTACCATCTAGAACTGAGAATGGCCACTCCTGCTTTAAAGTAAATGGAAAGAGGTGCTGTCCAAACCCCTGAATCTCTCTCTGTGGTTGCTGAGGCACTGGCCATTTCCTGGGAAGAGATCTGATCACATACTGGTCTTCTGAGGTTGCCTTGCTGAGAAGCAGAGAAAGCCAGGCCTGTAGCTCTGGGGCTGGGGGTGGGGGTGGGGAGGTGGGGAGAATGGATGTCTGATACTGGAAAAACTAGAGTTTGGCAATGATACCTGCAAAGGTCTAAGAGGACCACAGAGGGGACTATAGAGAAGAAGGGACAGCTTGACTTGTGTTGCTCAGTGGTTGAGGTCATGGTTTGATTCCCAGTCAGGGCACATGCTCAGGTTGTGGGCTTGATCCCCAGTGAGGGGCGTGCAAGAGTCAGCCAATCAATGATTCTCTCTCATCATTGATGTTTCTATTTTTTTTCTCTCTCTCTTCCTCTCTGAAATCAATAAAACATTAAAACAAAAAAGAAGAAGAAGGGACATGAGCAGAATTCAATAAGCAAATCCAGTGAGCTGCTTAGGCCCATGCATTCTTCTGCTACCTGGAAGGGCCTTTAAGTCTGTGGCATTGTCTTATCTCACTTAGTATTTACCCAGGGAAAATGTTTCTCTAGCATCTCACCGAGCCAGAAAGTCTGGCACGACCATTTTATTTTTATTTATTTTTAACTGGATTTTATTAGCATGGAGATAAGGAGTCCTGATTAGAGACATACTTTTTTTCCTTCCTTCTTAGCATTTATACTCATGTTCATCTTGAGGAAGAAAATAATACCCAGTCTTCTCACAGAGGGGAAACCACCAAGGCAATAGTTAAGGCTTTCACATAATAGTTTGTTAGGCATAATCACATCAACATTTGTTTTGAAAATGGATATCCCTTTGACCGCATTTGCAGCATATGATGGGTGGGAAACCGGCAGCGGGATCCCAAGGAAGACTAGTTATCTGGACATTAGAGAGGCTGATGTTCCTTGTGCATAGTTGAACCTTGTATTTAAAACCTTTATTTTAAAAAAGGGATTATCTTTATAGTTTTGATGTAAGTCTAAGAAAAGTGTAAAGAGTATAAGGTGGGATTTGAGCCCTGGTTTTTCCATTTACTTTCTGAACCTCAATTTCTTGAATTTGCTTTAGTTCCCTAGAGGGAAGTGAGAGAATGCAGGGGAAAGAGAGAAGGAAGGAGGGCAAGAAGCCTCAGGATGGTTTGAGGTTGAGGACCACACCCTGTGGAAGAACAGTAGAAATTCCAGGTGGTAGTGGTGATGGCCAAAGGCAGTTCTGAGAATGAATGAGTGTTTGGTATTCTTACGCTGTCAACCCTTTTGTGTGCACATCTGCCCCCTCAATCCTGTAAAGCCTGCAGTACTATGAAGGTTTTATGTGAGTGGGAAGTCTTTGTGGAAAATAAGGAAGGAGCCAAAACCGGTTTGGCTCAGTGGATAGAGCGTTGGCCTGTGGACTGAAAGGTCCTGGGTTCGATTCTGGTCAAGGGCATGTGCCTTGGTTGCGGGCACATCCCTGGTAGGGGATGTACAGGAGGCAGCTGATCGATGATTCTCTCTCATCGATGTTTCTAACTCTCTATCCCTCTCTCTTCCTCTCTATAAAAAATAAATAAAATATATTAAAAAAAAGAAAATAAGGAAGGAGCTGACTTTCACGTTGGTGTCTATGAGATGCTGAACAGGAATGGGTCCTGCAGAAGCAGGATTCTGCAGTCACAGATGACTTTGAGAATATAAGGCCCCTGGGGATTGGCAGAAATCTTGGGGATGGCTTTTGTTTTCTACGGGGCATAGGAAAAAAGGTGGAGCCAATCTTATATAGGTATCAAGGTGCCAGAAGGCTCAACTGATATCTGGGTAACACACGCTCAGAAGGCTTTTGTAGGCCCCCACTAGGTAACTTTCAGGCTGACTGTGTGCACTGCCAGATATGTAAAGGGGCTGCAAAGAAACTTACCTTGTTTTTCCAGTTTCAGATAAGAAAAGGTGGCCACTCTGTGGAGATTGATAATGAAGGCTCTGTGGAGGGCAAATCAATGAAAGATAATGGTGAGGACCTCAGCCGTGGAGTCTACAAGTTCAGCTCACATTTCTGCCTTCCCAGATGACCCCAACCTCTTAATTCCTTTTGTGCTTACTGTCCTTACAGATCATTGAATTCTGGTCTGCTCTATATTGTCTTTTTTTCTTTCTTGTTCCACCTATCCATGCATTCATTGGTTGCCTTCTGTATGTAGCCTGATCTTGTCCTATCGGGATGACGTTTTAACTAACTGAGCTACTTGGCTAGGGCCTCTATTTTGTCTTAACTAAGATCTATGATTTTGTTCCAAGAAGATCATATCTACCCCCTCCCCCTCCAAACCAACCAACTTCACCCCCCTAAACTCCCCATAGGCTGGTATACACCTCTGGTCTTTGTTCAAGCCAATCCTTCTGCCTGTGATATCCATCCAGACCTTGTCTGCCCACAGATGTAACAGTAACTCTATGAAATTGTTATCCTCAACCCAGACAGATCTCCATCAGACGGACATTGTCCTGCTGTGAGCCTCTTCCCCCCACTAGAGGGCCAGCTCTTTGAGAGCAGGTTCTGTTGTCAACAATGATTGACACATAGTAGGTGCTTAATGTCCATGAAATGATCTGTAGAGCTTGGTCTGTTGTTCTTTTATTAGTGGGTCCATTATTGTATCAGCCTCTTGTTCATACATTCGACAGTTAATTGAGGAGAGTGTACAACATGCCAATCACTGTGCATGGTGCTGAGGGGCAGTAGTGAGTCAGTTAGGCATTTAGAGTCTCTTCTGAGAGACAGATTTTAAATGAATAATCAACTAACAGACTGAGTAATTGATCACAGTGGTGACATGAGCTCTGACAAAGTAGTGGAAGTTGAAAGAGTGGAAACAGGCTTGGGAACTTATCGGGGAGTTTAGGGACAGTTCAAGTTCTGGATAGTGAGCAAGCGCTGTTGAACCTCAGTAATCACTTCTGCACAGGCCTTTCCTCACTGTGAATAAGGGTGCTGGCCAGGGACCTCTTCCCTTCACTTCTGTGCCCTCCCCAGCACAGTGGAGCCCCTCACAGTGCCGTGCTGCTCCCCTCTCTGTCAGCTTTGCCGATCGAGGCCATGTGTGTACATTGCCACCATGCAGCAAAGCCAGTGCATCACAGCCGCTGTGAGCCAGGGAGGTCTGGAGACCGCACTATCGGTGGGAATGTGCTGTTTCTATTGCAGTGTCACCACTTTGTCTTTTACCTGTCATTGCATGGGGTGTGGAGGCTTTAATGAGGAGAGATGAAGGGACCATTGTCTTAGTTAGCCTGACCTGGTCTCTAAGGGACTGCACTCAGTTAAGGCTGGATTGTCGGAGCACTTTCGGGATTTTACTCCTGTCAGTGGCTCTGCGGGAGCCAGGGAGGTCCAAGGGCAGGGCAAGTGAGGTGGGATGGAGATGAGGTGGGATGGAGGTGAGGTGGGATGGCGTCAGGTGAGGAGGGATGACAGTGAGATGGGATGGCAGGTGAGGTAGGATGGCAGGTGAGGTGGGATGGAGGTGAGGTGGGATGGAGATGAGGTGGGATTGTGGTGAGGTGGGATGGAGGTGAGGTGGGATGGAGGTGAGGTGGGATGGAGGTGAGGTGGATGGAGGTGAGGTGGATGGAGGTGAGGTGGGATGGAGGTGAGGTGGGATGGAGGTGAGGTGGGATGGAGGTGAGGTGGGATGGAGGTGAGGTGGATGGAGGTGAGGTGGATGGAGGTGAGGTGGGATGGAGGTGAGGTGGGATGGAGGTGAGGTGGGATGGAGGTGAGGTGGGATGGAGGTGAGGTGGGTGGAGGTGAGGTGGGATGGAGGTGAGGTGGGTGGTGGTGAGGTGGGATGGAGGTGAGGTGGGATGGAGGTGAGGTGGGATGGAGGTGAGGTGGGATGGAGGTGAGGTGGGATGGAGGTGAGGTGGGATGGAGGTGAGGTGGGATGGAGGTGAGGTGGGATGGAGGTGAGGTGGGATGGAGGTGAGGTGGGATGGAGGTGAGGTGGGATGGAGGTGAGGTGGGATGGAGGTGAGGTGGGATGGAGGTGAGGTGGGATGGCAGGTGAGGTGGGATGGAGGTGAGGTGGGATGGAGGTGAGGTGGGATGGTGTGGCAGCATGCTCACTACCATGTCCATGGAGCCTCGGTGACTGTTCACAGTGGACATGACCTGCTGGACAGACTTGTCCTTTCAGCACAGAGAGGACCGCAAGGACTCTCAGCTGGGTTTCTGAAGTGAGCTTGGGAGCCATCCGTGGCTGCAAGTAAGGCTTTTGTTAATGGGCAATGTGAGCCCCTGGTTGGCGCACCTCCGATGGAGCTGTGCCCATTCGGTGTGACACTAGGAGGTGAGTTATTACACAATCAGCACACTCTCTGTTGGAAGCGGTTTCCAAAATGAATCTATGTTTTGAAAAATGACTCTGCAGTGTGAGTATAGAGAATCTGAAGCAAACAGGGCACAGTGACAAAGATTCTCTGCTTGACCTTACTTCACTCAGGCTCTGGCACCTCCTCCTGGCCCATCTCTGCTCTTGCTTATAAAATTCAGCTTTTGCAAGAATGCTGCTAAGTCTGTTTAGCACGAACCTCTCACCCTCGGTATCTGACAACCCTCAATGTCTGATTGAGTTCCTCATTTGCTGCCATCCCCACATGGTATCTGATCACCTACACCTGCCTTCAGCAAAAATCCTGTTAGGTCAGTTCAGCCAGAATCACTCTTACAGGCCTTGATGTTTCCCCTTAGGAACTTTCCATCCACTGACCCCTCCCTGCTCATTGGCTATAAATTTCCCTCTGCTCATGTTATATTCAGAATTGAACCTGGTTCTATACTGAGGACTATTCTCCTATTGCAGTAGTCCTGAATAAAATCTTTATTTTACTATATGTATATATGGATTATTCATTCTTTCATTCATTTTGCTTTAACCACTGTCCAGCTCTGATTTTCTTTACCACCAGTTCTTTCTATTTATGTTGAGCACACCTAGTGTGTGTGTGTGTGTGTGTGTGTGTGTGTGTGTGTGTGTGTAAACTCCTATAGATAAAAGGTAGGACAAAGAATGGTAAGGCAGAAAAGGAGTACAAGAACTGACTTCTCCACACCATATCTGTATTGTATTTTATGTCCTTCAAGATCAGTGTAAAACTGCATAAACCCAACACAAAACTGTAAAAGCCTAAGCAAATCATATATAGGAAGGTTCTTACTGTATCTCCACTGTAATGTTCTTGAAATAAGGAGATTGCCAGTTGGCCTTGAAGAAATTTTCACGTGTGTCCGTCATGTGATAGAGGACGCTGCCATTGCAATACCGGTCTGCTCTATGCCAGAAGCCTATCGAGCTGTTGTTGTTTGTGTCCACTGCTCGCAGGGCCACAGAGTTGGTGTTGTTGTTCACAGGCACCGATACTGAGAAGAAATGATAAGGCGACAATCAGCCATCTATGTAGTAAGACAAGGGATGAGGGCTATGAAATCAAAATTAACTGTGAAAAAAGAAAGTTACAAATAGCATGTATATGTATTTTGTAAAAGAAGTTGAAGGAAAGCCATCAAGATATTAACTGAGATCATTTCTGGGTAGTGGGATTACAGATGGTTTTATTTGCATTTTCTAAATTTTCCACGGCCAAAGGTAGACTAAAGGAGAGTTTTGCTACCTACCAGGGGTGAGATTCAAGGCAGGCTCCTAACTCTGGAGCCCAGTTCTCATCTGTCAGATGAAGGATAAAGATGTTCTGTCCTTCTTTCAGGGGGAGTGGGATGTGGGCAGAGCAGGGGTTGGTGTGTGTGACAGGGTCACGTGGGTCACAGGAAGTATTCTCGGAAAATCAGGAATATTATTCCAAATTAGAGCAGAGCCCACTTCCTACTCTTGCCGAAGCTCTTGGTGTCAGTAGATGAGGGCGAGGGAGGGGATCCCTGAGGCCCTAATCCAGGTACCTGTTAAATGACAGCTCACAGTTCCTAACCTCCTCAGGTGAATCTCTTATGACCTTGCTTAGCCTGCATTCACAGGAGACCCCACTGACACCTGTTAATTCCAGCATTCTGATTTGTAATGGGGAGAGAGTTTCCAGAGAACGTTTCAGTGGGTTCATTTCCTCCCTTAGAAGGTCCCTTCTGAATGAATTCTCAATGCTCTCCAGGGCCCTTTCAGGCATCAAAATTTCTTCAAGGACTTCTCCTTCACAACCAAAGAAAATGGGTCAGGTAGCACAATAGGATGCGACAGCGCTCGTTCTGAATTCCAGCTCTAACAAGTCATTTCCCCTCTGAGACTCAATTCCCTTGTTCTTCATTATTCACTCCACAAATAGTTGTTGAATTCCAACTTTGCACAAGCCCGTTCTAGATCTGGAGATAATGACATTATCCTTTATTACATGGACATTATGACACCTTATTTTGAAAGGTTCCTGGGAGGAGCCCGGCTGGCGGAGCATCGGGAGGGCAGTAAGTAACCTGGGAACATGGAGGGCAGTAAATAACCTATGAACCAGGAGGACGTGGTTCAATTCCTGACCAGAGCACATGCCCGAGTTGTGGGCTCAGTCCCCAGTAGGGGACAAGCAGGAGACATCCAATCAATGATGTTTCTCTCTCTCTCTCTCTTTCTCTCTCTCTCTCTCTCTCTCTCTCTCTCTCTCTCTCTCTCTCCTCTCTCTCTTCTCTCTCTCTCCCTCTCCCTCCCTCTCCCTTCCTTTCTGAAATCAATAAAAATATATTAAAAAAAGAAAAATGTCCCTGGGAGGAATAACAAGAACAGTGCAAAGACTTTACTACATAGTATGTGTTAAACAGTTGCAATTTTCTTTTAGTGCAATGCATTTCTCTGTTTTATTTCTTTGCTGTTGCCAATTAAGGTGGGTGGAGCCAGACTCTATGGACCCTTCCTTGCTCAGTGAGAACCTGACATTTGTCCTAGATGTGTGTGTGATGGTGAGGTGGACTGTGGTAAGCCATGGTGTGTGTCATCCAGGTGGTTATCAAGTCCGTCAGCTCTCCCTCGGGCATGCTCTAACCTCTGTCCTTTCTTCTGCTTTCCTTCTCTCACTCTAGCTTATATCCTCCTTTCTTCTCTCCTAAGCATCTGTATTATTTGGATTTCTGGGCTCCATGTTCTCTTCCACATTCAGTCATGTATTTAGGCTGTGGCCAGATCAGACTCCCACACACAACACTCCCATCAGGAGACACTCTTCTCCAAAACCTCCAAAGTGCCCTTATTTCTAGAGCATGAAACATTCTGCTTCTGTTCTGTCGGGTACGGTGCCCAGCGTGTGGATTTCGTGATCCTCAAAACCTAGCTCCCCCTGTTATTTGCACCCCGCCTTTTGGGACAGCCAGTCTTTCTGTGGTTGCGCAGACACATGTGACTCACACCTGCTCCTGGTCTCTGTTCATGTCTGTCTGTCTGTGTGGAATCCTTACTTCATTCTCATCACACATTTCATTCCCATTTACACTCCAAGATCCTGCTATGTCCCACTTCTGGGCCAGTTCAGCCTTCTTTCCTTCTCACTCCTGAAAACACTTAGGTTTTTTTTGTTTTTGTTTTTGTTTGTTTTTTACTGTGGAGCTGGTGGAGCTGAGTGTTTAATTACATTCTGGATTAATTACATGCTGTGGTTTCCTCTGTGTCAGTACCTGGCCAGCCCAGTGCTGGGCACCTGGAGGGCAGTAAATAACTTCTAACTGATTGGTTTAGCAAGCTGTGCATCCAATATTGTAGTCAGTGCCCTTAAAGCTGAAGATGCAGGAATAAAGGCAGGTCACATCCCTCTTACCCATAGAGGTAAAAAAGTGGAGGCGGATGCTGACCTAGTCCAGTCTTGCCATAAATGTCACTGCTTTATGGATTTCCTTCAATGACATGGAGACAAACCCAGGGAACTTGTTCTAAGATACTGCCTGAGCTGCCACTGTGTCTTAGGACCTATCAACCAATGTTGACACAAACCCTGAGCATTAGAAAATTTCAAATTCAAAATAAGAAGTTGGCTTGTATGGGCATTCACTAGTCTCCACCAGCTGTCTCACAGTGACACTCTACGAGGAAATCCGGAGTCTGTGGTGTAACCCAGGTGTGCAATCGGGCACTTCACACCTCTTGAGGGCACAGGATTTTGACTCAACTTAAATCATTCCTACAGTGAGTCAGTCAGTGCATCATGGAGCGTCATCTGTGGTGAAAGAAGGTGAGGCTGGGGACGGACATTGCATGTAGTAGGCATTTAATGAACCTGAGATCCCTTTCTCTTCCTCTTCCCCCCTCCTCTGCCTACTGCCGTCGTAAATGCCAGGATTTCCCTTTCAGCCAGCATGGCCCCTTCCAATGGTCTTTCCTTTGTAAGGCATCTTACTGATCACCATTTGACTCTTCTTTCTCCTGTCTTCCTACTTTCAGAAGGCTCATAATCCCCCTTCTCTGCACCCCAACCTTCACAAGGTAGGTTCCTATTTCTTCCATTTTAGCAGCAAAATCCTCCCCTGTGTGATGTGTTATCTCAAGTTAGTAGTCCCTCTGGCTCCCCAGGTCCTTTCCCACATACAAGGTCACACACATGCCCTCTTTTTTTTCTTCTTGGATTACAAGATGGTCCCTATGTTCTGTAGGACAAGATCCACTGCCAGAACGAGTGAGATGTAGTGAGCCTTATCACAACTGAGGCATTTATGGTGACAGTCCCCGTGGGGAAAAAAATGGAAAAAAGCACAGGCTGGCATGGGTGTGTGAAGGCAGGCTGTAGCCATTTTCCTGCAGAAGCATGGAATCTGTGGGCTATGGTATTCTTTAAAAATGTGGTGAGAGTTCTAAGAAAGGCAGGAAAACACAGTAGATAAGAAGACCGGCTCTGAAGCTGGATAGCCTGGCTGAACAAAGCGGGGCTGTTAGTTACGTTAAAATATTAGCTATGTTATAGTAATCTTGGGTAAAACTTTAACATACCTACCTCAGTTCTCATCTGTAAAGTAGGAAGATAATAGGATTGGCTCTTAGAATAGTACCCACCGCATAGTAAGAAGTATCCATTCTAATTACTATAACTGAGAGGCATATGTGTAGTGGTGAGGGCAGAGTCTCTGACTGCTCAGGTACATGTCCCAACTTCACCACTCAAGTAGCTCTATGACCTGAGCAAGTCACTAGCATTTCTACTTCTGTCTCTACCTCTACAAAACAGGAACAACAGTGGTCTCTACCTAATAGGTTATGGGGGCTACATGAACCAATACATGTAAGCAACTGTATTAAATGTTGTTATGAAATTAATTTAGACAGCACTTGCCTGACTTGTAGATTTGGATGATCCCAAAAGGGATATTTGTAAAATATTACTAGGTCCCTCTAAGAAAAGCATTGGATTAGGAATGAAAAGAACAAGATTCAACAGCCATTTCTGCCACTCGCAGTGAGACCCTGAGCAAGTCATTTAACTCTCAGCTTCAGGCTCCGCAGAAAGAAGGTGGGAGAGCAATACTTCCTTGTCTAGCGAACTGGGCTTTTCGCATGTAGACTAAATGAGAACAGCACCTCCTGGAGTTGTGCAATACACAGTCATCCACAGGGGCACTGTCTTATCAAAGATGTGGAAAGATAACTGTGATGCAAGCTTTATCCCTCACATAATAAACATGCCGACTTTGAGTCAGAACTTGCCGTGGGTGTGCTCTTGCCGGGGCTCAGTTAACCTGGGCGGTGGCTCCTTGCTCTCAGCTTGGCACAGGGAACATGCAGAAGCATCCCCACCCAACCCGCTCTCTCACATGTCCTCATTCTTTCTGCCCCCGCTTCCCATCCTGGTCAAAAATGCAGGTTTTGTGTAATTGAGAGCAGAGATGGAGAGTTATGTTCTGAAATTCTGGTGAACTGCGCTTAGGAAACAAAGACAACAAAGAGAAAGGCTCTTACTTACTTGTGTAGAGTTTTTCGCTCTCGTAGATGTTTGAGTTGATCTTGATGCCTGGACCGGTGGAGGGGGAGACTGTGCTGAAGAGCATGCATCTGTCAGGGTAATCTGCAGAGCTGGCAGAGATGAGCAGTGTGCCGAGGCACAGGGACAGCAGTGTGGCGCCCAGGACTGCCATGGTTATGATCTGTCTGGAAACTGCTGGGCCTGGAGCTGCTAAGACCTCACCTATTTATATGCTTCAGGGCTGGAGTTTCTGGGTGAGGTCATACATGCAAATTCCCCTCTCACCCGCTCCCTAACGTGAGCTGGCTTCTAGAATTTGTCACCACGATCCTTTATCAATTCCAGTTTTGCTCAAGAAAGGGCATGTACTGATCATGAATTTATTTTGCATCTCATTCACCGCAGTACCTGCTATTTGAAGAAAGCTGCCGAGAAAGGTTTAGTGCTGGGAAAGTGAAACTAGGGACGAGTAATCATCACATCTCTCAGAAGTTCCACTCTCCCCCCTGTAGGAAACTCAGGCACAAAACCATCTTTTCTGGAATATTACATATCAATTTTCAACTCTCCTCAGTTGAACATGTCTCCAACCCCAGATCACTCTGTGACTAGCATACAACTAAAACATCATGCTTCTGGATGTATTTATTTATTTGGAAAGAAACAGCGTTGGCCCATGTTGCTCCTGACACTTTCATCCATCGCACCATAGAACAAGGCAACTACTAGAAAAATAAAATCAGAAAACATGTTTTTTCATATTTTTCTTCTGGTGGTTAGAACTGGTTAGAAAAAAGTATCAGTAATATTAAAGATACTAAAATAAATTTAACAAAGGACATGTAAGATTTATACACTGAAAACTATAACAAAGGACCCAGGATAGCCAAAACGATAAGTAAAAATCAAACAATAAATAAGTTGGAGGACTCACACTTACCAATTTCAAAACTTACTACATAGCTATAATAGTCATGACAGTGTGGCATGACCATAAAGGTAGACGTATAGATTAATGTAATAGAGCTGAGAGGTCAGAAATAAACCCATACATGTATTTTTTTTAAAAATTATTTGTTTGCTTGTTTTTGTTTTCAGATCGGGCTTTCACATAATGAGTGTTACAATGTCTCTTTTATGTCAAGGGGAAATAGTACTAAGAAATAGTGATCCATTGATGGCAAAACCCAAGAGCCACAGCATTTACACACTGTTAGCAACATTGAAAACAGGCACATTTTAGTACATGCAAAGAGCAGAGATGGTACTAAGAATTGAACTTATATCATCTTACTTAATTTTCACATCCTCTCCTAGCCAGATGGTAGGTATTATGGTATTAGCCACATTTCAACGAGGAAGAAATGAAACTTGGGGAATTTAAATAACTTGTCAAGGTCACAGGCTAGGAAATGGACAGAGAAAGGACTTAAACCACAATCCTTCAGAATCCAGTGGTTATGCCTACTGGTTAGACTGAATTATTTTATTTTATTTAAAAAAATTCTCTAAAGTACTACACATGTCCCCTTTTCTCCTCACTGTTCTCTCCCAGCCAGCTCCAACCCCCACCCCAGGCCTTTACACCCCTATTGTCTGTGTCCATTGGCTATGTCCATCTGCATAGAAGTTATTTTAAAGCCATACAGTTATGATCAATTGAATTTTCACAAGGGTGCCAGGACAATTTGATGGAGGAAAGAACAATCTTTTGAACAAATGGTGCTATAGCAACTGGATATTCACATACAAAAGAATGACATTAGATCTCTACCTCACACCATATGAACTCAACATGGATCAAGGATCTAAATGTAAGAATTTAAACTATAAAACTCTTAGAAGAAAATATAGGTATAAATTTTCATGGCCTTGGATTAGGTAATAGTTTAATTAGATATAATGCCTAAAGCAAAAGCACCCACGGGAAAAAATAGGTAAGTTGGATTTTATCAATACTAAAAGCTTTTCTTCTTCAAAGGACACTACCAAGAAAGTGCAGACAACCCAAATAATGGAAAAAAAATTTCAAATTATATGTTTGATTAGGACCTAGTATCTAGAATATATAAGAAATACTTACAACTCAACAATTAAAAGACAAATATTCCAAGAGAAAAAAAAAATAAGCAAATGTGACTATTTTAGATTAAAAAGCTTTTAAAAATGGGCAAATGATTTGAATACTTGTCCAGAGAAGACATATACATGGCCAATATATACATGAAAATGTTCTCAACATCATTAGTCATTTGGAAGTGTAAGTCAAAATTACAAAGAGATACCAACCACAGCCTTCCGGGGAGCCATGGTGGAAATGACAAGAGGTGTTGGCAAGGACATGGTGAAATTGGAATCCTCATGTACTGCTGGTGGTAACATATAATCATTAGGCCAACAGTTTGGCATTTCTTAAAAAAAATAACTATAAAGTTATTATTATATGGCCCAGCAACTCCACTCCTAGGTGTATATACTCAAGAGAATTAAAAACACATGCCTACACAAAAACTTGTACATACATGTTTTAGGAGCATTATTCATAATAGTCAAGAAGTGGAAACAACCCAAATGCCAAACATCTGCATAGATAAAAAAGCGTGGCATTTCCATCCAATGGAAATTATTCAACTAGAAAAAGGAACGAAGTGCTGATAGATGCTACAACATGGATGAACCTTGAAAACATGCTAAGCAAAGAAGCCAGGCACAAAAGACTACATGTTACATGATTTCACTTATAGGAAATCTCCAGAATAGGAAAATTTGTAGACAGGAAGTGGTTGCCAGGGTAAAGGGAGAATGGGAAGTGACTGCTAATTGGTTTGGGTTTCTTTCTGGTGTGATGGAAATGTTCTGGAATTATTTAGTAGTGATAGTTTCATAATCTTGTGAATATATTGAAAGCACTGAATCGAATCTTACAGTTTGTGAATTATATCTCACTAAAAATCTTTCTTATATAATGTTCTGTGTAGGCAAGTTGGGATAGTAGAAAGAATGCAGCAGAACTGGAGTATTAGATCTGGCTTAGAATCCAGGCTTTGGGAGAGTTTTAACCTATCTGAACCCTAGTCTCTACTTCTGAACATTGGGGCATTAATAGCAATCTTACATCGTTTTATGTATATTAATATACAAGTTATGTATATTAACTTGTTAGCTGGTTTGAGGGATGGGGTGAGTTGAACATATAGTAGGTTTATAACACAAGATAATTAATTTCCCCCCTCTATTCTTTCCTCTTTAACTCCTTTCCTTGCTTGTTTTCTTAGTTTGTACCAGGTTCTAAGAGAATCCCAAGGTCAATCCCAAGGTGGATCTAGGGATACAAGTGTCAAAGGTGTGAGGGTTAGCAACATGGCCACCATGGGGACAAGTCTACAGGCTTTAGCAGGCAGAAGCCTCTGTCTGAATCCCACCGCTCATGCTGTGACCTTGGACTATGCTTAATTAGTCTGAGCCTCAGTTTTTGTATTCATCTTAAAAAAATAATAATGCCAGCATTGCAGGATTGTGTCCAGGTTTAAGTGATAGTGCAGGTGACAGTAATTGGTGGTTGCTTCCCACCAATGGTGGGACGCGGTGCAACTCTAGGAGGACGGGCTGGAGAGTGCTCATGTTCTTTCATTTGCCCAGAGTGGATTCTTAAGTCAGCATGTGCACATTTAGGGGCTGATTAGATTATACCCTTCAGCTCTGTGGTTCAGAACTGAACCGTAATGTGGATCCTTATGTTTTAGAGGAGAACCTAGTGGTCAGCTTTTTAGAAGATGTGCACCGTCCTTCTTATTCCCTGAGGTCTTATGCATTCTCAGAGAGATGGCATGCTATTACATGTGTAAGAGTTTTCAAGTTGAGCTGGCGCTAAGAGATCATTTTAATGGAACTGAACACAGAAAGATTAAACTTGCTTGAGGCTATAGACCCACTTAGCCTGGCCTCCTGCTTCCTGGCTGGGTATGTTCTCCACTGTACAGTTAATACACCATCTAGATGTAGCATTTTATTTTATTATTTATTATTATTTTGTTTGTTCTCAACATAGTATTTTTGATTCAAATAGGTCAAAGTCAAGGTATGGTACATGTTAATTTTAATAGGCCATATGAATACTTCATAGTACATTTGGTACTCTTGCCAAGTCAATATATAGAACAGGGGAAGAAGTTTACTATCGCAGTAGTTATATCTTTGCTCAGGACTTTTTGCTGGTCATGTCTGTGACTGCATTTGATCCTAAAGTGTGTCAGGGCCACAGTAGAATGGCACAGTGCTCCTCTCACAAGGCCTTGTTTATATGCAGTGATCAGCAGGCTCGGTTGTGGGATACTGAGTAAGCTGCTCAGGGGTACACAGCATTAGGGGAAAATACCCCCTGCTTTATAGTCCGTTGTCACCAGATTCCAGCCTGTGGGAGTCTTGACCAACTGCTCACAGGTCTTCATGGAATGAGAACAAATGGAGAGATTCTAAAAGAGAAAACAAACATTTATCCAATTCAAAGACCTGCCTTTTATTCTGATAGTACAGCTTTTTGAAAATTTATTTGTAAAAATATCCTTTCTTTTATGAAATTATGGATTCTTTTATGAAATTATGAGATTACAGATGGTAGATTCCTCCCAGCTGTTAATTATTATTTAAAAAAAATTTTAAATATATTTTATTAATTTTTTACAGAGAGGAAGGGAGATAGAGAGTTAGAAACATTGATGAGAGAGAGTCATCGATCAGCTGTCTCTTGCATACCCCTATTGGGGATGTGCCCGAAACCAAGGTACATGCCTTTGACTGGAATCAAACCTGGGACCCTTCGGTCCATAGGCTAGTGCACTATCCACTGAGCCAAACCGGTTTCGGCTTGTTAATTTTTTAATGTCATCATTTGGGAAAATGAAACACTGACACCCTCTGGTTTACTTTCCATCCAAACTCCTAGAAATGCCTTATGTTGTGTGGCAGATTAAGTAGAGCTGGAGAGCTGACTCAGGAAGACTGTTCAAGACTCCTTCCTAAGTGAGTGGGAGGTTGATCTCTGAGCTCTCTTTCCAACGTTAGGACTTATGGTCCCCCGTAAATTGGAAATTGATTCCATTCATTTTTAGGCAGAAACAAAAGTGTTGAAGGCACTTGGAGAGTTAGTGGAGAGTATTAGTAGGTGAGGAATTGAAATGAGACATGAAAGGAAGTCAGGGTTCAGTGCTTCCCAATCCCCAAATAGAAGAGGAACTAGAAAAGGCAGCCAGAACAAAGGGAGGAGGGAGGTTTCGACACCCTCTTCATGGGGCCAGCCAGCCTGGGATCCTCCCCGGAGAGGCAAGCACTCCCTGCCTGAGTGGAAGTGCATTGCAGGTGCCCGAGGAAAGCGTAGCAAGCCAGGTCAGTTACCTCTGCAAGGAGTGGCTTTCCACAGTCCCTGTGAGCGACACTCTAACATTTCTTTGGAGGGCATACCATTTTATCAAGCAATTCAAATGCATTGTCCCTACTGTTCAAACAGACAATTCAACAGTGAAAAAACATGGTGCAACTTACCTAGCTGGGCATGAATGGGAACTCCTAGGATTACCTGAGACCATTGTGTGCTCTGACCAGAATGTGATGGAGACACTGCTCCACGGACAAAGTCAAGGAAGTTGCCACTCATGAAAATTCCTTTACAGCTAATTCTCCTCTTCCTTTTCCTTCCTCTTTCTCCTCCTCCTCTTCTTCCTCTTCCTCTTTTTCTTCTTCGTATTTTCTTTCTTTTTTAAAAATATTTTATTGGTTTTTTATAGAAATGAAGGGAGAGGGATAGAGAGTTATTTGTTATTGATGAGTAAGAAACATTGATTAGCTGCCTCCTTTTACACTCCCTACAGTGTATGTGCCCACAACCAAGGTACACACCCTTGACCAGAATCAAACCTGGGACCCTTGATTCCACTCTATCCACTGAGCCAAATCGGTTAGGGCACAGCTAATTCTTAAAAGTGTATTAATTTCTAATGTCCTGCCTTAGGCACATAGGTCTTTGAGTAGCTTCCAGGATATAGGGAAAATAAGGATAGAAAGACTAAGGTAATATGAGGGCGGCAGGTTCATCATTTCAAAATGTTTGTTGAGTGTCTCTGCGGGTTTGGTACTGCTGTGGGCTTGGGGAGAAGAAGACCAACCCCTGACCCCGTGGGGCTATGACGTGCTAATGACATGCACACTTTCCCCAGGTGATCTAATATGTTACAGCGAGGCTACAAACACAAACTGAATCCAGCCCATGCCTTTCCCTTTTCAGTAACATTCCATTAGTTGAGTCACAGGAACATCCTTTAATTCATTTAATTCCTTTAAATGCTACTCACTTTAGCCTTTAGTTATAAACTATGATTTTTTTTCCTTTGTACCCATGTGATACTATGTAGTAGTGTGAAATATCATTATTGCCAAAACCGGTTTGGCTCAGTGGTAGAGCGTCGGTCTGCGGACTGAAAGGTCCCAGGTTCGATTCTGGTCAAGGGCATGTACATTGGTTGTGGGCACATCCCTGGTAGGGGGTATGCAGGAGGCAGCTGGTCGATGTTTCTCTCTCATCGATGTTTCTAGCTCTATATCTCTCTCCCTTCCTCTCTCCTTTCCTTCCCAATAAAATATATTAAAAAATGAAATATCATTACTATATACTAAAAATAAAACAAATGACAGCACCTACTCTCCTGGTAGCAAGTAGGCTTTATTCCTAGCCTTGTGTACAAAATTTGTCCCTTATGTAACTTGTTATCGATACATTAATTTCTGAATTATTTGAGGCATTGATTCCTAAACTTTGAGAAGCACTAACTTGTGCTTCATTCCTTCATTTGAGGATTATCACTTCAAAGACTGAAAAAAAAAAAAAATAACACGAGAAAGCCCATTTTTAAATGATCATTGAAATTAAAACATAAAATCTAAAAATCCTAATGGGACTTGTGGATCCTAAGAATACAATAGATGCCATTTGGAGATATACTGATTTATTTAAATTATTTATAAGTTATTAATTACCAGTGATAAATATACAATGACTGTATTTTAAAAACTGGTTCAAATATTACTGTTTTATTTTTGACATTAATAAGGTTATGGGAAAGATAGTGCTTACTAGTATTTCATGAATAAGTATTAAAAAAATTACAATATGTACTTTCAAGCCAGAGATTCTGGTCAGTACATGGGCAGTGGTGTCCAGACATCGGCATTTTGAAGGCTCTGCAGGTCTTCTCGGGGCAGCCAGGGGTGGAGAAAACAAAACCAATCAGACATTTGTGATGCTCTCAAAGGCCTGGGACAAGTGAAGACAGGAAAAGGGAAGAGTATTTCTGAGCCCTGTAGAGCCCAACCTTGTTAGATAGTTGCTTTCTAGCTGTATTTACTTTTCACAACAATCTTGAGCTGGGCACTGCCACCCATTATGAGGCCCAGTGAATATGAGTAGAGAAATTGAGACTTATGTCTTCTCCCTGCTGTTAATAGCAATGATTTTAGGCCTGTGAGCTGATATTTGAACCCAGTCCTATTCTTTTTTGGCTGTGGGCTCCCTCCAGCCTATGGCACAGTCCTATGAAAACTCTATAGGCAGGAAGTGATTGGTTCAGGCAGAACAGGAATATTATCTTGACTTCCTGCTATTGGTGCCCTGGGGCTTTGACTTTATAAGTAGTTTCAGGATCTCTCATATTTATTAACTATCAATCTATATAAAAAAGCCCAGTGACTGAATGGCCAGTCGCTATGACATGCACTGTGGCAGACAACAGGCCCAATTGGGCCCTGATTGGCCCTGCCCATCCTCCAATGGCCCCTCCCCCAGGAAGGCTCCACCCACAACCACCTGTGTCCTCTCATCCCCTCCTGCCCCTCCCATGACTGGACTCTCCTCCCCATTGGGGGCAGGGCTGGCCAGCTAAACCGCCTGTGCCCCTCCCCCTCCCCCTCACTGACCTCACCTCCAATCTTCCCCCATCAGAGAGTGCTGTCCGGACCCCACCTGTGCACAAATTTGTGCACTGGGCTTCTAGTACTAGTAAGTAATAATAGTGCTGTTCTATTGTAATTAGAAACAAGCTTTCTTGCTGTTTTACTTTCAGGAAATAAGTACTATTAGTTTTACCTGGTTACTCTAGACTAGTAGTACTTAGAGCAATAGAATCTAGAGCAATAGATCCAAAATGAGGGTGATTGGCTACCCAGGGATGTCTGGAGGCATTTTTGGCTGTCACACTGGTGGGGGTTTTATTGGCATCTAGTGAGTAGAGATGAGGGTCAAACATCCTTCAAGGCATAGGACCGCCCCTGCAACACAGAAATATCTGGCCCTAAATATCTATGGGGCTGAGGTTGTCAAACCCTGTTCTAGAGGAAAGGAATGGAACTATCTGGTGTATGGAACATTAATGGTTTTATAACAACCAAATAAATAGTATTTATTAGACATACATAGTGTTTAGAACCTTTGGTTGGCCAGTCAGCATTAATGTTGTTGGTGTCACTCCAAAGCACCATTGAAAATGATTTCTAACCTCAGGAATCTTAAAAGTTGAGTAGCTGTGAAAAGGGAAAAGTCATAGTTGGTGTAGTGAGGAGAAGATAAGCACAGAGGTAACGAAGCTGGTCCCTTCTGTGGTTCTTGAGAGAAGGATCTCTGACATCAGGAAGAAAGTTCTGTGATTGTCCTGCTTCTCTATCTGCTGTCCAGGTGACCTCAGATCAGTATGGAACTGCTCTATTTCCTCATCCATACAATGGGAATATTAGCACCCACTTTGTTGGAAGCTTTTAATGAAATAGTATAAGTAAGATAAGGATGTCCAAAACAAAGAAAAGCACTCAATAAGTGCTTGTCTTTCTTGTTGTTATTATCACTGGAGAGATTCCACTGGGATGCTGCCTGGGAGCTGCCCACACCTCCTCCAGAGGAGAATTGCAAGATGCTTCTCCCATCCTTGAGCAATGCAAGGCGAGTCACTCCGGCTCCAGGATGGCCTGTCCAACTGTAATGAGCCTGCATTGCAGCTGGGTTAGGGTGGGGCTGGGAGTGGTTGGCTAAGGGGAGGTGGGAAAAGAGGAGAGCCAATTTCTTTTTCTTGTGAATCTTTGTAAGTGGAAGGCCTTTATTGAAGTCTACAGGGCAGGTGTGTGAGTCCCCATTTGGAAGGTCCAGTGTCCTCTGCCCAGCCCCTTCCCCTGGCAGAAAGTACCTCCTCTTGCTCCTACAACCAGTTAGGGGGAGGTGAGAGGTTGGCTTGGCCTCCAGAGATTCAGCTAAAGACAGAGGGTGGGGTGTTCTTGCCCTGGACACCTGTCAGATTTTCTGCGAATGAGGTCCTTCTGGCTCTTCATGGTTCTCTGATATGGAGTTTATCAGAAAAGGCTGCCTTACCTTTACCCTTTGTTAACCATACCATAGCTGCCCTTTTCTGTGCTCTGTCAACACTGGATAGTATTTTTAGATTTCTGTCCCTGGTATTATCCCAATACTATGTCCTTGGGCCTTCCTTTAGAACAGTCTTCCAGCCTACGAGCCCAGAGGGAGGTGTGCAGGGGAGGCCATATCCAGACGCACACAGCTATGGGGCCTTTGGATACTTGCACAGTCCCCCAGTTTGCTGCTATTGCCGAATATTCCCTTCGCTCTGTGGGCTCCTGAGCTTTCCTTGGCTGGTCTCATGCCCCTGCCTCTTAGCCCCTTCTGTTGGCTGCCTTCTGTATTTCAGGTGTTCGGGGAAGGCTGCTAGAGGGTGGGTGGAGCAAGGTAGGGACCTCCAGGACTTGGCAGCTCTCATTCACACAGGCCCATGTTTACTTCTCTCCTAATATCCTTTGGCTATTCCTGTTGGGCTATACTTGGGGCTTCCTGGAGGCTTGTTTCTAGGAGAGGAATATGTGCAGGGCTCAGAAAATAGTTGAGAAGCAGAGTGTGAGGGTTTTGGGGACACTGGCCTCTTCAGGCCCAGTATCTGGATTTAGCTCAGGCCTGGGACCGCCAGCAGGTTTTCATACCAGGGCTCTTAGAACCAGCAGTGCTCGGGCCCCAAGCCCATACTCTTCTGTCCGCAGCACCGTCCCCACCTCCATTTCCCTGGATTGCTCATACACACCATCACCCTTAGGCTGGTGCCCTGACATGCCATTCTTATCTCCATCTCCACGCTTAGCCTGTTTCCCAGGTTATACTTGAAAGAGCACAAGCCTTAGTGCTGGTTTCATGCAGCTGCTTTCCCATCCACTAGTGTGACCTGTTATCTGAGGGAGCTTTTTCACTTAAAATACTTGCCTCGCAGCCCAACTGCGACAATCAATGCATTAATTATTTTTTTTGAGTACCTAATATGTGTTAGGCACTGTGCTCAGCATGGGGGAGGGCACGTATGGACAGCACACAGAGATTCCTGCTTTTGAATTTGGTTAAGTTTTGGGAGGTTAAATGTAGGTCATTTCAAAATAATGGTAAATGCTAAGATAAAGGTGAACACTGGTGTCTTAGGAGTACAAAGGAAGGGAAGGAATGCTTTTTGTAGTAAATGGTGTTAGAAGGCTGAGGGAGGTGACCCACACCAATGGGGGAAGACAGTTGAGTGGTCTTCCTGGATGAGAGCAGTGTGGAGGTATGAAACTGCATGATGTGAGCAGGGCATAGCTAAAATGTAATGCTCAAGACAAGAAAACATGGGCTGATGCTGAAGAGTGACTAGGAAGGCCTTGTAGAGCTTGCCTGCCAAGAATTTAAAAACTGTCTTACACGCAACAGGGCTTTCAAGCAGAAGATTGACATGCCAGACCTGGGTTTAGGTGAATCACTTTAGTGATTATGTGGGGAGTAGATATGAGAGGGAAAAATTAGGAGCCCAATTAGGAAGCTCTTGCAATAGTCCAGGTAGATGATGATGAATTATCACAAAATAGTCAGCAGGTGTAGGGCTAGAAGGGAGTGAAAAGATTTTAAAAATGAGGGCAGTAAAAATAGCTGATCCTAGAGGTAGATTGCCAAGGAGAGGGTGGAGTTAAGGATGACTTCAGGTGTCTGACTTGCCTGGGTGGGTGGATGATGGTGATTAACTTGGGGATCACAGGAGGAGCAAGTTAGGGGCTAGGGTGGAGATGATGATGTGGGGGGCTGTTTCTCTGTTTTCTGAGACCCGCACGGAAAACAACAGGTTCCTGAGTGGAGGAGCTGGGGATTAAGAAATTAAAGGGAAAAAAAAGGACCAAGAGACAGAAAAAGATTCAAGCTGGAATCCAGGTGGGGTGCTGTCACTCTGATGGAGGGACATTCAACCACCCACCATAGACTACACAGCCCATTTATTTATTTCCAGAGGGGGGTTTAAGGTCAAAGAAGTTTTAGATGTGCCCAGGTCCTATTCATTCCCTCATTCCTGGGATTTAGCATATCAAGACCTGGGTAAGTTAAGGTCCTATTCATTCCTCATTCCAAGCACATAGATAAAGATAAGAAATCGGTACTGATAACAGTCTCTGACATTTTGGGAGGCTGTTTCCCGGGGCAGGGGAGGGGGACGGTGACCATGCCAGTCACCTCGGACTCAGCTGACATTAATTTAAAGGTCATCCATGTGAATTCCCAAGGGGCCCTCTACATGATGAGTTCAGTTTTAGACAGGCATAGTGTGAGGTGCCTGGGTAATGTGCTAATGGACATTGTATACACACGCATGCAGTTGTATACACAACTCTGATGTTCAGGAAGGAGTCTAGGCCAGAGGATAAAGTTGTTAGTTAACAGAATATAGGTGAAAGGGCTTTGGGTTGGGAGTGGGGTGTGCTGAAGAAGGATGTGGAGATTGGAAGGCTTCCTGAAGAGATGGGAGCAGTGGCCTATAGGTTCCTTGATGTGCAGCACTCAGATGCAGAGGAGTGTGGAGACCCTGGTGCCAGCATGGAATTGCATGCTTTTCTTCAGCAGCACTCAGGGCCTGGGGAGAGGTGGGAGAGAGTGGATCATGGAATTCATTAGGATTGGATTTTCCCAGAAAATGAGATTGAAGGTAAATGCTTGTAAGAGAATGGTTCAGGAAGTCAACTGTGTGGTCTAGGCTGGGCAGGCAGAAAATGAAGGGCTCAGGGGATGGGGTTCCAGATGCCAAGGAGCAGATGTAGCAGGAGTGGGTGCAGGAGAGGGATGCACAGGAGTGGATCGCTGCTTGGGGCTGGGCTGCTGGAGTTTAAGATTTTTGATTAGGGGAAGTTCTGACAAGGTTCCTGGGTGTGAGGGAATAGGAAAGGAGTGGAGACGAAGAACACTGGACTGAGGAGGTTTGTAAGCTGTGAGGCTCCAGTGCTGGACAAGTTATGGGCATCCAGGTCACACAACAAGATGGCGAGTGTAGGAGAGAGGAAGGCTATCAATCTTCAGGGACAAAGTTGGAAGTTGGTCTTTGTGAGGGACGTTAGAGGCTGATGCAACTACTTGGCTGAGGCTCAGAACAGTGGAGGCTTTTATAGGAAGGAGAAGAGTAAAGGTTTGGAAATGGCACTGGGGAGTGAAGACAGCAACAACCTTTGACCTGTTGGCAGGGGGAGTGGGAGGTTGAGCAATCTCCATGGAAGATTACAAGGAAGTGATCAGGATGCCATTTGTGTAGTTCCTACACTGTCTGAGGAGGGGAGGGGCTGAAATCTGAGTTTTCCCCATACTTGGGTCCTTAGGGACTGGATTGTCAGGGTCAGGGGCGCACTTTTAGCCGATGAGATCTCCCATCCAGAAGGGACATCTTTCTTTAATTTACCAGAGGCACTGTAGAGGCCAGTGATGGCCTGGGAGGTGGTACCCTCTGCAAAGCTGGGTGCAGGAAAAGGGTCAAAGATATTAGGGGAGCCAGGCTGGTGTGGCTTAATGGTTAAGCATTGATCTATGAACCATGAGGTCTTGGTTTGATTTTGGGTTGTACATATTTCCGACCCAGAATCCAATTGTGAAGGAGGCAACCAATCAACAATTCTCTCTTATCATTGATGTTTCTATCACTCTCTCCCTCTCACTTCCTCTCTGAAAAAAATATAAATAAAGAAATCAATAAAAAATATTAGGGGAGTTTAAGACATAGTGGGGGCCTCAAGTGGCACAGCAGGAAGGTTGGTGAAAGAAAGAGAGAAACAGGGAGACCAGCACTAAAGTGTACAGAAGAAGAATGACCGGAGGGGATGTCATTGTCCACAGACTGTGGATGGTGGGCTCTGAGGCTGATTCTAAAGGTATGAAGGGAAGCCTCTAGCTCCCAGGGCCAGATGCGAGCTGCATCGAGACCCCATTTGGGTAGACCATGGTGGTCCTTGGATATCTGCATCACTCTCACAGGAGGCTTATTAAAAATGCCTGTTCCTTGCCGAAACTGGTTTGGCTCAGTGGTAGAGCGTCGGTCTGAGGACTGAGAGGTCTCGGGTTCGATTCCAGTCAAGGGCATGTACACTGGTTGCGGGCACATCCCCAGTAGGGGGGTGTGCAGGAGGTGGCTGGTCGATGTTTCTCTCTCATTGACATTGGCTCTCTATCTCTCTCCCTTCCTCTCTGTAAAATATTATATATATATATATATATATATATATATATATATATATATATATGCCTGTTCCTGGACCCCACTCCAGATATAAGGAAATGCACTTCTGAGTAGTCAGATCCATGGTGATTCTTAAGTAGCCTGAAGTCTAGGAACATCTGGTTGGGAGTCTTGGTGGTCTTGGGCATGTAGTTGGTGGTGGCAAATGAGGTGACATAGATACAGAATCCAACATAGGGCCTGCCTGGTTGATGATTAGTTGCTATACACACTGCATCCCCTTGATCATACCAGTGACATATAGGAGGGTGTATAGGTACAGGCACAGTCTGTTACCAGTGTAAACCAAAATTAATTTTAGACTTTATTAGAGAATAAAAATTACTTGAGCACAAATGAGCTGCAGGCCTGGAGACAGACACAGAGTCAGGTAGCAATTTAAATTGCGTTCCACTGAGATAAAGAGGAGGTGCCTTTTATAGCAAAAGTTCCCGCCAGGTTCTCAATGAGGTCCACTTTATGTAGATGAGGTGCCCAAGTTGTGCATTTCTGATGGCACAGAGCAGGTCTCAGTCCATTGGTAGAAGGACAAAACCAGGACTGCCCTGCAGTGGTTGACTCAGAGCTTAAACAGTGGGGCATAGTGTGGAAAGCAGGGAAACCAGCCAGCCTGAGGTTCTTCCTGGTGTACAGAGTATGTGAGGAGCCCCTGTCAGTAAGTGGCCACTAGGCTCTTATTATTTATAAAATTTGGGCCCTCAGTTGACTATAGGGCATCATCTCAGTAGATAAGTTCCTTCTCGGGGTTCACATCAATGAATCTTTCTTCTCGGGATCCACACCGGAAGGAGAGTTTATTATCTGCTGATGCACATGCTGTTCCAGCAGGTGGGGCAAATATGACTTCACTTTTCCCTTACAATGCCTCTCAGTCACACTTCTGGGAATCCCCTTGTCGCTCTGGTCTCTCCTCTTGCCTTTCACAAGCCTTGTAGCTTTCCTTCTGCCAGTCTGTCAGGGCTCTGCTGCGTGTTTGAGGGCCAGGTTCATCCTTGTGTAGCCCCTGGACAGACAGCACTGGCTGCCTCTCCTCACTCCCCCCCCCCTTTTATTTTTGCTATCAATTTACCTCCTTTCTGTGCCTCATTGAAGGCTCTTAAGAAGTGGGTAGAGAGGAAAAGGAAATAAAGGGGTAGATGAAGGGACAAGGCCCTGTCTTGTTCCCTAAATCTTATACTTTAGGCTGGTTCATGTCCCACCTTTGGCAGCCAACTCGTGTACCTCATACCAATCTGAAACTCTTTTGAAATTTGAATTAATTCAACTCAAATTCAAAATCAGAATTTGAATGAAGCAAATGTGTATTTAGTTGAGCTGGCCCTAGATGCTTTGGGCTATATAGATAAAATATATCAGTGAATTGTAAAGGGAAAACTCAGGCCACGTTCCTTCATGCTATTAATCATGGTATCAATCTTCAGCAGACAATCATGACATGCAGGTCCCAGAGGGCAAGAAGTCCATGTGAATGTCGGTAAGGTATGAGAAAGAGTAACAAGCAAATAACCCCCAAACGTTTGACACCCCACCCCCAAGTGTTCAGCCATGTAAATGAATTGACATGAAATCCTAGGGCTTGGGCAGTTGAAGGGCGTGAGGTGGTGGTTTAAGGAAACCAATGTTAATGTTGTTAATGCTAACTTAATAGAGACTCCTAAAACCTCCATTTGAAGGCCACCTGTGGTTCTGATGCTCTCAAGCATGCAGTAGACTAATGTGAGGGGTGGGGTGGGAGTGGGTAGAGGACATGGCAACTTGCCACTATTTTACAACGCTGAGTAAAAAACTGAAGAAATCATGAAGTCATTGGCCTTTACATGATGGGACAGGAGTCTGAGTAAGACACCATCCGGTGCTTCGGGGCTCTCGGATGACCTGTATGAGAGGCATGTTCAAAGTTGACTCACAAAGCCACAATAGAGATAAGAAAGGCAGTTTCATGGAAGAACAGGGAAGGGAGAAATTAAGTTCAAAACACCTTCTGGGTGTTGCTTTCCCTCCCCCAACTAGATTGCAAGTTGTTCGAGGATAAATATTGTACTTTTTTTTTTCTTCTTTTTGTTTCTCATGATATTTAGGATGCCTGTTGTTGAGCATAGAGTAGGTGCCCAATATTTGTTCACTCTTATTAATTTTAATGCCTGCAGGGCTTATAACATACTCTGTGTATGTCAGGTACTTGGTTTTTGTTAAATGAATAAAATTAAATGTCTCTTTCTTTCATTCCAATACTCTCATATCTCCCAAGGATTTGTATAAGAAATTTTTATTAGAATGAATCATGTGATGATCCATGACATTAGAAAGAAGTTCATCTTTATAGACAAGAAATTTCACTTACGAGATCAGCAAAGATGATTAAAAATAAGGTAATTCCCAACGTTAAGGAGGTCACAAGTAAATGGAATGTTTATAAATTGTTAAAGGGTGAAGAATAGTTCAATTTTGGGGGAAGGGATCCTGATACTATTTGGCAATAACCTTTAGAATGCACATATCTTTTGACCTAGATATTTAACCTCTGTGAACCTACCCTAAGGAAACAATTATGACGGAATGGAAAGAATTACATGGGAGGAAGATAATCATAGCATTGTCCTCGACAGTGACAATGGAAAATATCTTCAATGCTAGCAGTAAGGAACTGTGTGTTGAATATCTTGAAGCAACTTAGATAATGTGTAAGAAAAGTATTTGAAAAATGGGAACATGGTAAAGACACATTAAGTGACAAAGGAATCACACACAAAATAAAGCAGCTCAGAAAGCTAGTCTGGTAGGAATTCTAGGATTTTTTGCACTTTGGTTTTCTTTTCTGTAAAATGGTGACATTGCTATCTGCCCTGAAGGGATTGGTAATAGTATTCAAAGCACTTGGTTCTGAGCCTGATGTGTAACAGATGTTCAGTTAATCAAGGATATTATTACCCAATTTCTTTAAAAAGAAACACACACACACACACACACACACACACACACACATCTATCTATCTATCTATCTATCTATCTATCTATCTATCTATCTATATATTTGCACAGTAAAAGGGAGACCAGTAGAAATTACAGCAAAATATTAGCAACTGGTTTCCAACTAGTGATATTGTAGTGATTTATTTCCCTTCTTTGAGCTTTTCCCTTTTGACAAAGTTTCTACAGTGAGCACTATAAAAATGATATTAATATTACTCAGAAACAAACTACTTAGAAAAGAAATGTTCCTGGGCTTGTATTAAAAATAAAAGAATTAAATGAATTATGAATTCATGTGTGTCATGATTATAAGAGAACTTAAGGATTATTTATTTAACATCTTTTTATAGTTCAGAAAACTGAGGCACTGAGAGAGAAAGTGACTTGCCTAAGCTTATATATAAATGACTCACAGGTTACACATTTCCAAAGCCAGTGCCTTTTCAACTATACTAGTCTGCCTTTGAGGACATGAGGCTCAAAAAGAGGGGCTCCTAGAGGCCTCATACACTGGAGTCACCAGTTGTAGGGAGCAGCTCTAGGGTCAAGGCTGACCTGTGGCAGGGCCACAAACAAGTCCCAGCCTGGAGGGCAGAGTTCTCCTAGCATAATTAAGCCTGACCTTATAGCCCTCCCTAATTCCTTCCTAAGCAGCTAATGGGCTGTGGGAGGTGCAGCAAGTGTTTCCAAAGCAAGAACATCTGTATACATGTTAATCTACCCTTGTTTTAATGAGACTATAAAATAAAACCTCAGCTTGCAGGCTGCGTCTTTTGTGTCCTCATCCAGGCATAGGAGATCCACGAAGCCCCAACTGTATTCTCTTGTCTGTCTTTTCTTCAATTCCACCCCCCCCCCCCTCCTCAGGTTCACTCTTGCCATGCTGGTGCAGCACACCAGTAGCACCCCAACTCTCCTAAATTCCCTCCAAGGTCCCAAAGGAAGTCTTTGTTTCCTTTCCTCTCCCCAGGCAGGATAGAGCCAGACAGAATCCACTATTGGAATTTACTCCTTTCTGCCATATAAGTTTGAATAAGTTCCTTCTCCAAATTCTGTATTTTAATTCATTAAATGGAGGCAGAAATCCTTTGCATAATTTCCAGCTCAGCTCTGTCTCCTGGGTGCCAGAACCATCTGTTCATCTGCACATGGATATCTCACAGGCACCTCCAATTCCACATGTCTAACATGAATTTATTGTCTTCCCACCCAAGTCTGTTTCTCTTTCTGCATTTAACTTTGAAAAATGGCAGTATTAGTGGTGAATGTGGGACCTTGGTTCTTGAGTTTGGTTAAGAAATAATTCAGTGCTCACTTCAGCAGCACATATACTAAAATTGGAACAACAGAGAAGACCAGCATGGCCCCTGTGCAAGGATGACATGCAAATTTTTGAAGCGTTCCACATAAGTTTTTAAATAATTCAGAGCCAAGAGCTCTAATACAATAAGTTTATTTAGGAAGTCACAGAGTAGAAGAAGTGAGCCAGCTGGGCTGCATGGACTCAGGAAACAAGTTACAGAGGCAAAAGAAGGGCCCTTGGAGCTTAGGAGAAGAAAAGAAAAAGGATGTGCCTGAGAAAGAAGGCACAGGCATGTGGGAGAGATAAAAGAGGAGAATGGGTCCTATATCTTAAGAGTTTTTATCTGTTTTTCTAAAGTTGGGGATTTTAAGGGTGGTCTCAGGGAAGAATCTCAATAAAATATTCATCATCTTTCCAGGGTGGCCACTACTGGCTGGTCAGCAGTAGGTTATGGGGTCACTAGTCATTGCATCTGGTCCTGATGTCAGCCATGGCCTTGCTTCATCCAGATTTGCTGCTTTTCTGGACCTGGATCTGAAACACAACTGAGGCCTAGATGTTATCTCTAGTTTCACCGAAACTCTGTCTCTGGTCAGCAGACTCAAAGTTTTGTTTCTAAGATTATTTGATGTTGGTCAGAAACTCATTGTCCTGAGGGCTTAATGATTAAGGGAGTGGTTATGCAAGGGCTTCTTAAGGAATCTTATGAAGTTATTCTCTGACCCCTTGTTTGTCCTCTAAGAGGGTCTAAACCACATGACTAACAACACGCTAAGGGGGGAAAGGTCCTAGCCTATAATAGTTGTTTTCTCTAGTTCTGCCCATTGCTAGGCACCTGAGACATTATGCCCCGGTGACATTCTGTATCTCGCCTATATATAGTTCCTGTTCTGCTCATTCCTGTCTAACTGCTTACTCCATCAGTAGCATCAGAATTCAGGATGTCATTCTCTATACTTCCTCCATTTAACCCCTTACTGATTAATTGGTAGGCCTTGGTGAATAGAGGATAGGTGGGAGGAAAATAAACCAAATTGTCCTCAAGGAGCTTATCCTTGGGAGAGGGTTTGAGGAACATCAATCAGGTGGGAGGGAGGGTCACCATAAGCAAAGGACAGCTAGAGGACCGTGGGAGTTGAGGTGAAGGGGAGATTAGTTTTAGTGGGAGCTTGGCGGAGAAGAGGTGGCATTTGATTTGGACCTGGAGGGCAGTGTAGGATTTGGACATGCTGGGAAAAGGAATTCCAGACATGAAGGTACAGTGGGAGAAAGACCCGGGGATGTTCATGGAGGAGTTGAGCGTTGTAGGAGAGAGAAGGAGGGTGATAGTGGGAGACAAAAGAGGAGAGAAAGGCTGCCATGGGCCTGGAGAAGGCTTTGACCTTCTTGAACAGGTCTCCTAACTGCAGAGCCCAGGGCCAGAGCAGCCACAGTTTGAGAAACAGGACATAGAAAATTTCAAGGACATCATTTCCACTCTTGGGCTGTTCGTATGGAAAATAACAAATAACATAATTACAATTAAATAATATAATTACAATAATGAAGTCTGTGTTTCATGTACTCACAGCTGTGAACCTACTTTTGCTCCACTCTATATGTTTAGTTCATTCCATGAGACTCAGTGAGCACTACTCTGTGACAGCCTCCCGGTCATGAGGTCAGCAAGACAGCCTCTGCCCCCATAGATAGTCTAGTGGTACAGACAGACAATTACACATTTTCTTAAAGGCAGCCTTCCTCATATACGCTTCAGGCCCCATGGAACTTGGATGAGCCTGAAGCTATGAGATCGAGCAGAGATTTTCAGCTGTTCTGCAGCAAGAATTTTTAAAACATGCAGTACCTGATTACTTAGTCAGGGGCACTGACCTCTTTTCCCTTACATTGTCTCATAAAACAAATGACAACAGCCAACGCAGCAAGAGGTGTCTGGTGTGAAAGAAGCAAAACTATACCTATGTGTTTGCTTTTGCTTTTGCTTTTTTGTTTTTGTTTTTATCAGATCAGCAAAAGAGATAATGTCTTTTGGCATGCCACAGACTTTTGGTAATTAGTTTGTGTGTGCCATGACATGAAAAGGCTGGAAATCACTGCGATGAAGGGTAAGGAGTTAGGGAGGAAGCCTGCTGACATGGACACTCCACCACGAATCTCACCTGTGTGCTTCTCAGTACAGCCGGCTTGCACCCGTTCCCCACAAATGCTGACCTTGTCACCTCTTACTCTACGTTCCTGAAGCACTCGACGCTGGGATTCTCCTCCTTCCTTGTGTGGCTGAACCCCAGTCACACAATCTCCTCTTGGTTTCTCCAAATTCTTTCCCGGCTCAAGGCCTCTCACATGCCATTGCTGGGTGCTGTCCCCTCAGCTTCTTGAATCGCAGGCTCCTTCTAATGTTTTCTGGGCTCAGATGAAATGTCCCTCCTCTGTCAAGACTGGAAGTGCCCCACAGCCTTGCTGATCCCTGGAATTGTCAGGCTGTAATTTTTGCAAATGTGGCGTGAATCAGCATCTCATTTTTCAAGGCACATTTTTTTTTATATCAGTGACTATGTTGGCTTCGTGTTCCATAAGTGACTCTTCTTATCCTTCATGTCATGTCTCTCTTTGGTTGTTTGCTATTTTCTGAGTGATCTGTAAGAGTTCCTTATAACTGGATACTGAACATTTGTTGGTTGTGTGTTATATGTTGGTTGTATGTTATATTGTGTGTTATATTTTCCCTTAAAATATGGCTTGTCTTTTATCTTTCTTTGTGGTGTGTTTTGCTGAACACACACTTTTAATTTTAACATAGACACATTCATAATCTTCTCTTTTAATGATCAGTGTTTTGTGTGTGTATATCTTATTTAAAACATCTTCTTCTGTGAGGTTTTAAAAAGATATCCCCTATGTTTTCTTTTAAATTATGGATGCTTTGCTGTCACATTCATAGGTCTTGAATTTGCCAGGGATTAATTTTGTGATGGTGGGAGATAAGGGCCAGTTATTTTCCCCCACATAGATAACCAACTACATCAACACCATTCACCGAAGAGGCCTTTCTCTCTTCCCGGGTATGTAAGGCTGGTGATGTAGGGTGGGCAGGGTATTTAGATAGAAGGGTAGGGAAGCCCTCTCTGATGAAGGGACGTTTGAGCAGAGAGCTGAATTTCCTGAGGGCTGCTCATCTGGAAGATCTTCCGCTAGGCAGAGGGAGAAAGAAGTGCAGATGCCCTGAGGTGGAGTGGCTTAGCGTCTGAGGAGCAGCGCAGCCGGGAGGTCAGTGCAGGCGCTGGGCCAGGAGGCTGGGATGAGAGCAGCACTGGCCATTGGTGTGGGTGCATTGCAGCAACGCAGACTCCCAATTTCTTCAGGTCTAATTTTACACGCCAGATTATTAAGAAACTTGCAGGACATAGCAAGTAAGGCCTTTGAACTTTGCTCTAAATGTGATTGCAGCCATTGGGCTTGGGGCAGGGAATTAGACATGCAGATTCATGTTTCTCAGTGACCCCGCTGCCTGCTGCATGGAGACTGAACGGTAAGGCGACTCGAGGTCAGCTAGAAGGAGAGAGGTTAGGGAGGTTTGGATCTAGGCACAAGTTGTCAGATTCAGAGAACATTTCAAAGATTGAGTCACAAGAATTTGCTGATGGATTGGATGTGAAAGAAAGAGAGAAATAAACTAAGATTTCCTCACCATTCCCTTCATTCTCTTTTAAAAAAAAAATCTTTATTGTTCATATTATTATAAATGTTCCTCATTTCCCCCCCCCCCCCCTTCCACCAAGTTTCCATCCCACCCTCTGCCCTTTTCCCATTGTCTTCATCCATAGGTGCAGTTTATGTTCAGTATCTTCCCGACCCCCCCAACCCCCGTTTCCCCAAGAATCATCAGCCCACTCCCCTTCCATATCTCTGATTCTATTATATTCACCAGTTAATATTGTTCATCATGATTTTTACTTCCCTTGGTTTTTATTTTTTATTTTTATTTATTTATGTATTTTTAAAAAATTTATTAAGGTATTATCTGTGTACATAGCTTACCATTGCCCTCCCCCCCTCCCATAGGTGCCCTCCCTCCCCAGAGTTTTGTGTCCATTGGTTGTTCTTATATGCATGCATACCTTCCCTTGGTTTTTAGATTCACTTGTTGATAGTTACGTATTTGTTGTTCATCATTTTTATCTTTATTTTCTACCTCTTCCTAAAGTATCCCTTTTAGCAATTCATATAATTCTGGCTTGGCGGTGATGAACTCCTTTAGCTTAAATTTATTTGTGAAACTCTTTATCTGGCCTTCGATTCTGAGTGATAGCTTTGCTGGGTAGAGTATTTTTGGCTGTAAGTTCTTGCTAGTCACCGCCTTGAATATTTCTTGCCATTCCCATCTGGCCTGCATGGTTTCTGTTGAGAAATCAGCTGACAGTCCTATGGGTGCTCCTTTGTAGGTAACTGCCTGCTTTTCTCTTGCTGCTTTTAATATTCTCTCTTTGTCTTTTGCTCTTGGAATTTTAATTATGATGTGTCTTGGAGTGGTCTTCTTTGGATTCCTTTTGTTTGGGGTTCTGTTTGCTTCCTGGACTTCTAAGTCTATTTCTTTCCCCAGGTGGGGGAAGTTTTCTGTCACTATTTCTTTCAATATGTTTTCGGTATCTTGCTCTCTGTCATCTTCTGGGATGCCCATAATTCTGATGTTGGTTCGCTTGAAGTTGTCCCAGAGGTTTCTTACACTATTTTCAACTTTCTGGCTTCTCTTGTCTTCTTGCTTCTCTAGAGGAGTGTCCTTTGGCTCTTTGTGTTACAAATCTTTGACTTGATTCTTGTAATCTTCTATTCTGTTTTCAGGACTCTGTATAATATTTTTTATTTCAGAGAATGTATTCTTTATTTCTAGTTGATCCTTTATTATTTCTAGTTGATCCCTTTTCATATCTTCATAGGTCTCATTTATTTTATCGGCCTTTTCTAGGAGATAATTGAACAACCTTATAAGTGCGGTTTTGAACTCTATATCCAGTCGCTTTTTGGCCTCCATTTCTTTCGTTTGTGATCTGTTTCCTCATCTCGGCATTTTTGCTGCTTTCCTGAGTTGGTAGGTTGGGAGGATCAGCTGTGTCTATGCCAGGAGACAGCCTTATTCCACTAGACTTGGAAACCTGCAAAAGCTTCTGTGTTCAGGTTGGATGGGGTGGAGTTTCAGGGTGGAGCCTACAGCCTTGGCTTCCAGTTAGCCCTGCCCTCTGAGGTTCCTGAGTCTCAGTGTAGCTCTGTGTCCCTTGGTATTCACTGCAAGCACCTCTGAGAGAAAGGCTCCCTAGAGTTTCACCCACTACCAGACAGTCTAGTCTCTCCCCCAAAGAGCCCGCAACTGGGGTTCAGTGCAGTTGGAAGTGGGGTTAAGAGCAGTCCGGAGCTTATGTCTCCTTCCCACTAGGGCAATCCAGCGGCCTCTGTGTGAAATGTGCGCGACTCAGGGGATCTGCCTTTAGCCGCTGCCCTGAGCTTCTGCCTTTCAGCCCAGATTTCCTCTGTATGAGCCTGGACCCCAGGGTCTCCCCCAGAACTGGGGTTCAGTGCAGTTGGAGTTGGGGTTCAGCACAGTCCGGAGCCTTTATCTCCTTCCTGCTAGGGAAGTCAGTCAGGCACTCAGCCACCTCCTCCTCTCAGGCTCCGTCCTCTCCCCATGTGCGCACCATGTCTCCGTACCTTAGGCTTTTACAGCTCCTCTGATTGTCCTTCTGGTTTTCTCTTTCCTTCTAGTTGTAGAATTTCCAGTCAGTCAACTTTCCTGTAGTTCTGAATAATGTCCACTTTATATTTTAGTTGTATTTTTTTGAAATTGTTGAGTGAGGCTGCACTTAGGCATTTACCTCTGTTGCCATCTTGGTTTTTCTCCCAGCTGCTCTCCCTTCATTCTCTCTTTCTGAAACTCCAACTGGGTGTTTATCAGATCCTCTTAATTCATCTGCTATGTTTTTTTGTTTTTGTTTTCTTAATCCTCACCTGAGGATATGAGAGAGAGAGAGAGAGAGAGAGAGAGAGAGAGAGAGAGAGAGAGAGAGAAACATTGATGTGAGTAAGAAACCTTGATCAGTTGTGTCTGGTTTACACCCTGAAGCCCTGACCAGGGATCAAAATCTCAACTTAGGTATGTACCCTGACTGGAACTCGAACCCCCATCTTGGCCAGGGCTCTATGTGCCATCTTAAGTAATCTTTCATACCTTTGGTCTCTTCATGACCTGGTTGCATTCTTTCTAATTCCCTCTCTGCCTGTGACCAGGGTAGAGATTTTTATGAGTATTTAAATTTAATAACAATATTTCCAAGATTAAACATTTTTATCACGTCTACCTGTTGTTTTGTTTCTTTTGAAAAGGATATTGAGGGGTCAGTGTTGACCTCTCTAGGACTGATTATCTATGGGTGGTCCTCCCAGAAAAGGAGTGGACTTCCTGCAGGGACCCACAGGAGCTGTGCCCATCAGGCCTGGACAGGACCGGTGCTGCCCCAACCACGGGTCCCTGCCACTAGGTTGCTAGCTCATATGCTTGCAACCGCCCAGCTTGGACCCCAGCCTTGTTCACATCCAGGAGTCCTGGTGTACCTCCCTCCAAGGACACCGATGCCAGGTTCTGCCCCATCATTTTTCTGTCACACACATTGCAGCCTCTGGCTGTTCCAGGAAGAAGCTGATATATACCTAGTCAATAGCTTCAAGGCCCTCGGTCTGAGGGTCACTGTCCCTCTGATGCCTGATGACTGGCTGTGGCACCTCGGTGTCCTGCCCTAGGAGAAACGGGGCATGGGGACCTCCACATGCCCTCATGTTCTTCCCTGTGAGCTCCCAGTGGATGCTGACCTCTGGGCCTCTGCATGTGCTGCTTGGCCATTGCCCTAGTTTGCACAGCAGACATTACGCCTTCATTCCTCTCTGGAACATCCTCACCGCACTTCTGTATATCTATTGTGCTGCTTCTGAAAACTAATGTCATCTGGATTGCTTCATGGTCAGATTTGCGAATGTTTTTTTGTCTGTTATGCTTAACACTTGATTTCTTCATGTGTTTTGTAATTTTGAATATGCAGGTTCATTCTGAACGGGATGATTTTTGATGTTTTTCTTCCCGTATGTCCAACTCCACCTGCCTAGAGTTGCTCCTCTTGGCCCCCTGAATCTCTTGTCTGGAAACAGGCCCTATGCTGGCGGCTGGTGGCTGGTGATTGGAGATAATATATCTCTTGGTTTCCCCTTTTTACATTTTTCCTGCCTTTGCAATGTGTTTGGAGCAGCTGGGGTGCAACAAAACCAGACCCGTGGTGCTATCGCGACCTAACAGATAGCCTTTTAATCCAGGGTGGGCTTTTAGCTCTCAAACTGTGGCTCTGAAAACATCATTGATAAGGCGTCTTCCAGAGTAACTGCGCCCTCTGGTGGCATATAGGGGTGTGGCTGGCAAAGAGCCACCCAGAGAGCCAGGGGACATGGATCTCTTGTTTCCTTCTGTGGACTCAGAGCTGGAAGCAATCTAAGACCACGAGACCAACCTCCCACACAGTACGGCGTCTCATCTCCAACACGCCCAGAAGATGGTCAAGGTCAGTTTGGTTAGTTCCCTGTCCAGCAACCCACTCCATGGCTGGACAGCAGTTTTGAAGGAGCCTTTCTTGTATTGAGCAATTAAGTTTCTCCCTGTAGCTCTCATCCACGGGCCCCCTCCCTATTTCTCTCACTTGTTTGAGGGCAGCATTGGACTTCTCTTCTCCTGGCTCCCTCCTTCCACCTCCTCTTCCAGTCAGCTGCTTTGTTCTGCATGAATTCTGGGATATCACGAGCACTTTGTAAACACGGCCTTATTTTGGCCAGGGTGGAGACAGACTCGATTTGGCTCCTGAGAGGATGCTGCCTCCTCACTCCTCTAAGCGGAAGAAGAGGAACTGTTCCCTGCACATCTTGTGGCCTCAGCTTAAGAATTCTCCCTGGTAGCTAACGGGTGTGGCATGTTTTTCACACGGAAGCATCTCCCTCTAGTGGCAACCAGGGTGTACTTCAAGATGTTTTTCTCTCTTCCCTAGCTCTGCTCCAGAATTTCGTTACAGCTCAAGAAGGTCACCCCAATAAATTAAAAAAGAAAAATGAAGATCCACTGAAAAGTGGGTGGGAGAGGTGCAAATTGCAAAGCTCTCCATCTGGATTTATGATTAAAAAGAATTGATTTTGCAGTGGTGACTGGTGAGAGAGAGAGAGAGCGAGAGCGCGAGCGAGCATGTGAGTGGGCTTGGCTTCCATTTCCATTTTTGTCATAAGTTTTCCAGGCTAAAATTTACAAATGGTTATACACATTAATTCTTCTTATTCCCAGAAACTCCAGGATAGTTGTTCTTTTAGGTGACTCCATTATTAACTGGCTCCTTTCATGATTTTCTCTGTCCATCTCTACTTGCTAACTGTTCGAGTGGATTTCCTTTAGCTGCAGTAAACAGACTTTTTCGGACCAGTGGAGGGAAGTTAAGGAGGAAGTGGCACAACCCGGAGAAAGAAGGTCCACAGAGGTCACACTAGAGCAGGAGCCCCTGGTCTTTGTCTGGCTGAACCAAGTAAGGTCCCTTCCTTGGCTCTGCAGGTCTCCAGTCTCCGCCTGCTGCTGACCAGCTCCCTTGCCTGGAATTCCCGCTTGCCTTTTCTCTCCATCACAGCTCCCGCTGATTCATAATGTTGATTTATCTTTAGCTCATTGTGGTCCCTCCGGCATCTCTCGGCTCCCTTCACCTCAAAACATATCAGTGTTGGCGCCTGCCCCCAACTGAATTATTTGTTGTGTGTGGCACCTCCCAGTTCTGTGTCCTGAGACAGAGACCTAGGTAATTAACACCATCTCCCCACCTCCTTAAAAAACATGTTAGGCCACAACTACAGTCAGTGAATTGACCGTTTGGGGGTCTGCTTCCTGTTGCAATCATGTGGGCAGGGGAGTGAGATACACATAGGACGCCCGGGATGTCTTTGTGGCGCAGGCCCAGGGCAGGCCGCTCCCTTTGGAAGGGCACGTGAGCGTGGCTCTCCACAGGGCTGTCCCATGGGAAGCTCCTGGGGAGCGGCTGTGAGTGGAGCCCTGTGGGAGTGGGGTGCTTTGGTCTGCCCTGCGGGGGGCTGGCAGCTCCCACAGAATGGAAGCTTCAGGACAGCTCTGGGTGGGTCCGTCCTCTCCATCTGTCCTGCTCTTTCCCATGCTCTTTGTGTGGCCAGTGTTGAGGGCAGGGGTGGGGGGCACAGAGAACGGGGTGTATGTCCCTGGGGTGGCACCACTAGGAATCACCTTGTGGGTAGGTTGACCGGTTGCTGATGGGGGACAATGTCGCCTTAGGCCAGCGGAGACCGGGGGTGGGGGTGGCACCCTGCCACTGGTTGATTGAACAAAACTGATCAAATTTAGAAAAAGATACCATTTCCTCAAGACACTTCACTGGCATTTTCCAGAAAACTGACATACAACCGGACAAACCTGTGATGACGCGGTGTGAGAGGAGCCCTCCAGAGTGGGCCGTGCTGAGCTTGCTCTGCTGCTCGCGCTGCCTCCCTGGCCACACTGAGCCCAGCCGCCGCTCAGCCTGCCAGCTCTAGAGGTGTCCCTGAAAGACCTCATGTGGCCAGGGAATAGTGGCTCTCCCACTCAGAGGACATACATGCATGGGGTTGGGATTATAGAAAACTTTCCGGGGAGAGTGGAAGAAAATGAGCCATTGCTGAGAACTTCCCACAAACTAGGTGCTACGCTGTTTGACATACGGTATTTGTACTTTTGCATCAGATCTGTGTTGTGACCGTCACCTCTCCCATGTTACACCGAAGGCCACTGGGCTCAGGGGCTCAGCCTGGGCTGCTGCAAGGGCACGTGGCATTGCTCCAAGAGGTGCTCTGTGCTTTGTGGTTACAGGGGCCAGAAGGGGGGCCAGCACGTCCCTGCCCAAGCCGCACAGCACGAGAAGGCAGAGCCGGGAATGGGAGCCATGCTCTTTCTGCGGCACCCACCTCGGGAAACCCCATAGCAGTAAAAAGCAACTGAGCTAGTTTCCTCCTCTCCTTAGAGATGGTTCCGTTCATGTATTCTGAAATAAATGGAGGAAACATGGAGTTTTCTCCAAAACGACAGCAACCTCTCAGAACGAAAAGTGAGAGCCTGCCACGCGGGACGCCCGCTGCTGTCCCAGGGGTGGGGCTATTATCAGTGAGACACAGAGTCCCCTGACGTCTGGGCTGGACTGTGACCCGCACCAGGTTGCTGCAGCTGGGAGGACGCCAATCGGAAGACGGAAGTCAATGCTCAGAGATTTCCTTCTCCTCAGAAGTTTGGTTTCAGGTCTGGCATGGGACGGAGCATCTCAATGTTTAAAAGCTCCCTGGTGAGTCTAGAGCAGCCGTGGGCAAACTACGGCCCACGGGCCGGATCCAGCCAGTTCGACTGTTCTATCCGGCCCACGGAGCTGAAAGAACGGGGGGTTCTCTTGCTCTCCCCTCCGCTCCTTCACCAGCAGCCCAAGATGAGAGTGCCAGCATGGTCAGGTTGCTTTTGTTCCGGCCCTCCAGTCCAGTTTAAGAGCCCATTTTGGCCCTCGAGTCAAAAAGTTTGCCCACCCCTGGTCTAGAGACAGCCAGGGCCGAGAAGCCCTCAGCAATCAGCCCTTCATCCTGGGGAGGGAGGGGAAGCCTGAAGGAGGCAGGTGGCTCGCTCAGCACCAGCTGGCTAGTGTGGCTACTGAATGTGATTCCCACTGGATCCCCTGTTGGCCTCAGAGGGGCAGGAAAAGGTGAAGCACGGGGAAGGAGAGAGAGGTGGATAACTGTTGGAAGAGAGAGCGATGTCACGTGTGTCTCTTAGGCTAGGTGGTGGGGGCAGTGGGGAGGCAGCTAATTGTTCCCTGGGCTCAGCACGCTCTTACCCACCGCGTCACAATACGCTGATCCCTGGAGGATACCACTGTCGTGAGCAGAAACCAGCTGTGACTCATGCCAGGAAACTGCCTGCTCCTGTTACTAGTGAAGGTGAAAGACAAAGCCGTTGAAGAAAAACACCTAAGAATACAGCGGCTTAAAGAACCTCATGGTGGGAGAGGCCCGGAAGGAGGTTCCTCTCTCCATTCAACTGTGTGGTGGGTAGCTGAGCTCATTTAGCCCACACAGGCACGCAGGGATCCACACCACCCCGGGCATCAAACCGCCGGCTAAGCTGGGCCCGGGAAGACCATGCCCTCAGGTGACATAGGCCACTGTTGCTCATTCCCAGGGATGAAAACGGAGTCCCCTGGAAGCAAGGGGCATGAGGAGTGGAGGCCCTTCCTGGCAGCCGGTGCCCAGCCACAGCTGTTCCTCTCCAAGGAGAAGGCAGATTTTGGTAGCCCTCAAAGGAACTTACCCCTGGTGCCCTCTCCACCCACTCTTCCGGTCAAGAAGCATTTTGAACACCTCCTGGGAGTTGGCCAGGACTGGGAGCGGGCACAGAGCAGGATGTTTTAAGCAGGGAACGCTTCTCAGAGGCTGTTTGGACTGCGTTGTGAAGATGAATAGACATGCGAAGAAGGGTACGCCAGCCAGCAGACAGCTGTGCGAAGGTTGGGAGGTGGATGGGACGAGGGAAGGACTGAATGTGACAAAGTGCCTGTTGGTGGCCAGAGAGAACAGTAGAGCCAGATCATGTGGACTCTCTCAAGAAGCTAGGACATCTGCATGTGTGTTGGAGGGGTGGGGTGGGGGGTGACCCCAAAATTTTAACCTTCATTGAAAATAAAGTTACATCTCCTAGGATAATGGAAACAAAGGAGGAAATAAACAAATGGGACTATATAAAAATAAAAAGTTTCTGCATAGAAAAAACAAACAAACAAACAAAAAAACTATCAATAAAACAACTAGAGACTCCACTACATGGAGAACATATTTGCCAATGATACATCCAATAAGGGGTTAATATCCAAAATATATAAGGGACTCATACATCTTATCAAAAGGAAGACAAACAATCCAATCAAAAAATGGGCAAAGGGCCTAGATAGACACTTCTTCAAAGCGGACATACAGATGGCCAAGAGACATATGAAAAAATGCTCAAAGTCACTGATCATCAGAGAAATGCAAATCAAAACGACAATAAGGTATCATCTCACACCTGTCAGAATGGCTACCATCACCAAATCAACAAATGACAAGTGCTGGCAAGAATGTGGAGAAAAAGGAACCCTCGTGCAGACTGGTAATGCAGACTGGTACAGCCATTACGGAAAACAGTATGGAATTTCTTTAAAAATTAAATCTGGAACTTTGCTGTGGAGAGCACCTCCTTTGTTCTTACGTGCTGCTGTTCCCTTATGTTAGTCATTTTTGAGGAAGGCGAGCTGCTGTGGGGAGACTGCTGCATGTGGAGGTGCTGTCACAGCTAGGAGGCAGCCATCAGGGACCGGTGCAGAGCTCAGAATCCCCAGGGCAGAGACGGTGAAGCTGAGTCTGAACAGTTTCTTCTAAAGTCATGAGGCAGGCTCAGAGCCATGAGAACGACAGTAGCCTGTGGCCAAGTCCTTCCCAGGGTCATTCTCTTGCGGGTTGTGATTTTAGTAAACCACCCGACCAGTGCAGGGCCCTGAGGATGCACATTGGGCTAGATGACCTCCAAGGTCTTTTCCAAGATCCTCTGGATGCTGAAAGCACAGAGACTAGAATAATGGTGTCTGTGTCTTCCCAACCAAATGTTAGAACACGAGGCCTGGCACTCAGGAACTCATTCATCACAGAGATTTAGTAAACAACTCCTACTATGTGTCAGGCGTGGTGCTGAAGGGACAACAGTGAATAAGTCATGGCTCCGACCTCAAAACAGCTCCCAGTCTGGTTGGGGAGACACCCACACATCCTATATAATAAAAACCTAATATGCTAAGTATCCAGCTGTCTGTTCAAACAATCAAAGTGTAATATCCGAATGAAATGCTAAGGCTGCTCAACTGCTCGCTATGACGTGCACTGACAATGAGGGGGCAGATGCTCCAACCAGTAGGTTAGCTTGCTGCTGGGGTCTGGCCGATTGGAACTCAGACAGGCTAGGCTAGACATGCCTTCGAGCCCTCCAATGGTCCCTCCCTGGCTGGCCAACCTCCTGGTTCCTTCCTGGCCCCAATCATGCACCAGTACGGCCCTTCGGCTTGGCCTGTGCCCTCTCGCAAGGCACGCCTCCAGCCAGGCGCAGAGGGGTCTCCTGGAGACATGTCTTCTGGCCTGGCCCGTGCCCGCTGTAAACTTAATGACACCTCTCACTGCCAAGTCCCTGCTGATCACCCTGATGGGTCGGGTCGCACACACAGGCTGCCCCCCACCCCCACCTCCTGCTCTCAGCACTGCACTGGGGGCCTTGTTTAAGGGGCCCTCGTTTCACAGTCCTCCAATGAAGCAGGGGTTCTCATATGCAGCCCCAGGGAGTTTTAGGTTGCCATGACCCCCAGGAGGAACTCTGAAGGGGTCACACAGGTCAGACTTTGGCGGCTGGGCACTGAGTTTGAGACCCTCATTTGAAGGGGAGGGCCCTTCTCATCAGGGGATGTCAGAGACCTGGTTTCAGCCTGATCCTACTCAATGCAGGATTTGTCCCCTGGTAATCGGTGTGCTCCCACCGGGGGAGCACCACTCAGCCAGAAGCCAGGCTCACGGCTGGCAAACTCAGTTTGGTGGCAGAAGCCTTTCTCTCCTCTGTGGCAGTGCTAAGGATGTTTGACTGCTGGAGTGGGCCTAAGCAGTCAGTTGGACATCCCCCAAGGGCTCCTGGACTGCGAGAGGGCACAAGCCGGGCTGAGGGACCCCCTGCAAGTGCACAAATTTCTTGCACCGGGCCTCTCGTGTAGTTATAATACAGGGTGTGGTGAGTAGCAGAATCCTGTGGTATGTGCACAGAGGCGATGTACCCATCCCAGACTCTGGGGTTAGGGAGGATTCTCTGGAGGAGGAACCAAAGGAATTGAGTCTTGGAGGATGGGCAGGGATTCGCTGGGCCAGGCAAAGGGAGTGCAAAGATGAGGCGAGGGCAGGCAGATGGTTTTCCTGCCTGACCCACAGGTTGAGGTAAGGTCTAAAGGCAAGCCATATGAAGAGGAGACAATGACAAAGCACAGGCCCCTTGACTTTACGGCCCAAATTCAAATGAAGGAGAAGGCCCTCCCTTTCAAATGAGGGTCTCAAACTGTGCCCAGTCGCCAAAGTCTGACCTGTGTGATCCCTACAGAGTTCCTCCCGGGGGTCATGGCAACCTAAAACTCCCTGGGGCTGCATATGAGAACCCCTGCTTCATCGGAGGACTGTGAAAGGAGGGCCCCTTAAACGAGGGCCCCAGTGCAGTGCTGAGAGCAGGAGGTGGGGGTGGGGGCAGCCGGTGTGTGCGACCTGACCCGTCAGGGTGATCAGCAGGGACTTGGCAGTAAGAGGTGTCATTAAGTTTACAGTGGGCACGGGCCAGGCCAGAAGACATGTCTCCAGGAGGCCCCCCTGTGCCTGGCTGGAGGCGCCCGGGAGGCAGCGCCTTCCCAGGGAGGAAACCGCTGCTGGTTCTGCTGGAGGTGGGCCGCCGGGCCTCCAGAAAGTGAATTCCAACCTGGCCATTTCCTCTTCTAAGACTCTGGGAATTAGCCCGAAGGCTCTGTTTCCTGACTAAGCTGCAGGCCTCAGCCCTCTGAGCAGATAATGCAAGTCCACGGAAGGCACAGTGGTTTCCCGAAAAGCAGCCTCGGGGTCAGCCAGACCGGAATTTGAACCTTAGCCCTGCCGTCTGCAGGTGCCTTGAATGCTTAACTTCTCTGAATCCTGATTCCCTCCCCCAGGAAACGAGGCTAATCACATCTATTTTTAAACAGCTGCTGAGAGAAGCACAGGGACGGACTCGTAAAGCTCATTCTTGTAGTTCTCCGGCAGTGGCTGCATTCATCCATCCACCAACATACTGACTGCTACTTACTGCTAAGCATTGCTCTCAGCCTCTGAGCTGAGGAGTCCCGGGGCCCGCCGTGAATTCGCAGGGCTCCGCAGGCCATATGAAATGCTTAAGCCACTCCTGACATCTGTCCGACTCTAAGCAGACTCTACCTCGCCCGGGACAGTTTGCATTTCCACCGTCAGATTGCCTTACGTGCCTTTTGATGACATCGTATCTGTGGGGACGCTGGCTTTGTGTGGTCGCTGTGATAAAAACCAAGTGCTTGGGAAAATCAATATACAGTAGGAAATTCGGGTGGTGGTGTCCATTCTGATTCCCAGGTTCGAGGTGCTTCGCGGTGTCCAAGCAGCACACACTTCCCATTAGCAAGTAGTTGTGGTTATTTAAGAATAAATTAGAAATATCCCCTCCCCCCATGGATATGTATTATTTTTTCCTAATAGTCGCTCAGTAGCAGGACCTATATGCTTATTACAGTATTTGGGCTTAAATGAACAGAACCCGCAGGTATTTCTTTTGGCCTAGGAGCCCCCAAGGGCAGGCACTCTGAGAGCAGCAGGCTGGGAGCCTCCCTGGGCTGGGGATGAGCTCCGGGGGAAATCTTTCTGTTCAAGCGCTGGGCCCATCCTGGATGTTTGTCCTTCCACAGACTCAGGAATGTGTGTGTGTGTGTGTGTGTGTGTGTGTGTGTGCCGACCCTGCAGATTTTCTAACTGGCCTTTTCTAACTGACCTTAGGATCACCTGGGGAACTTTGCAAAAATAGCTTCCTGTCTCCCTGGAGATTCTAATTCAGTGGGTCTGACAAAGGAATCTGAATTTCCAGCTCTCATTCCTTTAGGCGGCCAGGATGGCCCAGATTTTGGGGGCGGGGGGGCTGGTTGTTTCCCGGGTATAAGAGGGAGTGGGGTGGGGGGAATGGGGAACGGGCTGTGGTCAGGGGCGGCGCGTTTCCGGATCTCCAGTGGGTGAGGGGCGCGGACACCTGCCGGCCGCACTCATGCCACGTCCACTCTGGGAGCGCAGCGGGAGAGGCCCGGAAGGAAGCTCCGGCGCGGGGAGGGTCGCCCGGTGGCACCCCCTGCCCGGGGCCGAGTGCCCCCAGACTCCAGCCGCCTGGGGAAGGCTTGGGGCGGGGCGGGCGGTGGGCGTGGGGGACGACCGAGTGCAGCGGGAGAGCGGCCGAGAGGTGGCAGCAGCGGCCCGCCAGCAGCCGAGCCCGGGTGGGCGCGGTCCAGGCGGCTCGGACCGGCTCCGAGGCCCGTGGGGGGCGGGGACCCCAAGGGAGGAGCCGTGGAGCGACAGTCGCCGGGCTCTAGGGATGGGCTGGTCTGGGGTTGGACCGTCTCCTTGGCGAGCTATGCCCGCCAGGTTTATTCTCTGCGCACGATTTGTGGGGGAGCAAGACGGTAGCACCTAGCTGAGCCGAGGCCCTCGGTACCGGTACCCTCTGGAACCATTGTCTCATGTGGTGCCATGTGGAGAATTAGTGGGTTTTTTTGGAAGGGAATTAAAGGTGCGGGGATTAAAAATAACTCCCTCGGTGGTGTCTAAAATTCTATCGAAGATGCGTTTTTTGTCTTTTTTTGTGGGTTGGTGGTGTTATTTTGTTTTAATTTAATTTAATTATTTAATTTTCCCCCCATCACCATGTATCCGCTCTGTGCCTCTTCCACCCCCACCTGCGTTTCTTGTGCCTTAAGTACTGTCCCCACTTCAAGGCCCTGGGAAGGAGCAATGCATTAGGACATAAACTCTGTAGAGTAAATCAATGACTTAATCGAATCTTCCTTTCTGGCAAGAGAAAGGGTAGCTCAGGAAACACAGAGCGCCGAAAGCACATTAATTGGTGCTTGCTGATGGAGCCTCAGGGACCAGGGCCCTCCAGGGGAATGTCTCAGAACGGGCTGCGTGAGGGACCAAGCAGCCAGCCAGCTGTGACTGTTATAGGGAGGACTACGGGGTTGTTCAGTGCATTGCAGCGCTGTTGTTATTATTATACCAGAGGCTCCATGCACGAAATGCATGCAAGGGGCTCGGCACTCGCAGCTCTGGCTTCATCTGGAAGGTCATCCGCACAGGCGTTCTGCTGTTTGGTCTAATTAGCATGTTAGCTCTTTATTATATAGGACTAGACGCCCAGCGCATGGGTGGGTTCCCTCTGCCTGGCCTGTAATAGTGTTGATGGGGCTGGTGGGGGCAAGGGGCAGCCAGCAGGGGAAGAGGGGAGGGGAGATTGGCCGGCAGTGGGAGGTTGGCGGGCAGCTGGAGGCTGGCTGTGGGGGTGCACTGACCAGCATGGGGCAGCTCCTGCGTTGAGCCCCTGCCCCTTGGTGGTCAGTGCGTTGTCATAGAGACTGGTCCACGGTCCTAATAGTTTATATATATATGAGGAAGCACCTGTATTAACACTTAAATAAATTATAAAATTTATCTGCTTCCCTTCTATGTTCTCTCTTTGAATTAGGGACATGGTATGGCATGGTATGGCAAGATAAACTTTTGAGCCAAGCCTTCCTGGCGTGGAGATCCTCCCTGCCACCCGGGTGGTTACTGGCTGTGTAATTGTGGAAAACACTACCTCAGAGCCTGTCTTCTCATCTGTAAAAATGGGAAAACGGTAGCTACTTGACCAGTTGGTGTGAGTGTTAAATTAAATAGTGGATAGAAAACACCTGGTATTTTAAGTCCAAGTGCTGTGTGTGACAGTTACCGCGGAGAGTGTCCCTGTCCTGTGATCTGAATTTCTGTGACTTTCTTTCTTGGTGTCACCAGGAATGCTGTTGAACAAGGCCAGTCTGTAAACAAGAGCTCTGCATCATTTCCTTCCAGACTGAAGGAATAGAAACTATTCCTTCACACCAAGGAATAGAAAATAGTCGTATGTAGTAAAGTCCAACCATAATCTGAAGACTTCTTCCGGGACTTTAACATTTGTTCCTTCTTTTTTTCCCATTTTAAAAAAAATTATTGAGGTATTATATGTGTACATAGTTTACCATTACCCCCCCCCCCCCTCATACATGCCCTCCCTCCCCAGAGTTCTGTGTTCGTTGGTTGTACTTATATGCATGCATACCAGTCCTTCGGTTGTTCTCTTATCTCCCCCCAGGTCTCCTTCCCCTCCCCACTGTCATTTGACATTCTGCTTGTTTTATGGTGACTATCTCAGGATCACATGAATAGAATCCACTCCTCATTTGGCAGTCTGCTTGTTTTATGGTGACTATCTCAGGACCACACGAATAGAATTCGCTCCTCCTCGGGTTCACATCGCCCCTCCCCCCCGGGTCCCACCGCTTCCCCCAGGCACATGGCTCCCCCTGGGGCACACGGCTCTCCCGGGGCACACGGCCCCCCTGGGGCGCTGGGGTCTCGAATGGAAGGCACGGCGCCAGCTCCTCGCTAGCATGGTGGGCAGGCTGGGGCAGCTGAGGGCACGGAGGCCAGGCTGAGATGGCTGTGGTTAGGGAGACCTCGCTCCAAGGTGTCTTGATCCGGGTGGGAGCAGAAGGCGTGGCCAAGGCCCGGCATCGGTTCCCTCGTTCCCAAGGCGGGCAGGCCGGGAAGGCTGTGTATGCGGAGGCCAGGCTCCAACGCAGCCCACTCCCTGGGCCTGGGCGGAGAAAGCTCTGCTCTCGGGTGAGCTTCCCTCACTCACAGTGGAGGCGGCAGTGGCTCTGGCAGCTCCGGTTCCACCGTTGTTTTAAACTCCACATGGCGGCAGCGGCACTTTTCTTTGTCTCTAGTTGTAGCCATCCCATTCCGCCAGCTTTCTAATTCCCTTGCTAGGGCTTCAGTACTATGCTGAACAGAAGTAGCAAGAATGGGCATCCAAGCCTTGTTCCTGATCACAGTATCACTTTACATCTGTTAAGGTAACTCCGCCCAGATTCGCAAGCTGGCACCTCCCCTTCATTCAGCGCTTCAGTCACCATCTTAGTCAGCGAACTTCTTTCACCACCCCCAACATTTGTTTATTCTTGTAACAAATTAAAAGCTAACCTGCCTGTGTGTTGGCTACAGGTCTTCACACTAAATACCTTGAGACAGCTGGAGGAGGTCAATGGGGGAAATGGAAACATAGGTAATACTTTCAACAATAGTTATTAAAAAAATAATTACCTTGAGACAGGGGTGAAGTTTTATCTATCTTTTTAAAGTCAACCCCCTGCTCTCATATGTAATGTGTTTCTTTACTTAAATATTTTTTAATTGATTTTTTAGAGAGAGAGAGAGGAAGGGAGAGGGACAGAGAGAGAGAGAGGCTTTGATGTGAGAGCAGAACATTGATCCGCTGCCTTTTGCACACCAACCACCCAAGAGGATTGAGCCCACAACCCAGGCCTATGCCTGGACTGGGAATGGAACCGGTAACCTTTTGGTGCATGGGACGATGCCCAACCAACTGAGCCGCGCTGGCCAGGGCTGTAATGGGTTTCTAAAAAAATGTTTGTGAACACCAGTTAATATTTTTTTTAATTGGTAAAGTCAAGAATAAAATGGTGTTTTTAGGTTCAAAACTGTAGAATGAAGACTTTTGTATACTTTTATTTCCCTCTGTTTTTCCTTCTTATCTGAAAGTTGACTCATACATGGGTTTGGGACCTGTGTTATTATTAAGTTATTTTTTTAAATATATGTCTCCTGGTTCTTTTTTTTCCCCTTCACATTCTGTCTTGTAACTATTTAAACAATTATTTTATACATTTCTCTGTGTCTAATTGGTTTCAGTGCTCACTGCTAGTCCTTTTATATTTTGAGTTTCCCAATTTTGAGATATAATTTTAAATCATCACTTGGGCAGTTGAATTTTAATATTTTTAAATGAAGAATACAAGAGTGGCAGACATTTTGAGCTTTCTTTTTTTTTTTAAAGAAAAATATTTTTATTGATTTCAGAGAGGAAGAGAGAGAGAGAGAGAGAGAGAGAGAGAGACATTAATGATGAGAAATAATCATTGGTCAGCTGCCTCCTGCAGGCCCCACACAGGCCCCACACTGGGGATTGAGCCTACAACTTGGCAATGTGCCCTGGACAGAAATTGAACCATGACCTCCTGGCTCATAGGTCGATACTCAAGCACTGAGCCATGCTGACCAGCTTGAGCTCCTTCTGCTGTCTCCTCTCAAAAACTAAAACTAGCAGAGGTCGGTTTGGCTCAGTGGTAGAGCGTTGGTCTGCGGACTGAAAGGTCCGGGGTTCGATTCCGGCCAAGGGCATGTACCTTGGTTGCGGGCACATCCCCGGTAGGGGGTGTGCAGGAGGCAGCTGGTCAATGTTTCTCTCTCATCGATGTTTCTGGTTCTCTATCTCTCTCCCTTCCTCTTTGTAAAAAATTAATAAAAAAATATATTAAAAAACAAACAAACAAACAAACAAAAAAACTAAAACTAACCTGCTAGTGAAATGCTTGAGTCTAAATATTTTCCATGTCAAAAGTCTGCATATATTGCTCTATGGTTGTGGAGAAAAAGACCAAGGTCAGCTTGTTTTTTTTTTTTTATCCATTTATAGATAATCCATCTTTTTTATTTTTTTGGTCTGGATGTATATATAAAACATATTATTTATTTATTTATTTATTTATTTACAATCTAAAAACCTGTGAAGATATTTCTGGGTATAAGGCCTTCTTAGTTATTTTTACCTGGAACTCATTAGTGAACCCATTTAATTCACCTTAACTTCCCTTCTTCCCATCCCTTTTAGAAAGTTTTCTTTAATTTTATCTTCAGTGATTGCTTCTCTTTAGATCAGTCTGGATTCTTCTTCAGAAACATAATTCTTACACTGGATCCCTGGTCCTCGTCTTTCATAGATGTCATCTTCTTTTTAAATTACTGTATTTTAGTGAATCGAAGACAGTATTGATTCTATGTAAGAAGCACTATTATTTTATGTGTAACCAAGTAAAAAAAATGCTGCTAATTAAATGATGCTGTAGTGCCATGATTAGAGTCCTGTGAAACTGGCAAGTTGATCACACCAGCTTCTTTCTTGTTTTAAATGTGTCTATTTTGAGAGATTTGGCAGTTTCTCCTGCTATTAACGGCACTGCTTGGCATGTGACAAGCAATCCTTTTTGCACACAGTTACAAAACATAACACAACTTCTACTTAAGGATAGCGTCTTTTTCCTTTTTTGGGTTCTGTAAAGCACTTGTTTTTTCTTTTAAAAAAATCAGTCATTCTCCAATAACAAATGTTTCCCTCAATAATATAAAACTGCACCCCACTGCTCTAATTCCATGCCTTTCTGAAAACACAATGCTTCTTGTTTCCATGCCAAATCACAATGTAATCTTCTAAAAGATGTTTGCAATGGCAATTAAACTCACATGTAATCACTTACAACATGAGCACTGAGCCCAGGTTCCCCATGCTCAGGACTTGACAACCCACCAGGACAGCCCTCTGGTCCACAGTGATTGTGAGATGCCACTGACTGTAAGGCTTATCTTGATTTCCAAAGTGTCAACATGTGGAAAAATGGGTGTCTTACAATAGATAAATTATAATAGTTTCAATTCTTGTTCTTTTTCTTGGCATCTTGAAAGTGTTTCTCAAGTTTTCCATTCATAATTACTTGTTTGATTTTTCTGCCATGTCAATTCCACTCATTTATTGCTTTCTATATGTGGCTTTTATTTATTGTTTAACACTTTTATCTTCTTGGAAATTAAAAAAAAAATCGAAAGCAGCTTCCCTTCCATGTTTTCTGGGAGACCAAAATTGTTCTTTATAGTCCCAAAGCCCCTTGATATTAACCAGGTAATTGAGTTTTAGTCAATGGAACGGGTATCTGAGTGATGTCTGTGACTTACAAGACTTCCACATGAGAGCATTCAATGAGCCTCTCCTTCATTCTCTTTTGCCCTCATTCTAGCTGAGGGCCAGGAGAAGACAACAACAACCTGGGAGGCCACATGATGGTTACTCTGGATGCCCAATGGTGAAGAGCTGTTCCTGGGTCATTTTGTAAGTGACAGATCAACTTCTATTCTATTTCTTCCAATATACAAATGTTGGCTGTATTTGTACAGCACGTGAAGTCCCTGTAATAATTCAGATTCTTAAATCATGTATCTTTTCTAAAATATTCTCACAAAATTCTTGCAAAATGCCTAGGAGAACTGCCCTGGATTTTGCTTTTTTAGTTGTTTACTGTTGCTACAAGAAAAGAGACTAACTTGGACAATGAAATTTAACTTGATCAATGAAATTATCTCAAATGAAGTAATAAAGTTACTATTGGATTTTAACGTTCCCATCATTTCCGCCAAAAAAAATAAAGTTTCAGAATACCAACTTTCCCCATTGAGTGTGTTGTGTTCTTTTGCTCAGATATTTGATAAAGGAAGAACTCTCACAAGCAAGGGGTTGAGACCTGGGTGGATAATAACTGACTATTATTTAATGTTGTTTCAAATGAACTATTTTTAAAAACTCCACTTCTTAAACTAACTTCTGTATCTGTGTCCTGAAAGGTCTATATCACGGTTATTTTAAAAGAATCACAATGAGGCTTAGCATAAACAAAGAAGCTCTCTCATATCACATCTTTGTTGGAAATTAAAATGTCATCTCAGGTGGCAGTTTTTGAAGCTTACCCTGGTATCAGTTTATCTCAGCTCGTTTTCCATATAGTTTTTAGTTTCAACTTCATAGAGCCACATCATTTAAAAAAATATTATAGATGTCAATTTTCTACAATTTTCTTCCGGTCTCTATAGCAAATCTTCTTCAGAGGTCTGTTTTTTATTTTAGTCTCTGGGTGATGTTCTCTTTCCTGTGTGTAACATTGTTTTTATGTAGATCCCATAGCATTCCTGCACCTCATTTTAATTACCTTTAAACAAGTAGAGACCAAAATCTCTATGGAGACTTGGAGTGTGCTAACAGAGAGGAAGTATGGATTATCGTTGGTTCTGCTCACTGTCCTATTCTTTACATCTGTACCTGGAGGGCCAGTTGAGGTGCACAGATCTTCATCTGTTTCCAGAATTGATAGGATTCATCTTGTGTAGCCCTACTGAATGGATGTGGGATCTCCTACCAGTTCTCTGTCATTCAGAACTGACAGAGTAGGTACCAACTGCCTCTGTCCTGTGTATGAAGCATCACCTGTGGGAAAAGTATCTTCCAAAATGTGCTTTGCCATTGCCAGTTCTCTTCCACTTCCTGCTTCATGGTTTCCAGGACTAGGGGCTCTGAAGCTGTTAGGAGCCTAGACCCTTTATTTACTCTTGTCCTCTGCTCCCTCTGAAAGAAGTGTTCATTGTAAACAAAGGCCTGGTCAGGACATACATGGGACCTTGTCTGCTTCTCCATGTGCATGGGGTAAGATGGATGCCTCACAGCTCCCAAGCTCTCCTCTTCTTCATTTGAGTAAGCCAGCTCAGATGGATGGCTGCCTCTCCTTGACTGGGTGTATATATGTATGTGAAGATAGCAGCATGACTGCTGGTTCCATCTAAGGAATGGAAGGCAGTTCTCAGAGAGAGAGGCTCACTGTGACCTGGGCAGACTCCCTAAATGTGTTTACCATTCACAGCCTTTGGGAAAAGCCCATTAGGTCATGTCATGGGGGGAGCTGGAGTGCCTGCCAAGAATGTCCTCTTGGCTTATGAGTGACTTCGGTGAAATGGAGCACCAGTCTTCCCATTGAGCTGTGGGTCTTGAGGGGCTCTTGTGAGGAGTTGCCGAGTAATTTATAAGTCTGAATACCTGTATCTCCAGCTGTTTCCCATTACATTTTCCTTGGTGTTGGTCCCACTTTCCTGGAGTCAGAAAGATTCTTTAATATGAAATCCACATTTTGAAAACCTTCTTTTTAGCAGTGACCTTATTTGGAAACTAACTCTCCCTTTGATTCTAAAGCAGGTCCAGTCAAAACTGGACATGGCACACTCGCTACCATTACTTTTCTTATTTTGGAGGTAGAAATTAAAACATGTTTCTTGGAGGAGACCAAAACAAGATGGCGGCCTAGGTAGTCTCCTAAGCTGCCACCTCCTCAACAATTTGTAAAAAACAACAGCTAAAATCAAAAGGGACTGCACCAGACCCACAGGAAAGCTGGCGGAATGGGAAGGCTACAACTATACACAAAGCAGGGTGCCGCTGCTGCCATGTGGATTTTATTTTATTTATTTTATTTTATTTTTTTATTTTTTTATTTTTTAAATTTTATTTTATTAAGGTATTTTCTGTGTACATAGTTTACCATTGCCCCCCCCCCCCCCCCATTTATGCCCTCCCTCCCCAGAGTTCTGTGTTCGTTGGTTGTACTTATGTTCATGCATACCAGTCCCTCGGTTGTTCTCCTATCTCCCCCCAGGTCTCCTTCCCCTCCCCGCTGTCATTTGACAATCTGCTTGTTTTATGGTGACCATCTCAGGACCCCATGATTAAAATCTGCTCCTCATTTGGCAGTCTGCTTGTTTTATGGTGACTATCTCAGGACCATATGAATAGAGTCCGCTCCTCCTCTGGTTTTCACCGCCCCTTCCCCTGGGTCCCACTGCTTCCCCTGGGACACACGGCTCGCCCGGGGCATACTGCACCCTGGGACACTCGGCTCACCCGGGGCACTCAGCCCCATGGGACACTCGGCTCACCCGGGGCACTCGGCCCCCTGGGACACACAGCTCACCCGGGATCCCCTTCCCCTTTGGGGGGTACGGCTCACCCGGGGCACATGGCCCCCTGGGACACTCGGCTCACCCGGGGCACTCGGCCCCCTGGGACACTCGGCTCACCCGGGGCACACAGCCCCCTGGGACACTCGGCTCAACCGGGGCACACGGCCCCTCTAGGGTGTTGGGGTCGCATATTGGAGGCGCCTTGCTAGCTCCTTGCTAGCATGGCGGGCAGGCTGGGACAGCTGCAGTTGGGCTGAGATGGTTGCAGGCGGGGGGACCACCTTCAAAGGTGTCTCGTTCGGTGTGGGAGCGGAGCAGCTGCAGACATGGTGGCTAAGTTCTGAGGTCGCCCACTCCCTGAGCCCAAGGCGTGGTGAGCTCTGTTCTTGGTGGATTTCCTTTATTCTCGGCGGGCTGTGGCGGGTGGCGGTGCCAGGTGCAATATTGACGGTCGCTCCTGTGGTTCAATTACCTCTGTAGTTTTAAAGTTCACATGGCGGTGGTGGTGAGAGTTTCGGCTTGGCCATGTGGCATCGGAGGATGGGCTCGCCTGGGTGGGTAATGGAAGGCACCGTGCCATTTCCTCACCAGCGCGCTCCATCTCCCTCCCACCATGGTAGGTGTGCTGGGAAGATTGTGAGCGGGCTGTGATGGCTGCATGGGGAGAGTCCGCCCTCAATGGTGTCCTCTTTGTTGCGGATGTGGAGCTGCTGTGGATGCAGAGGCTAATTTCTGAAGCCACACTCTCTATGAGCCCGGTGTGTAGTGAGCTCTGATTTCGGTGGATTCCCATTCTTGGGGGTGGCGGTGGGTGCGGCAGCGATGGTAGCTCCTGTGGCTCAATTTCCCCTGTAGTTTTAAAATCTGCATGATGGTAGTGTCTGATGCTTTGGCCTGGCCATGTGGCAGTGGAGAGAGGATTCTCCGGGTCTGCCAATGGAAGGCGCTGCGCCAGCACAGCGCTCTCGAAGGCCTGGCAGAGCAGGCCGCGGGCGGTGGCAGAGAGTCCCCTCGATGTCTTAGTCTTTCAGACTTAGTGGAACGCTTCCCCTGAGCCAGGACAAGCAGCACCACCACAAATATTGGCCAGCTCAGTGCTGCCCCTCTACAGGTGACAGTAGGGGCATCCTCACCTCGGTAGGCCTTTGCTCTTGGAGGTCTTAACCAGTGGAAGGCAGCACGGTACAGAATGCCATGTGGATTTTAAAACTACGGTGGAACCGGACCTGCCAGAGCCGCTGTCATCGGGAATGAAGGAAGCCAGACTTCGCTCTGCCCCACCCCAGGCCTAGGGATTGGGCCATCCCGGCAGGCCTGCCGTGGGAGCGAGGGAGCTGATGCTGGGCCTCCGCAGTGCCTTCGGCTCCTGCCAGGACGAGAAGCCTTTGAGCACGGTCTCCCCGCCCGCAGCTGTCCCAGCCCGCCTGCCATGCTGGTGAGGAGCTGGAGCGGCGCCTTCCATTCATGGCCCCGGTGAGTCCTTCCTCTGCCGCCGCATGGCCGGGCCGAAGCTTCTGCCACTGCCGCCATGTGGATTTTAAAACTACAGTGGAAATTGAACCACAAAAGCGACCATCACTGCTGCACCTGCCGATGCTGCGAAATGAGGGAAATCCACCAAAAACAGAGCTCACTCCGCCCTGGGCTCAGGGAATGTGCAGCTTCAGAACTTAGCCTCCGCGTCCACAGCAGCTCCACTTCCGCCATGAACGAGACACCTTTGAGCATGGTCTCCCTGCCCGCAGCCATCTCAGCCCGCCTGCAGCCGTCCCTGCCCGCCCGCCGTGCTGGTGAGGAGATGGCGTGGCGCCCTTCGCCCTTCAGGCCCACTGCCTCAGGGCTGAGCCGGAGCCTCTGCTGGGATCCCAAGGAGGGGCACCACTGCCGCCATGTGGATTTTAAAAATACAGTGGAAATTGAGCCATAAAAGCCACCACTTCCGCTGCGCCTGCTGCTGCTGCCGTGAGTGAGGGAAGCCCACTGAGAACAGAGCTCACTCCACCCCTGGCCCAGGGAGTGGGCGGCTTCGGAGTTTGGCCTCTGCATCAGCAGCCGTTCTGCTGAGACTCCTTGGAGCACGGTCTCCCCGCCTGCAGCTGTCGCAGCCTGCCCGCCGTGCTAGCGAGGAGGTAGCGCGGCACCTCCAGTTCGAGACCCAGTGTCCCAGAGGGGCCGTGTGCCCCGGGTGAGCCATGTGTCCCAGGAGGCTCTGTGCCCTGGGTCACCTGTGTGTCCCAGGGGGCCATGTGCCCCAGGTGAGCCGTGTGTCCCAGGGGGCCGGGTGTTCTGGGAGAGCCGTTTGTCCCAGGGAGCTGTGTGCCCTGGGTGAGCCATGTGCCCCAAGGGGGCCAGGTGTCCTGGGAGAGCCGTGTGCCCCAGGGGGCTGTGTGCCCCAGGAGAGCCGTGTGCCCCGGGGAGCAGTGGGACCGGGGTGTGGGGCGGTGTGATCCAGAGGAGGAGCGGATTCTATTCGTGTGGTCCTGCCCCCTCCCCACTCCTTCAATTCTGGTTTCTCTACCTCCGTAATGAGTCCGGCTCATTACTGGGGAATAAACTTTACTTTAAAATTCCTTGGTGGTCAGTTTCCTGCGCCCTTCAAACCTTACACTTGTAATTGTCAAATTGAGATCCTTTAATTTACTTAAAGTTTTATTTATTTTTAGCTTTCATTTTGAATTAATTTTAGATTTAAGAAAAGTCGTACAAGGATAGTACAAAGAATTCTCATACACCCCTTACCAGATCCCCCCAAATGGTAGCATCTCGTATAACTTAGAGTAACCTGACCTCAACCAGGAAATTTTCATGGAAACAATGCTATTGTCTAATGAGTAGACTTAATGAGTTGCCTTTGATTGTCCTGTCTGCTTGACTCTTTTCTTCTGGTACAACTCAGTTTTAACTGGCCCATCCTGACCTTTCCACTTTTGGAAAGTCCTGGCTAGTTATCTTCTAGATGTGATGCTTCCTTCTGATTTATAGACGGGCTGTGCATTTTTCCCCCCTCACTGGAGGATATTCCCCCCACACTGATTTTTAGAGAGAGTAGAAGGGAGGGGGAGAGACAGACAGCATCTCAATTTGGAAGTTTAACTTTTAAGCCGCCTTTAAACTTCCAAATTGGGAGAGACAGAGAAAGAGAAACATTGATATAAAAAAAGACACATATATTAGTTGTCTCCCCCCCCGCCCCCCCAGACAGCCCTGACAGGGGCCAGGGATTGAGTTTGAAACCAAGGTAGATCCCCTTGACTGGAATCAAACCTGACATTCTTCAGTATGCACGCTGATGCTCTAACCAGTGAACAAAACAGCTTGGGCCAGGTTATACATTTTTTGGCAAAATGTTATATAGCAGAAGTGATACCATGGCCTTATCAGAGCCTCATGCCAGGCGGCATGCAATCTGTCTCTGTCTCAACAGTGACATTACCCGTGATCCCTTGTTTAAGGAATGGGACTGCCAGGCTTCTCCACCATAAAATTACTACTTTCACGTTTGTAATAAATAAGTATTTTGTAAGGAGATACTTCATAAATATGATGTTTCCCCACTCATTTAAGGATTCATCAGTGATTGTGCCTGAGATAATCATTACTGGGGAGTTTAATTTATGTATAAATATAAAGATAATACAATTATAAAGCAAAAATGAAAGAGCCGTGTAGGCATATGGGCAGGACTGGATCACTTCTTTTTTTTTTTTAATATGTTTTTATTTATTTCAAAGAGAGGAAAGGGAAGGGATAGAGAACTAGAAAGATCAATGAGAGAGAAACATTGTTGATCGGTTGCCTCCTGCATGCCCCCTATTGGGGATCAAGCCCTCAATCGGACAAGTGCCCTGAATGGGAATTGAACCGAGACCTCTTGGCTCATAGCACAATGCTCCATCACTGAGCCACACTGGCCAGGCTCACTTCTTACACCTGGAGCTCTGCTGGCTCGGTTGTCTTTATAGTTTTGTCTCTTTTGGTGTAGCTTAGCCAGTTACGTGCGTGAAATGTTGAAGGTCACATCTGCACCGCTATGCTTACCACCAGGAGTGGTGATATTTCAACTGGTGCTTCATCCTTTCATCTGATTCATTTTTGTCTTTCAGAGCAAACAGTCCCTTTGGAGCTCAGAACTGCCCTCTAAATTGGATCTGAACTTCAGCTCCGTCTCCCTCTATTTGGACTGAAGATATGTGGCACGTCTCGTGTGCCCCAGTGATTCTAATTTCTACTCAGGACCAGCCTTTCCTTGGTGAATGATTCAGCATTTTACCACCTGACATTTCAAGAGAACCACTTTGCTATTAAACTGAAGCCGTATATTAAAGTTAAACCCCGAAGCAAGCACGGGTTCAACAGAGGTTAGACAAAGATAAGACCATTTGTCACACCTACCAGCCTGCGAAGTGCACAGCAGAAATGAAATAAGATTCCAGAGCAGGAGAGCTGGCTGGGCCTTTGCCTACAAATTCTAATGGACAGAAACTGCCCTTGGAGGCTGCTGAGGCTCTGGCTTCCGTGGACCTGCTCTCGCTGTTCATAGCCTCTGTGGAGGGACCCCAAGCCTGAGTCAGGACAGCTACTGAAAGGCCGCTTAAAAGTTAAACTTCCAAATTGGGAAGCTGTGCATTGGAGGTGAGCTGTTATTGATTTCTGTTTTGTACCAAAGGAGAACTGATGAAATGGAAGAGAAAGCCTTCCCGTCCGAGTGTTAGCGGTGGACTGTCCATCAGGCGATTGTGCTGCTCTCATCGGTTACTTCCGTTGGCACAGAGGTGCTGATGCCTCCCCTGCCCACAGGGTGCCTCCCGGGAGGGGTGGCAGATGAAGCAGCCAGGATTTTGGAGTAAACCTTTCTGTCTGTGATCGACCTACACAGAAGGAGTGGCCCAGCTGCTTTTCCTGTTAGCCTGGCTAGGGCTTGCTTGTGCTGAGGACTGAGGAGGAAGAGGTGCCAGCCCGAGAGAGGGGGGAAGAGAGGGCAGGGGAAGGGAAGACAGCTGTGTCTGTCTCTAGCCCTTTCCAATATCTTCCCATCTGAATCCTGAGACTTCCAGGCCTGCAATTCTTCCAGAGAGGCCCAGCACGCCTAGAGGTTTGGTCGCACCTCTCTCAAGCCACTGTAAACTTGCTTGCCCTTTACCAAGCAGTCTTAAAGCCAACACCAGCCAAAACCCGTGGGGTCTTCTCTTCCACAGGCTTCCATTGCACTACCCTCTGACTCAAAATCTACACCATTCATTCATTCATTCATCAGTCATTCATCAGCCATTTATTCTAAGCAGGCTAGGGTTGTGCTGAGTACTGTATATATGAAAATAAATTTGCCGAAACTGGTTTGGCTCAGTGGTAGAGTGTCAGTCTGCGGACTGAAAGGTCCAGGTTCGATTCCGGTCAAGGGCATGTACATTGGTTGCGGGCACATCCCTGGTAGGGGGTGTGCAAGAGGCAGCTGGTCGATGTTTCTCTCTCATTGACGTTTCTAGCTCTCTATCTCTCTCCCTTCCTCTCTGTAAAATATCAATAAAATATATTTTTAAAAATTAAAAAAATCTTGAATAAAAAAATAATTAATTAAACACATTTCTTAACCTCAAGCAGTTTCTGGTTTAGTGGGGAGATGAGTTTTTGAGTAGATAATCATAGTGCAATAGTAAGATAGCATTTACTAGATGCCACACAGCCTTCTAAATACTTTACACGTTCCACTCATTTAACCCTCACAACAGCTCTACAAAGTAGGCGCTGTTGTGTTCAGAGGTGAAACACAGAGAGGTTAAGTAATTTACCTAAGGTTGATTATTTAATTGGTTCCTCCACTCTCTCCTTATTTTCTGCCTTCGGTATTTACTGGGCGTGTACTGTGTGCTAGGCATGCGGCTGGCACCGAGGATACAAGGATGGGCTCCGTCGAGCCTGGGAGGTGCTAGCATAGACCTGCTGGCACAGAGCATGGTCAGCACGGACACGAGGCTGCTGAGGGAGCACTGGTGGGAGGCTTCACGGGGGCAAGGAGAGGAAGGGTGTCTCTGGTGGAGCTGCCCTATGACATTGGAGTATAAGTATTGAACAATAAAGATCAACTCTATCTCTGAGCCCTGCTAACCACGGTAGACAGGAAGTCTAAAAACCAGTCGTTATTTGGGACAAGCCTCCTCTCTCTACAGCCTCCCAGGAATTCCAGAGCGTATGAGGGTCTTGGTCTGTGGCTTCCGTTCCACAGGGACTGGAGCTGCTGTCACAAGCTGGTCTTCCACCATCCTTCAGCCTCCGGATCCAGTCTTTCTCAGCTTCTTGTCCAGGCCAGCCTGTCCCCGAGATGATGGGCAGTTTTGCAACTGGGACCACACCACACCATAGCTACCAAGGCCAGGGCTGGGTGCTTCATTTTCCTTGGCATCACACTACCATACGTCTGCAAAAGCAGCCCTCACCAACAGGATGCATTTGAGGCAACCTCTTTTTTTCCTCCTTCTTTGAGCTGAAATGGAAAACCTTGTTGACTGCCCCCCCCCGCCCCCCCGCTCCCCCCCCCCTCCCGGTGATAGCAGAGTCTAGAATTTGGGAACAATGGCTTAGCTCTTGCAAAGGAGAGAGATTCTCCCATTTCTTTCCAGTGATTCAGGAGAAGTATGGCTGTTATCATTTCCAGTGATTGTATCAAGAGCATTGCAGGCAGAGCAGACAGTGTGAGAAAGATAGTGAGGTCACGGAGTTGGGGTCTATGGAGAGTTTATACCACAGTGTAGGGTGTGAATGGGAGATCAGGCCGGAGAGAGAGGTTGGGCCAGTGGTGAAGGGCCTTGAAGGCCCAGCGAGTAGGACACATCTGAAATCTGCTGTCACCTGAAGCAGAGTAGTGACATGACCAGATCTGGAGTTTAGAAAGATCATGGAAACTGTGTGTGTGTGTGTGTGGGGGGGGGGGGGGGGGAAGGGCCTGCAACAAAAGGCCACTAAAAACAACTTAATCTACTGCACCCTCCTCCCCACATGGGTGGGTCTGGGCCTGGTGCTACCCTGTTTCCTGGCAGGGTGATGTGCCCTGTGGGGTGATAGAGCTCATAGGCACATGGCTAGATGCTTGTCCCGCTTTACCTTGGCTCTCAATTCAAGCAAGGTAGTGGGCAGGGTGGGGAGAGTGTAGCCCATGTCCCATGGGATAGGTGGGTAACAAACACCAGTCAGAGCAGTGACAAAATTAATTTTGTATCCTTGTCCTTGAGAAATAAATAAAAAAAAAACAGGTCTTAGAAGATTGTTCTGCCCAGGCTCCTCACCAGAGGTGAGTAGGAGGTTAGACAAAGGCTGTTCATTTCCCCATGTTCCCTGCCAGATCCCGTTCCAGGACCTGGAGCTTCCTCTCTGAGCCAAGAAGACTCCTGTCTCCCCCGGTCCTCCAATGACTCCAATGCCACAGGGACTGCCAGCAACGCTGGCGTCAGAACACCAGAGCCAGGTAATGAGATGAGAGGGAAAAGTGCCCAGCCGAGACATTAAGCGGGATTTATTTTCATCCTCTCAGGCTCCCTATTGTACGGCACACTCCTCCCCCCCGAAAATGCTCTGTATTTTAGGCTACCACTCCAGAGCTTTCAGGGCCGGCTGAGAAATAATGGCTGTCACTGCATCGATGCGCTCTTTCCAAATGCACAAAACAGGAAGGTGACCTGCCGACTCAGTGGAAGGCAATAAACCACACATTCAATTAGAATGACATACATTTAATCACAATTGTCTAATGGTATTTGAGATTTCTTATTTAATCAGCAATGAGACGACCTAGCAATTAATGTTGCTGAAATCGTGGCCCTCCTTACCAGTGCCGTGTTGATTTTAAACTAATCTTCCTATTTTATATCCTCTTTCTATTTCTGGAGTTAATAAAATGCTCTAATGAGTTGTATTAAAACATCAATTTCTTCTTTTGTTTCACCCACAAGTTGATCATGGCTTTTAATCAAAATACTGAGTCTGCAGGAGGAGTTTTGGACGTCGGTATTTGCCTGGATGGAGAAGCCCAGGTGGGAGACAGCTGGCTCATTTCCCTCCAACTGTCCCAGCAGCGTTGGCTGTCCAGAGAGGTTTGAAGACGGGGACAATTTCATGGGGGTGTCATCTGGGTGGTTCCACAGACCCCGTGCTCAGCAAGGCCCTGTGTTTGGTTTAATGCTCTACTCTCATTGTCTTTTTTTCTCTATTTAAAAACATAGAGAAAGAGAGTAAAATGAAAAGAGTCAGAGACATGCTGAAACCGGTTTGGCTCAGTGGTAGAGCGTCCATCTGCAGACTGAAAGGTCCCAGGTTCGATTCCGGTCAAGGGCATGGTTGCGGGCATATCCCTGGTAGGGGGCGTGCAAGAGGCAGCTGGTCGATGTTTCTCTCTCATCGACGTTTCTAGCTCTCTATCTCTCTCCCTTCCTCTCTGTAAAAATATCAATAAAATATAATTTTTTTAAAAAAGAAAAGAGTCAGAGACAGACACAAAGACAGAGAAATAGCACCTAGGGTAGTTGGAAATCTAAAGCTGGAGAAGAGGGCATTGAGTGACCTTCTGTCTCGGAAAGATCAAGCATTGTTTCCATAATCAAGAGTATCTAGTTCGGATACCAGGAAGACAACCGAAAAAGAAAGGATAGTATTTTTCTTTTCACATTCTACGTGACTTCCTTTATATGGAGTACTGAGAAAAGCAAATTAGTTAGTGATAAGGTAGTAGCTACCTCAGGGGTGGGGCACTGACTGGAACAGACACAGAGGAACACCATAGTCTGTTTCTTGATTTGTGTGTGGTCACCTGGAGTGAGCATCAAGCTTACGCCTTAATTATTAAGCTAATAAAAAGTAACCTATAGTCATGTGCTTCAGAGAGCTGCTCTGGGGGAGAAGGAATAGAGCTGTTTTATATGAGCAAGTTCAGGGCAGTGGGGTCCTGGTCAAGTTCCCCTTAAAAAAAGTCCGGGATCCTAAGAATACTTTGTGCCCTTAAGTAAGAACCTGGGACTCTTGGGGCTCAGCTGCCCCTCAGGGGATTGGATCCAGAGATCTCCAGGCCAGTTCCCTCCATTATGCCTCCTTTGAGAAGGGGTGGCATTTTCCTTCTGTCCCAAGCAGGGCTTCTCAGGCCCCTCTACTCTCACTGTCCTGAAAGTCTTCATACCTTTTGAAAAAGAGACCCCACATTTTCATTTTGTACTAAGCCCTGCTGTACAGGTGCTGTTTGAGGATATGTCAGCAATGACCACTCCTTGAGTTAGTACTGTGGACTTTAAGCTAAGGAGGGCAGTGTGTGGAGTGGGCAAGACATGGTTGGTTTGGGAGAAGGTGAGATACAGTCTGTCCTTGGGTTTCCCAATGGCTTTTTATGTCCCTGAAGCTCCCTTCTTTTTCTGTCCTAAAGCCTAGGCTATAGGAATAGCAAATAAAAATAGATGCCAATGAAAGGGAGCATGAATAGAAATTCTTTTTTTTTTTTGAGGGAGAGATGTTTCCCTCCCCTGAAATTCATTTAAAAATTATAATGATGTCTAACATTTATTGAGTACCTACCATGACCCAGGAACTGTTCAAAGAAGTATTCAAAGCACTTTATGTGTGTTAGATAATTTAATATTCACAACAACCCTATGAGATGAGTACTATGATTAACCCTAGTTTGGAAACCAAGGTGAGAAGGTTCAGCAAATGCATTGTTCCAAATCTTCCTTTTTTTCACCTCACTATATATCTCAGAGATAATTGCATAGCATCTATAGATCTCTCTCATTGAAAGTTGTAGAAGGATTTAAACTGGTGGCCCATGTGGAATAAAACAAAGAGGATGGAGAAAGCTAAACCAGTTGAGTGGCTTGTTCAATAATTCTGATTATTCTTATGCATTCATTCATCAAATATTTATTGAAGTTTTTGCTGGGCTCTGTGATATCAAATCACATAAGAAATGGTCCTTGCCTTCAAAGAGCTCAAGGGAGCTAAGACAGGTAAACAAATAAATAATAATGCAATGTGCCAAAATGTTGTAACTGGAGAGAAGTGACGAGTGTCTGGACTGGGAAAGCTCCCTGAGATAAAAAATGAGATGGCTAGAATACTTTTTCTTTGGAAAAATGTCAGCAGGTATAGTCTGATAAAGGGCAGCTGCAGGTCCTCCTGACAGGGTGACTCACACATTTTTCATTTGTCATGTACCCTCTCATCTACTCGGTCTCCCCCACCCCAGCCCCATGCATACGAGGACAAGGCCGAGGAGTGGCTCATGATGGAATTGTGTTTTCTCACCTTTGCATCTCTAACTCCTGCCTGGCTGTAGCACAAATGGTGAGCAAATTCTTGATTATGCACTAAGATGAGCTTCTGATTCATTTTTGATGTTCAATGTTATGAGGCAAACTCCCTGACCATCTGTTCAAAGGAGGAACGTGTTTACATATTTGGATTATTTTATTTTTATCTTAATCAAGTGGCAACTTTCCATCTTGATGCAACTTAACCCGAGCAGTTGTGGTTGGAAAGCAGTGGGTTTGAATAGACTTATGAGCGAGGGGGAGAAGGATACATCACCTGGTGCAAAGCTGGTGTTAGATGCAGGAGTAGAGTCTCCTGTACACGGACGGCCCTCTCAACTCTCTAATTAGGAGAGAAGTTGCAAGCCCTCCAGTGGCCACCAAAATGCTTAGAGCACCAACCAGTAGGGTCTCATTACACAAATGGGAGCCAAAGACCAAACTGGTTAGGATCTGTTGGTTCAGCCCTGGGAAGTCTGGGCTGGGGGTATGGGTCATGAGCAACCTCCTGAAATGGCTAAAGGCACCTGAGCTGAAGGGGAGGTAGCTGTAGCTTTCTTGTTAGAAGCAGCCAAAACACTCTAGTCTATTTATTGACAAGAGATTTAAGTTTTTTCCAGCAATTGGCATTTGATGGAAATGTGCAACTATGTCCCAGGAACTGGCTCTAGGACCTCACAGAATTAGTGAGATGGATTAGAGAGAAATTGTCTAGCTATTCATCTTAGTTTGGGTCTTCCTGAAAGAGGAGCCTGAAACAAAGATTGGAGAGCAGTTAGTTTATCTGCAGGTGATCTGAGGAAAAGGAGACAGGGAAGGAGGAAAAGTGAGTAGGGAGCTGGTTGCCACAGTGGGCAACTGAGCCCCGCCCTGATGAGGCTCCCTCAGAATTGTCCTCTGCCGGGAGGCTGGTGTGTTTATTCACTGACTTCTCACCGTGTTGGTTGAGGGTTACCCTCAGGGGTGTTAAACCCTTACCTTCAGACTGCTCTTATAAACTGGATCTAGGGGGGGAAAAAAAGCCCCCAAGTAGATAAACAGAGAGACAAGGAGGGTGCTCAGTTTGGTTCCCTGGACCATGCCTGGGAACCGACTGTCCCAGCCACAGCTGAAACCCAGGGGGGCTGAAGGAAAGAGGTGTGGGGCTCAGACAGCGTTCCCATAGCCCCTGGAGGAAGGAAGTGGGGAGGGAGAAGAAATAGCATGTACTCATCGGAAGTGACCAGTGTGTGAATTTTGTGGGCATGGCAGGCACCAACCTCAGTCCCCAAGCTCAGATGGGTAAGACATCTTAAATCATTTTTTTTAAAAAAATATTTTTTATAGAGAGGAAAGGAGAGGGATAGAAAGCTAGAAACATCGACCAGCTGCCTCCTGCACACTCCCCACCGGGGATGTGCCTGCAACCAATGTACATGCCCTTGACCGGAATCAAACCTGGGACCTTTCAGTCCGCAGACTGACGCTCTATCCACTGAGCCACACTGGTTTCAGCGCTTAAATTTTTTTTTTTTTTTTTTTTTTTAACCAATGAAATTGGTAAGGATTTTTAAAAATGGAACTAGTAATTCTGGGCAGCCTATGGTGAGACAGCCACCTACATAAAGTATTGATGAAAGTATAAATTAGTACAACCGTTTTGGAAAACAATGTACAAAATTATTAAGAGCATTTAAAATGCCTTGAAAACCATTGTATGAATATAATCAAGTATAGGGGCTCAGAACAGGCCTCTCCAAAAAGTGCCATTTTGGTATGTGGGTTATTTTGAGTTGAAGACAAGCAAGACCCTGCAGGCTTATAAGAAACTTTTACCTTTCCCTTAAAGAATTTAAACTAGGGGCTGTCCATTATAAGAAATTAGAGGCTCGGTGCACAATATTTGTGCACTGGGGGTGGGGGGGTTGTCCCCTCAGCCTGTCTTGCACCCTCTCGAAGTCCAGGACCGCTGGGGAATGAGCCTAAGTTGGCAGGTGGACATCCCCTTAGTGCTGCCTCGGAGGTGGGAGAGGCTCATGCTACTGCTGCTGCGCTTGCCAGCCATGAGCTCGGCTTCTAGCTAAGGGGTGTCCCCCAACCCCTGTGGGAGCACACTAACCACCAGGAGGCAGCTCCAACATTGAACATCTGCACCCTGGTGGTCAGTGGGCATCATAGTGACCGGTCATTCTGCCATGCAGTCTATTTGCATATTAGCCTTTTTTATATAGGACCAGATGCCCAATGTATGAAATTCATGCAAAGCCCCTGCCCACTGCAGCTTTGTCTGGAAGGAAGGATGTCTGGAAGGACATTTGGTCTAATTAGTACATTATGTTCTATTATTATAGACTAGAGGCCCATTGCAGGAAGATTCCTGCAGTAGGGCTTCCTGCTGCAGTCGCTTCCCTGCCTGCTTCCCTCCCTTCTCCCCGCCCCTCCTGCTTCCCTTTCTTCTCCCTGGCCCCGCCTGCTTGCTTCTCTGCAGCTTCACTCCCTTCTGCAGCACTTGGCTTCTTTCTACACTGTCTTCAGTCTTCGCTCTAGCCTGGATATGCAAATTGACCACCATCTTGGTTGGGTTAATTTGCATACTCACCCTGATTGACTTATGGGCGTGGCTTTTGGGTGTAGCGATGGTACGGTCAATTTGCATGTTTCTCTTTTATTAGGTAGGATACCCTTTTTTGATCTATCTGCGTGGCAGGGAAAATTACTAATGACTGAAAATCTGCTTTTAAAAAAAAAAATTTTCTGCAATGAACTTCCTTCCCTCTTAAGGCCCAAGGCATCTTACTTCATTCCTTAGCTCAGAATGCCATATATATTTTATTTTTCCTTTCTGTCTTTGAACCTCTCATATAGGTGGGTCTGTGACTCTCTCATGTATATAAGATTCTTATGCATATGTATGTAATTAAATTTGGTCATTTCTCTAAAAAAATCTTAAATTTGTACTTGCTTATAAATTAAGCTAATTCTGGCTCTATGTTCCCACTGGGCTGTACTGGCGGGACATTTAATCTCACGTTAGGACTCTCCTCCCTGTATACCAACCTCCTCCCCAGGCCTGAGGCTGGTTTAGGTTTCTGTGAGCCACGGGAGGCCTCTGGGCAGGAAGCTGTGGCTTGTGCATGTTCCTATAGAGAACAAAGGGTGATGCTTATTTTGTGTGTAGGGTTTGTTATTTTTCAAATTTTATTTTGTTTGTTTGGTTTTGGTGGTGGTAACTTTTCTAGTTAACTAGTCAGTTTGAGCCAGCTGAGCCTATTCTCTTTCTCTTTTGCAAGCTGCTTTATTTTGCACACTTTGGAGGTCTCCTAGGAATTACCATGCACAGAGAGTGACTCTGTAAGAAGATGTAACAGGTTTTGGGAACAGTTACTGTCTCACTGTCCTTCCATCAGTAACTTGATATAAGAGCTTGTCCCTGTGCCCAGCACCCAATGACACAGTAGCCTCTGTGTGTGAGGTACAGCATGAGGCCGGACCTAACACATTCACTGTTAGTCTTCTCATGAACACGTTCTGTTTATTTTTTGACTGCTGCGAAAAGACCTTTTAAAATAAAATAAATTACATTAAAAAGCCTTCATCCAGTAAGCTTGAATTTTTCTGATGTATAGTTATATGAGTTTTAACACCTAGGTAAATTTGTGGAACCACTGCCAACACATATCAGGACCCAGAACTAGTCCATTACCCCCAAAAGCTCCCTCGTCTGCCCCTTAGTAATCATATCCTCTCCCTGCCTGTAATTCATGGCAACCACTGACCCGTTCATTACCACGATAGTTTTGTCTTTTTGAGAAAAGATCTTTGTGTTTGAAGCATCTATACCAATAAAAGGGTAATATGCTAATTAGACTGGGAGACCTTCTGGATGTCCTTCTGGACAAAGCCATGATGGCAGGGCCGAGGCAGAGGTGGTTAGGGGTGATCAGGCTGGCAGGGGAGGGCATTTGGGGTTGAGCAGGCCAGTGGGGGGCAGTTGGGATGAGCAGGCTGGCTAGGAGGCATTTGGAGGTGATCAGGCCAGCACACAGAGTAGTTAGTGGTGATCAGGCAAGCAGGCAGGTGAGTGGAGCCAGTGGTCCAGGATTATGAGAGGGATGTTCCAGAGGGATGTTCCAGATTGAAGAAGGGTGCAGGCTGGGTTGGGGGGGACCCCCACCCCATGCACAAATTTCGTGCACTGAGCTACTAGTTGAAAACAAAATTTTATATTTAAAGTGGTCCTGGTTTGTTGAAGCAAGGATGTGTATCTGATGAAGACACCATCAGAAAGACATCCCAGGAGAAGGCAACCAATGTGCCATCCTGTCAACCTTACAGTATTTCAGAGCATCCAGCTCCACCTTCCCTCTCTCTCTCTCTCTCTCTCTCTCTCTCTCTCTCTCTCAATAGTTTCATGTATTTTAATAGCAAACTTATAGAAATAGCACAGAAGACAGACAACATTGAAAACATGTACTTGCACGTAGGACAACTAAGTTAGAAAAGTATAGTGAATGGATGGAATCTACTGTTTGATAAAAGTGCTACAAACGCCATTTAGTTGCCATCAATATGAAATTTACTTGTATAAAAAAAATCCAAATGCTGGCCTTGTCCAGAAAAATTTAACAGCTTTATTTATATTGTAATAAAGTGGGACTGCTGAAACTTGCTCACTGAAACATTTGACTTGCATTAATGCTTTATGTCCCCACATTTATATTAAAAACACAAATGAAAATGGAAAAACTGCCAATACCTGATTTCTGTCCTCTATTTTCAACTTGTAATCATATACTTAGGTACCTTTTGGCCCCATGGGGAAAAAAATATCTAACATTCAGAACTACCAATAACAGGAAGAAGAGAATTTTTAAAAAGAAGAATGGAACGTTTCCCATCACAGTGGATTCTTAAGCACATTCTCCACATATGCGGCATGCTAGCCTGATGCCTTCTGGCGTAACTGTTACATGTTGGCATGGAGAGCGTACAGCTGGTGTCTTCAAAAAGGCCAACCAGACAGGCCTCCCTTGCCTCCTGCAAAGCACTTTGGAAGTGCAGATCTGTTTTGAAGTCCTGAGAAATTTCTTGCATCAGATGCTGGAAGGGAAGTTTTCGAATTAGAAGTTCGGTGGACTTCTGATAAGGTCTAATTTCACGAAGTACCACTGTACCAGGCCTGTAACGATGAGGTTTCCTCACCCCTCCAGTAGAGGGCGCACTCTTTCGGGTAGCTTTGGTAGCTACTGTGTTTCCCCGAAAATAAGATATCATCCGAAAATAAGACATCATCCGAAAATAAGATCCAGAGTTCTGTGTTCATTGGTTGTACTTATATGCATGCATACCAGTCCTTCGGTTAATCTCTTATCTCCCCCAGGTCTCCTTCCCCTCCCCACTGTCATTTGACAGTCTGCTTGTTTTATGGTCACTATCTCAGGACCACACGAATAGAATCCACTCCTCCTCTGGTTCATCCCTCCCCCCCCCCCCGTCCCACTGCTTCCCTGGGGCACACGGCTCTCCTGGGACTCACGGCCGCCCTGGGGTGCTGGGGTCGCAAACTGGAGGCTCTGTGCCAGCTCCTCTCTAGCATGGCGGGCCGGCTGGGACAGCTGCGGGTGGGGAGACCATGCGCCAAGGAGTCTCAGAGGAACGGCTGCGGACGCAGAGGCCAAGCTCCAAAGCAGCCCCCTCCCAGGGCCGGGGGGGGGGGGAGCGAGCTCTCCTCCCCGTGGTCTTCTCTCACTCTTGGCAGTGGCAGCTTTTGTGGCTCAATTTCCACTGTATTTTTTAAAATCCACATGGCACCCCTCCTTGGGGTCCCGGCAGAGGCTCCGGCTCGGCCCTGCAGCAGTGGCCTGATGGATGAAGGGCTCGCCTGGGCCACAAACGGAAGGTGCAGCACCAGCTCCTCACCAGCATGGCAGGCGGGATGAGTCGGCTAAATTCTGAAGCCGCCCACTCCCTGGGCCGGGGGCGGAGTGAACTCTGTTCATGGTGGGCTTCCCTCACTCGTGGCTGCGGTGGTGGGTGTGGTGGCGGCGGGTGTGGCGGTGGGTGTGGCGGCGGTGGGTGTGGTGGCAACGGTCACTCCTGTGGCTCAATTTCCACTGTAGTTTTAAAATCCACATGGTGGCAGCGGCAGAAGCTCCGCCCCGGCCTGGGGCAGAGCGAGCTCTGCTCTCGGTGGGCTTCCCTCACTCACGGTGGTGGTGGCGGCGGCTCTGGCGGGTTCGGTTCCACTGTAGTTTTAAACTCCACATGACAGCAGCGGCGCCTTGCTTTGTCTCTAGTTGTAGCCATCCCATTCCGCCAGCTTTCCTGTGGTTCTGATGTGATCCCTTTCGATTTTAGCTGTTGTTTTTTTCCAAATTGTTGATGAGGTGGCAGCTTAGGAGACTACCTAGGCTGCCATCTTGTTTCGGTCCTGTATGATTCCTTTTCTATAGCATGTCCGGAATAGGTGAATCCAGAGGTGGAAAGGTGAGAGATTGCCAGGAGGGGGGCGGACGTGGCCCACCGGTCAGTTGTGGCTGGCTGCCTCTACCTGGGGGGGCTCTTCACAGGCCACTAGGGACAATGCCATCAGCCATTACAGATCTCGGGGTGAGGATGCTTGGCTCCCATCCTGCCTCTGCCATTCACCTGGAAGGGGCTCTCACCACGCCACTTCCCCTCTGCAGGCCTCACTTTCCTCAGCCATAGTGAGAGCACAGGGGTGTGGTGATCGCTGCCATTCCCGCAACCCACGCACTACGTGGGGCGTGACAGCCAGGAGGCTGTGCCGTGAAGGGCTCTGAGGGTGTGGCTGGGCACAGAGGGCACGCTGGGTGGACGCGTGCTGTCTGCCCCGGTTCCCTAGTGAGGAGCGCTGGCACAGAGCCTCCTACTGGCCTCCTGGATTTCAGAAAACCAGCGGGAATATCCAGCTTAGACACGCCACTGTTCTGCATCCGTCTGCATACCTTCATAGTTAGCACATGGAGCACAAGGCCCAGGGCACAGGTGTCATCTCTGAGGGACAGTCAGCTTACCAAAGCAGAGAGCACGCTGCTCAGGGTCACTGCTGCTTAGGCCTGGATGATTGTGAAATGCATCCGTGTCATACAGGCGACCCTGGAGATGTGGCCCAGAGCAATCTCTACGCACAGGCACTGCGAGGGTTCCCCGGACATGTGACATGCATGAGATAATGAACTATTCTGGCAGAGTGCTGAGGGCCTCACCCACCTGCCCACTCTGGTCCATCCTGAGGGCTGGGGGCCCTGGCCCTCACTCTTTGGGGCCGATGTAGTTAACAGTCTTCCCTGTTTTCTTCAGCATCTCCAGCAGAGTGTCCACGCTGTGTTCAGAGTCAATGACAACCTTCTTGTTGGGCAGGTCTATCTCAAACTTGACTCCTCCTAGCTTGTTGAGTACCCGAGCAACAGCGTTAGAACAGCCTTCACAAGTCATCTCTACAAAGAACTCGTGCTTCGGCATAACGGAGGGTGACAGTGGGCGGCGGCGGGGACGCTTCTCTGGGTTCAGTCTGCTGGCGCTGGTGTCTACTGTATTCTTCTTCATGGAAAAACAGACATTCCCTGAGAATAAGACCTAGCGCATCTTTGGGAGCAAAAATTAATATAAGACACTGTCTTATTTTGGGGGAAACAGGGTTCTTTGGTGCTTTACCACGGGTGGATTTACAAGCAGTCTGCTTTGTAGTATCCATGGTACAGAGACCTCTTTGCTTATCCCCTTCTCCTTCGGCTGGAGCTCAGCGAGCTGGAGGAGGTGCAGGGTTATAGAGTGACAGTGGCTGTGAATGTCTCCACCTTCTTTCTCTTTTGCTAATTCTTCTTGGGACTATGTAAGATGACATCTTTTTCTCAACACCACTGTCAAGTCTCAGCAGCAAAGCACTCTCTTTTTGAATGTTGTAATAAGACATTGGTGCATCCATCTTCTAGTTGCTTTTCCAGCAAAACCTTTTCCTGCTGATTGGAAGGAATCTTGCCTTTCACAGTTTTTATTGTATCCATGTGTTCAACGATGGTCTTCCCCATTAGGCCTTTCATGAAAATCTGCATTTTGGCAGTGGGTCTACCTTAGATAACTAATCTGGAAGGGTCAGTTCTCATTAAAAAGTGCTCAGATATAGCTTAGGCTGGGTTAAATCTGGGCTATGGGGGGAAAAGGAATAAGGAATATACTATCGCAATCAGTTCTGACCTGAAGACTCAGCAGAGCACTGGTCAATACAACTGGACCATCCTGACTTAGTCACTTGGGCTGTTAAACAAATTAATTAAAGCTGTTCTGAAATGAAGCAGAAGACACTGAGAGAGCCTCTTCTTGCCTACTGCCCACAGACTCTGCTAGTGATCCCAGGGATGGGATGGAGGAAAAGGGAGTGGAATCTCTAGTACACTTCCAGGAATAGATATTTTTCTTTGGAAATAGAGAAGGAGGCACTTAACCTATCACTGGAACTCTGTATGTAGTCTTATTCTCCATTCCAGGCAGCATGAAAATGCTGAGCTGTTTCAGGACCCTGTAAATATTTCCACAGACATATCTGATAAAGGTCTAGGACTCTTTTAAGAGAGAAGAACTTAGAAGATTTTTAAAATTCTCTTTTAGCTAGGTTTAAGCTTGGCTATGAGTTATAGAAAATCCAACACAACAGTAGCTTAAACTAACTGTGGTTTATTTCTCATGTAAATATGGGCTGTCCTGAACTGGTATGACAGTCCAGAGTCACTGGGTACCCAGACCCCTTACGTGGTGCCATCTATCTTCAATGTGAAGCTTCTACCTAACGGTCCCAAAATGGTTGCTGAAGCTCCAGCCATTGCGTTCACATTCATCTGGCAGGAAAAATGAAAGTAGAGGAGTAAAAATCTTTCTCTTTAAGGGCTCTGCCCAGAAATCACACTTACCATGGCATTTACCATATCCTCTTCTTTTTCTTTGGCCAGGAATTAGTCAATTGGCCATAACTGGCAAGGGAGGTTGGGAAATATAGTCTTTATTTCTTATAGCCACCTGCCCAGCCAAGGACTAAGGTGAGAAAGTGGCAGTCTCTGTAACACCCTGCTAAGGTAACCTCAAAACTTCCACCAGAGAAGAGTTATAAAAAGAAAACATCCAGATGGGGTGTGCACAGAAAGAGCTTGCTACCTGGAGGTTCTCCTTCTGTTACTTGTTGTCATTCTTATTTGGCTTACCCTGCCAGAGGGCACAGACATTCCCCTTTGAAATTTAGACTTAGGAAACACAACACCCCCTCTCCATTTTCCTCCCTTATATGAACGGGATCTCCCAACATTTTCAAAGATCTTTGTTGCATATTCAGGTGTAAAAAGAAGAAATAAACAAAGAGAATGCCCAAAGCTCAGAAACTTACAACTTAAAGGTTTTTGTCTTAAGGTAACTGCTTTCCCTCCCAAAAAGGCAGGCATAAATATGCAGGAATCAGGCCTGTCTTTGTTCCTTTTTGCAGCTGTCAGGTCTCCATGCAGAGGAGAATAGCTTTAGTTTTTCCTGGAACAAGGCACAATATCATTTTCAAACTCTGTCATTCCCCAGGGCTCAACCATTTGGCTTTTTGCTGAGGGGAAGGCCTTGTTAGATCACTTCTGGTGACTAACTGGTAAGCCTCTTTCTCTCTCTGCAGGGATGTATTTGTCCCTTACACACATAGGGCACCTGGGCTTTCTCCACACTCAGGGAGACCTTTTCATATAAGCCCCCTTGGATCCAATGCACCCTTTTTGACAGCTGCATAGATATTCTATGGTGTGTATAACTTCAATTTATTTAACCAGACACTGATTGCTAAATGCTTTAAGAATTGACATTCTCATAGCAGAATTGCTTTTCAATTGATTGTACTTTTTTTTTTTTTTGTACAGGGGAATAGCCTGTATTCAGGGGGTGGGGGGCGGGTGTAATGGGAAGAGAAAGAGAAGCTATTGTGTTCATGGGCTGGGAAGATCAACTTCCCCCACTTCACAATGTTTTTAAGGTTGGCCTCATCTGAGAAGCTTGAACTAGAAGGGTTCAATACATTATGGAGAAGAAGAGACATCTTCTAAATCTGTTGGAGGCTGAGACCAGGACCTAGGGATCAGAGAAAAGAATAGAACCATGAACTTGAAGACTGGGTCCACTGATACAGCAGGTGGGCTGGCTCACAAACTTTTGAAGTTCATACCTCAAAGCAAAACCACCTTGGCCTCTAAGACTCAAGCTGGTTGATACAAAAAGCAGAAGTGGATGACAGCAAAGATGAATGCTCCAGCAATCAATGATGCCGAGAACAAATGGCCGCTCAGTTTCTCTACTGAACTTCCCAACCCCACTGTGACTGTTCTCAAGTAGCACCACCCTGGGCAGTTTGTAAAGCCAGTAGTCTCCCATGTTTTTAGGGACCCCAGCCTCCCATATGTTTGCATTTCCTCACTGCCTGCCCTCCACCCACTACCACAATTGGCTATTTCCTGCCCAATGAGCATTCTTTTACTATCAAAATGTGCTCTCAAAAAAGATACAAAAATGAAAACTCATTCACATTACGACTGAAATTGCCAATAACTGTATGAAGTGACGTTAGGGCGGGAGGGAAATTGGGAAGGTGTGTATGTTTTCACACACATGTATTCATTAAAATTTTTATTTCAGAAACACATACTGTAGTAGATGGAAAGGTGTAATGAACCCACCCAAATCCATCAGCTTCAACATTTATCAACAATCTGCCATTTTTACTTCTATCTATTCTCTTCTCCAGCATACTTCCCCCCTTCTCCCCCACCCCAGGTTACTCTACATTACTTCAAATGTTTTCATTTAAATCACACATATGGGAAGGGAAGCCATATTTAATGGGAAGTTTAGGCGGCAGTGTGTTGAGTATGAATTGGGTGCAGAGTCAGGATGCCACAGGAAAGAAGTCCGGGGTTGCTCAGGACGTCCACACCAATGCCGTGTTCCTCCCTCCCTCTTGCCTCTCTGCTTTCAGCCAAAGGAATGAAACTCTTACTCTAAAATGTGAGGCCCTTAACAGCTAGTGGGAGAGAGCATTCTAGAGGGAAGAGGATTTTCCATGCCCCAATCACCCCTGTTGGCAGTTGCCTGTTCCTCCACCTTCCACTTTGCACCCATGTGCAGCTCCCTGACGTGGTTGAGCAGAGTGGGCTGTGGATGTCAGGAAGAACACAGCCGATCTGCCAGTCGTGGTTCCTGTGGAGGGCAGTGAAGCCGGGTGAGGGTTCAGGTGACCCGCACACGGAGGGGGGGAGAGGAGCAGCAGAATCTGTCATTTGGAGGGGCAGTGGGCTACTGGCTCCTGCTGGAGGATCAGCAGCTCTTGGTGTTACCCATGCTCCACTCTCCCCTCCAAATGAAGGTGTTGTAGAGACAGAAGGATATGCCAGTCCTGCCCTTTGATTTGCTACTTTTCCCCAGCAGCAGTCTTCTCTCCTAAACTTCTCTGCCAAACCAGTAGGTGCCAAGGACAGTTCTTTTTTCAGGCAGGAGAAGCTAACAGGTGGCTCCCTGTGTGAGGGTGTGTGAGGAGGGTGGTGGTGTGTGGTGTGTGAGGGTGTGGGGAGGGTGGTGGGGAGTGGTGTGTGAGGGTGTGTGAGGAGGGTGGTGAGGAGTGGTGTGTGAGGGTGTGTGATGAGGGTAGTGGGGGAGCAGGGGAAGGTGGTTGAGGGTGTGTGGAGTGGGGCTGGTCCAGCAGTGCCTTTGGCATGCTGACATCACTGCTTCTGGGTAGGCTCTAGGCTGTTTGCAGTGTTAGTAGTCCCCTATTTAGGAACCAGTGTTTTGGGGGTAGATTTCATAGCACTGGTTTGACCAAAGATGAGTGGTTTCTTAGATCCCTGCTGAACCTGACATTATGGCTGGAGCCCAGAGTCCTGCTCCTGTGTCTCAGGAGGGTTCTCAGGCTGCACAGATGAGCCCTGGGCTCACATGGATTCTGCTGCCACTTGTGTACCACCCACAGGTAAGGGCTTTAGGGAGGAATCTGAATGTTGACGGGGAGTTGGCAGTTGGCCGACCACATGACCGTGCGAATCTGGTGAATTTCTTTTAGTGCGAGGGAACCCATGATTACTATCAGCTCTGGCTTGAGCTAAACAATCAACAAGCCCCCTAATGCATTCAGCATTTTCTAAAGGGGGTCTGCTGAGCACTACTAGCTCAGTAGAAATGAGGTGGACAGAGGATGTTCAGGTGGGAGAGAGCTAAGGGGGGATGGAAGATTTCATTGGATAGTAAGTTGGGAAACTGTTTGCTGCAGGACTTCTCAGAGAATTTGTTACTTATTAAGTTTCCTTTCCAAGAAAGAGCTATAATAAGCTGTGTTCCAACTATCTGTTTGGCTTCAGACTCCTTGTGGCAAGTGTTTTCCCAACTTCATTTTGGGAAATACAGTTTTTCTTGAATGAAGGTTCATGCTGCTGACTTTTAAAGTCATCAAGACCCAAAGGCTCAAAGTCTAAGGATCTCTCAGGTATCTTTTAATTTGTACCCTCTCCCACCTCCATTTGGCTCATATTAAAGCAGGAGTAAATGGATTTTTATATTGTTACAGGCTCCTCTTGACAGGTTTTGACATTTTAATTGATTTTATATTTCCTATTTTATTTATTTATTTAAAGGGTTTTTAAAATTGATTTTTAGAGAAAGAGAGGGGAAGGAAGGGAGAGAGAAAAGCATTGATGTCAAAGAAAAACATTTATTGGCTGTCCCCCTAATCTGGGTATGTTCCCTGACTAGGAATTGAACCGGTAAACCTGTGGTGCAAGAATGACACCCAACCCACTGAGCCACAGTGACCAGGACATCTATTTTTTTTTAAAGTTAGCTTTTTTTTTTAAATTAATTTTTATTGATTATGGTATCACATAATTGTCCTTATTCCCCCATTCCCATCCCAAACCCCTCACTACATATTCCCCCACCCCCTGTTGTCCATGGCCACTGGCTAGGCCCATGTGCATGCACACAAGTCCTTTGGTTGATCTCTTCCCTTTACCCCCACTCTCCCCTACTTTTCCTCTGAGGTTTGAGAGTCTGATCACTGCTTCTCTTTCTCTGGTTCTATTTTTGTTCACCAGTCTATGTTGTTCTTTATTTCCTCTAGATGTGTGAGGTCATGTGATCCAAGAAATACCCTTGTAAGAACCTAAACTGCGACAAACCTTAATGGTTATGCTGAGAGGCAAATGAATCAGTCTGTAGTGTGTTCCTTTCTGGGCCAACAGTTCTTTTGAGTCCCAATTTCAATGTCAAATAGTTCCTTATATGTACATGTCAGCCATGATATTTCAGATCTGGTTGGTGGACAAATGGTGGTAATACAGGTCCGCCCGTCTCTGGTTTGGTCCTGGGCATCCTTCAGCAACACACAGCTGCTGTCTGCTGGTATGGTGAGGCGTCATCAGCATCTTCCATCTCTGAATAGTTTCTCTTCTGTCTTCATGGCTGGAGCACTTCTATCTATTCCTCTCTGTTATATATTTTATTGATTTTTTACAGAGAGGAAGAGAGAGGGATAGAGAGTTAGAAACATCGATGAGAGAGAATCATCAATCAGCTGCCTCTTTCACACCCCCTACTGGGGATGTGCCCACAACCAAGGTACATGCCCTTAACTGGAATTGAACCCAGGACCTTTCAGTCTGCAGGCCAACACTCTATTCACTGAGCCAAACCGGTCTTGGCTGGACATCTATTTTTAAAACAAGTTTTATTTTACTTATTGATTTGAGAGAGAAGGGGGGGGCGGAGAGAAAGAGAGAGAGAGTTTGATATTTTTTGTTGTTCCGTGTATTTATGCATTCATTAGCTGATTCCTGCATGTGCCCTGACCAGGGATTGAACCTATACAATCGTGATACATTGGGATAATGCTCCAGTGAACTGAACTATCTGGCCAGGGTCTTCCTTTATATTTATTAAAAACTAGAGGCCCAGTGCACCATATCTGTACTCTGGGGGGTGGGGGGGAGGGAGCATTTGTCCCTTAGACTGGCCTGCATCCTCTAGCAATCTGGGACCCTTTGGAGGATGTCTGCCTGCCACGGAGGCAGGAGAGGCTTCCACACTGCCATTTTGCTAGCCAGCCATGAACCCGGCTTCTGGCTGAGCAGTGCTCACCCTGTGGGAGTGCACTGACCACCAGGGGGGTAGCTCCTGTATTGAGCATCTGCCCCCCGGTGGTCAGTGCACATCATAGCGACCAGTTGTTCCACTGTTTGGTTGATTTGCATATTAGCCTTTTATTATATAGGATAGAAAAAAAAAACCCACTTTGCATCTATGCAATTTCCCTTGGGAGCCTAAATACATTCTTACTCTTCCAACAACTCTGAAAAGCAGCCCTGCTTTATATGTGTGGATAGTGAGGCTCAGAGTGGTTTAGTCACTGTTTTGAGATCTCATAGCTGTAATAGTGATGTAGATTAGGGTTTGTGTAGCTCTGAAGCCTGTGTTCTTTCCTCCCAGGTGAAGCAGGGCCAGGTTTTCTTTATTTCATCTGTCTTGCCCACATGAATATAAAAACTTTCCCTGAGGGTGGGGACATGGTCTGGTTTGTTCACACCTGAGTCAGGGCTAGCACATATGTCATTTATGCAACACATATGTCCTACACATCTCTTCTGGGTCAGGGAGGTAAGTTTGAGAAAGTGCAGCTGAAATCACAGCCTTGGTGAGGCCGAATGAAATAATAAGGTCAGGGTTGTTCTGGGGGACAGAGAAAAAGAAGTTAGCTCTTTCCCAGTACTCAACTGTTGTTTCTGAGTCCTGGCTTCTATTAAATTTAAAACAAAGAAAGGGATATTAACCACGCATGCCCAGGGAAGTAACAATTACAACAGGCCAGAAGGGTGTGGATGACATTAAACCTCCCTGCGCCTCCATTGCTGGTCCCCATTTTCACTTGGCTTTTTTGGAGGGTTGTTTTATCTGCAACTCAGATACTATGCTTACATTCTTATTTTTTGATTCATCAACTTGGAGCAGAAGCTATCGACTTCCCACTATGAATGATGAAGTCTGTTTCTTCCCCTAATTTCTTCCTGCCAAGTTTTGTTGTATTTTTATTCTTCTATTTATTTCCTCTATGATTTAAAATAAGGTGCTTAAACTGTCATTCCTTGATTTATGAACTTCATCAATACCTCTCGTTTCTCCACCATGTAACATAAGGAAATTGGTTCTACATTTTCTCCTTCCTGCTCCTCCGCCCAGTATTGGTCAGTGCTAACTTTACTTTTACTTTGTCAAAAGGTTAGAACATGTATATTTCATACTGTAACCATATTTAGTCCTTTCTTGCTTTGTTTATATATAAACAATAGAAATCCAATACACAGAATTAGCAATATTATGAATAGTACTCACCATAGAATCATGGATCTATGGAGGAGATGTCATCCTATGTGACTAAATGATGGCTGCTCAAAGGAGGTTGATCCAAGCTTCAAGGTCAAATGGATTCCTTATATAGTCTATCAACTCTTCAAAATAACAACTCATTTTTATTTATTTCATATCTGGAACATAGCTCTCAATCCTGGAATTTTTATTTTAGCTGTTGTTTTTTTTCCCAAATTGTTGATGAAGCGGTAGCTTAGGAGACTATCTAGACTGCCATCTTGTTTTGCAATTCCTCAATCCTGGAATTTAAAAAAAATTAAATCTTTATTATTGAAAGTATTACATATGACCTCTTTTTTCTTCATTGACCCTTTCTAATTCACCCCCATTCCCTGCACCACCCTATTGCCTATGTCCGTAAGTTATGCACATATGCATACAAGGTCTTTGTTCGATTTCTTCCCACCCACCCACCCTCCTCCGCCTTCCCTCTGAGATTCCACAGTCTGTTCTATGCTTCTATGTCTCTGGATCTATTTTGTTCATGAGTTTATGATGTTCATTATATTCCACAGATCAGTGAGACCACGCGATACTTGTCTTTCTCTGACTGGCTTATTTCACTTAGCATAATGCTCTTCAGTTTTATCCATGCTGTTGCTCATTGTCTTTTTAATTTGCATCAATCTGACGATCAGTGACTTGGAGAATTTTTTCACATGTCTCTTGGTCATCTGTATATCCGCTTTGGTGAAGTACCGTATCTATTTAGGTCCTTTGTCCATTGGATTATTTGTCTTCTTTTTATTAAGCTGTATGAGTTCCTTATATATTTTTGATATTAACCATTTATCAGATGTATCATTGCCAAATATGTTCTCCCATACAGTGGGCTCCCCTTTTCATTTTGTTGATAGTTTCTTTTGCTGTGCAGAAGCTTTTTATTTTGATGTAGTCCCATTTGTTTATTTTCTCCTAGTTTCCATTGCCCTGGGAGATGTATCGGTAAACATATTGCTACAAGAGGTATCTGAGGTTTCTTCTAGGATTTTAATGGTTTCCTGACTTACACGTAAGTCTTTTATCCATTTTGAGTTTATTCTTGTGTATGGGGTAAGTTGGAATTTCAAATTGCATGTGTCTCTTGTTGATTGAGATAACACATACTTTCTTCACTATATTACTTTGAATATCTAATTTTAACTTCTTAATCACTCTGTTTTTAGAATGGCCAATTTGGGCCAGACTTCTTTCTGCTTCATCCTGAACTTTGCCAGTACATTCCTGAGTTAGTTCCACTGTTTGCTGGATCTCATGCATTTTTTTCCTGAGGTTTGAGAGACTGAATACAAATAAACAATGGCCAGATGATATTAAAAAAAAAAAATCAAACTCTGTTCCACAGTCTGCTCCCTGGTGGTCAGAGCACATCATAGTGAGTTGTTGAGCAGCCTTAGCATAACATTAGCATATTACTCTTTGATTGGTTGAATGGATGACTGGACACTTTGCATATCAGGTTTTTATTATATAAGATTGTCATTCTATTGGTTATATTTTTGATCGATTCTTTCTTCCTCTTCCTCTTCCTCCTCCTCCTCTTCCTCCTCCTCCTCCATTTCCTCCTCCTCCTTCTCCTTCTTCTTCTTCGCACTTCAATACTTCATATAATACTGCTTTGATAGTGAAGAATTCTCTTTAGCTTTTTCTTATCTGTGAAGTTCCTTATCTGACCTTCAATTCTAAATGATAGCTTTGCTGGGTAGAGTAATCTTGGTTGTAGGTCTTCTGGAATTGGTAGAGAGGCCTTGTGTAGTAGGTATCCTGTAGGGGCTAATGGCTCAGCCTCCTGTCACCTGAGCTGGGTGCTAGGTGTACCTGTGTGTGGGCTGCATGCACAGTCTTTTTTCTTTTCTTTTCTTTTTTTTTTGCATGTAGTCTTGTTGTAGTGGAGCCTTGATTGCATTGGCATTACTGGGAGGAACTGACTTCCAGGCCAATTGGCTGTAAGAACCAGCTGTGACTACAGTGGAAGAGCTGCTGTGCAGGAGACACCCCTATGGAGCAGATTTGTTTCAGTGGTGCTTTGGTGCTCACTGAGTCTGTCCTTTGAGTCACTTAGGTCACTTATGGATGTGTAGAGTTGTAATCTTATATGATCTGAAGCTGTCCACAGGTTCAAGGACTTTCTAGGAGGTGCAAAGTTAGCCACTGCCTGAGGCCACCTGGCAGGGGTTACTAAGAGGACTTCAGATGGCTGCTACTTGTATTGGGCTAGGACAGTGGTTGGCAAACCATGGCTCGAGAGCCACATGCAGCTCTTTGGCCCATTGAGTGTGGCTCTTCCACAAAATACCACGGCCTGGGAGAGTCTATTTTGAAGAAGTGGCATTAGAAGAAGTTTAAGTTTAAAAAATTTGGCTCTTAGAAGAAATTTCAGTCATTGTACTGTTGATATTTGGCTCTGTTGACTAATGAGTTTGCTGACCACTGGTGTAGGAAGTGCCCAGGGGAGGCCCAGCTGTGAAGCAAGTCAGGCTGGTGCTAGTGACAGATCTTGGGCCTTTTATTGATAGATATGGGACATTCTGACACCAGCTGTTGCTTACTTGAGCAATTTTAGCAAAGTCTGAAGCCTGAGCTAGGACAGGCCATTCATATGGAAAATCCACTGCAAACAGTATGGGGCAGGTTTCAGGGAGTCACCATGGCCACCCTGATGGAAACTCAAATATGACTGTCAGTCGATTCTGAGACGAGGGAGGTAAGCACAGGAACAATGACCCCTGCAAACACTCCTGTCTGTGAGAAAGCCAGCCCTGAGTTCTTCCCTGATGCCAGACAATCCATTTCTTCCTCATGTGTCCTGGGTTCCCCTGATGCCTCTGCCTGGACTTGGAGCTCAGAGGAAGTGGGACCATATAAGTCTATGCACTGGCCCTTTAAGAGAAGCCCTCTGGGTCTCCAGCAGCCTCAGTGTCATTCAGCCACAATCCATGCTAATTTTTACAGCCCTAAGTTGTGGTGATTACTTTTCCCAGCTCTGGAACCCTGAGCTGGGGGGTCTGGCATGGGGCTGGTACCCCTTGCTCCTCATGGGAGGTCTTGGAAATCTCCCTCCTGATTCAAAACAAAACAAAACAAAACACCACACCACACATGGGTGTCAGACCAGCCCGTTCTGAGCCTCTGTCCTCATACCAGTCTCAAGTGTGCTTTCTTCTTTACTTCTCTAGTTGTAGAACTGCCAGTCATTCAACTTTCCGGTGGTTCTGAATGATAGTTGTTCTGTATTTTAGTTGTAATTTTGATGTGGTTTTGGGAGGCAGTGAATATAGTCATTTACCTATGCCACCATCTTGTTCTCCTAGCAGTCTATTGTTTGTGACTACAGTTTCTTCTCAAATATCGTTGGAGTTACTCAATGAAAGTCTTTGAGTTCTGTGTATTCCCTCTATTCTGTTTCTTCAGGGGCCTTTATGTCTGTTCCTTTGTTTTCTTATTAGGGTCTGGGGATCCGTGATTATCCTTGCATATCTATGAGGTGAGGGACAGGTGATTACCACAGGTAGCCTGTAAAGTTCCTTGCTATTGCCCTTCCCCTGAAGGAAATGGCTGAATGCTTGTGGGTGGACCCTTTGTACAGGCTGGCTTCATTTGAGGGTGTATGAGTGGGGAGCAATAGGCAAAACTGGGATGGCCCTACTTCAGGTTGCCAATTTTACCGTGAAATCTTACCCATTTCCAGGAAGAACTAACTCCCAATTTCTTCTGTATTTTCCCCCCAGTTTCTGTCTGGGAGGTGGGGGTGGGGGAATGCTGGGAAGTACCTAGACCCTTGAAGACCTCACTTGAGCCTATGGCCTACACTGGCAGCTCCTCTTCCCACTCTAGGTATCTAGCTGCTGATTTGTGGCTGGGGGATAGTAAGGAGGGGTCTTGGTCTGGAAAAAATGGCTCTTGTATTGCAGCTCTCTGTCCCTGTTGTTTGCAATCAGTGTGACTTAGTTCACCTGTGACTTCTTGATTTTTTTCCTATCTTGCCTCCCTTCCTGAACATTTTAATAAATTGATCAACCTTTTTACATTTTCAATTGTCATTTTGGTTGGATTTTGGAGTGGTCTGCCTTTTTTTCTTCTTTTTTTTTTTCTACCTTTAATGGACTCTTTGTTTTTCTTTTTTATTTAGACTTAGGACAAAGGTAGTTAGAACAAAGATTCTGACTGAAGGCAAATCAATTCAATCTTATACTTATTGCCATCACTCCAAAGCACCCTCCAAACCACACACACACAAAAAAACCAGAGCATGTGAAATAAAGAGCCAATGACAAACAAAGGTGTGAGTCCTTTTGCTCTTTTCCATTTACCTGGGGTACATGGCAGGCCCCATGGAAGCACACCTGGAGATCGGCTGGGCTCTGTTACATTTTCACCGTTCTGAGGGTGGTCAAATAATATTGTGCAGAACTGGTAGAATTTGTCAAAAGGGCATCTAGAGTCTATTGCATCCTCACCTAGATTCTTCCCCCAGCAGAGGTCTAGGTTATGGTAACCTAGCTTTGGAAATGTTTTGCAGAACAATTCAAAGATATACTCATAATCAATTTTGCTGAGAAGGGACAAAAAGCATTGCCAAAAAGCTGGTTTGATCATTTTGTGAAATAGTTGGAAAAAGAAGACCTCAATGTAATTTCTGTATACTGTACTCTGCACAAATTGTGAGGAGAGAGTAGAAGTCATTGCCTGAAGTCCAGTCTGGAGAATGGCTGCCTGTCACTTGCTTAGGCTATTCCTCAGATTCCACCTTGACAGAAGCTAGGGACAGAGACCCTAAGATGTCAGACAGTGTCAGCAGTTTGCTCCAGCAGGAGCTAGCAGTCCTCACACTGTGACAGAGCACTGGTTCTGCCTGGGTACCGCATCTTCTCTTGTAGTGAGCTTCAGTATGTGTCCGGATCACAAAGACATATAGAGGTAGAGTTGGGATTTGAACCGAGGACTTTCTGACCTTGAAGCCCAAGTTCTTCTACAACATATTCTTGCATCATTTCTCTAAAGAGGTTAGCACAAAAAAGGCAAGAATCACAGCTCAGCCACGAACATTGATTTAGTATGCTGTAAGCACCACTGAGGTTCAGAGACGGAGTGATGGAAAGGTGTCTGTCTTGTCCACCATCTACCCCAGCTCTGCAAGGCATAGGACCTCACCTAATACTGGTGCTCAGTCAGTATCTGCTGTTGAATGAATGAGTGGGAGCAGCAAGAAGAGGTTTAGTGGAGAAGGCAAGATTTGAACTGCGCTTTTGAGGGATGTTAGGTCTTGAGGTGGGGAACTTTCTGGGCATGAGAAACAGATGGGGAGTATCATGTAGGTGGGGGTGAAGAATGAGTGTGGCAGACCTGTGGCAGATAAACTTGAAGAAGTGGCCAAAACCAGATTATAGCAAACCCTAAACATTAGAGAGATGGGAGAGAAGAGAACAAAGGGATCGATTAATTGGAAAGTTGTGCTGACTTTAAGTATGAGCTGTGATGAAGGTTTCTGAGATTCCTGAAGATGGATAAAGAGGCCTAATATGATGAATTAAAAATAATAGTTATTCTATTGAGTCTTCACCATGATCCATAAATTTTGCTAAGTGCTTTATAGACATCCACTGAACTAATCCAAACTTCAGTTTGTAAATTATATTATCCCGGTTTCAGAGGCTCCAAGAAACTCAGAGAGGTTAAGAAACATGCCCCAGGTCACATAGCTGGCCAGGGCAGAGCAGGGCTTGAAGCAAGTTGTGTCTGCCTCTGAGGTACTCCTAATGTCTGGCTTTTACTGCCTCCCAGAACAGGTGCAGCTGGCTCATGCTGCAGCAACGGGAGACCCTGGGTGAGCTGGAGCAGGTCTGGCTGCTGTCACCCTGAGGCGGAATCAGGCTGGTTTTGCAGGGAGGGTGGGCTCGCCTTGCTGAGGGCCACACTGAGCCAATGCCCTCAAGATCAACTTAGCCACATTTTTCTGTGCTTCTGTTGCTTAAAGGAATAAATAAATGAGGGAACAAAATATCTGCTCTCCCTTATTTAGCTTGCTGGGAGTCTCCCTTCCAGCGCCTCACATGCAAAATACAGTTTGAGGGAGCAGATTGACATTTCAAACTGGTTTGTGTAATTAGACTGCAACACCTGGTATTGCAATAACCCTCATTTGCTGTGTGTGCTGAGGAGTTCTTGAAATTCCCATGCCTGGTGGGTTACCCTAATGGCTGGTCACCAGCTGTGAGGTTGGCATGTTGCCCAACAACTGATTGCAATCCCCACCGGCATTTGGCAGAGGCCCCAGCAGAAGCAGGTAGCGGTTAATGCTGACACCTTCTCTGCCCCTTGTCACGCAGGGCCCAGGCTGCCCTCTTCAGCAGCAAGTGGCTCAGACTTAGGATAAGTGTCAGGAGCTGCTGACATGGCTGCTGGCAAGCACCCCCTCACCTTAGCATCTGGACAGACCTATCAAAGCCAAAGGTGTGGGCAGGGGCAGTGTGAGGGAAGGAGGGCCACACCTGGCTTTTTGCACCCCGAGGCACACATAATCATTTTGGGGTTTTATACCAACTTTACTGATTGAGCAAGTTTTATTTTATTTATGTATTATTATTTTAAAAAATATATATATTTTATTGTTGATAGTATTACAGATACCCCCCTCCCCCACCTCTCCTCCCAGTACCTCCCTACCTCCTCAGATATTCACTTCTACCTTATTGCCCGTGTCCATGGCTATGCATATAAGTATAAACATTCTTTGGTTTATGTCTTCTTTGTCTCCCAACTCCACATCGAGGTATGTCAGTCTGTTCCATGCCTCTATGCTTTGGGTCTTATTTTGTTGGTCAATTCATTTTGTTCATTAGATTACACAAATAAGTGAGATCTTGTGATATTTGTCTTTATCAGTTTGGTTTATTTCACTTAGCATAATATTTTCTAGGTTCATCCATGCTGTCCCAAAGGGTAAGAGATTCTTCTTTTTTTTTTTTTTTTTTTTTTTTTACAGCTGCATAATATTCCATAGTGTAAATGTCCCACAGCTTTTTAAAAATCCATTCATCTGTTGATGGGCACTTGGGCTGTTTCCAAATCTTAACTATTGTAAATAACACTACTATAAATATAGGGATTCATATATTCTTTCTCACTGGTGTTTTGGGTTTTTTTTTAGGATATATTTCCAGAAGTGGATTGGATCACTAGGACAAACAGAAGTTCCATTTTTAATTTTTTGAGGAAATTCCATACTGTTTTCCATAGTATGATTGAGCAAGTTTTAGAATGAGAATTTAACAACCACAACAAATCTGCCCCCTCTGCACCCCCCAAAAAATCTGGATTCTGGAAAGAAAGATATCGTAGCCATTCATTATTTCTCCCCACTGCCTAATGCTAGGCTCTTTTCCTCATCATGTTTAATATTGGTGGTGTTATTGGCCTTGCATCTCTCTTCTGAACCAGCACAGGAGATTCTCCAGTCTTTATCATGACCAAATGATACCAGCATGGGTGCTTTTAAGACTGGAGATCAGTTTTAGAAGATAATTGTTGAGTCTGAGAACTCCTTAGAGTCTTTCCATGGCCACCATTAGTCACCATTGCCTGCAATTGTCAGATAAAAAGAAAATCTGGAGCCCCAGCTGGTGGCTCAGTTGGTTGAGCGTCATCCCATACACCAAAAAAGTTTTGGGTTCAATTCACAATCAGGGCATATACCTAGGTTTCTGCTTCATTTCCTGGGAGTGAATGAGAGGCAACTGATTGATGTTTCTAAAAAAAAAGAATCAATAATAAAAAAGAAAATCTGGGTTTAAGACTTTATTTGAAAGGATTATTTCAAGCAGTGGGGGGAGGAGGGACTATTACAATAGGGAGAAGCTCTGACCATATTATCAACAAGTGTCTCAAAGATTAGGAAAAGGAGTTTTTATTTTATATAGAGAGATAAACAATGCTGGAGAGAACTCAGTGTGAGAACATGGAAATAAAGTGATCAGGACAGTGGTCAGACCATTGCCCCCTGGCTGATCTGCAGATCCTGAGCAATGGATAAATGATTACTCTGACACAAGTTCACTGTGAAAGAGAGGGCTAAGGGCCTGCCTGGCTAAAGGAACCAGGAAGCCTTGTTTGCCTGTTTCTTCAGGCAGTTATTGTAGCAGCAGTTTGAGATAAATTTTATTTTTTAGATACAATCAGTAGGGTAAGTAATCTTGGACACGTGTCTGCAGTGTCCTTTAAGCAAGGACACCTAAAGATTAAGCATAAGGATTCTGTACATGCACAGACTTGTTTGGAAAGGTTAAGGAATAATTAGGGGTGCTGCCTTTGGTACTCCTCTAAGTCGGAATTCTGGTAAACAGGGTGGGCTATATTTAGCACATTTCTCTTTTCAGAATGTCCTCTATATAAACTTTCCAACCAAGTCTCCTGTGCTCCCTCACAGACAATGGGATACCCCAAGGTGATCCTGATCAGGCACCCGGGGAAACAGGGACAAACTTAACTATTTGGTGAGCAAGCTTTTTGCTTCAATTGAACTGTTGGGGACCAAGCAGTTTAGCTCATCATTTCTGAGGCCAGGACTGGGAATTGGGAAGGGCTGTGCACCATGTGCTTCTCTATATGGACTCGGTGACTTATCTCAGGTCACACACTTGGCTTGATTTTAAGACATTAGCACAATTGTGTGATACATAGATTACCCATATGTATTTGTGGAATTCTGCATCATAATTATGTTACATTAATATCCAATGAAATGTGAAAATGGAGATCAATTACACTCGCATCTAGACTGAAATTTTACTCGCTGCCATCATCAGCACCCACCCTGGTCAACAGGCTCGTATCCTGATGCACAAGGACTGCATTGGCAGAGCCAAACCCAGTGGCCCCAGTAATGCAGTCATACCCGGCAGTGACAATTCTTAAGTGAAAAAGGATATAAGTCTTACGCCAGATTCCCTACCAAATAACCCCAAACAAAAACCAATGGAGATGCAGTATTTTACACAGCAGCAGGATGGACTCCCACACAGGCCCAGTGGGGGTGGTGAGCCCAGCTCTGAGGAGGCTCTGGCTACACGTACTAACACCTGTTCAAGGGGGTCTTCCGGCTGGAAGGGGCATGAACAGCTCTAGAGCCTCGTGGAACTAGGATGGCCATCCCTACTGTTCACATAGGCCTGTTCTTCTAGCCTCCCTAGGGTGCTGGCCCCTGCTCCTCCCTACACCCCACATCCCAATGTCTTGGGCCCATGCTGGGACCTCAGAGTTAAAACTCAGTGCCTCTCAGGATGGTCCCCACCTACTGTAGGCATGGCTACAGGCCCAGATTCTAGAGGGCATGGGTTTTGTACTGGCTCTTCCCAGTATTATCTTGCTGAGCAGCTTGGACAAGGTGATTCAGCCTTCAGTGCCTTAGATTTCTTGCCTGTTGCATGGAGGGTGATAACAACCATCTCATTGGATTGTTTTGAGAGTTAAATGAGTTACAGTAATAAAGTAGTAGCATAAAAGAAGCCATTAAATGTTAAACCAAATAGATAAACCAAATAGATGGATGTGTGATGGCGGGAAAGAAGAAGACATCTGTTAGCTCCTTCTCCCCTTTCTTGCAGGACACAGATGGTCACTTTAAAAGCTCACTTCTGGAGCTTTGTTATCTTACCGCCTGCTCTCCATAATGCTCTCTCTCTCTGGGTGGACAGGGTCTCAGCATGGCCACTAACATCTTACTTTCCCTCGATGCTCAATTTGACCTTCAGTGTGCATCCCCTGCTGACTTCCCTGACCTGCTGTTGGCCTGGAAACACTTACAACTGGACTAAGCTTTCCTTGGTATGTAGTCTTGCTGTCAATAATAGTGATAACACCTAATAGACTTACAGTGAGAACTAAATGAAATAAGAGGTATGCAGTGCCTGGCCTGAAGTAGGAGCTCAGTCAGTGAACATACATTTTGACAGGATTATACTAAAAAGTCATTTGGGTTTTTCTTGTTCCCCCATCTGCAAAAAATAGTGGTTGAAGGGACATGAGCCATGAGAAGGGGGAAAGCCCTGCGTTAACTCATTACTAACAGTGGGCTTTGGAAGAGGAAGACTGTGGGGCAGGATTTTGGAGTTGGGCTGGTGGTCTTCACCTTACAGTGTGCTTCTAGGATCACCTGGGGAGTTCCCTCCTGGTCTGGGGATTTGACTGTGCATTCACTCCCACTGGTCCCCTGACAGGTCTCACTTTCCAAGATCTGGGCCTGTGGCCTTCAGCTCTGCCTTCTACCCAAACCCACCCAATCCCTTTCAAAGGGCTTAGAGTCATTCATGCAGCAGCACATTTTAATCTGAGGTTGGAGCGTGTGGAGGGCCCAGAGCTCCTGATGCCTGCCACTTTCAGGGAGGCAGTTAGAGGCCTGAAGGGAGCAAGTTTGGATGTTGGCTTATTACTTTTCCTGTTTCAGGCAAGCAGACAGTTATGTTTATTAAGTGTTGATAGTGTGCAAAGAACTGTACCAGATGCTGTAGGGTGGGGATGGGAACAAGAAAATGTTCAGTCTTCCTTGCAGGAGAGCTTTCAGACCACCTGGACGTTAGGGCATGCACCAGAAAGAATATCACACAGAATTCATGTTACTGAATGTGTTTTTATGAGCCATAGCTATAGGAAGAAAAAGCTGGGCTGGGGGTGTGGTTTAGAGTTGGAAGAGGCTCATCAGGAAAAGCTTTCCAGAGAAAAATCAATTTGAGCTCAAAGCCACCCAGGGAAACAGAATACTGGAGAAGGCGTGGAAGGGACAATGGCATTTGCAAAGGTGTGGAAGCAGCACCTGTAGACAGAATATAAGCTCTTGAATGTGACTTGAGCAGGTTGTCCTTGAGGTAAAAGGAAGAGGAGATGTCTGTGAAATTGCCTTGGGGAGGAGTGGTGGGCAGATGGGGAGCTATGAGAGTAAGTGTCATGATAGATGGATAGAACATTCATGCACATCTGGCCCACTGAGACTGGGAGACTGAATATGCTTCCTATAGGGCCCTGACCCTGGCTGCCACCCCAATCCAGAACAAAGGCCACCCTTGTGCCCTAGACCAGTGTTTGGCAAACCGCAGCTCGTGAGCCACATGAGGCTCTTTGTCCCCTTGAGTGTGGCTCTTCCATAAACTACCATGGCCTGGGCGAGTCTATTTTGAAGAAGTAGCATTAGAAGAAGTTTAAGTTTTAAAAACTTGGCTCTCAAAAAGAAATTTCAATCATTGTACTATTGATATTTGGCTCTGTTGACTAATGAGTTTGCTGACCACTGCCCTAGACCTAAAGCACTTTGGATTGTGTAAGCCAAGGAATTAGGATGATTGGGGGCTGGGGGATCAGACTCTTTAAACTCACACCCTTAGACTGATGGAGCAGTGCTGGCTCCACCTGCTCTGTCATTTCATGACCCTGTTAGCTTCCCAAAAGGTCCAGGGAGCCCCCCAGAGCCTGCAATGCCCCCAGAAGAACTTATCAGAGCACTAGGTTTATCCTGCATCTGGTTTAACCTCATCTTGCTGGTTTTTCTCAAGCAGCAACTTTAAAAACACAGGACCTCCTCTTGCTTGAATTCCCTTCTCCTATGTCTCTGAACAGAGCCACCCTCTGGCCCGCCCCTATGGGCAGTACTGTGATAATGATGTGCACATCTTTGCCAGGAAGGGGTCCCAGGGCTCGGCTGCTCCCCCACATGCCTGTCCCGGAGGGGCTGGGAGAGGAACTCAGGAGGTTTAAGCTGCCCCAGTTGGACTTGCCCTTGGGTCAATCTGTCCTTGACGTCTCCCCCAGTGTGGGCTCCTGCTGGAGGTTGGATGGATTCTCTGGGGGGCAGGGGTGAAGGCCGTGGCTCAGGCAGACATCTCCCTGAGGCAAGGTGAGTGCTTCTGCCAGTCAGACACTCAGTTTGTCTTTGGTTTGTGTTCAAAACTGGCTTGGGTTGGCAAGAATGCCCATGGGTTCTCTCACTCAGCATGCACATCTCTCTCATGATGGCTCTGCTGTGAAGACAGTAAGAGGCCAGCTGGCTTTGAGGCAACCCCAGTCCCTGCCGAGTGTTGACTCCCCGCTAGAAGAGCCAGGGCACCCAGAGGTGAGGAGGGTCTCCTTTGGGCCTGAACCAGCTCCCGGAGCAGCACAGAGCACCTTCACGTTCAGTCACAGACACACACTTCACAAACAGCCAGTCCTTCCAGATTGATTTCCTAATGAAGTCCTCCTACTGCATGATTTTGGTTCATTTATATAAATTATAGAGTGATTTATATAATGACCTACTGGGAGCACTATAAATTCTACAGCATCCATGCGATTTATTATTTAAGCCTCGCATAAATCATGCAAGAGGAGGAGACAGAACTGTGTGTCAGGGTTAAGGGCTCGGCTCTGATGGCGGTAGGGAAGTCCAAAGTGGGCTTTGTTTTCAGGATGGGAAACAAATAGATACACAAACATATCGATTATCTGAGGGCAGAAGGGGCCTATCAGCAGCCTTTGTTTCTTTGCTCAAGCAGTGCCAACCCCTGTGGGATTGGCTGTCTCTCTGCGCTCGGTCGGTAGGGTGACCCGTGTGCAAGCAGGCTTGCTGTCAGAGTGGCCCGTGGGCTCTGTGTGTCCGGTGCGCTGACATTTTCAAGCTCCAAGAAGTGAGTCATGCTTCATGTGGAAGTGACAGAATGGGCCCTCGGGGTCTTGTCTGATCCCAGGCACCTTTGCTTAAAATATACCCACTCTCATAGGAGACTCCCTGCCTCTTCATCTTCTTAGTCAGTTCCTCCCCCACATTCCCCTCCAGGCAGCCATGGGGAAAGGACACCCATGGCTATCCGTAGGAGGCCTGTTCTTCTCCACCCCTGCCCAGGTGCGGGAACAGGATGCTCATGACCTACAAATACAGTTTCGGGATTAATGTGAATGTGGCAGAGGGAGAAGAAGGGGAGGAAGGAAGGGGGGGATGGAGAGGGCGAGGGACTATGCAGGAGTGTCTTGAAGTCAGCCAGGACTGCAGAGGAACGGTCAGAGAATCAGACAGCTTCCCCACAGGCATCTGATGGCCTTAGGATGACAGTATGTAAACCCTGCAGGACACTTAAGTCCCTGAATTGTAACATGAGGATAATGACAGTACCTATTATCAGAGGCCTTTATGTAGAAATAAGTGACATTATGGTTTGGCAGATAATAAATACTCAAAAATGTTAGTTTTTCTTATTTATTTATTTATTTATTTATTTATTTATTTATTTATGGTATTATATGTTTACATAGCTTACCATTGCCCCCCCCCCCCCACCTCCCATTCATGCCCTCCCTCCCCAGAGTTCTGTGTTCGTTGGTTGTACTTATATGCATGCATACCAGTCCTTTGGTTGTTCTCTTATCTCCCCCCAGGTCTCCTTCCCCTCCCCGCTGTCATTTGACAATCTGCTTGTTTTATGGTGACTATCTCAGGACCACATGAATAGAGTTCGCTCCTCCTCTGGATCTCACCGCCCCTTCCCCCGGGTCCCACTGCTTCCCCTGGGACACAGGGCTCGCTCGGGGCACACTTCCCCCTGGGACACACGTCTCACCCAGGGCACACCCCCCCTGGGACACACAGCTCACCCAGGGCACACTGCCCCCTGGGACACACGTCTCACCTGGGGCACAGGGCCCCCTGGAACACACGGCTCACCCTGGACACTTGTCCCCTTTGGGGGATACACTCACCCGGGGCACACGGCCCCCTGGGACACACAGCTCACCTGGGGCACACGGCCCCCTGGGACACTTGGCTCACCCGGGACACCTGTCCCCTTTGGGGGATACAGCTCACCCGGGGAACACGGCCCCCTGGGACACACAGCTCACCCGGGGCACACGGCCCCCTGGGACACACGGCTTACCCCTGACACCCGTCCCCTTTGGGGGACACGGCTCACCTGGGGCACACGGCTCCCTGGGACTCACGGCTCACTCAGGGCACACGGCCCTTCTAGGGCATTGGGGTCGCATATTGGAGGCGCTGCCCTAGCTCCTCGCTAGCATGGCGGGCAGGCTGGGACAGCTGCAGGCGGGCTGAGATGGCTGCAGGCGGGGGGACCACCTTCAAAGGTGCCTCGTTTGGTGTGGAAGCGGAGCAGCTGCAGACACGGAGGCTAAGTTCTGAGGCTGCCCACTGCCTGAGCCCAAGGCGTGGTGAGCTTTGTTCTCAGTGGATTTCCTTTATTCGCGGCAGTGGTGGCAGGTGGCGGTGCCGGGTGCAGCAGCGACGGTCGTTCCTGTGGTTCAATTTCCACTGTAGTTTTAAAGTTCACATGGCGGCAGTGGCGAGAGCTTCGGCTCAGCCATGCGGTATCGGAGGAAGGGCTCACCTGGGCCGCTAACAGAAGGCTCCGTGCCATTTCCTCACCAGCACGCTCCATCTCCTCACCAGCATGGTGGGTGTGCTGGGAAGGTTGTGGGTGGGCTGTGATGGCTGCGTGGGGAGAGTCCGCCCTCAATGGTGTCCTCTTTGGTGTGGATGCGGAGCTGCTGTGGACACAGAGGCTAATTTCTGAAGCCGCACTCTCTGTGAGCCCTGGGCGTAGTGTGCTCTGATTTTGGTGGATTCCCATTCGTGGGGGCGGTGGCGGGTGCGGCAGCGATGGTAGCTCCTGTGGCTCAATTTCCCCTTTAGTTTTAAAATCCACATGGCGGTAGTGTCTGATGCTTTGGCCCGGCCATGCAGCGGCGGAGAGAGGACTCACCAGGTCTGCCAATGGAAGGCGTCACGCCAGCACAGCGCGCGTGAAGGCCTGGCAGAGCAGGCCGCGGGCGGTAGCTGAGGGACCCGCGCGCTTGCGCAAAGGCAGGGTCGAGCAGGTCGCCGGCAGCTGCTGCGGCGCGAAGGCAGGGTCGAGGGCAGCAGTGGAGGGACCCCCAGGCTCGCACAAAGGCAGGGCCGAGCAGTTCTCGGGCAGTGGCAGCGGTTGCAGCAGCAGAGGGACCTGCGGTTGGCGGCGATGCCCGCCGGGGCGGAGCAAGGTCTGGCTTCCCTCATTCCCTGCAGCAGCAGTTCTAGCAGGTTCGGTTCCGCCATGTTTTTAAACTCCACATGGCAGCAGCAGCACCCTGCTTGGTGTCTAGTTGTAGCCTTCCCATTTCGCCAGCTTTCCTGTGGGTCTGATGCGATCCCATTTATTTTTAGCTGTTGTTTTTTTCCAAATTGTTGATGAGGTGGCCGCCTAGGAGGCTGCCTAGGTCGCCATCTTGTTTCTGTCTCTCTTAGTTTTTCTTTAACATGAATTCTGCCCTCTCAAACAGTAAAACATAGATTTGCAAAACATATATAAGTAATGATGACACAATATAGAAAACTATATATACTATTAAGAAAGATACCAGATGGCCCTGGCCAGTTTGTTCAATGGCTAGAACATTGTCTGTGTTGCCGAAACCGGTTTGGCTCAGTGGTAGAGCGTTGGTCTGCGGACTGAAAGGTCCCGGGTTCGATTCCGGTCAAGGGCATGTACCTTGGTTGCGGGCACATCCCCGGTAGTGGGTGTGCAAGAGGCAGCTGATCGATGTTTCTCTCTCATCGACGTTTCTATCTCTCTCCCTTCCTCTCTGTAAAATGTCAATAAAATATATATTAAAAAAAAAAAAAAATAGAACATTGTCTGTGGACCAAAGGGTTAAGGGTTCAATTCCCAGTCAAGGGCATGTACCTGGGTTGCAGGTTCAATCCCAGGCCCTGGGCCCTGATAGGGGCATGTTTTGGAGGTAACCAATTGATGTGTGTCTCTTTCATGTCAATGTTTCTCTCTCTCTCTCCCTCTTTCTTCCTTCCCTCTCTCGCTTCCACTTACTCTAAAACAAAATCAATGAAAAAATATTCTTGGGTGAGGTTTAACAAAAAATAAATAATGAAAGAAAGAAGAAAGAAAAAGAAAGGTACAGATGGAGTGTTAAGCTAATCTTTTTACAAAATCATTGGAATATTTTGTAATAAGTAAATCACACATGGTGCAAATTTAAAAGGCACAAAAAGTACAAGAGTAATTGTCCTGCCCACAGCTGACCCCCACCGCTGGATTCCCTCTCTGGATCCAGCCACAGTGACAGTCTCTTGTGTGACTATGTGTTCGCTCTTTTCACACAAATAGCGGCACGTCACTGCTGTCCTACATATTGTAGCTTTTACATTTCTTTTCCTTAGCAGTTTATGTTGGTATCCATTCTATGCGCTGGTTCACATTGACCTGCCCCGTGCCATTCTGTTCTGTGAGAAGATGTTGCTGAGTTAAACTGGCTTTGCGTTGGGCGACTGAGGTAGGTACCAATGGTTTGCTATGAGAAAAAAGTGTTGCAATAAATATAATTTCTTGTTAGAGCATTTATCAAGGTGAAAAACCTGGATGTGGAATTCTTGGGACAAAGAGAGTGTGCATTTATAGTTTCTATAGCTGCTGCCACATCCTGTTTCCCAGAGGTTGTGCCACCTTCACTCCCACCAGCAATGGATGATGAGAGCACTGCCTCGCACGCACACCCAGCCAGCACAGTGTGCTACCAGGCTTTTGGTCTTTGAGACTGAGGCTCTTTCTCCCTTTAGGAGCTATTCATATTCTTTAAAATAAACTATTTTGCTACAGGGGAGTTTATTTTTTCTCATTGATTTGAAGGAGTTCTTTATATATTAATTAGCCCACTGTCAGCAGCCATGTCACTTGCACTGCCACTCGTACTGCCTTTAGACCCACGCGAGGGGGTCCTTGCCCTGGCTCCTCTCTGGCCTCCAGTGGATGTGTGCTTCCCCACAGGTTGAGAAATCTATGGGGAAGCGCTAAGGGGAGTGTTCCATCTTCTTTCCTGCCCAAACGGCCCCAAGCCCATTGCCAGGCCCCTTTTCCGGTCCTACCTCTGGAGCTCTGGAGAGTGGGCTGTGCTGGTGAACATGGCTTGGGCCCATTGGTGGGTGCGTGTGTGTGTGTGTGTGTGTGTGTGTGTGTGTGTGTGTGTGAACAGGCAGACTGGGCTGCTTATGAGCACGAATGAGTGCAAGGCCCCTTGCCCTGTGAGATGGAGCCAGGAGGGGGAAGAGCAGGGGGAGGCGGGGCTGGCTCTCCCTGCTGCCATGTCACGGAGGAGCACAGGATTTCTAAAGTTCAGCCTGGCCTGCCAGCTCATTTTGAAGGCATATTTATCAAGATCGGAGAACACAGCATATTTTATTAGTTTGATTTATAACTTTAAGTATTATGACATATGCTATGTGGGCCTCCATTTGTAATCCTGCCCTGATCACATGCCCCATGTCCTGCAAATGTTGGCAGGCCTGAGCACGTCCCAGTCAGCAGGAACTTCGGGCATCTGGCACTTATTTGCATAACTTTGGTACGAGGTCGTAGACCTTCAATTTATGATGAGTGTCAGGGCTTGAAGGAAGACAAGAAGGTCACCACCTCACTTTGGGTAGTTATTATCTCACCACCATTTTACAGATGGGGCAATGGAGGCCCTGAGAGGTGGGTGACTTGCCCAAGAGCAGCCTGCTGGTTTGTGGGCAGAAGCACTCCCTGGCCTCAGGCAGACACCCAAGAGAGAGAGAGAGAGGAGCTTTGAGGGCAGGAAGGAGACTGCAGCTCCGCCTTTGGCAGTGGTCTGCGGTGACTGCATCTCAGCAGAGGTCCCTCCTGTGCTTCTCTCCTGTGTGTGAGCACGTGGAGGCAGAGGTACAGAGAGCGGGAAGGATGCCACTGGAAATACTGACATGGTGTGGGGCTGTTTGCATCCTGGCCTGTACGCCACTCTAATAGCACGTTGGCAAACAGAGCATTTCCCCACGTGGTTAGGGAAGCCAGCAGACATTTAGAAGGAGTTGGCTGTTCATGGACAGGAGAGGGCAGCCCAGAGGCTGGAGGTTTCAGAGCCACGGCAGTGGGGCCTTTAACCCAATTTGTGCTTCTCCCTAAAGAGAGCTGGGCACTGACGCCAGGCCTGGGAAGTACCGCAGGTGAGGGACATGCACAGTGAGTGCCACCAGGCGAACCAAGAGCACGGTGCGGCTCAGTCCCTCCCTCCACTCCTGTGCTGAGCGGAGGCCTCTGTGTATGTGTGTGGCTGGGGGAAGCAGGGGACCTTGGCAAGTATTGCCCTCCTTCCCAGGAGATCAGTCACCTGTCGTAGCCACAGATGGGGCTGCTGTGGCTTCTGAAGGTCCTTGCTGCCCAGAGAAGCCAAGGGCACAAAGTCCATGGGGACTGAAGGCAGGGAGAGGGATGGGAGGAGACAGGTTCAGGCCTGGGGCTGACCAGGTGATGCCACACCCCTGCTTCTTTGTGCTGGTTGCTGGTTTATCCCTTCCACTGTCATTTAGGGCCTGAACAGTTTCTGCGAAGACAAATCAGGGGGTTGCCAAAGTTGGATTTCTTTCAATGCTTAAGAAAAGAAGGCCAAAGAGTTTGGGCTTTAGTCTCTTGGCTGGCGATTCAAATTTCAGTGTTCAGGGGGTCACAGTGTGAGTGAGTGAGTGTTGCTAGCATAGTGGGAAGCTGCTGTGACTTAGCTCCAGCCAACGGCTGTCATGTAAATGTGTGGGCCCAGGGTTCTCCCGAGAGGCAGAGCAGTAGGACATATATACAGGGTGGGGCAAAAGTAGGTTTACATTTGGGCTGAGCATGTGAAACACAGAGTTTATTCCTGTGTGATCTGTAAACCTACTTTTTCCCCAACTTGTATATATCTGTCTCCGACCTGCCATCTGCAAGCTGGAGACCCAGGCAAGCTGGTGGTACAGTTCAGTCTGAAACTGAAGGCCTGAGAGTTGAGAAGCAGGGCAATGGTGTATATATCAGTCTGAGTCCGAAACTCTGAGAACCAAAAGGACTATTGTCAAGGGCAGGAGAAGAGGCATGTCTCAGCTCAAGCAGGGAGAGCGAATTTGCTCTTCCTCCACCTGTTGCCATTCAGGCCTGCAGTGGGTTGAGTGAAGCCACCCATATTGGGGTCGGAGAGCTTCTTTACTCAGTTCACCTATTAAAAGGCTAATCTTATAAACCCCTCACAGACATACCCAGAACTAAGGTTTAACTATCTACCTAGGCATCCCTTAGCCCAGACAAGTTGATGCAAAATTAACCATCGCACTGGGCTTGCCAGACCACTTGGTGTTTGAGACAAACCAGGTATCTGGATTTTGATGTGCAACTCTTGATTTTAAAGTATTGTTTAACAGTTTAGCGAACACTGTGTAGATCGAACAAAACCTATCTGCACACTATATCTAGCCTGAGGCCACCAGTCTGCCCTTCTGCTGGGTAGGGGACTCTGGGGAGATTTCTGAGGAGGGATAACCTGGCTGGAGCTGATAATCACTGGGTGTCAAGTTGGAGTCTGCTAGAATAACAGTGGAGGTGGGACTTGCTGCTGGATACACCTTGCCATAGTCCAGGTAAGCCAAGGGGCAGCTCTGAATGAGGTTGGGGGCAGTGGGAGTGCAAGTGAAAACAGTATACTAGACACACTACAAGGGTCTGGGGGTAGAAGCTGGGCTCTGTCTGGCATAGGAGGTTGTGGAGGAGAACACAGGAAGTGAGGTGGAGTTCCCAGCAAGTGTGTGGTCTCTTAGCAGGCCAGAGGATCTCAGAGCCTCTGTTTCTTCCTCAAAAGGCCCTGTCGGATTCGGCATCATTCTGAGGAGAGAGGCATGCCCAGGAGCTCAGCTGGTACAAGTGCTGGTGGCCGGCTCCTTTGGACAGGGAAACCTAGCTGATCAGAGCTTGAGTTGGTGGCTGAGCCTGCTCAGAGGGTAGAAAGTAGTCAATCCTAGGAGGTGTGCTGACTTCCCAGCCAGCCTCTGGTGTTACGTGAGAGATCCATTATAAGCGTGGTTAACTCATTTGGGGGATATATGCTAGCTCTGGGTCATCACCAATAGCATTTCCAGCTCATAGGTGACTGTCTTCTTCTTCCAAGTTTTAAATTTCTAGAATGTATGTTTGATTCTATTTATAATCAACAACAGTGTCAATTTTTTATTTTATTGATTCTTGTAGAGAGAGAGGAAGAGAGAGAGGAAGAAACAGCAATTGGCTGCCTCCTATATGCTCCTACCCAGGATTGAGCCTGGAACTTGGGCATGTGCTGACCAGAAATCAAACCTGCAATGTTTCTGGGCATGGGACAATGTCCAAATAACTTAGCCACATACAGGCAGAAGAGATTTTTTTAAAAAAGAGCAAGTATTTCAGACAGCTACCAACACAGCCATTTCTTTGCTCTGCTGCTTCCTGCTTTATTTTTCATTATTTATTTACTTATTTATTTACTTATTTATAAGATCCTAACTCAAGGATATTTTTCCATTAATTTTTTTTAAGAGACAGTGGTAGAGAGAGGGAAGACAGAAAGAAACATTGATGTAAGAGAAACACATTGATTGGTTGCCTCCTGCATGCGCTCTGAGGGCCCAAGCCAGGAGAAGCCTGCAACCAAGGTATGTGCCCTTGACCAGAATTGAACCCAGGACCCTTTGGTACACCCCACACTAGGGATCAGGCTTGCAACCCAGGCATGTGCCCTGACAGGGAATCAAACCTGACCTCCTGGTTCATAGTTGACTCTCAACCATGAACACTGAGCCATGCTGGCTAGGTGAGAGGGGAACTTATTAACCTGGGTATTGACTAAAGTGCAAATCAGCAAAGCCAAAGGCATATATCCTCATCTTGACCATGTGAGGTGGATCTGATATTATCTCCATATTGTAAATGAGAAAACTGAGGCTCTGAAGGGAGAGGACAAATAAGGCAGTGAAAAGGAGAAAAGGGACCAAATTAAGTACCCATCAAACTGAGACCTACTGTGGGCAGGATGAGCCTACCTAGAAGACAGTACTGTCTGAACACGAACTTCCTGAGGAGCTACACAGTTGGCTCTCCTGGGTCTTGATGTTGGAACTTCTCAGCCTCCATAATCACATGAGTCAATTCCTTACAGTAAATCTATCTATCTATCTATCTATCTATCTATCTATCTATCTATCTATCATCTATCCATTTATCATCTATTTATGCATCCATCCACATCCTGTTGGTTCTGTTTCTCTGGAGAACTAGAATAATGTCCTGGAATTGAAGGGAAGTATAGGGAAGGTTAGAAGAAGAGGCATTGCTCTCATTGAAAAAACCTGTGAAAGTGCCACATGAGAAACACTGTCAGCTTTACAGCCGTGGCAGGTCCAGAGAGTGAGAGGTCATCTTAAGTTAGAGCCCATCAAGTAATTACTTACCTTCCTACACACTTACTTGCTCCTTCACCTGAAAAGGAGCATCCAAATAAGATGGGAGGGTTTGGTAGATACAAGGAAGCTGACTTCACCTGTTTCCCAAGTTGCCACTGGTCCCTTTGGCTTGGGGAAGAGTAGAAACTGCCAGGCAGGAAGAATGAAGTTCAGGTCCCTGAGAAGCAGAGGTTTATAAGGGGAAATATCTTCTGAATATGGAGAATTCAGAAGAAGGAAGCAATTTAGGCAGAAGGAGAGGCTTTGGGCATGATGTAGGAGTGGAAAGGAAGGAGAATTGGGTCAGAAGAATCTCAGACTTCAGGGCACTATTGAGCAAGTCTGGGTGAGCTAGCTAGTGCCTTAGCTAGTCCCTTAAGCATTTACAGCTAGTTTCCTAGTTAGGCCTCAGCTAGTCTCCTAGCAAAGATTGCCCACCAAAAGAGTCCCCTGACAAGCAGGAATGGCCCAATTCTATCACCCTGTGCCACGTGGCCTTTAGTTGGGAGGAGCCCTGGGAAGCGTGGCCTTGGTGCAGATGTAAAGATGGGCACCTAGGATGACAGCTAGACTCTCAATCAACTGGTCTGCTCCCCACAGCAGGTTCTTCTGAAGGAGATTTGAGTGGTTACCCCCAAGCCACCACAGGTCTCACCTACACCCTCCACACTCTCCTTGCTTGCTCCTCAACAGCCATACATGCTGCAAAGCCCTGCTGGGAAGGGGAAAACAAGTGAACTGAGTAAAGTTTCAAGTTTTCGATATCGCATGGGATCTGACCATTGTAATTGTTCAACTGTTTGCAATTTAAGTCACTGTAGTACTTTTTATTACAGAAGAGTGAGCAGAAGAGCTATGCAGACTGAGTTTTCATCCAAGAAGGGCTGCCCCACTGAGGAGGTGAAAATAAACTGTGGGACTCAAAGTAAAAATACGTTTCTGATACCATTTCCTGAGTCCTGCTTGTTCAGTGCAGTGGTTATAGCTACAAAGTGCATAGAGCAGTGCTGGCCTACAGTAACCACTAAATAGTAAGGGTTAGCTTCAGGCAACCTGGAAGGTCTATAAGGATGAGAGAGAGGAAATTGGAGCATGAAAGGAAGGAGATGCAGCACAGGCAGATGAGAATGTGTCACTGTGGAATCCAGATTTGGTGCTAGAAGCTGAGCTCTGGGGGTTTTCTGCTCAAGCATGAGGTCTGCCAGGGGTCTGGGGCGGGGAGGGGATGGTTGAACACCCATCTCTGGCATTAATTAGTTCATGAAACCATTGTATTTGGGGTATGAGAAAGAGGCCCACCTCTCCTGCTGGCTGGAGCCCATGTGAGTATTCCCCTGGAGGAATATGGGTATATCTTTTAGGTAATGCAGAGAATAATGCCCAACCTGGCCCTAAAACAATATCAACATCTCTATTGAGCCTTGTAGTAGCCATGACGGGATTGGTACAAGTAAAAAACCCACCCATTTCTGTTATTAAGATGCTAAGAATTGGTGAGGAAAGACATACAAATAGAAAGTGGGTAATAAAGACTTACTGAAAGCTCAAAGTAAAAGCTCCACATATAATGAAGATCTGGTATTGCACTTTTAACTGCCAGATAAATGCTTCAGCCAGAATTGCTACATGAGTTCAGGCAGGTAGAGACAGAATCACATTTCTACCTTCACTTGCAGAGTCAACCTGGACACAGGACTTAACCACTCTGAACATCAATCTGTCAGAGGTATGGGAATATGAGAGAACAAAAGATTGAGGTGGTGAAAACATACTGTTTCATAATTATTAATTTTCTTTCTTCCTTTTAAATAGGTGGGGTGGTGACAATGGTCAAGGGCTAATGGGTTTGAGCTGAGTTTTACACTGAGGATATGGTATGCCTGTCATTACAAGTAGATTGTAAGACAGGAAAATCTTGGAAGAGGGAAAGTTCAAGGTGTTTTGGTTAACAGTGACTGAAAGAGTTTGATTAATATGAGGAAAAGGGACATAAAGATGGATGGAAAGGTGAGCAGGAGCTTAAGATTGCGGGGGTCCTTGAATTCCAGGATCATAGTAATAACTATGGCCACTTAGCTAGTGTTATGGACTGAATTGTGTCTCCCTCCAAATTCATAAGTTGACATCCTAACCCCTAGTACCTCCAAATGTGACCGATTATGGAAATTACCTCTTTGCAGAGGTAATGAAGATAAAACGAGGTCTTTAGGGTGGGACCTAATCCAATATGACTAGTGTCTGTATAAGCAGAGAATATTTGGGCACACACACACACACACACACACACACACACACACACACACACAGAGGGACAGTCATGTATAAGCTAAGGAGAGAGCTTGGAGCAAGTCCTTCCCCCAGAGCCCTCAGAAGGATGACCCTGTAGACATCTTGATCTCAGACCTTTGGTCTCCCGAATTGTGAGAGAGTAAATTTTGGTTGTTTAACCCACCCTGCTATCTTGTTACAACTGCCCCAGCAAATGAATACAGCTAGAGTAAGCATTCCATATGTATTATCTTTCAATGGGCAAAGGCTGTGTTTTCATCACAGTGTGGTTACAACCTGGGGATGATGGTTTGGTTTCTAATTCTGGCTTCCCCATTCATAGGTTGGACATCAAACGCAGATGATGATAACACCAGAGTTGGGGTTGGCAGAGGTGTGAGTGGTGGGGGCTTTCCTCAGGAACAGAGCAGGACTGAGCCACACACAGTCCAAAGTGCTGTTCCCTGGACTTGTTGAGCCCCATCAGGAGGATATCTATGAGCTCTATAGCTGCTGGCAAACTCTTTACCAGTTTTATCTGGTTATTGACCCACAGAAGTGTTTTTGCTTCCAGCTAGATCCTGCCTATGATGGCTGCACCCTGATGGGCCTTGGCTTAGCTTGTGTTCTCTGTTCTGTTGCTCTCAGCTCCCTTTCCTAGCTGCCCTGACCATCTTCCTTGTATGTTAAAAGGCCTTAGGAACTGAATGTTTATGTCTCCCCCAAATCCATATGTTGAAATCCATATGTTGAAGCCCCACTGTGATGGTTTGAGGAGGTGATCCTTGGGATATGGTTAGGGAGGGGTATGGAGTCCTCGTGAAGAAGATTGGTGCCCTATAAAGGGGACCATAGAGGGCTCTCTGCCCTCTTTCTGACAGGTGAGGGCTCAGAGAGAAGTTGGCAGTCTACAACCTGGAAGAGGGCTGTCATCAAACCTGACCATGCTGGCCCCTGATCTCAGACCCTCTCCAAATGGCGAGGAATAAATGCTTATTGTTTAAGCCATCCAGTCTATGATGATTTGTTACAGCAGCTTGATCAAAGACAGTTGTCAAATGAAAATTGGGATGAATATAGTTTTTTTATCCCAATGAAGCAGAAGGTTCTAATAGTCAGTAAAAAACTAAATGTAACCAGAAAAGAAGCTAGGGTAACATTAGAGGCTTTAAAAAAGTGCATTTTTAGTTTTTCTCACTTAAACATTACATTTATTATAATAAAAACATTCTCTCATGGAAATAAAAAGAGAGAAAAATAATAAAACATTTTGATTGCTTTGATTGGTTTGGCTCAATGGTTGGAGCATCAGCCTGTGGACTGAAGGGTCCTGGGTTTGATTCTGGTCAGAGGCACATCCCCAGCTAGAGGCAGCTGATCAATGTTTCTCTCTTATTGATGTTTCTAGCTCTCTATCCCTCTTCCTTCCTCTCTGTAATAAAATCAATAAAATATATTAAAGAAGAACCCACAAAAAACCCCATTCTGATTATGTAAGGATACCAAAGAAATCAGTACACTGAGCAAGTAGTAATCCCTAGAATAAATACAAACACCTTCCAAACTGTTGTTAGCAGTTGTTCAGGCCTATTCAAACCTGTTGTCTGGCTGGTGCTTTTCTGTTCCTTTGATAACATCTAGAGCAGATCTCATGACTCTTTCTGCCACCGTCAAATAATGAAGTTCTTTTGAAACTTTGAATTACAAAATAGACCTTTCAATAACAAATGCCCTTTCTGTGCAATAGCAAAAATTCAGGATTTAATTTATAGACTTTCTGTAACAGAGACTGGCAACTGTCAAAATCCATTTTTCATTACAATAAGAGTTCTGGCCGAAACCGGTTTGGCTCAGTGGATAGAGCGTCAGCCTGCGGACTGAAAGGTCCCAGGTTTGATTCTGGTCAAGGGCATGTACCTTGGTTGTGGGCACAACCCCAGTAGGGGGTGTGCAAGAGGCAGCTAGTTGGTGATTCTCTCTCATCGATGTTTCTAACTGTCTATCCCTCTCTCTTCCTCTCTGTAAAAATCAATAAAATATATTTTTTTAAAAAAGAGTTCTGATCCCTTGCATGGCTAAGTGGACTACAATTCCTAGTCTCCCTAGCAGTTAGGGATAATCATGTGATTGGATTCTAGCCCATGGAATCTGAGTAGAAAGGATAGGTTTTATTTTTTAGCCTGCCCTCAAAAACTTCCCATATTTGCCCCTCCTTATAGTTTCTTTCCAGCTGACTGAGATGAAAATGACCCTGGGGTATTGTTGGAAGCTGGGCTTAAGGATCATCAGGCAGGGTCCCTGAATAATTGTGTGGTGGAAAACCTCCTGCCTTCCTTATTATCTCAACCCATAACTTTAACTCACTTGTTATGTGAGCAAGAAATAAAACACTATTGTGTTTAGTCACGAAATGTTTTGGTCTGTTTGTCACTGCAGGTAGCCTGCTCTAGCACATTCTCTAGCTCAGGTGCATGTCAGGCTAAAAGCCTGCAGTGAAAAAGGGTTGCTGCGCTCTCTTTTCTTGCTTTGGGCCTCCTTTCCCTGCCTTCACGTCTGTTTACTATCTTTAGTTTCTGACCCCTCTGGAGTTAGCAGAAATACCAAGGTAAAACAGGTCTTACTTGACTGGGACAGTCACTTCTGGCTGTTGTGCTGTTTTGGTACATATTCCAAGTTGCCTCTTTCTCTTGTGGATTGCTTTCGTGGGATGTGCTAGATGTCTTCTGTTCGTCCCTCCAGATCTAATCTTTACCCCTTCAGTGTGCTCTGGCCCCAGCAGAAGTCAGACCTATACAGATTATGTTAAAGGTCTCCTTTATCATTTAGCATCTACTTAAGTTTGGCCACTGGGGAGCACTGGAGGGAGAATGGAGAGAGGTAGGAGACAAAGTTTGATTATTTATTCCCCTGGTTCCTTCCCTGTGGGGTTGCACTCTCTAGATGCATCCCTATGTTAAAGGCCACACTCCTGTTGTGAAGCTCTCTCAACACACTGCCCTCTGTATCTGGGCTCCGGTAACCTTGCTGCCCCTCATTCTATCAGGACCGGGCTCTTGTCAGTTCCGGAGCACTGACCTGTCCTCCAAGTTCTCCTACCCTGCTCACAGCTTCATTCATAATCTCTTATTAAACTGACCTCAAATGATCTAACTTAAGTGCCACCTGTTCTCCTGCCAGGCCCTGACTAGGACTGTGAGCTCTCTGAAGATGCCCCAGCAGAAGCAACCAGCAGCACATAATTCTGGTGATGTGGGCGATGCATCTGCTGCATTAACTTCAGTTTACCCCTCAGAGCCTGCACATCCTGTAGTCTGGCCATGTGCTGGAGGTCACATCGCCTCTCAGGATGCATCACTGGGGTAGGAAGTTGAGGCTCAAAGATGTTCCATGATTGGCCCAGTGCCCCAGAGACAGTGAGTGGCTGAGCACAGAGTGAACCCAGCTCCAGTTCCCATCAGAGCTGTTCTCTGCCCTCCACCAGGTGCCCACATGCGTTACCAACAGCCTTCCCCAGGCAGCTATGGGAGCTTGCACTCCCACCATTTAAACAATGAAACTGTCCTAGTTTTCAGCCTGACTAGAATTCTGCATGGATAAGAGTGCATTGATGATATGACCTTCTGGCATCAAGACAAATGCCTGACAAGGTGATTCCACCAGGAAGTTATAGAAAGGAGATATAACAAACAAGTAATTCAGGTCTGGATTCTGCTGGGCTTCTGTTCAATGAGACTGCCAGTGATTCAATGAAGACAAGGTGTCAACAATAGGCCCCCTCAGCAGGTAGGCAAGAAGGCCAAGTGGTCATGTTTGAAAACACCTCTGCTGGGTAGGGGCTGTCTCTGTTCCTGTAACTAGTCCCCCCCTTCCTGATCCCCACATCCCAGCCTGAAAATATCTTACAAGTCACCTGGGCATCTCTTGGCAAATGCAGGCTTCATCTGGAACAGGGGGGAAGGGTATCTATTGCTCTCTTGACTCATACTTCCCAGAGGGCAACTCTCTCGCCAGCCCCTCAGCCTAGGTTTCCTTTTAAAAGAATTTTGTATAATTAAAAAAATTTGATTTCAAAGAGAAAGGGAGGGGGAGAGAGATAGATACATCAATGATGAGAGAGAATCATAGATTGGCTGCCTCTTGCACACCCCACACTGGGGATGGAGCCCACAACCTGGGCATGTGCCCTGACTGGGAATGAAATCATGACCTCCTGGTTCATAGGTTGACGTTCAACCACTGAGCCACACCGGCAGGGATGGGCTTCCTTTTTAAGTGACATCAGAAGTCATGCCCCTAGGAAGCTTTCCTTGTTCCCACCTGGCACCTCTCCCAGATGCTTTCACAGTGCCCTGTTCTTACATCCTCGATTAGTTCACCAAATGTTTATTCAACATAGACTGTGTGTCTAGTTCTCTTCTAGGATCTTGTTCTTAAACCTACACTCTCTGATAGCATTTGTCTTACTGTTTCATAATTGCCTACTCCAACAGATATCATGCAAACCACTGATTTTAAAAAGGAAATATCCATATTTTCAATGGGGCTAGAATTCTGCATGAATTCTGTGAGGCCATGTCATATTAATATTTTAAAAATATTTTATTTAAAAATTATTAAAAATAATCTTTATAGCCTAGTACAGTGGTCTGAAAACTGTGTGTCACGAGCCACATGTAGCTATTTGGCCCCTTGAGTGTGGCTCTTCCACAAAACACCATGGCCTGGGCTAGTCTATTTTGAAGAAGTAGTGTTAGGAGAACTTTAAGTTTAAAAAATTTGGCTCTCAAAAGAAATTTCACTCGTTGTATTGTTGATATTTGTCTCTGTTGACTAGTGAGTTTGCTGACTTCTGGCCTAGTACGTTGCATATTGCCAGCACAACAGTAGGTACTCAATACGTGTGCACTGAATTAATGAACAGATACAACATTTGGTATTGACTATTGATAAGCTGTTTTTTTCCAACAGTCTATTTTTGGCAAGGGAGGAAGCTAAGCCAGTCAATAACACCCCTAAGGCCATGGGGCAAAGTCCATATTGGAACTCAGAGTCTTGGTGCGCCCACTCCCGTCTCTTTGTTTTCCTCCCGTTCCTGCACCATCTTGTCCTGGTGGGGCCAGCACAACCACATGAGGCAGATGTGAAAAGGTTTCCTTTGAATTCCATAAAGAGGCCCCAGAGAGCTGAGAAAACTGTGGGGACATCACCATTATCTCTGAATGTTCCAGATGTGGATACTGAGGCTGCCCAGAACCACTTAGGTGGAGAGTTGGGGTGAGAAACCAAGTCCATTACGTTCAGCCACACAACATTGCCAAACCAGTGTTGTGGTTCAATGAGGGGCCTATCCTGGAAGGGTTTAGGTCAAAGTGCCTCCTCCTCAGTTTAAGAAGCACTGACATCCCATGTTGATGGCTGATAAGCAATCATAGCTGACAGGCGGGCGTTTGGGGAGGTACTGAGTGTCCTCTTGGCACCTGGCCCAGCTGTGTGTAACAGGCTCTGTGGATACTTTGCCTCAGGAATCTTAGAACAATACAAATATCATTTACAATAGTTTGTATAACACTTCACAGTTCTCTAAGTGCTTTCATATACATGATCTCATTTCATGTATCTGCACTCATTGGAAATCGTTGCACGGTGAAAGCAGATAATTAAAATATTAATTACTCCAGGTTCTGAAATAAATCAGTCTGTGTTCACGCACAAATTAAAACAAACAAACAAACAAACAAATAAACAAATAAACAAAAAACCCCACAACTCATCAATGTAGAACTAATTTCCCAAGTTGGACCTACAACCTACCTCCCCTCCACCTTAATTTTGTTCCGACTTCATCACACTACCCACTGTATTCTGCACCCTCAACTCTCCCTGATTTTGTTCATATTATCATGCCCTCTGTCAGGAATTCCCCTCTCCCCCTTTTATCTATCTGTGAAAGAAAATCTTCCTTAATCTTCAAAGCCCTGGTGATATAGCTCCAATTTTGCTATTGTTTTCTTAACACCTTTTTTTGCTCCCCACACTACTGCAGAATTAGCTGCTTTCTCCTGGATGCTCCCAAAGACTGTGTTATATCACTTCTTTCATTGCATCATAATAATTACGCTTTGCTCATTCTCTTTCATCAGCCTGAGCATCTCGAGAGCAGAGCTGTTTTATTATCTCTGGTGCCTGGTACCTGATAGGTGTTGGATGCATGTCTGTTGCGTAAATGAAGAGCTGTGCCCGAGGTCTCTGGTGGGGAGGTGCGGAGTCCCTGGGGATTGCATTTATTAACCTGCTGTTCCCTATGTGTCCCAGCCCAGCGCCAAACAGAGCAGGCTCCTAGGGTGAGGCCTGGGGTGAGGCCAGTGCTGAGAACCAAACCAGCTTTCAGTGCAGCCCTGTCTCCACACGAAGCCACTTGTCAGGTAAAGAATAAATGTCAAGTTTTACAACTTGTTGGCTTGACTTTCTAGCCAGACATCTCAGCAAAACAAAAGAAAACTAAGCTCCACAAAAATCCATTCTCTTTTGCAAACAATAAAACACACAGGGAGGATTATGGAAGATTTGGCTTCTTTGAACGCATCTGGCAATGTGTCTTATGTTGCTTTTTCAAAAAAAATAATTACCTTTGTAGACAGGAACAAAGTGTGTGTGTGTGTGTGTGTGTGTGTGTGTGTGTGTGTGTGTGTGTGTTTGCATGTGTGTGAGTGAGCACGGGGTAGCATGCAGGCACACATGATGCTGGCATGTTTGAGGGCTGTGGTTTTGAAGGCCAGGCATACAGAGGATCACAACCAGGCAGACTGTAGGATAGAGGGCATCTGGAAACGGGGATGACAAGACCTCCGCTGGGAGTTCACTGTGAGGATCAAAGGGAGCCAAAGAGCCAGTATAGCTCCCAACACTCAGAAACTCTCCCCAGAGGCAGTGGGAGTACTGTGTGCGCTGCTGTGCTTGGAAAGCTCTCACTCCCCTGGAGCCTTACGCAGACACCAGTGCCATTCTTGTGGCGTTAGACAAACTGTCAATTGGCACTTACCATTACCTATCATCTTCCTGACTACATGGTACACCTGGAAGGCAGGGAAGGCTCTAACAAGTTCTCCTGCCTGGCAGAGACCTTGCCGGGAGATGCTCACTGCATGGCTGGCCAGAGTACCCGAGGGAGAGTCTGCATCACCATGGGGTCTGCTCTGCTCTGCCTCTAGGGCTCCCTTCAGACTCTGACTGTGGGGCTGCTGGAGGGCCCTAGCATCAAAGGGTCATTTCAGAAGCTGCTCTCAGCCATACCTCTGGTCAAAGGTGTGCGCATGGGCAGCATGGACGGCTAGACAGAACATGGCTTCACTGCTAACTCCTTGACTGGAGAGCCCTAATCCTCTGGCCTCTCCATAAAAATGGGAATACTAACCCTTCCCTCACAGGTCTGCTTCCAGGATGAAGTGATAAGGCAGTGGGACATTTAAATTGAACAGAGCCTGACACATGTTAAGGTATTTGTGGTTTTTTGGTTAATGCCACAATCTTTCGATTTGAAGATGCCATTGATTATGAGATGACTACAGTTCACAGCTTTTCAGGAACAGTTTGAGTGTCAACTACCAACTAAATTCATACATCTCAACCTCAGATACATTAAAATGTGCATAAACAAGTTGTGAATTGTTTCCACTAGGTCACAGGAATGAATTGCTGAGGGAGAAAGACGTGAGGTAAGAAGCAATAATCACCAGTGCAACCAGATGACCACCCCGATGACTGCTGTGATGCTGGTAGATACAAAGACTGCACTGCAGCTCTCTCGGGTCTGGGGTAGAGGGAGTGGGGACCCTGGGCTCTACATGTGGTTCAGGCCTCTGGAGCCAAGTCTGGTGGAGGCTGGGCATATCCAACAAGTGCCATCAGCCTTCATCTGGCATCTGGCAGACCAGCCCCCACTGCTGGGCTTCCTCTTTGTTCTGAGAGCTTCTTTGCTCCTCTCAGAGTGAGGAAGGGGGCATCTGCTTGTGTCAGAGCTGCCCCCTTTTCACTGCACAGTCTGTAGCGATTCCCCTTCTCAAGTTCTTGGTATCTGTCAGGATTTAGTCCAGGAAAACAGAACCCACACTAAGCACACCAAACAGAGGGGATTTAATACAGGCTGTAGGATGCACAGGTGCGGGGCCTGGGGCAGCAAGGGAGACGGAGGCACTGCGGAGCTTATGAACTTCTGGGAGGAGCTACCACCCCTGGGGCTGGGCCCACTGGTAGCAGAGGCCCCAGAGGAGGAAGGGCTGTTGCAGCTGCATTTGGGGTCACAGAGACAACACAGCACTTTAGAGTCATCACCAAAAGAAGAAGCAAAGAAATAAAGAGTGTGAGAGGTAGAGGAAGAACAGCAGGTTCTCCCTTTCCCTTGCCTTCTGGCCTCCCCCAGCATCTTTATGGGCAAGCTTCTGAGGAAGTCAGCTGCTGAAAGGGCTGAGGCGGTACAGCATAGCGCACAGGGCTGGGCTCTGGATGAGAGGCAGTAGGCAGAAAGTAAGTACATTCAGGCAGTTAACAAATACTTATTCAGTGCCTGCTAAATGCCAGGGGTGTTGTAGTGCTGGGGAGTCCTCAGAGAACAAAGCAGAAAAGTCCCTGAGTTCTAAGAGCCCACATTTCAGTGGATAAATAACCAACAAACACAAAATGTCAAGTATACAGTGTCTCAGGTAGGGGTAAGAGTTATAGGGAAAAACACAACATGGAAGGGGCAGGGGATGGTGGGAGCAGCTGGGTGGGCAGGAAAGGCTTTGATGAGAAGTGGTGTTTGACTGAGAAGGGAGACAGTGAGCCCTGACTCTCTCTGGGGGAAGAAGAGTCATTACAAGTGGTGACACAGCAAATGCAAAGGCCCTGTCACATTCAAGGAATAATGCAGAGGCCAGAGCAGAGTATGTAAGGAGAGAAGTAATAGGAAATGAAGCCAGAGAATCAGCTGCCAAGAGCAGTTAGGGTTCCAAAAGGAGAAAAAAAGGAAACCCCTTAGGGCAAGCAAACCACCTAAAAAATCTTTGCTCAAGTCTTTATTAGGCTTTGTGTCCTCCTGACTGCAGACCTGGGCTCTTGCATGGCCTCCGTCCATGCTCTGGTAGGCTCAGAAGAGAGGTAAAAGGGGTGGGGATTAAAGATGGACCCTGTGGTGCCTGGGAGGCCATAGTAAAGGCTTTTATGCGAAGTGGCATGGAAAGCGGTTTTCACCTCCTGCCCTGCTCAGGACGCACTCTCTCCTCTCCGATCCAGATCAGAAGGAGAGGTCCTCCCGGAGCCCAGCATAGTAAGTGGGATTCTCATTCCTCTGATCCCAACAGGTCCACACTGTCTGCTAGACATTTGGCTTCCTGAAAACAGGGCCCCTGCCTATGTTGCCTGTCTCCGTATAACCACTGCTTGGCACCCTAGGGGTTTAATAAATAATACCGAATGAATGAATGGTCAAGCAGACTTCCTCTCTCTCATGTCACCAGCACTGTGACAGGTTGACTCCGATGACTGAAAGCCATTGTCAGTTGGGTGCCCAGAATCATCCCAATTTGTTAGTTGGAATCAGCTAAGTAACAGAGCAGTTGTTTGATTGAATTTTTAAATGGGTTGCATAAAACTTGCACAGCTATAGTTTCAGTCTCCATGAAAACTTTGGGGCCGAGAAGTTACTACACAGAGGTGTGTCCACCCCACTGCTTCCTGGTAATGATGGAGGTTTCTCTCCTCCCTTTTATTAGTGATAAAGGTTTTGTTGGAGATAATTGTATTTTTAGCAGCACAGTTAATGAACTAGCTAAGCATCAATAGATGGAATCATAAAACCATTAAACACCAAGAGCAATAATGGGAAACTGTGTCTGGTGGTAATGAAATTAAGTGTCTTTTATGAGGTCACTTTATTCCTTTTCTCCTCAGCTCTCTTGCCCTCCTGAGTACATGGTGACTGCTGCTCCTAATTGCTGTTTCACTGAAATGCACAATGCTATCCATTTTGTGTTTTAATTCAATGTATTTCTAGGGCCTTCAGGATCATTAAACTCTCCACCAAGGGAGTGCAATAGAAGTGGTTATGAAAGCTGCTGGAAGTGGCCCAGGAGTGTAGGGGAATGAGGACAGCAGGAAAGGTGGAGAAGGAATAACAAAGACCTTCTAGACTTAGTACTGAACCCAAACTGGTGAGTGCTAATGCCCAAGGGTGAGCCCAGGTGGGTCTTTGGTATAATCTCTGGAGTCAGACAGGAGCACTTGTAGAGGCCTTGGGGGTCCATGCCATAGCTGCACTTGAACCATGCACTTTTTTAGTTTGGGAGCACATTCATATACATAATTTCCTTTGGGCATGTGAAAAACCCCTATTATAACTTTTTATTCCCACCTTTCAGATGAGGAAACTGAGGCTTGTGGAGTTTAGGTGACATAACCCCCACTGTACCTTAGAGGCCAAAGTTGGTATTCTTTCCTTTACACTAGGATGACTCATAAGTATTGAGCCAAATCACTTGCCAGTGACTTAAAACTTGCCCAACCAAGGCCATAATTCAAGAAACATTTCTTGAGAATCTACTGTGTTCTGGGAATATGATGATGAGCAAAACAGATTTCTTGCCCACCCTTGTAGAGCTCAGATGTAGCTGGGAAGAATTAAATAAGCTTCAACAAGCAGTGAGTTAGGTCATGTGATAGAGAAAACATCATGTTGGGGAAGCTGGTGGCAGAAGCCCCAATCTAATCTAGGGGAAAGAAACCTTCCTGGAAGAAATGAGGTGTAAACTGAGGCCTGAAATGTGGACACTAAACATATGAAGGAAGGAGAAGAGTATAAAGGGTGTGGCTGCAATATAAGAGGGAATGGTGGCTGAACCACTTTATTTATTTAGGAGGTAGCTCCAATGGATAGAACTAAGGGACTGATTTCATCATGTGGGGCTGAGGGGAAAGAGGAATTAGGCATGCCTTCTTGGTTCCTGGCTTGACCACCAGGTAGGGGGATGATGGTGCCAATTTTGAGACAGGGAGCACTGTGGGAGGAGCCCAAGGGTAGAGGTGGTAATTGTTGGGCTTACAACAATGAGACCCCAAAAATCTGTATAGCTGGCCAGGCCTCGTGATATCTCAGGATCATCAACCTCTCCACCAAGGGAGGACCATAGAAGTAGTTTAAGAAGTGAATTAAAGCTCTGATATAGGCTTTCTTTGAACCACCCATAAAGTCCATGTACACTGTTAGTTTCCACCTTGCTGAGGAAATGGAAGGACAGAATGAAGTCTCGAAATGATCACTACCAGCTGAAATGATAAGGCCCAACATAATGGAATTTAATAGCAGCAAATATAAATGGCATCCTTTTGAGTTACAAGATCAGTTGTTCATGTATAAGATGAAAAACATGACTTAATAGCAGCTCAGGTCAACAGGAACTAATAGAGTCAGTTGGCTGCGAATTCTGTATAAGTCAACAGTGTCACATGGCTGCCTCTTCCCCATTCGAATGCCACCTTGAAGCTTGAACTCTTGCAGAGGAACCCATGAAGGTGGTTATCCAACTGGAATAGAGAAGCACCTACAAGGAAGATGCAGCAGCCAAAGAGAGAGGCCAGTTCAGAGAGATGCCAGACAGTCTGAGCTTCAGGGAGCTGTTTGGAGGGTGGTCCAGGTGCATCTCCAACAGAATGCCTGGAAAGACCAGGCCCACCGGGCATAATTCTAAACCTACCAGGGAACTTAGAGAGAGGGATTTGTTTGGGTTGGGAGTAGAAAGAGGGGTGGACCAAGGAAATGATAAAGAGAGGAGGAGCTCCCAAAAGCCAATCACTGTATTGATTTGTTTCATTGCATGTTTGAATGCTGATATATGTGCTTAGCCCTGTGCTGTGCGAAATGCTATGGAACATTAGGCTTATTATAAACAGTGCTTACTGTCCAACTCAGACCACAAGTGCTATTCAGGGATGGTAAGGTCTGTGAGGACAGGGGGATCAAGGAAGACGTCATGGGTCATGGGAGAGGGGGCCAGGGAAGATGTCGCTGATAAGGCAAGAGTTGAAGAAAATGAGAAAATCAGCTAACTGGAGTCTTGGGAAATAAGGCGGGATAGGCAAGGGTAAGGCTAGGACTTGGTAGACTCAGTAGGCAAGACAAGGAGCTGAGATGTAATGGAGGTCGCTGAGGTGAGCCCTTACCTGTGGGACGCAGAGTCCATAGAAGAGTCCCCTGGCTAGGGAAGATGACTTGGAGGATGACTCTGAATCTCTGGTTTCCTCCTGATTGGTTTCTCCCTTTGCAGTGTTCCCTGGGTGGCTGGTGATCCTTGTGCTATGCTGGCGATCTTCAGCAGACTGAGGGCCCAGACAGCAGGTAAGGAGGCATGCTCCAAGGAATGTCTTTGGTCGGGGGAGAGGGGATGGAGGATAGGAGGGGGGACGAGGGTAACCCCAGTGCCCTCCGATGGGAAATCAAAATGAGGAGAGCAAGATGTGAAGGTGCTTTCTAAATTGCAGAATGTAAGAGAGTTCCCTTCCTTCCTTTTCTTCCTTCCTCTCTCCCGCTTCCCTCCTGCCAACATCTGGTGAGCAATACCAAGAGGATCAGACCACAGGCCCTGCTCCTCACAGTTCATAGTGGAGGGGGAGGTCACACACATGAATAGGCAACGTTATTTGATTTTAAGATGCACTCTCAATATAATAACAGCTTATTGGAAGAAAAATATCAGAAACACTGCCACCCTAAATGTACACGTTTTTTTGAAACACCCCGATTGGAGAAATATTCAAATGTGAAAAAAAGGTGTTTTTGAATTGAGCAACATGAGCAGAATAATCACGATCACAATAGGAATGGGCACAATGACCAATCAGAACATAAGAATTGGGTGAAATGTGTCTTAGAGGTCATAGTTACAGCAGTGTGATCACTGTCACCCAGGAGTGGGTACCAGGTGCCACCGGAGCCCACTGAAGGGAGCTCTTAAAGCTGCCTGGGGACACCAGCTGTGGCTTCCGCAGGACATGATGCGGGACGGCCGCCTTCGGGCGGACAGTGGTGGACAGGGTGGGTAAGCGGCCAGAGGAGGACGAAGCATCCTGGGGCAGCTGCCTGTTATCATGGAGTGCTATTCTCAAGGAAGGAACAGAGGGGGCCTTCAGTCTGGAGGGGCCTGGGCGAATTTCATCATAAAAACAACCGGGAAGGAGATGTGGACTCCCCGTGCAATAGGTGGAGGAATCTCTGCTAACTCACCCATCTTGGAAAGTTTGTGTTTTCTATGCACACAAGGTACATAACGTTTGCCTAATGCAAAGATGATGTGCTCTCCAATAGTGAGGAAAATTGCAACAGATTTCAATCAATAGTTTTAGGGTTTTTCATTAAATCTGCTTGCCTATTTCCTTAAACCTTTTCTCCAGGGGAAGTATACCCTTTCAAAGTGTTGGATTGTGTTGCCCTTCCACACACAGTCTCTCTCTCTCTCTCTCTCTCTCTCTCTCTCTCTCTCTCTCTCTCTCTCTCCCTCCCTCCCTCCCTTCATCCCCCTTCCCCTTTCCAGGTATTGTCAAGAAGCTGCTCAGCTTCAACATTAGGCAGCTTGGGAATATATACTTTTTGTTCAGATGTGTGTGCATGTGAGGCTGTTTCTGAACTGCATCCTCACAGAATAACACTGGGCTATCGGTATGATGAAGATGCCATTAGGAGGAAATTCATCTGTGTTGGTTCCGGGGGTGGGAGGAGGGAGTGCTACAGTGTTGAAAGGAAGCCCAATAAACTGTCTGAATGTCCTTCCTAGGAGGGTCTGGTGAAAGAAATGGACAGTACAGGACTAGTTAGGACCTTGGGCTGGGCTGTGTCCCTTTGTGCTGCCGGGAAATGGCTGTTCTCCTGGGCGGAGGAGCACCCTTTGGTCCATTCTGCATCCATCCAATAGCTCAACACACCCTGGGCCGGAAGAGAAGATTCTATGGCTGCTTCCTTTCCATACTTTCACATCCCCAGGAGGGCACTGAGCTGTTGAAGCACGGGAGAACCAGGCCAATGCAGGCTGTGATGGAAATGGCACCCAGGAGGGGCCCTCAATCTGGCTGCTCCTTCTGGTTCTGCCACTGGAGCCTCTTTGAAGCCCCTTTCCTCATCTGCAAAACCAGATTGCTCCCGAGCTGATCTCCAAGTGTCTGTCTCAGCTCGACAATAGTGATTCAGACAAGAATAGACACCATCGCCGAATGTTTACACCATGTGCTGGGCACTCTGCTAACAGCTTTACATATGTGATCTCATTTCATCTTCATGGCAACTTTGTGCAGTTTGTAAAAAATGATAAAGGAATACGCTTTAAAATGGAAGTGGAGCTGCCCCCCCCCCCCCCCCCCGGCCCTGCCCCCGAGGAACTGCCTTGCACGTCTGTACCTCAAACCTTTGGAATATTAAAATGGGAGAAGAACCTGTGGCCTGGGTCTAAAGCAACTGTGTCCAAAAGGACTGTTTGCAGGGATCACAAGACAGCAGATAGTATGACTACCCAACTACCCTCTATCTGAAATGTAGCATTTCCTTCAATTACGAATGTGACAACCAACTGGCAGTGTTAACATGACCTGTGATTTGGTCATCAAAAGAAATCACAAATATTTTCATATCACATTGCAGTTGTTGTAGGTATCTGGAAATGTCTGTGCCCACACTGCTTTGAAGCTACAGAGATGTTTGGCCAGCCACTGGAAGCGTGGGATCAGCCTTCCCACAGACTCTGCGAGAGGAGGCTGGCTGCTGCCTGCAGCTCTGCACGGGCAGGTGGCCACGGGGAGTGAACGGTCGTTTTCACACGGAGTGGCCCAGACAGGTCAACGTTCCTCAGCTGTGACCATCCGTGGGTCAGTGCAGAAGGAGATGAATCGTGTTCATAGTTAGCTAAAGTTCTGTAAGTCTGAATTGCTCTCATGTCCGTTTTTCACTCTCCATCTCCAATGCAGCCTTTGATGTCAGAGGCAAATTCAAACGTCCAATTGCTGAGCAAACTGTCCAAGTGTGATACTTAAAGTGATTTCTTGTGCCCAGACCAGTGTGGCTCAGTTGTTTGGAGTGTCATCCTTCACATAAAAGGTCATGGGTTCAATTTCCAGTCAGGGCACATGCCTAGATTTCAGGTTCCATTCTTGGTGCGGGATAGGAAGGAACCAATTCATGTTTCTTCTCTTTCCTCTCCCCTCTCTTCTCTCATCTCTCTCCTCTCTTCTCTCCTCTCTCTTCCTTTTCCCAATCCATTTTCCCCTTCCTTTCTCTAGAATCAATCATATCAGGTGAAGTTTTTTTTTTTTTTTAAATGGAGTTCTTGTGATTGCTAACAGAGTTCGGGGGGTCATGGACCATGCACAGGGCAGGAAGCTCTATGAGACGATCCTGTATTTGACCTGTTTATCCCTTTCCACATGTCTGTGTTATGATGTAGTCTTATGTGCACAGTAGGTTATACACACATTGCATTTGTACTATTACCCTGTGAAATGCCAAACACTAAAAAAATACCTTTGTGGGAAACGGTGACAATGTGAGAAATGAGAACCATTGTTTCTAGAAAGTCATGAAGAGTCATTCAGAACAATTGCTAAATTTCAGGGAGGACATGACTCCTGAGAAACGGCTATAACTCCCCCGACCTCTCCCAGCCCCATCTATGCACAGGATAAAAGATGTTAATAATGCAAAAACTTTGGCTAATCATAAACCTGCCTTGTTTTACTTATTTGTCATACAACTTGATGAATAATTTATACTTTCCTTAATTAACATACAAGTTATTCCATTCTGTGTAGATTTATCAAACAAATTACTTAGGAATCATAAACAAAAAAATTACATTTCAAAGAATATCAACGGAACACAATATTTTATTATGGCTTTATTTAATATTATGTTTTACAGACCTAATTTGTCTTAGCCGGAAAAGAAGAGGAAGGTCTGGTGAAAACTACACACTGGGCCGTGTGCATTAATGACACAATGGAACAGAAGAGCCATAGCGACGCCTCCTCTTCTGCAGAGAAATTCTCGAGAATAGACTTTGGAAGGCAAGGAGACTGAAAGTGCACTTCATATCCTTTTAGAAAACATACTCAGAAAAAAGGCAGGGCTTTTTGTGTATGTAGACAAGAAAGCTCAATTCTAAAAAGGGATATTTCAAAAATGTGGATTCCCTATGTCATGAAAACATTTTCTGAAATCACCCTTCAGATTTTCTACCAAGTGTCAAACAAAAGAAGGCTTGCACCACTGGCTACCTTTCCCTGGAGCCATGTGAAGCAAAAAGGCCAGCGGGCTTGGGTAGCTGCTAGGTCAGACCAAGTGTGCGCGTGTTTCAACAACAGTGGGCGTGTTTGCCAGTGGGTCGTGGAAGAGTCACCCAGAACCACAGACGCCTTGCAATTAGCCACGCCCGTGGTCTGCCCATGATAACCATCTAACTCCAACAAAGAGGAATTCTCGTTTTGTGGGCCCCTTTGAAAATGGCAGACGGCTGACATTTGGGAATGGTGTAGCATTTTTTTTACAGCTTCAGATCCTTGGCAGGAACTCCTGCGCTGCGGGAGGCAGCGCCGGTGCTACCCGTGGGAAGGAAGCCTGTCACGCTGCACTCACCTGCTGCACTTAACACAGGCACGTCTGGCTTCCCCAGGCTCCTGTGAGAGAAATCCTGTCGACAGCCATAAAAGTCATCAGCTTTGTCAAAAGCTGGTCTCTGACTCATAGCCTTTTTATAGGTTTTGTCCAGAAATGGTAGCAGAAAACCAGGGACTTCTCTATCATGGAGAAGTTCACTGACTTTTAAGAGGAAAGTTCTGCTTTTTCTAAAAGAAAAAGAAAACCCATGTTGGAACACTTGGAAAGAAAGCATTTTGCCTGTTTTGTTGGCTTACCGGGAAGATATTTTTAACCAGCTAAGATGACCTTCAATTCAGCGTCCCGGTGTCCCCATCATGGATACCTCTGAAAACATAACCAGCTTTCTTGGCCAAACTGCCGATAAGGGGCCGACATAGAAAACTTTCAAATGCTGAAGGAAGTGCTTTGCCTCCAAGGAGATGAGCTACAAAATTCTGTCAATTTATCTAAAAGAGTAATCTACAAACACCTGGAAACACTTTAGAATTCTTGCAAAAGTCGTTTCTATCTTGATGGCAACAAAATTGAGCCCTAGAGTCTCATTCTTTTTTCTTCTTACATAAACTGTACCCAAGGTGTGGATTGAGCCAAAGATGAATTCATTGATCTCAGGACCAAAAACCCACTCCCTGAAATTTCACTAAAAATCCTTAGAGAGTCTGGGTGCTCCTGGGAGACCCTTATTGTTTGCTTGTGAAGGAGCTGTGGAAGCTCTCAGTCCATTTTCAACACTTATCTTTGAAGACTGGATTTTCGGCACGTTACCATAAGAAATATAAAAATCAATTGGATTTCCAACAATTCCTGTGTATTATCTTGTCAGAGGCCATTCCAGCATTTTATGTTCTTATTCAAGGTAAGCAAAAACAGCTTTTATGGGTATGTCTTTAAAAATTAAAAATTTTACTTTACTTGACTGTATTTTATTTTTCTAATGCAATACAAAGAAAAAAAATCTATTACTATGTGACAAATACGTTTTATTTTATTTTTTAAATTTAACAAGAAATGTGCAGTATCTTTATTTTAAATTTTTTTTCAGAATTACCTATCTAAGAAAGAGGGAATATGCTAATTGACTCTGACACCAACGCAAAGATGGTGACGCCCATAGCCAATAAAGAGGGAATATGCTAAGTGACTGCCCCACCCTCAAATATGGCAGTGCCCACAGGCATAGGATGGCAGCACCCAGTCCCTTTTGCCCTGCTGGGGAGGCGTATGTGGACCCAGGCACTTTTGCACCTGCCTCTAGAGTCCCCTAGTCCCCTCAGCCTCCCAGCAATCCAGGGCTAGCCTGAGGTGCAGGCAAGCCTCAGATGGAGGCTGCCCAGCTGCCCAGGGCCACCTGAGGCTCAGGTAACCAGGGTTGGCTGAGGCTTGCACTGCTGGCAGTGGCAGCAGCAGAGATGTGATGAGGCATCACCTTTTGCACCTGAGGGCTCCTGGACTATGAGAAGGGGCAGGCTGGGCTGAGGGACCACCCCTCTCCAGTGTATGAATTTTCATGCACCAAGCCTCTAGTAGAAAATAAGCTCTTGGTATGTAGGGAGATATACAATAAACATATTTCAGAAAGAATCGTTTAGTAATTGTATTTTGGTATGTTTAATTTTCTGTATTTATTGTACCCATTAAAAGCATTCCAAGAAAGGCCCACAGGCGTTACCAGACTGCCCAAGAGATCCATGGATTGAAAACAACTAAGAACTCAACCCAGGAGGACAGGTCAGCTGTCATGCTCTCATGTTGCTTAACTGTGGGAAAAGACAGGTTTGATGGGTATTAAGGTGGAGCCTGGAAAAATAAAGAAAACATTACCATTACTTAAGGCTCAGCCAGCCAAAAGGCTTCTGTGTTCCTGGGAAAAACCAGAGATTGTGGTAGGCATGAATGTCCAACTTATCACAATCAGGATAAGGAGCAAGGGGGAGATATCAGCCCCAAATACAAAGGTACCTCTTCTTCTCTCTCAGAATGATGTTAGGAAACTGGCCCCTTCTCAGTGTGTCCCAGGAATGGAAGTAGAATGCATCACTGAGTTCTTCCCTTGGGCATGGAGTGCAGTGCTATAGGGTTACTGGAAGGACCACAGGGTTCCTCTCTTGAGGAGATAACAGTTTATTTGTGGAGACAAAACTAGTGCATAAAACAATTAAGTAGAATTAAATGCAAACTAGATGGTGTCTTGGGGAAAACTTGTCTGTTGATTTTTCCATCAGTGTCTTGGGTCTAGAATATTGCTTGGCATGTAGTGTGTGCTAGAAAACTCTCTGTTGAATTTAAATACAAATTGGTGACTGAAGTTTTACAATAACATCTATTGTTATGAGAGTAATACATGTTCATTAGAGAAAACTTGAAAATACAGAATAACATAAAGGGGTAAAAAAGAAAAAAGTAGCCAACACTTTCTATGTTTCTTATTTCTTCTAAATACAAACACAACACACACACACACACACACACACACACACACTCATACACACATATTCATACTATTTAAAGAACAGAATTGGGGTCTGAGTTTTTATAGCCTGGTTTTGTTCTCTTAAAATTATATTGTGAACAGTTTTCTGTGCCATTAAATATTCTTTAAAGCATCATTTTTAATGGCTTCACCAGACAGGATGCTATACATAAGTCATAGTGTATATGACTTATTAACAACTTTCCTATTGTTGGGCATTCCAAAGGGGACATTTTATACACCAGGAGTTACATTTATTTATTGCTTGCTCTGTTCCAAGCATTGTGCTGAGTTTTCCCCCTTCACACATAATCTCATTTAATTCCCACAGCAATTCAATGAAGTGGAATTCATCATACCCATTTTTATAGAGGGAAAACCTGAAAGTCCAAGGAGTAATATGTTAAAGGTCATGCTGCTAGAAAGTGACAAAGCTTGGATTTGAACCCAGGTCCTGTTTATTGCCCAAATCCACACACTCAAATATTGCTCTAGACTGCTCCTCTAGCATGTATGAAGAAAGGACATGCTCATTAGACAATAAGGAGGTTGAGAAACATATAGAAGAATGTAGGAGGAGATCCAGAAGAGAGAGGGAGGTTACAAAGGAGGAAGTGCTTTTCTATGTCTGCAGCTGTGGAGATCCCAAGATGGACAAGCCCAAGGCAAAAGGATGAGTCTATTTCAAGAGAGGATGTCAAAAGTGAGATAGGAGGGGAAAGTGTGTTTGAGCTTAGTGCTCCTGACTTCCTGGTGGCAGAGTGACAAAACTCTGCTTGTATTTCTTCCTGGTATCAAGAGGCATCTAATAGCCTTCAGGCCAGAGGCTGAAGGGAGGTGATGTAAAGAGCAGCAGAGTGTCTTCATTCTTCGGCATTCCTGCATTGCCTTGTGTGTGAGCCATGTCAGCAAGGAGCCCAGAAACCTGTAAGGAATGGAAGGCAGGATCGCCAAGCCCACAGGGAAGGCAGAATTGAAGGGTGACCAGATGGGCTGGGTGGGCAGGTCAGGGACTAGGCTTAGGTGACGAACTTACCTGGTGTGCCAGGGACTGAGGGCTTTTTCTGGATTCAGGGCTTTCAGTGTTAACATTGGGAAAGTCTCAGGCAAACCAGGAGGATTGGTCACCATAGGCCCAGGCCATCACTGAGCTCATATAGTGGGGTAGGTCCAAGAAGTTTTCTTGGATGAGTAGTCAGTGAACCAGGGTCCAGCCCTGTCTGAATATGTTCCCCTCCACTCCTCATCCTTGCAGCCTGTCCCTCCTTTTGCCCCTTCATTGAAAAGGTGTCTAGAAGGGTCACTGATGACCTGTGAACCATCAGATTCTAAGGCCACTTTCAGTCCCAGACACTATATATCTCACCCGGACTCCTAATGGTTTCCTTACTTCTAGCCCTTCCCTAACAATCTTTTCTCAACCCAATCGCCAAGTTCACCTTTTCCCATTGTTTTTTATTAAGCAAAATTAACTTGCATTAGTACACAACTAGAGGCCTGGTGCATGAAATTCGTCCACGGAGCAGGGATTCTCTCAACTCAGCCTGCACCTCTCCAATTGGGGATCCCTTGTGGAATGTCTGACTGACATTTTAGGCAGTCAGACATCCCTCTCACAATCTGGGACCACTGGCTCCTAACTGCTCACCTGCCTGCCTGCCTGATTGCCCCTAACTGCCTCTGTCTGTCAGCTTGATCACCCCTAACTGCCCTCTCCTGCAGGCCTGATGTTGCCCCAAATTACCCTCCTTTGCTGGCCAATTTAGTTCTGATTGGTCAGTTCCTATGCTAGCATCAGAAGCTCTGCCTCCTAGACAGCCATTGGCTCCCCATAAGCACCCAGATTTGGTTCTGATTGGTCGGTTTCAATGCCAGTCAACGTCAAAAGCTCCACCTTCTAGGTGCTCCATTGGCTCCCCACAGCACACAGATTTGGTTCTCATTGGTTGGTTCCTATTCCAGTCAGCATAAGAAGCTCCACCTCCTAGGTAACCATTGGTTCCCCACAGCAGCCACCTTTGGTCGGTTCCTATGCTGGTCAGCATTCTCAGGTCTATCTCTGGGCCTGATCAAAGAGGCTGGGAGAGCAAAAAAAAGAAAGCCTGGCTGCTGGCAAAGATCAAAAAGAAAGAGGGAGAGAAAGAGAAGTTAAGTACACTGATAAACAGCTTACATGGAGGCTGCAGATCAGACTCTGACTCACTTTCTTGGTCTCAGCCACCTGGGCAGTCAGTGCTGGGTTGCCAGGCTGCTGCTAGGCAACCCAGCGCTGACTTCCGGATGGTCTGCTTTTGGTCACAGACGTAGCCCCTTCCCCCCCATGGTTGGCTGGGAGTGACTTGGGTGCCAAGGAGGTTCCTGGGACTCAGGTATGTATTCAAATTAACTGCTATCTTTGTTGGGTTAATTTGCATACTCACTCTGATTGGCTATGGGCATAGTGGAGATACGATCAATTTACGTTTCTCTATTATTAGGTAAGATTATGAGGTTTTGACAATCACATCCAGTGGTTTAGCTGTCACTGCAGTCAAGATATAGAATAGTTCTGTCACCTCTAATAATCTCTTGGTACACATCCCTTCCCTTACCCCACCCTGTTAACCTGATTTGGCAGGTTATGGCCTGGGCCTATGGTGACCAATCCTCCTGGTTTGCCTGAGATTTTGTTAAGCTGATTTGGTTTCTGTCTCTACACTTTTGTCTTTTCAGAATGTCATATAAGTTGTGTTATATATTATGTAGCCTCTGAGTAGGCTTCTTTCACTTAGCATAATGCATTTGAGATTCATTCACATTACTATATGTCTGTAGTTTTCTTTTCTTCTCTCTCTCTCTCTCTCTCTCTCTCTCTCTCTCTCTCTCTCTCTCTCTGACTGAGTAGGATTCCATCCTATGGAGATTCCACAGTTGTTTATCCATTTCCCATTTGAGGGACTTTAGTACTTTCCAATTTGTGGGAACTATGAATAAAGTTAGTCTAAAAATTCTCACATGGGTAAGTTTCCATTTTATTTGGGTAAATACCTGGGAGTGGGATTGATAGGTTGTAAGAGGAGTAGGTTTCACTTTATAAGAAACTGCTACACTGCTTTCCAAAGTGACTGTGCTATTTATTTTGTATTCCTGCCAGCAGTGAATGAGAGTTTCAGTTGTTCTGCATTCCTCACCAACACTTGGTATTATCAATTTAAAACAATTATTTTAGTCATTCTACTAGATGTGTAAGTGGCATATCATTGTGTTTTTTTTCATTGTGGTTTTAATTTGTATTTCCCTCATGACTAATGATAAACATCTTTTCATGTATTTATTGCTATGCAAACTATCTATCAATTCTTTCATCCATTTGTTTGCTTTCTAATGACTGAGTTTTGAGAATCCTTATATGTTCTGTGTCAAGGCCTTTATAGGATCTGTGATTTGTAAACATTTCCTCCAAGTCTATTTATTCTTGTAACAGTGTCTTATGAAGAGCAGAAGTTCTTAATTTTGCTGAATTCTAATTTATAAATCTAATGTCACATATATGAAATATTTGCCTAGCCCAAGTTTACAGAGGCTTTCTTTTATGTTTTAATGTAATAGTTTTATAGTTTTAGATTTTACATGTAGGTCTATGATCCATTTTGAATTAATTTTTTGCATATTTCAAGAAAAGAATAGAGGTGTGTGTGTGTGTGTGTGTGTGTGTGTGTGTGTGTGTGTGTGTGTGTTTGCATATCGATGTTATGTTGTTCTAGTACCATTTGTGGGAAAGACTATCTTCTATCGATTAAATTGTCTCTACAATCTTGTTGAAAATAAATTGCTCAAATATATGTGGGTCAGTTCCTGAATTCTCTGTTCTCCCTTGATCTAGATGGAGAAATGTGCTAGTATATGTTTAAGAACTGGCAATGGGAGAAGTAGTAGGGGTGGAGGCAGGAGAGGGTGTAGTCCTGATTTGCAGTATTTGTTGCATTGTGTTTTTTAAGTACTTTCACAGTACACAATTTCAAACAACCAATTTAACATTAACAAACTTGTAAAACTGCTAAAAATTTGACAATTGGCTCCCATGAGCTGTGTTAGCACCATGGCTGTCTCAATCAAGGTGGCTTTATTGTGAGGCTCAAAATCAGGTAGTGCGGTTACTCTAACTTTGTTCTTCTTCAGATTATTTTGTCTATTCTAGTTCCTTTGTTTTCCCATAAAAACTTTTGAATCAGAGTATTGATTTCCACAAAAATTTCTGCAGAGATTTTGATTGGATTGGATTGATCTCTAGTAGGGAAAACTGGTATGTTAAGTTTTCAAATCTATGAACAATATAGCTCTCTATTTATTTACATCATTTAAACTTATTTCCACCAGTGTTTTTGAACTTTCAGTACATTGATTTCACACATACTTTGTTAGTCTTATACTTGTGTTACATGATTTCAATGGTGTTTTAATAAGTTTAGATTTCTAATTATTCATTGTTAGTAAATACAAATACAATTGCCTTTTGTATATTGACTTTATATTCTGTGACTTTACTAAACTCACTTATATTGATTATAGTAAAATTTTTTTGTAGATTCTTTGTCTCTCCCCACCCCCCATTAACAATCATGTCCAACAATAGGGTTGGTTTATTCTTCTTTCCAATCTGCATTCATTCATTCATTCATTGTGCTGGTTAGGATTTCCAGTGTGATGATGAATAGAAATAGTGAGAGTGGACATTTTTACTTTGTTCCCCATTTTGGGGGAAACACATCCAGCCTTTCACCATTCAGTAGGATATTAGCTGGCAGTTTTCTGCAGTTGTCCTTTGTGAGGTGGCAAAAATTGCTTATATTTCTATTGATTGAGAGTTTTTGTTATGAGTGTTGAACTTTCCAAGCCTTTTCTGCCTTTTTAAAGATTATTATATGGTATTTGTTGTGGGTCAAATTGTGTTCCCCCAAAATATATATTGAAATCCCAATGCCCTGTTTCTGAAAATGTGACCTTTCTGGGAAATAAAGTCATTGAAGGGGAAAACAAGTTCAAAGGAAGTCATACTGGATCAGGGTGGACATGAATCCAATGAAGACACAGAGGGAAATCTGTTCCAAGACTGTTTTATCAATTCCTTGCTTGTTCATGCATTGCTCCAATCTCTGCCTCCATCTTCACATGGTCTTCCTGCTGTGTGTCTGTCTCAAATATTGGCCAGAAATTGTGGCTCAACTTGAATTCAAGATTTTATCTTGAGATCCTTAACTTAATTACATCTATGAATACCCTATTTCCAAATAAGAGCACATTACCAGAGGCTAGGACTTGAGCATATCTTTTTTGGGACCACCACTCAAACCACTGCATAGACCAAATACGTTTACTTACTTGCTTAAATTAGATCTTGTTTAAACTAGTATGAAATTTCCACGAGGATAGAGAGTTTTGTCTGTTATGTCCACTTCACTTCTCTATCTTTAGTATCTAGAATGTGTCAGGCACATGGCAGGTGTTCAATAAATCTTTATTGAATGAGTGAATGAAACTCACTTCTCCTTCCTTCAGCATCGGACATAGTGCTGTACCTCTTTTATCTCCTCTTCATTGGTTCCTAAGACTCCTTCTTTCTTTGTTTCTCCTCTGCCTTCTTCTTGTTCCTTCTCAGTCCCCTTTGTTGGAGCATCATTCTTCCTCTACCCTTGACAGTGATCTTCTTTTCTCCTACCTGTTTTCTCTCAGGCAGCTTACACACCTCTATGGTCAATCACTTTCTGAATGTAGGTGCCTCCATTTTCTATATTTTCACCCAACCTTCCTTCTGATCCATATTTCCCTTTCTTCCTTTTACCTGCATCCTTTCCATAATTAATATACTGGACATTCAGACACAATTGTCTTTTTCTTTTAAACCTGCCATCCCTTCCAGGGTTTAGTACAACCACCCTCCTGTCACCATGGCCATTTGCCTGGAAATCAACCTTAACTCATGCATCCTATTACTCATCATGTCCTATCAATTTCACCTCTTAAATATCTCTTAGATCTGTCCACTCCCACCATCTCCACTGCCAATTTCAGCCATTGCCATTCTCTCCCAGTCTCTGCTTCTTCCAAAATGAAAATGGCCCTGCAACCTCTCATCTTAAATCTCTCTGGTGCAGTGATTTTTCAATTGGTGTGCTGCAAGAATTTTTGAAACATACAATACCTGACTTTCGTCAGGGACACTGACCTCTTTCCCCTTTTGATTATCAAATAAAAAAATAACAGCAGCCAACACATCAATGACTGTCCAGTGCGAATGAATCAAAATTATAAGTATTATTTATTGTCAGATCAGCAAAAAATGTAATATATTTGTAAAGTTTAAATTTGCTATTGCTTACACTATATGACATCTGCAATAACCTATTTTCTGGTGTGCTGTAGGATTTTAGGAATTAGTTTATGTGTGCCATGAGATGAAGAAGCTTGTAAATCGCTGCTCTAGTGACTCAGTATTGCCTACAGAGAAGACTAACCCTTAACCTCTTCAGGCTGCTCCTTGCCTTCTGTGGCCCAGCCACCCTGAGCTTGCAGTTCCCCAAATTTGCCCATTTCATGGGCCAGACTAGAAGGGACCAGGAAGCAGAGACACTATCAGAATTTCCTGGTGTCAGTTTCCACTTGCCCGACTGCTCCCTGGACCCTGAGAAAACTGCAGACAAATTGTTTGAATAGGAAACTACAAAAAAAAAATTCTTAACATTTGGAGGAGGAGGAGCTGTTTGTAAAGAGATTTTGGGTTCCATTTTACTCTCAGGTCGTGGCAGTTTCTTGGAGAACTTCCATTCTGTCTCAGCTTCTTGGCGTTAATTGTTGGGATCGATGCTGCAGCAATTATGCAATGTTTACTGCAGCCACCACATACCCGAGGCTTAACTATTGCTAATGTCACTGTCACGCTCCCCAGTGTATGGTGTGTAATTATAACTGGTTCACTACCTTCTTTGTTAAGGAGGCAGATGCTTTTAGCCTGAAAAGGAGAAGAGAAATGCATCTTCTCTAACCTTACAAGAGCGCTCCTTTTCCGAGTGGTCCTGGAATGGACACAGGCTCTTCATCATGAACAGCATGGTCTGCTGGGAGCTCTGCCAGCACTCCTAACATGTGGCGGGCTTCTGGGAGCTTAAAATCAAATCCAGAGGCAAGGAGAAGTGGCAGAACTGGGAGCCAGAGACTGCCAGTGCAGCTACGAGACATCATGTGTTAGAAATGTGACTGGACGAAAGAGCAGACGGCTGGAAGTCAAGCAGCTTTGAGTTTGTATCTCACTACCTGACTTCAGATGAGCTACTTTGGCTCCATGATTTCATTTTTATCATCTGTCAAGTGGGAATAATAAATTCTGCCTGACCTACCTCAGCTACATTCAATTCCCAACTACTTATTAAGCCCTGCCATATTCCAGGTGCTAGAGCACACAGTTAGACCCGGTTCCTGCCCTCAGTGAGCTCAAGGGGTAGAGCAGGCATTGAGAAACTGAGTCTCAGGCCAATTCTGGTCTGAAGCCTGCTTTTGGGCATCCTGTCAGCTTAGGATGGATTTTACATTTTTAAACGATTGTTAAAAAATAGAGGAAGAGAAAGGAAAAACTAAACATGCAACAGAATATGGATGTGGCCTGTACAGCCCAAGGTATTTATCTGATTATTTAAAGAAGGGTTTCTGTTGATGCGGGTCTAGAGCTGTTCAGGGACAGCCACCAGTCACATGTGGCGACTGAGCCCTTGAAACGTGGCTAGTCAGTTGAGATGTGCTATAAGCTGTAAAATTGATGTTTTCATACTTGAAATCCATTTTTATACTTCCATTCAAAGACTATGTGAAAAAAGACTGAGAAATATCCCATTTATATTTTTATGTTGAGCCCTGGGTAAATCAGTTGGTTAGCTCAGTATTGTTTTGAAATGCCAAGGATACAGGTTTGTTCCCCAGGCAGGGCACAGAAAAGAATCATCCATGAATGCGCAAATAAGTGGAACAACAAATTGATGTTTCTCCATCTTTCTCCTTTCCTTTCTTTCTCTAAAATCAATCCCATATAATAAAGAGATAATATGCAAATTGACCATCATGCTCTTGCACAAGATGGCCACCCCATGTGGTCACAGAATGGCTGCCACAAGATGGCCTGCAGGGAAGGGCAGCTGTGGGTAATTAGGCCTTCAGGGGAGGGCTGTTAGGGGTGACCAGGCCAACAAGGGAGGGCAGTTAGGGGCAACAAGGCCTGCAGGGGAGGGAGGGCAGTTGGGGATGACCAGGCTTGCAAGGGAGGGCAGTTAGGGGTAACCAGGCTGGCAGGGGAGGGCAGTTGGGGGTGACCAGGCCTTCACAGGAGAGGAGTTGGGGGCAACTGGGCTGGCAGGGCAGGGCAATTGGGGGGAAATCAGGTCACAGCAGGGAAGCAGTTAAGTGTCAATCAGACTGGCAGGGGAGTGGTTAGGGAGTGATCAGGCTGGCAGGCAGAAGCAGTTAGGGGCAATCAGGCAGGCAGGCAGGCAAGCTGTTGGGAGCCAGAGTAGCAGATTGTGAGAGGGATATCTGACTGCCAGTTTAGGCCTGATCCCACAGGGGGGTCCCAGATTGGAGAGGGCGCAGGCTGGGCTAGGGCCTACTCCAGTGAACAAATTTTGTGCACGGTCCTCAAGTTAATAAATAAAAACAAATATTTTTATGTTGTTTGCATGTTAAAATGATATTTTGGGTATATTGACATATCATAAATATAATGTATGATTAAAATGAATGATATGTGTTTCTTATTTAAAATGTAGCTATGAGAAAATTGAAAATCACATAAGTGGCTCATTATATTTCTATTGGATAGCACTGGTCTAGACAGAAATTAGATTGTGCATTTAAAATCAGATCTATTGCTTATTAGCATGTTATCTGGGCAAATGACTTACCTGAGCCTCAATTTTTTTAAAAAACGTATTTTTTATTGATTTCAGAGAGGAAGGGAAAGGAAGAGAGAAATAGAAACATCAATGATGAGAGGGAATCATTGATTGGCTGCTTCCTGCATGCCCCCTACTGGGGACTGAGCCTGTAATCCAGGCATATGCCTTTGACTGGAATTGAACCTGGGACCCTTGAATTGAACCCAGGATCTGTAGTCTGACGCTCTATCCATTGAGTGAAACCAGCCAGGGCTCATTTTTTTTTTTTTTTTAGTTTTGTTTATTTTAAAAAAATATTTTTTAAATTAAATTATTATCTCTGTAGATATATTACCCTTGCCCCCCCATACATGCCCTCCCTCCCCAGAGTTTTGTGTCCATTGGTTGTACTTATATGCATGTATACAAGTCCTTTGGCTGATCTCTTATCTACCCCAGATCTCCCAACCCTCCCTGCTGTAATTTGACAGTCTGCTTGTTGCTTTACTGTCTCTATATCTATCTTTTGGTTCATCAGTTTATAATGTTCTTTATTATCTATAAATGAGTGAAGTCATGTGGTATTTCTCTTTCATTGACTGGCTTATTTCACTCAGCATGGTGTTCTTCAATTCCATCCAGGTTGCTGCAAATGATGAGAATTCCTTATTTTTTATGGCAGCATAGTATTCCATTGTATAGGTGTACCATAGTTTTTTGATCCAATCATCTGCTGATGGGCACCTAGGCTGTTTCCAAATCTTAGCTATTGTAAATTGTGCTGCTATGAATATAGGGGTGCATATAAACTTTCTGGTTGGTGTTTCCAGTTTCTTGGGGTATATTCCTAGTAGTGGGATTACTGGGTCAAATGGGAGTTCCATTTTCAGTTTTTTGAGGAAATTCCATACTGTTCTCCACAGTGGTTGCACCAGTCTGCAATCCCACCAGCAATGCACGAGGGTTCCACAACCTTGCCAACACTTGTCCTTTGTTGCTTTGTTGATGTTGGCCATTCTGACAGGTATGAGATGGTACTGCATTGTTGTTTTGATTTGCATCTCTCGGATAATTAGTGACTTTGAGCATGTTTTCATGTGCCTCTTCGCCTTCCTTCTGTCTTCTTTTAAGAATATTCTATTTAGGTCCATTGCCCATTTTTTAATTGGCTCATTTATCTTCCTTTTATTAAGTTGTATAAGCTGTCTGTAGATGTTGGAGATTAAACCTTTATCAGTGATAACATTTGCAAATATATTCTCCCATACAGCAGGCTTTCTTATTGTTTTGTTGATGGTTTCTTTTGCTGTAAAAAAGCTTTTTATTTTGATGTAGTCCCATTTGTTTATTTTCTTTTAGCTTCCATTGCCCTAGGGGCAGTATCAGTGAAGAAGTTCTTTTGGCATATGTCTGAGATTTTGCTGACTGTGGATGCCTCTAGAATTTTTATGGTTGTCTGTCTTATGTTTAAGTCCTGTATCCATTTTGAGTTTATTTTTGTGTATGGTGTAAGTTTGTGATCTAGTTTCATTCTTTTGCATGTATCTGTCCAGTTTTCCCAACACCATTTATTGAAGAGACTGTCTTGACTCCATTGTATGCTTGTGCCTCCTTTGTCAAATATTAATTGAGCATATTGATTTGGGTTAATATCTGGATTCTATATTCTATTCCATTGATCTATATGTCTGTTCTTGTGCCAGTACCAGGCTGTTTTGAGAATAGTGGCTTTCGCAGAAACCGGTTTGGCTCAGTGGTAGAGCGTCGGTCTGTGGACTGAACCTGGGTTCGATTCCGGTCAAGGGCATGTACATTGGTTGTGAGCACATCCCCAGTAGAGGGTGTGCAAGAGGCAGCTGGTCGATGTTTCTCTCTCATTGACGTTTCTAGCTCTCTGTCTCTCTCCTTTCCTCTCTGTAAAATATCAATAAAATATATATTTAAAAAAAAGAGAGAATAGTGGCTTTGTAATACAGCTTGAAATCTTGTATTGAGATCCCTCCTACTTTACTCTTCTTTCTCAGGATTGCTGTGGCTATTCGGGGTCTTTTATTGTTCCAAATGAATTTTTGGAGAGTTCTTTCTAGGGCAGTGAAATATGCTGTTGGTATTTTTTAATTTTTTTAAAAAATTTTAAATTTTTTTATTAAGGTATTATATGTGTTCATATCTTACCATTGCCCCCCCTCCCAGAGTTCTGGGTTTGTTGGTTGTACTTATATTCATGCATACCAGTCCTTCGGTTGTTCTCTTATCCCCCCAGGTCTCCTTCCTCTCCCCACTGTCATTTGGCAGCCTGCTTGTTTTGTGGTGACTATCTCAGGACCACACGAATAGAGTCCGCTCCTCCTCTGGTTCTCACCGCACCTCCCCCTGGGTCCCACTGCTTCCCCTGGGACACATGGCTCTCCTGGGGCACATGGACCCCTGGGACACACGGCTCACCTGGGGAACACGGCCCCCTGGGGCACACGTCCCCTTGGGACACACGGCTTACCTGTGGCACATGACCCCCTGGGACACACGGCCCCCTGGGACACTTGGCTCACCCGGGGCACACGGTCCCGTGGGACGCACGGCTCACCCGGGGCACACGCCCCCCTGGGACACACGGCTCACCCAGGGCACACGGCCCCCTGGGACATATGGTTCACCCAGGGCACACGGCCCCTCTGGGGCTCTGGGGTCATGTATTGGAGGAGCCGCACTAGCTCCTTGCCAGTACGGCGGGCAGGCTGGGATGGTTGCAGGCAGGCTGAGATGGCTGTAGGCGGGTAGACCGCCCTCAAAGGTGTCTCATTAGGTGCGGAAGCCGAGCAGCTGCGGATGCAGAGGCTAAGTTCTGAGGCCGCCCACTCCCTGAGCCTGGGGCATAGTGAGCTCTGTTTTCTGTGGATTTCCTTTATTCGCGGCAGCGGTGGCGGGTGGCAGTGGCAGGTGCAGCAGCGGAGCTGTTGTGGATGCAGAGGCTAAGTTCTGAAGCCACACTCTCTCTGAGCCCAGGTCGTAGTGACCTCTGATTTCAGTGGATTCCCATTCGCGGGTGCAGCGGCGGGTGCGGCAGCAATGGTAGCTCCTGTGTCTCAATTTCATCTGTAGTATTAAAATCCACATGGCGGTAGTGGCGGAAGCTTTGGAGCCGGCTGCTGGCGGTGGTGGCAGAAAGACTTTCCGGGGCGTAAATGGAAGGTGCCACACCAGCTCCCCACCAGCACGGTGCGCAGAGGCGGGGCTGAGTCGGCTGCGGGCCGGGAGACATTGTCCAATCTCTTTGCTAGCACGGCGTGCAGAGACCAGGCCAAGCCGGCTGCGGGCAGCTTCAGTGACGCAAGGACTCACCGGGGGTCGCAAATGGAAGGCGCCCCGCCAGCTCCCCACCAGTAAGGTGCTCACGGACACCGGGCCAAGCCGGCCACAGGCCGGGAGATGCCACGCCAGCTCCTCGGGATGGTTGTGGGCATGCGTTGAAGGTGTGGTGGAGGTCCTGTATCAGCTCCCTGGTTCCCATGGCAGCAGGCAGGCTGGCCCAGTCCCTGGGCCCCAGGGCAGAGCGAGGTCTGGCTTCCCTCATTCCTGGAGGCAGCTTCTCCGGCACATCAGTTTTCGCTGTAGTTTTAAACTCCGCATGGCAGCAGAGGTGCCCTGCTTGGTGTCTAGTTGTAGCCTTCCCATTTCTGGGCTGAGCTGTCTGCGGGCGGGGAGATGCTGCGCCATCTCTTTACCAGCACGGTGAGCGCGGGGGCTGGGCCAACCTGGCTGCGGGCGGGCAGATGCTGCGACCGCTCCTCACCAGTACGGCGGGCAGGCTGGGACAGCTGTGGGCCAGGATGGTTGTGGGCAGGGAAGTCGCGCTCATGGGCTTCTCATCCAGGCAGGAGCTGAAGGCGATGTGGAAGTCCCACATCAGCTACCTGGCTCCCACAGTGGCCGGCAGGGCTGGTCCACTCCCTGGGCCCCGGCGCGGAGCGAGGTCTGGCTTCCCTCATTCCTGGTGGCAGCGGCTCCCGCAGGTCCAGTTTCGCCGTAGTTTTAAACTCCCCATGGCAGCAGCGGCATCCTGCTTTGTGTCTAGTTGTAGCCTTCCCATTTCGCCAGCTTTCCTGTGGGTCTGGTGCAATCTCTTTCGATTTTAGCTGTTGTTTTTTTCCAAATTGTTGAGGAGGTGGCAGCTTAGGAGACTTCCTAGGCCACCATCTTGTTTCAGGCTTCTGCTGTTGGTATTTTAATGGGGAGTGCATTGAAACTATAAATTGCTTTGAGAAGTATGGACATTTTGATGATGTTGATTCTACCAATCCATGAGCATGGTATGTTCTTCCATCTATTTACATCTTCCTCTATCTCTTTTTTCAGTGTCATGTAGTTTTTGCGTATAGGTCTTTTACCTCCTTAGTTAAGTTTATTCCTAGGTATCTTAATTCTTTTTTGGTGTGATGGTAAATGGGATTGTTTTTTGGTTTCTGTTTCTGTAGGTTCACTATTGGTGTATAGAAATGCCATAGATTTCTTGGCGTTAATTTTGTATCCTGCTACATTGCCAAATTCATTTATTAAGTCTATTAGTTTTTTGATGGAGTCTTTTGGGTTTTTATGTACAATATCATGTCATCTGCAAATAAGGATAACTTTACTTCTTCTTTTTCAATTTGGATGCCTTTTATTTCCTCTTCTTGTCTAATTGCAATGGCTAATACTTCCAGTATTATGTCAAAGAGGAGTGGTGAGAGTGGGCATCCCAGTCTTGTTCCTGTTCTTAGAGGGAATGGTTTTAGTTTTTGCCCATTGAGTATAATGTTTGCTGTGGGTTTATCATATATATCTTTTATTATGTTGAGGTATGATCCTTGTACTCCCACCTTCTTGAGAGCTTTTATCAGAAAAGGGTGCTGGATTTTATCAAATGCCTTTTCTGCGTCGATTGATATGACTATATGATTTTTAACTCTCAATTTGTTTATGTAATGTATCACATTTACTGATTTGCAGATATTGTACCATCCTTGCATTCCTGGAATAAATCCTAATTGGTCATGGTGTATGATCTTTCTGATGTACTGCTGGAGCCAATTTGCTAGAATTTTGTTAAGGATTTTGGCATCTATGTTCATGAGGGACATTGGCCTGTAATTCTCTTTCATTGTGTTGTCTTTATCTGGTTTGGTATTAGGGTGATGCTGGCTTCGTAGAACGAGTTTGGAAGTGTTCCTTCCTCTTGAATTTTTTGGAAAAGTCTGAGGAGGACAGGTTTTAGTTCTTCCTTGAATGTTTGGTAAAACTCCCCTTCGAAGCCATCTGGCCCTGGGCTTTTGTTTGCTGGAAGCTTTTTTTTTTTTTTTTTTAATTGATTTTTATTAATTATGGTATCACATAATTGTCCTTATCCCCCCATTCCCAACCCAAACCCATCCCTACATATTCCCCTACCCCCTTATTGTCCATAGTGCATGCACACAAGTCCTTTGGTTGATCTCTTCCCTTTACCCCCACCCTCCCCTACTTTCCCTCTGAGGTTTGAGAGTCTGATCGCTGCTTCTCTTTTTCTGGGTCTATCTTTGTTCACCAGTCTATGTTGTTCATTATTTCGTCTAGATGTGTGAGGTCATGTGATCCAAGAAATACCCTTATAAAAACCTAAACTGCGATAAGCCTTAATGGTTATCCTGAGAGGCAAATGAATCAGTCTGTAGTGAGTTCCTTTCTGGGCCAGCAGTTCTTTTGAGTCCCAGTTTCAATGTCAAATAGTTCCTTGTGTGTACATGACAGCTGTTCCTATAGTATTAACAAAAATTCTTATTGGCAGAGCGCCTCATGGTAAAATTGCACAACATGTTATGAACCTAATGCAGTCATAGTGTAGCGCAAATAATTAAAATGTAAAAGATATCAAGACTAACAATAAAATCCCCAGAAGTCTCCAATTATCTAAAGTAAAAAAGGGGGTGACAGTGGAAGAATATCATGTAAGGAAAAATATACTGAGAATAATTTACATCTAAAAACTTTTTTTGTACTTAAGAAAATTAACCTTTATTTGAAACGCTAACAGCAAGATATCCATAAAAATACACACATGGAGTCAAAATAAGCAAGAGGAAAATTATTTGGGGGAGTGGGGTGGGGATGAAAAAGAATCCCAAGTCAAATTTAAAGAGAATATCTCTGTATTAACTTTTGGTCGAGAATATGTTTGTATAGTTTCAGAAAACAACTCTGAGACCACCTGGAATCCAGTAACAGAGAGGAATAGACAGAAGTGCTCCAGCCATGAAGACAGAAGAGACAATTCAGAGATGGAAGATGCTGAGGACGCCTCACCATACCAACAGACAGCGGCTGCCTATTGCTGAAGGATACCCACGATCAAACAAGAGATGGAAGCTTTTTGATGACTGTTTCAATTTCTTCCCAAGTCACTGGTCTATTGATATTTTTAGATTCTTCCTGATTGAGTTTTGGAAGGTTGTATTTTTCTAGGAATATGTCCATTTCCTCTAGGTTGTTTAGTTTGTTGGAATAGAGTTGTTCGTAGTATTTTGTAACAATCCTTTGTATTTTGACGGGGTCTGTTGTTATTTCACCTCTTTTGTTTATGATTTTTTAAAATTTGGGTCCTCTCTATTTGTTTCTTGGTTAGCCTGGCTAGAGGTCCATCAATCTTGTTCATTCTTTCAAAGAACCAGCTCTTGGTTTTGTTGATCTTGTGTATTGTTTCTTTGGTCTCTATGTTGTTTTTCTCTGCTCTGATTTTCATTATTTCCTTCCTTCTGCTTACAGTGGGCTTTTCTTGTTGCTCTTTTTCTAACTCTTTGAGTTGTAGAGTTAGATAATTTGTTACCATTTTTTCTTGTTTTTTGCAATAGGCTTGTAGAGATACGAACTTCCCTCTCAAAACTGCTTTTGCTGTGTCCCATAGATTTTGGATTGTTGTGTTTTCATTGTCATTTGTTGCCAGGATGTTTTTAATTTCTTCCTTGATTTTTCTGGTAACCTAGTCCTTGTTTAATAGCATGCTATTTAGACTCCATGTGTTTGATTTCTTTGGATTATTTTTATTGTAGTTGATTTCCAATTTTATGCCACTATGATCTGAGAAGGAGCTTGATATGATTTCTATCTTCTTGAATTTGAAGAGACTTTACCTATGTCCTAACATGTGGTCTATCTTTGAAGATGACCCATGTGCACTTGAGAAGAATGTATATTCTGTGGCTTTGGGGTGAAATGTTCCATCTGGTGTAGTGAGTCATTTAGGATTGATGTTTCTTTGCTGATTTTTTGTTTATATGATTTGTCCAAAGGTGACAGTGGGGTATTAAAATCTCCTACTATGATTGTATTGCTATTAAGCTCTCCCTTAATGTCTTCTAGCAGTTTTTTTTTAAAATGTATTTGGGTGCTCCTGTATGGGGTGCATATATGTTTACCAGAGTTATTTTTTTTGTTGTTGGATTGCTTTCTATAGTATTATGAAGTGGCCTTCATTATCTCTTGTTATATCCTTCACTTTGAGATCTAATTTGTCAGATATAAGTATTGGTACCCCAGCTTTTTTTTCCATTTCCATTCACCCTGAGAACCTTTTTCTATCCCTTCACTCTCAGTCTGTGTGCTTCTTTTTTTCTGAAATGGGTTTCTTGCAGACAGCAGATATATGGGTCTTGTTTTCTTATCCAATCTGTTACCCTATGTCTTTTGATTGGAGCATTTAATCCATTTGCATTTAAAGTTATTATTGATAGATACCTATTTAATGCCATTTTTATTCTATTCTCCTGTTTACCTTCTTTGCTTCCTATATCTTTATTTTTACCGTAGACCCTTTAGCATTTCTTGCATTGCTGGTTTGGTGGAGATTAATTCCTTCAGTCTTTTTTTGTTTTGTTTTGTTTTTGTCTGTGAAGCTCCTGATTTCACCTTCAATTTTAATTGATAGCCTTGCTGAGTACAGTATTCTTGGATTCAGACCCTTCCTTTGTATTACTTTGTATATTTCATCCCATTCCCTTCTGGCCTGATGAGTTTCTGTTGAGAAATCAGTTGCTAGTTTGATGGTTCCTTTATACATAACTTTCTGTCTCTCTTTGGTTGCTTTTAAGATTCTTACTTTGTCGTTGGTGTTTGCCAATTTAATTATAATATGCCTTGGTGTCAGTCTTTTGGGATTCCTTTTGTTTGGGACTCTGCGAGCATCTTTGATTTGTGTGGGTTTTTTCTTTTCTATCTTAGGAAAGTTTTCTATCATTATTTTTTGAAATAAGTTTCCCATGTCTTCCTCAGTTTCCTTTCCTTTCCTTCTTATTATTTTAATATTTTTTTTTTTGTTTTGTATTGTCCCAAAGCTCCTCTAGGCTCTCCTCCTACTTTTTAATTTTTTTTTCTAGAAGCTGCTCTAATTGGGTATTTTTTACATCTTTCTTCTAGCGCACTGATGTGGTCCTCTGCTTCTTCTAGTCTACTCTTGATGCTTTCTATTGAGTTCTTCATAGTAGCGATGTCATTTTTCATTTCTTCTTGATTTATCTTCATTTCCTCTTGGTTCTTCTTCAGATCCTCTTGGTTCTTCTTCACTTCCTCTTGGTTCTTACTCATATTGTCAAATTTGTCTTCCATTCTTTTTAGCCATCTTATGATCATTACTCTGAATTCTTGCTTTGCTAGGTTGCTTGCTTCTAACTAGTTTACTTCCTTTTCTGGTGATGCCTGATTTTCTTTCATATGTGGGCTATTTCTTTGTCTCCCCCATGGTCTCTCTTTTTTCGATGTCTGGTTATGTAGTTCTCTTTCTCCTGCTTTGATTTAAAGGCACAAAATACAACACAACCAGGTACAACACACAAGGCACTGAACAGAAATGTGTTTGTGATATTAATAACCTCCAATAAAGGTGACTAGAACCCAGCTGACAAAAACATACAATCAAACAAAAAGAATAAGCAAACCAATATTATAAAAAAAGCATAAAACTTCGATATAGTTAACATTAAACATACAACTACAAAGGGATAGAGAGAAAGATTGTTTTTTTTTTTGTGTGTGTGTATTTTAGTTGTTTTTTTTTTTTTCTTTTTTTTTTTTTTTTTTAGGACAGCGACAAGTAGGTGTGAATGGGCTTGGAGCAGGGGATTGGAAATTAGATATACACAGGTAGGGTGAAATTTTAGGAGGGGTAAACGGAAAGAATAGGGAACATTTAGAGCAATAAAGGGTTAAGATAAACAGGACACCAACGGGAAAGGGTTAGGAAGAGAATGATGGCATAAAGTTAGGGTTGAGATAGAATAAAGCGTTGGAGAAGGAAAGGCAAAAATAGCCTGTAGAATAGTGATCCTGAAGGGGGGAGGGGTGGAAGAAAAAGAAAAAAACCCCACAAATAATATGACACTTAAAAATAATAATAAGAATAAATGAAAGAAAATAAGATAAAAAAGGTAAAATAGTAGTAGTAGTAATGATATTGATTACTTATAAAAATGTTTTAATTAAAAAGGTAAAATCAAGTGAGGGAAGACGAAAAAAATAATTTCTTGAGTTAACATTGCAACTAATGAAAATAAAAAACAAAAATTAAACAATTAAAAAATTAAAATTTGCATTAATATAGGTCATTCACTTCCTCGGATGCTCTGTTTGGCACGCCTGTTTCCCAGTCTAGGCAGTATTGCAGTTCCCTGCATTTCACTGCTTCTCAGTGTTCTAATGTGGTCCTGCACGGTCCTGCACGGTTCTCTGTGAAATCTGACCTTTTCGTCGTGGGGTGGAGCGCTCCTTTGAGTCCAAGTGTTTGTGCTGACTGGAATTAGCGTTCTGGGGCTCACAGCTGTTTGGTGGTCACTGTGGTTGTGGATATTCAGGCCTCCGACACAAACCTCTCTTCCCTTAAGGATGGCGAGATTTCCCCGTTCAAGCCTGTAGGTAGCTCCGGGAAGGGTCCCAGCCCTGCTGTGGGTACTTCCCTGTCAGGAGCACCCTGATTAGCAGACCCCCAGTTTCCCCTGGTGTTCGCCTGTCTCTTGGCTTGCTGACAAGCTCTCCCAGCGCGATCCTCAGCTGCTCTCTCCTTCCTCTTCGGGACAAGGCTCAGAACCTGCCTACCTATTCTTCTGCCATTTTCCCCTCTCTCTCCAGGGCTCAATTTTTAATTTTTATTTCTAAAATGGGGGGAGGCCGAAACCGGTTTGGCTCAGTGGATAGAGCATTGGTCTGCGGACTGAAAGGTCCCACGTTGGATTCCGGTCAAAGGCATGTACCTTGGTTGCAGGCACATCCGCAGTAGGGGGTGTGCAAGAGGCAGCTGATCGATGATTCTCTCTCATCGATGTTTCTAACTTTCTATCCCTCTCTCTTCCTCTCTGTAAAAAATCAATAAAATATATATTTTTTAAAAATGGGGAGCAATAAAAATGGCTAATTGATAAAGGTTTTTTTTTGAGACTCAAGTTCTACTAAAACAACCTCATGAAAGTATTTTGTGAGGTGCAGTTTGCTACACAGAAGTAAATGGTTGCTGTGGTTCAGCCACACCTATGAGTGCAGGAGAGTTCTCATCGGCCTCCCCCTTCCTCCCTCCTCCCTGTACTGTGGCAGGGCTGGTGTGGTGTCCCTGGGCCCCAGGCCCTGGAGGGCATTGGCTGTAACATACGAAGCTGCTCCTTCCTCTGGGAGTTCCCACATTTGATCCTGGAGACACAAAGATGTCAAAACCCTAATGAAAACGCTGTAGAAAAATGAATTGCATCAGAAGCCAGGAAATCTGGAAGAATGGCAATAAAACCACAAAGAGTAAGTAACATTAAGGTCTTGCTAAGGGTTTCACATGAATTTGATCATTGAATCAAATAGCAAGAAGCATGAGGACCTAGAGTCCTGCTTTTAAAAGTGAGGACATTGAAGTAAAGTGACTTCCTCAGGATTGACCAGATGGTCAAATGCAGAGTTTGGGCCCGAATCTACATCTTCTAACCCCAAGAATAGTGTAGAGGTCATTCAGGGTCCTTTGTCTATCCTTTTACAAGGAGTGGTGCAGTCAGCAAGGTGGTGCTGTCCAGAGGAGTCAGCCTGGGTAATGGACTCAGCTCTGGCCCAGGAATCAAAAGATCTGGCCTCTGGCCACAGTGCTGCCCCCCCATTAACTGGGTCAAACCACTTCCTTCTCAGGACATTGTCTGCAGGTGGGGTGTGGCAAGGTCACCTCTCAGGTGCTCTTTCCAATTACATTCCAGGAGCTAAGATTTAAGGCCAAGTGCAAGAGCTTCCAATGCCAGGATGGGGGCCTACTGCCTCACTATTGACAGGGGGGACTTATAATCTGATAGGTTATAGATAGAGCACCTGAATTGATCTGAAAAGCAACCATATTATTTTAAATCTTAGAACACATATTATTATGTGAATTGGGGGGGGGGTTAAGTTTCTTATCTGTGAAGAGGGGGGGTAGGTTTTTCTTAAGTTTCCTTTTTTAAATGTTTGAAGTAGGAAAACAAGGCTTCCCAGCTTGTGACAGCCCTGACAATAATCCTCCAGGGTTGATCTTGGCCTCCAGCCCTGGCTGAGGAGAAAAGAAAACCCCTGAAGCCCCATGGAAAAGAGGCCCTTTAAGTTTCCTTTTCAAGGCCTGTGCGAAGTGATTGAGGAGGTGACTCAATTATGAATCCAGCAAGCAGAACCGATAAGCATGGCCAGGCCGACCCACCAGAAGTTAAAACATTATCTCATCCACATCATCTTGCTGTAAGACAGGATTTGAATGCTTCTAAACGCCCTGTCTTCTTGGTTGGCTGGCCTTCTCAATAAACGCCTAATAGATTCAACCCCGCCTTCATTATTGGATACAGTGGCAGGCAGCCCGAGCCCAAACGGGGATTTCCCTGTAACAGTGTCACCTGGGAAGTGGTTTAAGAATGCAGGTTCCCGGGCCACCTCTGGAATGTCCCTCAGTGGTGTTTCTAACATCTGTTCTTGTGAAAACTTCTGTCCAGTGTCCCAGTGACTGCGTTAGAGGTTGGCTCTTATTAGAACTTTGAAATCAGCACTTTCTCAAAGCAGTGGTCCCCACCATCAAATTAAGATGCTAATTGTGTCAGCACTCATTTCAAAATATCACTGAGATCCAGGCATTTCTCCCACCTCTGTTGGCCAGCACCAGTGTCTGAGGCCCACGAACTCTCCCCAGGACTCTGCAGAGAGGCAGCGAGATGGCAGGTGAGCGTGAGGCACCAGTCCAGGGCTCTGTCACTGGTGTGACCTTTCTATGCCTCGCTTCTGCAACTCTGAAGTGGAGATAATAAAGGGGTCTTTGTTGCTGTAAGGAATACAAAGTTTAATACATGATACAATAAGCCTCACTAAATAGAATTTATACTGCAATGGACTCTTACTGATGTCGCTGCATTTTTAGCCTATTATGATTCATTTTCCACCCAGCAGCTAGAAACATTTTATTTTTTCAAAAAATTGATCTTTATTGTTGAAAGTATTACAGGTGTCCCCTTTGTGGTTTCCCCCCCCCCATTGACCCCCCTCCTCTCTGCACCCACCCTTCCAGCCTTCACCACACTATTGTCTGTGTCCATGGGCTATGCATACATGCATGTAAGTTCCCGGTTTATCTCTTCCCCACATCTCAAACCTCCACCTTCCCTCTGAAATTCATCAGTCTATTCCATGCTCCTATGTTTCTGAATCTATTTTATTCATCACTTTGTTTTGTTCATTAGATTCCACATATGAGTGAGACTGTGTGATACTTATCTTTCTCTGAATGGCTTACTTCGCTTAGCATAATGCTCTCCAGGTCCCTCCACACTGTTACAAATGGTAAGAGTTCCTTCTTTTTTTTACTGCTGAGTAGTATTCCATGGTGTAAATGTACCACAGCTTTTTTTATCTGCTCATTTGCTGATGGGCACTTGGACTGTTTCCAAATAGAAACATTTAAAAAATGTACATCAGGTTATGTCACTGTCCTACTTTGAACTCCCCATTATACCCAGGATGAAGTCCAAACTCTTTTCTGTGGCTTCTATGGCCCTGCAGTTCTAACCATTACACACCCCATCACCCAATTCTTCCCATTACACACTCTGTTTTGGCCATGTTGGCTTTCTTGCTATTTCTCAAACATACCAAGACCATTCTGGCCTCAGTCTTTGCACTAGCTCTACTTACTTATGGCCTGACATCAGATTATATATTGAAGTTGTCAGCCTCCTCTACTAGATGGGAAACTTCATGAGGCAAGGGATTATATATGTACCTTATTCCCTTCCATATTCTCGGTGCCTAGAATAGTGCCTGGCACATAGTAGGCGCTCATTAAATATTTGCTGAATGAATGAATGAATGAATGAACGAACCACCCTCTTCCTCCTGCTTGCTCCTGCCTCCCACCTGGTGAGCTCCAGCCTGCTTTTCTCCTGCTTCATCTTCTCCCAGCTCAGACTGTTCAGTGGTGGGTGGTCTGGGCACATAGCTGTATTTTATCCAGTTAAAGAAAATTGTTCTCTGGGAAGTCATAACTTGAAATACACATTGCTTTTGTGCACATGTTGGTGTGCACTAATAAATTATGTGGCGGAATAAATATTTCCGGAGGCCCAGGTGCCTGGCCAGGCCTTTTATCTTCTGTCAGGAGGGGTGGAGGCTTTTCATTACCCCCTTCTTGTCCCTTCTGGGTCACGGGCAGGAGGCTGCTGTAGGTGCCACTGAAACTTCTATTACTCATCTGATCTTTCATTTGGTCAATAAATCTATCCTTGAACATGGCCATCTGTATTTGATATAACCAGAGAGTGGGCTAACTAAGCACATAGTTAGATGGTCTCTTCCTAGGCAGCTTTAGCCTAGCATGTTCCCTATGGCCCATGGAGTTTCTCCTCACAGGAAGTAAATCCAAGCCCACTTCCTCGAGTAGTGAGAGCAGATGCCAGCCATTCATTTTCCTGGGCACCCCCTGGCTCATGCCAGCTTCTTAGCCCTTCCCTTCCATGGCTACTTCTTTTGAGCTGTTGCTTAACCTTTCAAAACCTGCATTAGGAAAATCAATACCACCTATCTCATGCTTGCGGTCAGGATTCAGTGTGTGTGTGTGTGTGTGTGTGTGTGTGTGTGTGTGTGTGTGTTGTAAGTCCATGTCATAATTACCCACCAAAGTGGCCCAGGCTGGCCAGTCATACGAAAGATGGGGTGTGAGAACAGGTGTTCTCTCTGTAGGTGCTGGAGTGTGGGGAGCTCTGAGGGTCTCAGAGGAGCAGTGAGGTGACCAAGACAATGGGAGCCTTTGTGGGGAAGTTCAGGACTTGGTTGTGTATACCCGGCATGATGTGCCTCAGTAATGTAGCAACAGGTATGACTGTACTGCACAGAACTGGCTAGTGGTCACCTGGCTCCTGATGAGCTCCTTGGAGTCATCTACCTGCCCCTGGAACACATACCTCAGACCCTGAAGAACAGATGGGCCCAGCACTACACTCCCGTTGTTGCATTGGTTCTCTTCACTTCTCCTTCTTGTCCCTGGTTCTGTTCTGTCTTTGACTTGCCTGCTAGTGACCTTCTGGCCTCTTCTTCCACTCTGTCCTCACCTCATCATTGGATTCAACATCCAGTACCACTCTTGTGGCCACAGACCTATCTTCCCTGGACAAGTGGGTCTGCTTCTCCAAACAGCCTCTGGGTTCAGGCCACCTCATGCAAACATCCCTGGGCCAGTCCTTGTGCTGGGCCCTCCAATCCCAGCTCTATGTTTAATACTACAGACTCTTCTGGTCTCAGGAACAAGTAGGGGCTCTGCCTGTTCAAACCTTATTTGTCCAAGTTCACTTTGAAATTTGCCTCCTCTTCAAAGTTTTCCCTTTCATCCCCAAGAGTCTAATGGAAAAATAAAATACCCATCCTCTCCCTACACCAAAAGCAATTCCACCAAGGTAGGTTGTGACATGAGGTAACATTTAGTGCTATCGCAGAAGGCTGGGGTGTTAGTTAGACAGAGCTGGGGTGAATCTTGGTGTTGCTCATGATTGCTTGTGACACCTCAGGCAAGCTGAGCTTTGGGAGTGCTGTGGATTCCTTCTCTGAGCAATGCAGGGTCCCAGTGAGGATCAAATCAGACGATGTTTGTAAAATGTGAACCACAGACCCTGACATATAACAGGTTCCCTGAAGTGGTACCTGGTTGCCCACTGTCCCATGTTCCATTTTAGTTTATTCCACGAGAAGCAGTGTAACATGGTGGCAAGAGCATGGGCTTTGGAATCTGGACAGGTCTGAGTTCAAGGGCTTATTTGGCTACCAAAGAGCTGTGAGACCTCAGGGAAGCACAAACCTTTCCAAGTTCTGTACTGGTATGACAGGCCACTCATGCCTTCATTGTAGAGTCTGTACGAGTAGCAAAAGAGACAAAGGACACAAATTGCCCAGAGTGTGGCTGGTGTCTTGTGGGTGATCCACATTGCTGGTCCCCTTGCTTCCCTTCTCTGCTGGGGAGTGATCTGTGGTCACCATGGCTGACAAGGAAACATGGATCCATTTACTTGATAAGGCGTAATTTTCTGTCCTCATTTATTTTTTTTTAACCTGGCAGATAGGGACTAGAGGAAACAGAATTATTGGACAACTGTCTTGTTTAAAGAAACAAGATAAATTAGATAAATTAGGTTACATATTTTATTGTTGTGAATACTGTGCAATAACTTATTTCCCTCCTTTGAAGATGCCTGTTCCCACTCCCCACCGCCATGCTTTATTATTTTGTTCATGCTTGATGTGAGCTGCTCAGCCAATTTATGGCTTCTTCAAATGAACTTGCTTTAATACAATTTTAATTGTTTCTAATGCTTTAAATTAATTATAGCCATTTCAGTGGCTCCTCTGTGTCTGCTGTTTCTGTTTCATTGCCATGGCAACCTTTCTTACAAAGAGGAAGGAGAGCATGTCCGTGTGTGTGTGTGTGTGTGTGTGTGTGTGTGTGTGTCTTCTATTCTGTATGTGGACTTCAGTTTGCTTTTAAACTCTGTAATATCTGCTCCAGGGAGAAGGATTTGGGGTTAAGAACAAGTGAAAGCTGTTTATTGCTTTCCATTCGGGAACAGTGCCTGGCCTAGAATGTTGACTGTTCACATTGCGCCCCATCTCCTCCCTATCTTCTCAGCGTGGGAGCAAGTTGGAGGCAGGACCATGTGAGGTTAGTGCAATGTTCCATGTTAGGAATTAACAAATTAATATTCCTGGAGCGCTTTTGTGTGCTCAACAGGGCTTTTTACAAACGTTAGCTGACTTGAATCTTGTAAACACCCGTGACACTAGACTTATTCTCCTCGTAGTGCTGAGGCAAAGGCACAAAGAGGTGAAGTCCCTTGGTCAAAGTCGCTCAGCAGTTGAGTGGTATGACCAGCGCTGGATCTCAGATTTTGCTGATGTCAAGCAACAGTTCCCGTCACTCTGTCAGGGTCTCCACCCTCGTGACCGAGGGTGGGTCAGCCTGCTCTGTCTTTGGGGGCCCATTCACATGCCCCTCTTCTTAAAGCTTTCCTCATCCAACACCTGTCTGTCCCTCCTCTAACCTCTGGGCTCTTGGGCCCCTTCCCTGTATTAGCATTTGCTTTCTTCACTGGCCTTCTCCTCCAAGGACCTAGAGGGCAGGCTGGTGAGTCTGGTCACTCTTTCATTCCCTTTGTATCCAGCACAGTGCTCCTCACCAGGCAGGCACTTAGTAAATACTGAACCAGCCTGGGGAAAACCACAGAAGGAGCAGCAGGGTGTTTGGGATATTTATCCTATGTTGCAAGCATGTATTTTGCAGACATGTATAGATGGGCTCTATGTTTAGGCATGCTTGGGAAAGCAGGGTACAATTCCATCAGGCACTTTGTGCAGTTAATGATTTTCCTGATGTGGGGGCTTCGGGACTCTCGCCTTTGAAGCTCCTGAGAATGTCGCCTGCCATTTCACTCGAGCTAGCAAGACTTTGAGTCAGAAGGTGGTCTGACTGGGGAAAGGGTGGGAGGTCCAGGTTTCTCAGGTTTGGCTGTCAGGCAGTTCAGGAGGTGAGAGACTTGTGAGAGAAGCCATCAGAGGTGGGCGTGGGAGGCTTGGGTCCAGGCGCACCCTTTCCTCTAGAATTGAACGTACTCAGTGAGTAGGAACCACAGAGATTCTGAAAGGGAAGTAGCAGAATTTTAAAGGTAAGCAGAGCTACAGGAGGAGACAAGGTTGTAAAGTTGTATTTGTGAACAAGTTTTCCAGCATCATGCACCCAATCCCTCTCCTAGTCCAAAGCCATGCACTGGTCCCAAGGGCTTCTTTGCTCAGAAGGGTATTTAGAATAACTCCATGGGAACAGCCTTCAGGACCTGGCTGGTCTATGAACCGTGGAAGTGGGCAGTCTTGCTGCCCTGGTGTTGCACCTCATATAGCCTCCCTGCTTCCCTTCACACGCAGGTCCTCGGCTGCCCTCCGCACCCCTGCAAACCCTCTGGATTGCTCACCCACACTCATACGAAGTGCGTGTGTGCCACTTGGCCTCCCCAGTCTTTGCTACTGCTGTGGCTCGGTGGCAGAGACCCCTTGGTTCTTAGTGAGGAGCTGAGGTTTGATGGCCATTTCTTTAACTAGGTTGTCAGGGCACATCTACACCTGGATTCATGGCTTGAGGTAGCTCCTGCCCCTGGAGCACTTACTCTTGTTGTTCTTTGCTCTTCTGCATAGGGAGTTCCACTTTCCGACACAGACAACCCATCTTTGGGGCTTAATCTTTGGAGAAATGAGCTGGCAGGGCTTTGCGGGGCTGACATTTGCTGGCTGGGTTGTAGTTCTGTGACCACCCTGGTCTGGCCAGCTCCTCAGTGTTTCCTGACAACAGTGAGTTGTATTAATTATCAGTTCAATTTCCTTAAAAAGATGGCTGACCAGTGCCTCTTCGGACATAGTAACCTAATGCCTTAATAGATTAATGGCTCACGAAGCTGCCAGTTCTGGAACCCAGGCCTCTAATGGGTACTTCAAGTGGTCGACCTCGGCAGCTTTGTTTGAAAGGTGTGAGAGAGGCTGCACCAAAGAGGTGTTTACAGGAAGTGGGGCCTGGGGTAGACTTCTTGAATCTCTCCACCCACTTTTCAAATATCTATTCTGCCCAGTGCCACTGGGGCAATTTCCTGATCAGCCCTTGTGCCCAGATGTTGCTTGTGGAGCAATCTGGGTCATCTTCCCAGCCTCAGGCCCTTTGCACAATCATCTTCCCAGGACGTGGTGGTAGGTAGAGTTTCAGGAAGATGCCTTCTGAGGCAGAAAAGAGAGGGAGTTGTCAGGTCAGTGATTTTTCTACCCCCTGTCTCTGCCAGCACCAAAAGACAGAGAAAATTCTGCTCCCACCAGGTGGAGTGAAAGTATATGGTGCTGTTTCAGCCTAGACTGAAGAAAGCACACACACACTAGCACACACCCTAGCACATACACCAGTACACACACCAGCACACCCACCAGCACACACGCTAGTGCATACACACACAGTCACATAAACTAGCATACATACCAGCATGCACACCAGCACACATACCAGTGCATATACACACAAGCACACACCTAAGCACACATACCAGAACACACACCAGCACATTCACTAGTGCATACATACACCAGCACACACACCAGTGCTCACACCAGCACACACACTAGCATACACACCAGCATGCATACAAGTGCAAACACATCCCAGCACAGACACCAGCACACAGAGACACACAATACCTCAGTGTCCAGGGCTTAGCACCCATTCTCCCCCAGGATGACCTGTGGCTGCTCAAGCCCCCAGAGGGTAATGGGTAAGTGGCCTCTGGTTTCCTTACTCTTGTGAAGATCCAAATCTCCTCTGAGCAGGAGTGATGAGCAAACATAAACTTGGAGGGAAGAGCTGCTGTCCCAAACCTGAATGCAGAGGACGGCTGACCAGGGTAAACTTGGGGTGGGAGGGGATTTGGTCAAGGTTTCCTGCCCACCTACCCTTTTAGAACCTTCCTTTCCACAAAACTGTTTTGTGCTGGGCACCAAGGGGGTCACAGGAGGGAACATACAGAACAGACACTGGTGCCTTGTCACTTTGTCACACCAGATTTCAGACAAAAATGCTCTTTAAAATCCCAGGAAACATGCACCACATCTGTGGTTGTCACTCCTTCCTTTTCTGGGCAACATGCCTTCCTGGATCTGCACTTCATCAGATGCCTCCTCCATCTTTGGCCCTGCCCTGGGGGTGAGCTCTGGGCACAGTGAGGCTTGAGAGTGGGATGGGTGGGTAGAAAGCTCAGGAGTGGATGGAAGACTCTAAAGCTAGTCACGACGCACTCATGTTATCATGTTATCATGGCTTTATGAAGTTTTTAATTGAGCTACAATTGACATATAACATTAATTTCAGGTGTAAAATATATAATGATTCATATTTGTATATATTGTGGCTTAATGATTAAAAGCACTCTCTTTTGTTCTCAAAAGCGTCCTAATTTGGATGTTATATGATCATCCAATTTAAAGCTGGCTTTCCTTGCTGTTGATTTGCATAACTTGTTTTCATGCTAGGTCAAGATGCCCTGTTCTAAAAGGGTGCTTTTGAACATCTCATATCCAGTGGCAGGGCCCAGCTCAGTGGGGCAAATGAAGGTGGGCATACAGATGACCTCAGGACACACCTGAGACCACATCTGGCTCTCCTCTAGGTGTGCCCTGTCTACTCTCACAGGAGATTCTGCAAGAACCCTTCCAGCTATCAAGGCTAAGGCATGCAGCTGGTGCCAGAGAACCTGGGCTGGTAGAGAGCTATGTTGGGGCACAGCCTCCGGTCGCCCTGGGCTTTCTCAGGCAGCTAGAAGCTATACAAGGGTTCCCGGGGCCTGTCTGTGGGAGGAGCCTAATGGTGAGTTCATGTGCAGTCAGCAGGGGCTCTGAGGAGCTGGGGTCATGACCTCTGTGTGGAACACAGGCCCAGCTAGGACAACTGGTCTGCCCAGAGAAGAAGAGGGTTGATTTTTTTCTCTAGTTACTTACAGCTTTGCTGCAGCAGGGCTGTCTGCTCTATCATATTAGCAGGAAACAAATACATTGTTTTGTTGTGTCTGATTTCTGTGTTAAGCTAGAGTCTTTAAGGGCTGTTTAAAATTTAATATGTGAGAATAAAATAAAAATAAAATCAGTTAAGTTTGATGCATGTGGCTGCATCAGACTTAACTCCAGCTCAGCATTCCTGCAGCAGTTAGCTGACCCAGCAGGTGTGGAGCATGCCTACCCTGTTCCTCCAGGGCTCAGGGCTGGCTCCACCCTCTGTTCTGGCTTGAGATCCAGCCTTGGAAATGTCACAGAGCTGTGGCTCAGGTGGGAGCAGCTGCAGCTCATGAAAGGGGATTTCCAGGGAGCACTGTACAAGTGTCATTCCCTGGAAGGCCCCGAAGTTCACCCGTGGTCCCTCAAATTTATCCAATAGACTTTTATTGAGTACCTACTATATGCAAGGTAGTGCCAGGTGGTAGCCAGAGAGATGAAAAAGGTGTGAACTTGTGCTCATTAAATGCAGAGACTAGAGTCATGCAATCACATGCAGTGTGAGTGTAGGGTGTATGGGAGTAAGTAGCAGAGTTTCCTGTGGAGCGCTTCGTGATGTACCTCAGAGAGCCTCTGTCATGATGAAAGACTCAGTCCTCTGGCGGCTGGGATTACTGCAGTAGAGGGAGGGCCTTCAACTGTTGGCTGGAGGTGATATCCTCCTCTGAAGAGAGCCATATGGCCTCAGATTATATCCCCTCCCAGGGCAGCCACATCCAAAGACCGATGGATGTGTGTCTATGAAGTTCCACCTTCCTTGCTCCAGTGTGAGACAATTCAGAAGGGTCATCTGAGTCTCAGAACTCTCATGACATCACCTGAGGCCTTTTGGGGGCTGCATCACAGATTAACCTCTCTTTCTTCCCAATCCTGTTCCCTCCTCTTCCACAGTGTTGATTTCAAGAGTTCTCTCTAATAAACCTCCTGTACACTTATCTTGGACTCAGGCTCTGCTTCCTGGGGGAACCCAACCTGCAACAGTATTCATATGGTCAGCATTATGCAGGGAAGGCTTCCTAGAGGAAGTGACTGTTAGACTGAAATCTGAAGGATGAGTAAGAATCAGTCTGGTGACAGCTCTGGGAAAGGGTAGTGGTCCCTGGCAGAGGAAGAGAATGTGTACAATCCAATAGGCAAAAAGGAGCAGACCATGCCCAGGTGGGGAATGGCAAAGCAGGAGGCTGGGGGCTAGGTTGAGGACATTTCATGTTTTTTTTGTGAGCTGTAATGGGGGCTTGAGTTTTATCTAAGGGCATTATGATATAATTGAATGTTTTTATTATGGAGGGCAGTGATGTGGCTGATTTATTTTCTTATAAAACGATCTTGATAGGAAGGAGGTAAAAACAGAAGCAAGGAGATCAGTTAAGGAGGCTGTCATAGTAACTCAGAAGAGAGATGATGATGGCCTGAATTGAAATAGAGGGACAGAGGTGGAGGGAGTTAGACATTTATTTAGGAAGAAGAATCTGTTGTTAGAAATTAATGATGGATAGGATATGGAGGAAGAGGGGAGAGTCAAAGGTGATGATTGGCTTTCTGAGAGGATGTGGCCACCATGTAATGAGATGGGAAACCAGTGGAGAAGCAGATTAGGAAAGAGAGTGGTGAAAGGGAAAAGATGTTGAATTTCAGAAGTGCTGAATTTTACGTGTTTTGGGACTATTCAAGTACAGAGTTGAGATATTTAGATATGTGGGTATAAAACTTAAGAGAAAGAACAAAGTTGTTTATCTGTTTTTAAAAATAATAAATTGCCATTCAAGCTCACTTTAAATTACAATAGATATTTTTTTCTCTAGTTTCTGTGAATGATGAATGGAGGGGAGCCTGAGCTTAGGGGTTTCTCATGAGGTTGCCTTCAAAATGTTGGTCATCCAAATATCCAAGTGGGGCTGTAAATTCCAAGATGGTGCACATGCTTCCAAGATGGTGCACATGCTGTCAAGTTGGTGCTGTAAATTTGTACCATTTGGATCTATGCATGGGTTTGTTTAAGTGTCTTCATGATATAGTTGTTGGCTTCCCCCAGAACAAGTGATACAAGAAAGTAGGACAGAAATGGCAATGTCTTTTATTGATCTAACCCTCAGAAGTCACACACCATAATTTCCACCATATTCTATTGGTCACACAGACTGACCTTGATACATTGATAGAGGCGATACACAGGGTATGAATACCAGATTTCAAGGATCATTTGATGCCATCTTAGAGGATGGCTACCTCACTTGGAGATATAGATTTGAAAATCATTAGCATTTAGATGATATTTGAAGACTTGGTAATGGGGGAGATTGCCTAAGAGAAGTATTTAGAATGAAAAGAGGAGGGCTTAAGGACAGAGCCCCGAGAGACGCTGGCATTTAAGGATAAGTAGAGAAAGAAGCTGGTAAAGGAGACTGATAGCAAATGTGACCCTGGCTTGTCTGCAATTTGTTCTGGTTTATGCCTGATTGTTCTCACATGATAGTTTATTCTGCCCCTTTCCACTCTTAAAAGTGGCCTGCATTACATAAAAATTCCATGGTCATCCTATGTTTAAAAAGTTGCCAGAGCAGCAAAGGAAAACCAGAAGGTGCCAATATCACGACGGACACTGGATAGCTTGACCAGAAGAGCACTTTAGCAGCAGGTTGAATTGTGGGTGTGCAAACCAGGTTTCCAGTGGGTGAGGTGAGTGACAAGTGAGGTGAGTGTAGATTTTTTTCCTAGAAGCTTGACCAAGAAATGAAGGGAGAAACTAGAGTTTTAAGAGTATGTGGAGTAGTGGGAGAATCCTTCTCTAAGGTGCTGGACACTAGAATATGTACAATTTTAGACAGAAAAAGGTGTTTTACCATTGACATTGCCCAGAGCAGGAGAATAATCTGGAATAAATCTTGGAGGCCTCAATATTTTGAGACTTAAACCCAAGATGAAGGTACTGAGGCTGGTTAGGAAGGAATGACAGCCACCCCAGACCCCCGAAGTTCCCATGATGAGCCTGGTGCTCATCGGGGGTTTCTAGTCTGGAAATCCATGTGCCCTGCATGGGACGTGCTGCTGAGGTCTGCTCACCATCCTCTTCTCCTTGGGAAGGCTGTTTCGCTGGGCCCGTCCCTGGAGCTTGCTGCTGTGGGTGGCAGTGGAGCAGTAGGAGTCTGGAAGGTGGTTTGGTGTCTGTGCTCATGGGTTGACATAGGATGTTGGAAGTGTCTTTGTATGTGCTGCAGAGTGAGTCGAAATGGCCCCAACCGTACTCTAACCATAATGATAAGAGACAGTGAGGAACATGGCTGCATTGTCCTAGGTTGTTCAGGAAGAGGCATTTGGTGGCCCTTTGTAATGAATTGGCCCAGGAAGGAGAGAAAAGATTCTTTATCATAAAAAGTCAGGATTATTGCTTCATAAAGAGCAGAGTCCAAGTCATATAACTAAAATTAATATATGAGTTTCAAAAGGAATGAATTCTTGCCATAGTGAGTCGTGTTTATATTTCATACAATTAGGAGGGAGCTGGTTAGAGCCAGCTTCTGGGAGACCTAAGTGCATTTGAAACACCCACATCTCTTCCTACACCCAGGAGACAATAGCTACTTCTGCCACCCCTTGACACCCCCCCACCCTCCGCTACTCAGGGAGCAGAAGCTTAGATGGGGAACACCTTTACTGACATCCAGCTGATATCAGAGGCTTCCACAGGAAGGATTCAGGACTTGGGCATCCCTTAAATATAGAAGGGCTGGAATGTCCCAGAGAGGAGAGGAGGAACCTGGATGGAGCTGCCTTCCATGAGAAAGGGCTGGGGGAGTGAGGCTCCAGCTAAGTACACCTCTAAGGGGGTGGCCTTGTCTTCACCTCCACCATACAAAGGGGAAATTAGAGGCAAAGTCTCCTCACCTCTCTCTGACTTGGAACCAGGATGCTTTCTGAGCCCTTTGTTTAAGGAGTGTTTAACTCCCCACTGGAATAATGGCTGCGATTAGTCTTCCAGGTGAGGGATGATGCCCATCTGTGTCACCTGACAAGACAGTGTCCTTCCAATGTGGATTTGGAGCAAAAGTGGATTACACAAGGAAAGCTCTGGGGGGCGGGTGTGGGGGAGAGGGTGACTCCTTGGATACCCTCCCCCATCCATCTCTTTTTGGGTGGCAAACTCACACAGCAGGAGAAGAGAAATACCTCCCCAGCCACTGAAAGGACACTTGGCTAAGAGTCAGGATCCCCGAGGGATGTCTCAAGCAACTGTGCATGTGAGGAACAGAGGCCCGGCTAGACATTTGCAGACTCAAGGCTGCTGGAGGGGGAGGGGCAGTTCCAAGCCCACACACCCCTGCTGCTCTGCTCCAGCTGCATGTGCAGGAGAACAAATCCTTTGTGTCTGGACAGACTGGTGGTGTCATGGCATGGCTCTGTAGCTGCCCGGAGTACCTCAGAGCACATTTCCAGCAAGAGTCAACTCCTCCTGGCAGCCTTAGATTTGAAAAAAAATTGATATTCTATCACTACAAGCGTTTGGATGGTTCTGGCCCCGACAGGAATCCACTGAAAGCGAACAGCCTGGGCCGGCTGGGAGGTGATTTCCTGACAAACGCAATCTGCTGATGCAGGGATCCCTTTGCATCCCAAGTCCTTCCCGTTTTATAACAGGATGTAAATTCTGCATAGATTTTTTTATGATTCCTTTTCTTGATGCTTTTTATGATTCTGAATTTCATATCTCCCTAGAGAGGTGCTGGAATCATCCAGCCATGCCATTCTCCTCCTCAAAATTATGGGCAATTTGACCTGCCATGGAGCTATTTCCTGCGGCTGAGTGGTTGAGTGGCTCCTTGGGCCATTTCTGCCTTGAAGACGATGCAGGGCACTATGGTCCATGCAGATGAGGACTCCGGACCTTCCTGGCTGAGACTCCTTGCCACTGTGAAAGTTAAGGCCGCCTCTGCCAAATGGGAAGGTTTCCCCAAGTTCACCTGCCCTAAATGGGATGGGCCTTTTCCCCTATGTGACTGACTGCGTTTAAAGAGCAAGGGGTTGAATGAGCAAGTCTGGGAGAGAACAGACCAGGAAGAAGATCATGTTACAGAGGAATTTCTGGAAGCCCTATTCAGTTCTGTGGATCTCTTCTGAGTCCATATTGACAGGAAAATGTGAGCTGACCTTCTGTGTAGTATGCACCTGTAACATTGTGATTTGTAATAAATATATATTTGTTTTCCATCCTGTTCCTGGCCTAGAGTTCCTAAAACCCCTGGAATTTCCTTAAAGATAAAATAGAGTTTTGTTATTCATAACAAGCCCCTTTCCATCACCTGAGTTTATTTTGGAGAGCCCCTGGATAAGCTCAGGTGGGAGCTGGTTGCCAGGGGAACCAACCATAGGATTCGAGTGTTGTAATATTCAGCTCTGCCTCTCCTCCCACCTCTACAGAGGGAAGAGGAGAGAGGCTGAGATGGAATCAGTTGTCAATGGCCAACAATACAACCAATCATGCCTATGTAATGAGGCCTCCATGAAGCCCAAAAGGAGAGGTTTCTGAGACTTTCCAGGTGGTGGACACGTGGAGGTGCGGGGGGAGTGGAGCACTCAGAAAAGGAGCTCAGAGCCCCTTTCCTCTCACACACCTTGCTTTTTGTATTTCTCCCATCTGCCCACTCCTGAGTTACATTCTTTTTATAATAAATGGGTAATCTAGTAAATAAACTGTTTTTCCTGATTTCTATAAGTCACTCAAGCAAATTAATGAAACCAGAGGAGAAGGCCTGGAAACCTCTGATTTACAGCTGGACAGTCAGCAGTACAGGTGATATCAATGGGTCTCTAAAGAGGGGCAGAGGGCAGGGGTTTTGTTGGACTGAGCCCTTAATCCCTGGAATCTGAAGCTAAACCCATGCAGACAGTGTCAGAATGGAGTTAGATTGTAGGACACCCAGCTGGTGTCTGAGAATTGCCTGATGTGGGGGAAAAACCCACACAGGTGGCCACAGTATTGAGTAGAGTGAAAGTAAAGAAGGAAGCAGTGTTTCCATTATCACTTCTAGCTTCATTCATCTGCTGAACACTTGATGGAGCACCCATGGTCGGTAAATGCTGAACATGGAGAGTAGGCTTGTTGTTATTGTTCAGGGGTAACATATACCCTCATTGGATAATTTCAGTCCAGTATGCTAAGTGCTCAGACATAGGCATATCTCCACGTTTTGTGGGAGGCAGAGATTTAATCATATCAGGGGATGTGTGCGAAATTCCTTCCTACCAGGTGACCGATATTATGCTGAATGCATTCCCTGAACAGTCACGGGTAACACAACAATGCTACATGGCAGCTCTTCTGCCCATTTCACAGATAACAAAGCTAACGCTTAGAGAGGCCAAATAACTGGTAAAGCACACAGGCAGGCAGAGGCAGAGCTGGGGTTCAAAGCCAGGACTGTCTGACCGCAGCCCTGTGATCTTAACCGCCTGCTGCCTTTCCACCTCCTGGTCTGTGCAAATGCAGAGGCTGCAGGAGCGCTGAGGTGAGCCGTGAGTGAGCTGAGAGCAGGGCAGTCCACCCAGTGCTGATCAGGGCGGGACTGTCTGAGGGACATTTCCCCAGGGGGAGGCTGGACTTGACTTTTGCTCCCAGAGCTGCTGTCCTCTTATCAGCCATTCTTTCTGGCTCCTGTTTAAAACTGGCCAAGAAAACTCAGCAGGAGACTGCAAATTGGTGGCAATTTAATTGAGGAGTTTGTCTGAGATTCGACCCAGCTGGAGGGAAGGAGAAAGCCAGAGACTGCCTTTGAATTGGATCTAAATATAGCATTGCCCAAGTGTTTAATTTTGTGTTCTCACTATTTCGGTGTTGATTTTGAAGGAGCTTGGCTTCCTGGAGGAAATGTTTAAGGCTGGAGAAATAGAGTTTTCAGTTTGTCTTCTGTGTAAATAAGAGGAACAGGAAGCACAAACGTTACACTGCTTCTTATTGATTAACATCCCCACCGTTAAACAGTTTTACAGCTTAATCTTCTCAGGGCTGCTCAGCAGCTAATTGTGGGGAGGCCCTGTCTAAGGAGAACAAACTTCTGCCCTGGGTCCTAGTTCCCCTTGGCTCTCGCTCTTGCTCTGGTTTTCTTTGTCTATTGTTACCTTTCTTTCTGCTTCTTTTTATAATCCTCTCTTTACTTTTCTTCATGTATGTCTCCCCCCCTCCCCAATCTTCTCTCTCTTCCTCACTCTGTCTCTTAAATCTCTTAAATCTCATGGTCTTTCCTTTGCTCAGGTTTCTTTCTTGCTTGCTTTTAACAATCATTTTTAAATTTTCAATTACAGTTGATATACATTATTATATTAGTTTCAGGTGTGCACCCCAGTGATCAGACATTATGTAACTTACTAAGTGATCCTCCTGCTAAATCTTGTGCCCATCCAACACTGCACACAGTTATTAGAATGTTATTGACTATATGCTGTACTTTATTTTTTTCCATTTTTTTTATTAAGGTATTATATGCGTACATATCTTACCATTGCCCCCCCCCCCCCCAACCTCCCATTCATGCCCTCCCTCCCCAAAGTTCTGTGTTCGTTGGTTGTACTTATATTCATGCATACCAGTCCTTCAATTGTTCTCTTATTTCCCCCCCTGGTCTCCTTCCCCTACCTGCTGTCATTTGACAATCTGCTTGTTTTATGGTGACTATCTCAGGACCACATGAATAGAATCCTCTCCTCATTTGACAATCTGCTTGTTTTATGGTGACTATCTCAGGACCACATGAATAGAGTCCACTCCTCCTCTGGTTCTCACCGCCCCTCCCCCTGGGTCCCACTGCTTCCTCTGGGAAACACGGCTCACCCGGGACACCCGGCCCCTTTGGGGGACACGGCTCATCCGGGGCACACAGCCCCCTGGGACACACAGCTCACCCGGGGCACACGCCCCCCTGGGACACACGGCTCACTTGGGGCACAGGGCCCCCTGGGACACACGGCTCACCCGGGACAACCGGCCCCTTTGGGGGACAGGGCTCACCCGGGTCACACAGCCCCCTGGGACATATGGCTCACCCAGGGCACAGGGCCCCTCTGGGGCGCTGGGGTCGCGTATTGGAGGGGCCGCGCTAACTCCTTGCTAGCACGGCAGGCAGGCTGGGACAGTTGCATGTGGGCAGAGATGGCTGCAGGTGGGTAGACCGCCCTCAAAGGTGTCTCATTCGGTGCGGAAGCGGAGCAGCTGCGGACGCGGAGGCTAAGTTCTGAGGCTGCCCACTCCCTGAGCCTAGGGTGTAGTGAGCTCTGTTCTAGGTGGATTTTCTTTATTCGCGGTGGCGGGTGGCGGTGGCCGGTGCGGCAGCAACGGTTGCTCCTGTGGTTCAATTTCCACTGTAGTTTTAAAGTTCACATGGCAGCAGTGGTGGGAGCTTCGGCTCAGCCATACGGCGGCTGAGGGAGAATTTGCTGGGGCTGCTAACAGAAGGAACTGTGCCGGCTCCTCACCAGCACAGCGGGTGTGCTGGGAAGGTTGTGGGCGGGCTGAGATGGCTGGGGGCGGAGAGTTCCCCTCAATGTTGTTTCCTTTGGTGCGGAAGCGGAGCTGCTGTGGACACAGAGGCTAAGTTCTGAAACCACACTCTGAGCCCGGGGCTTAGCGTAGTGAGCTCTGACTTCAGTGGATTCCCATTCACGGGGGCGGTGGCGGGTGCAGCAATGATGGTAGCTCCTGTGTCTCAATTTCCCCTGTAGTATTAAAATCCACATGGCAGTAGTGGCGTAAGCTTTGGAGCCGGCTGCTGGCGGTGGCGGTGGAAAGACTCCCCGGGATTCAAAGGGAAGGCGCCGCTCCAGCTCCCCACCAGCAAGGTGCTCGGAGGCCGGGCCGAGTGGGCTGTGGGCCGGGAGACACCTGGCCATCTCTTTGCCAGCATGGCGCGTGGAGACGAGGCCGAGTCGGTTGTGGGCGGTGACGACGCAAGGACTCGCTGGGTGTCACAAATGGAAGGTACCATGCCATCTCCCCACCAGTAAGGTGTGTGCGGAGATGGGGCCGAGCCGGCTGCAGGCCGGGAGACGCAGCGCCAGCTCCCCGGGATGGTTGTGGGCAGGCGCTGAAGGCATGGCGAAGGTCCCATATCAGCTCCCTGGTTCCCATGGCCGGCGGGCTGGCCCAGTCCCTGGGCCCCAGGGCAGAGCGAGGTCTGGCTTCCCTCATTCCCGGCTGCATCGGCTCTGGCAGGTCTGGTTTTGCCGTAGTTTTAAACTCCACATGGCAGAAGCGGCGCCCTGCTTGGTGTCTAGTTATAGCCTTCCCATTTCTGGGCCGAGCTGGCTGTGGGCGGGGAGACACTGCGCGATCTCTTCGCCAGCATGGTGAGTGCAGGGGCTAGGCCGAGCTGGCTGCAGACAGGGAGACGTTGCGCCCGCTCCTCACCAGCATGGCGGGTGGGCTGGGATGGCTGCAGGCCGGGATGGTTGCAGGCAGGGAGGTGGCGCTCATGGGCTTCTCGTCCAGGCAGGAGCTGAAGGCGCAGCGGAGGCCCGCATCAGCTCCCATGGCAGCCGGCAGGGCTGGTCCAGTCCCTGGGCCCTGGGCAGAGCGAGGTCTGGCTTCCCTCATTCCCGGCGGCAGCGTCTCCCTATATGCTGTACTTTATATCCCCATGACTGTTTGGTGCCTAACAACTTGTACTTCTTTCTTAAAAATTTGTTATTTATTGATTTGAGAGAGAGAGACAGAGAGAGACAGAGAGAGAGAGAGAGAGAAAGAGAAACAGCAGTGTGTTGTCCCACTTCTTTGTGCACTCATTAGTTGATTCTTGTACATGCCCTGATCGGGGATTGAACCCACAACTCTGGCATTTTGGGACAACTCTCTAGCCAACTGAACTATCTTAATCCTTTCACCATTTTTACCTATCCCCCCAATACCCATCCCACATGGCAGCTGTCAAAATGTTTTCTTCCTGGCACTGGAACCCTGGGCTGGTGGGGCTGGGGTGGGGCTGGGACCCCTCACTCCTCAGAAGAAAACTCCAGAATCCCTCCCAATTTTAAACTGCCACATTTGGGTGTGGGGCCTGTTTTGTGTCTCCGCCTCTTAGTTTTAATGTGGTTCTTCTTTAATTCCATAGTTGTAAGACTTCCATTCAGCCAGATTTCAGGTGGTTCTGACAATGGTTGTCCTGTAATTTAGTTGTAATTTTGATGTGTTTGTGGGAGGAGGTGAGTATTTGTTTACCGCTGGCTCTATCTTTTCATTTGAGATTCTACAATAAGGAGAGCAGGCACAGACCCAGACCACAAGGAGTTTACAGTCTGGTCTTTCCATATTGTTCTGGATCTGCCAGTGGCTGGGTGCAGCTGGTGGCTGTCAGGCCTGCTTTTGTGCCCTCACCCCAAGGATTTGAAGCGGGAGAGTGCTTTTCATGACCCAAGTGCTCAGGGACACATCGCTCACTTAGCTGCTTGTGCAGCTTGTTAACTATTAATGCAGGGCCCGGGAATTCCAACCTGAAACCCATTCATGAGCTCAGGGAGATGGGTAGCCTCTGAAATACAGTGGTCATACCATATCTGCCACTTTCTGTGGTTATAGTTACCTGAGGTGAATTACTGTCTGATAATATTAAAGGAAAATTTCTAGAAATGAACAATCCATAAGTTTTAAATTAGGTAGCAGTCTTTTATTTTATAGAGAGGAAGAGAGAGGGATAGAGAGTTAAAAACAATGACGAGAGAGAAATATTGATTAGCTGCCTCCTGAACACCCCTACTAGGGATGTGCCCACAACCAAGGATTGTGCCACTGGCTGGAATTGAACCGGGACCCTTCAGTCTACAAGTTGATGCTCTATCCACTGACACTGAGTCAAACTGGTTAGGGCTAGGCAGCAGTCTTAGTAGTCCCATCCTGTTCCTTCCCATCTGAGATGAGAATCATTCCTTTTTCTAGTATATTCATGCTGTATATGTTTCCTGCCCGTTATTAGATCGACTACCCTGTTTCCCCGAAAATAAGACAGTGTCTTATATTAATTTTTGCTCCCAAAGATGCGCTAGGTCTTATTTTCAGGGGATGTCTCATTTTTCCATGAAGAAGAATACGGTACATATTTATTGTTCGATGAAAATAAAGGACATTTATTACCTGTGTACAGTATGGTAGTACGGTAGTTGCCAACACAAACCAGGCAAACTGTGAATCCTACAGTATCAAGAATTTACTCATTTATTCAATGACAACCATGTCATCATCTTCTGGAACATCATCATAACAATCCAATTCCTGAATTTCCTGGTGAATTTCTTGTGACTCCATTTCTTTCAGAATCAGTGGGCCAAATCTCTCATGTTTAGCAATAGCACTGTCTTTAAATGAGTACTTCTTGTCAAGGTAGCCTGCTCACAGTGCATTTGCAATGCAACTGTCAGTGATTTTCTCCCATGAATTCTTCACTCAAGTCACAACTTCGTGCAGTTTAGGTTTCACAAAGTTTCCACGCTGATTTCCCTCCATTCTATTTTCAATGTAGTCATCAATTTCTATGCGCAAATTTTTCTTTGAATGGCTTGTTTATTGCAATATCAAGAGTCTGGAGATAGGCCGTTGTTCCTGTGGGAATCATTATTTGATCTATTTTTCTTTCGTGAAGAAATGTCTTCATGTCTTTAGCAGGGTGAGTGCTGGCTGCATCCCAGACTAACAGATCTCTTTGGCTCCCTCGCATAACAAGCGGCAGCATTAAATCGACCCACTTCCTTATAACTGCTTGTGTGGCCCAGGCCTTTTCAGTTTCAAGAATAAAAATGCCCAAAACATGTTCAATCTTTTCCTTCTTGCCCTTAGAAATGATTAAAAGTGGGATTTTTGTGCCATCCAGACAAATTGCCAAAATACAGGAAGCACGTGCACTTTTGTAAGCAGTGGAGGGAATGTACACTAAGGAGGCACCCCGCTGTTCAATTGTTGTTTGAGATGATTGGCCCATAAACACTGCAGTTTCATCCATAGCAATCATGTTGGAAAGATTGTATTTAGAGAAGTCAGCATCATCAATAAAGGATTTGAAAGCAAGTGCTCGCTTAATAACTTGAGAATCTTCCAGCCTAAACAATGTTATAGATCTTCTTAAAGACAGTTCACTTCACTGAAGGAAATTATCCAGCCAGTGTTGTGATGCTTTGAAGTCTTCAGGGGCTATGTCAAACTGTGGTGCCATCGCAAGGGCAAATTCTTGAATCTGAGCCCTATTCACAACCAAAGCCTTTGCTCTCCTGTCAACAACCCATTCACAGATCAGGTCTTCCAGCTCGGAAAATAATGGTTGTCAACCTGATCCACACTTGCGCTTTTTAGCATTTCCCTTGTCCACTTGTTCAATGAGGTTACTATACTCTGCTCGCCATTTTCGGACCAATCAGATACTCAACATCTCTTTACAGAAAGCAGTAAGATTTTTGCCCCAAGAGTCTTCCACGATTCCTTTCCTGTACTCCAAAGAGTAGCTTTTGCTTTTTGCGCTCATTTCTAGGGGTAAAAAAGAGGAATTGGGGTATTAAGGTGCGGGGAGGGGGATCACTTAAAATGACACAGGGGGATCAAAGGGGAAAATCAAAATGGCACCGGAAAATCAGAGGGGGGGATTACCATTTTAGTGACCCCCTCTGATCCTCCTATGTTGACATATTTTGATTGCTCCCTCTGATCCTCTATGCTATTTTGATTGGCCCCTCTGATCATCCTGTGTTATTTTAAGTGATCCCCCTCCCCACACACCTGTGCCACTGAACACCTTCACCAGACATCCCCCCTACCCCTTTATCAGACATTTACCCCCTGGGGCCTGCCTAGGGACTGTCACTGGGCTTGCTGGGGCCTGGATCTGGGCTGGAGCAGGGTCTGCCACTGACTGAGAACCTTCAGTCATCATGAAGGCAGCCACGAGCATCAGGTAGTGTCACCAGAGACAGACCAGCACTCATCACCTTCTCCGTGTCCTGTCCGCTCTAATCCTCCTGTTCTTCTACACTCATCTGTGAAAGTCTCTTCCTCTCTCCCGCCCAGCGCTCACAGCTTACTTGGATCTCCGCTCTGCCTCCACACAGCAGTGATGTCAGGACTTCACGTAATGTCACTGGTTGCTAGACGCCAGTTGGGGCGGCCCTAGCGACCAGTTTATGGTAAATTAATTTTCATTCTGAGATAGAGCCTGGGGGCCTTATTTTTTGGGGGGATGCCTTATATTTCACTCAGAATGAAATCTGTAAGTAGGTCTTATTTTCGGAGGATGTTATATTTTCAGGGAAACATGGAATCATGGTATCTCAGTGTTTGTGTTCAAGTCCTCCTTACTCTACTTAATGCCACATTCACATAACTTTTATTACAGTCTATTGCTGTAACTGTTCTATTTTATTGTTAGTTATTTATAAATTAAACTTTATCAGAAATACATTTGTATAGGGAAAACAGTATGTATAGGGTTTGTTATTATCCAAGGTTTCAGGCAACCACTGAGGGTCTTGGAGCATATTTCCTCCAGGTAAGAGAGTACTGAGTAAGCAGATTTCTGAATATATGTGCATTTTTTCAGGGTAATTTTATGACTTTCATTGTATTCTCAAAGTTGACAATAAGCCGAAAAACAATTGCCCAGCTGGTGTGTCTCAGTGGTTGAGCATCAACCCATGAACCAGGAAGTCTTGATTCCATTCCTGGTCAGGTCACATGTCAGGTTGTGAGCTCAATACCCAGTAATGGACATGCGGGAGACAGCCGACCAATGATTCTTTCTCTCATCATTGATGTTTCTGTCTTTCCCTCTCTCTTTCTCTCTGACATCACTAAAAATGTATTAAAAAACACATACACACAACAACTATCCTACCAATGAGGCCCCAGGTGGGTAGCCCAATCACTTAGAAGTGAGTCAGAATTCAGCCCTGGACATGGGTTCTTAGTGTTCTCTCACTTAACCAGCAACTTTCTTTATCTCTGTAGGACATCTGTGAAGAAATACACTAATGGTCACATCTGACCTTTCAATCCTTCTTTAAAAAGTCTTTGTATTTGGTCTTGTTTGGGTATTGATTCACAACAAAATTACTAAATTGTTAGATTATTATGTGCTTAAAGGAACAGAATATTTTCATTCTGGGGAGGGATGGAGTTACTATTGCTTTATTCGTTGCTATATCCTAAAATTGTAGAGTTGGAACAGAGCTAAAAGTTCATATAGTTCACCCTGAAATCCAAATCCCTCTTGCCTCATCCAGAATCTTCTCTATAACACTTCCATCAAAGAACTATAAGGCCACTTTCAGAGTTAGAGAATGCTCTGCTCATTAATTCATTCATCCATTCATTGCACCCTCCTATGACACATGCACTCTGTTAGATTCTGGGAATTTGATAATGGAGAAGACAAATGACACCCTTGTCTTCAAGGAGCTTACAATCTAGCAATCTAGAGATACAGATATTGAATAAGTAGAAAGAGAGTTAGAGCAGGCAGCTCTGAGGCTAGTGGGGACTACTCTAATTTGTGGGTGGTAGTGATCATGGAAGAATTCCCAGAGGAAGTAGCATCCAAGCTGAGCTGAAGGAGGAGTAGGAACTAGTAAGAAGAAGGAAGGTTAGATTGAGGGAATATTATAGGTAAAGGAAATGGCACATTCAAGGATCCAAGAACGAAAGAGAAGGAGCAAAGCTTACTGGAGAAAGTAAGAGAATATTAGAATGGCCAAAGCAGAAAAAGAGAATGATATAAGAGTGGTTTTCATGTCAGCCTACTTTAATTTTTGACAGCTTGAGCCACAAAATTCTCCTTGATCTTTCCACTTATGGCCTCTGATGCTCCCAATTAGATAACAATCTTCATGGGATTTATTAAGACAAACAAACACACCAGAGATGAGGGTCCTCTCCTCTTCCTTCACTGCCAGTCCCCAACTTATAATGGTTCAACTGAAGATTTGTAAACTTTATGATAACGTGAAAACTATATGCATTCAGTAAAAATTAATTTTCATCTTTTCCTGGGCTAGCGATATGTGGTATGATACACTCTCATGATGCTGGGCAGCAGCCATGAGCCACAGCTGCCAGTCAGTCATGTAATTATGACAGCAAACACTGGTGCTCTACAGCAGTGTTTCCCAAACTTCTCTCACGATGAGAATCACCTGGTGGAGTTGTTAAAATACAGATTCCTGAATCCCAACTAAGAAGTGCTAAACTAGAATTTTTGGGAACATATAGGTAAAATTGTATACTTAACTAGTGCTCTAACTAGAAAATAGAGATTACTTTTATGCCACGAGTTTCATAGATTTTATGATTACATTTCTTAGTATACATTTATCTCTTTCAAACAATTATATTTCCCCCAGTTATACAGTACTCAAGTTATATAACAACCATTATTAGGTTTTAGGGATCTGGGAAAGTTTGCATTACCAACCAACAAAGCAGTCAAATGTGTCAATGAATATTATAAAGCCAGAATGTAAAACTGGTAATGACTATGCTGAAGAGAAGGCCCTTTCTCTCTGTTCTGTGTTTCTGTTATTGTGTGACTTAATGCTTTACCTCACATTGTCTTACTTTTGTGATTTATATATTGCATTGTAGTACAGTATATATCTATATTTCACATATTGTATATAGTATATAGTGTATAGTAGAGTAGAATAGAATAGAGTATAGTCTACTATTGTCATAGACAGCCTCCAAGATGACCCCAATCATCACTATATTTTAGTATTCATGCTCTTGAGTAATCCTTTCCCTTTGAGTGTGATTTAGTGTCTCACAGCTAACCCACAGAATATGGAAAAACTGAAAGCACATCACTTCCTATATTAGATTGTAAAAAAGACTATGATTCTGCCTTGGGCTTCCTTCTCTTGCTCTCTTACTCATTTCTTTGGGGAAAGCCAATTGCCATGTTGTGAGCTGCCTTATGGAGCAGCTCACAGGGCCAAGAACCAAGGGAAGCCCCCAACCAACAGCAAGTGAAGAACTGAGGCCTGTAGCCCAACAATCCAGGAGGAGGTGAGTAAGTCCAGCCAGTAGCATGTGTAAGAGCTCAGAAATGGATCTTCCTTTGTCAAGCTTTCAGTTGAGGCATAGTCTCAGCTGGCTCTTGTGAGAGATGTTGAGACAGAGGCACTCAGCTAAGTCACATCTGGAGTTTAGACCTATAGGAATGATGAAATAATATATGTTTTAAGCTGTTATGTTTGGGACAATTTTTATACAGCAATAAACACCTGATACAGGTTTTGGTTCCATGAGTGGGGAGATGCTATAACATACCTAAAAATATGAAGTGGCTTTCTACTGGGCCAGTGGATGAAGACTGGGAATATTTTTGATGCATGCATTAGAAAAAACCCTTTAAGTTAAGTTGCATAGGCAATAGAAATCTGAATGTTGATGCTGCTGCTAGTGAGGTCTCAAAGAAAAAGTGAGAAAGGTATATGGGAGCTGGAAGGAGGGAGAACTTGTGATGTAGTGGCAGAACTTAACACTATTGCCTGCAGCGATGAGAAAAGTAGAAAATGTACCTAATGAACCGAGTGATCTAGCTCAGGAGATATCTAAGCAAAGTGTTGAAGGTGTTGCCTGGTTCCTTCTCATTGCTTATGTAAGATGAGGGAAGCATTGGTAGACACGAACCAGGATTGGGTGATCTTGAAAATTCGCTGTCTCTCCAGATGGCAAGTAATGCTAAAATTTAGAAATGAGCCGAAACCGGTTTGGCTCAGTGGATAGAGCATCGGCTTGTGAACTGAAAGGTCCCGAGTTCGATTCTGGTCAAGGGCGTGTACACTGGTTGCGGGCATGTCCCCAGTGAGGGTGGTGCAAGAGGCGGCTGATCGATGTTTCTCTCTTATTGATGTTTCTAATTCTCTATCCCTCTTTCTTCCTCTCTGTAAAAAATCAATAAAATATATAAAAAAGAATTTAATTTCTTAAAAAAAAGAAAAGATTTCTGAGCAAAGATGAAACCCAGGGCACTGCCAGTGCCTTATGGAGAATCTCCCCCGTTCAAGCTTCAAATAAGATTATAGCCTCTCCTACCAATGATCTTTTGTTATGGGCTATGAGAGACCTTGAGGCAGAAGCATGAAGCTGGGTTGTATCCAGATTCCTGACTCACAGAGACTATGAAATAATATTTGTTGGTGTAAATTGCTAAGTTTGGGAGTAACTTGTTATGCAGCAATAGAAATTAGTATAATTGTTATTGTTATTATAATTATTATATAACCTGCACATAGAACGGCCATCTGCCACCATGGTAAGGCAAACAGAGTGTCTCTGTACCAGGAACACAGGGCAGTTGAAGGTGAGATTTCTGAAATAGAGGGATTAGGTAAAAGTTAATATACTGAATTTTGTGGGCCTAAGATTTTTCTAGAAAATAGGACCAGTCCCCCCAAAAAAGAGACTAATGTAAGGGGCTCTTCAATGGTAGTATAGCCAGATCTACTTTTACCCATTGTAAAAACCAAGATTGATGTGCCCCAGCCATACACATAGAACTCCAATTAGTGTTTTAGTATGCAACTTAAAAAACTGAGACATATAACATTATATTAGTTTCAGGAGTACAACATAATGATTCAATATGTGGGTGTATTGCAAAATAATCACCATAATAAGTCTAGTTAATATCCATTACCGTACATTAGTACATTTTTTTTTCTTGTGTTAAGATTTTTTAACATCTTTAACTTAGGTTTCTTCTATGTTTGGCTATTGTAAATAGTGCTACAATAAATATAGGGATGCATATAATTTTTTTGAGTTAGTGGGTTTTTTTTTTTAGAAAAATACCCAGAAATGAGTTTTATTTTTCAATTTTTGAGAATATTTATACTGTTTTCCATAGTGGCTGAACTAATTTACATCTCCACCAACAGTGCACAAGGATTCCCTTTTCTCTACCTCCTTGCCCACACTTTTTATTTCTTAACTTTTTGATAGTAGCCATCCTAAAAGATGTGAGGTGCTATCTCATTTTGGTTTTGATTTGGATTTTCTTGATGATTAGAAATGTTAAAGCATGCTACTTTAAATATGAGCAAGCACAATATTTGAGGAAAGAATCTATTATGAAAGATGTAAACCAAAACAAAGACAACTTTGAAGAGATGGAAACAGAGTAGAAAGAAAAACACTTCAAAAAAGTCTATCAAAATGCTCAAAGATAAGAGAAAATAGTACAGCTAAAAATCAAAATATGATGTTTTGAAGAAGAAACATCAAAGATCACAAACAACTTTTGAAAACTTAAAATTTGGTAGCAGAAACCAAAACTCAACAGTAGGGTCCAAAGACTATATGATCAATAATGACGGAAATTTATTTTCAAAGAAGTATTTCTAGCACCTTGAGCATCACTTTGTATTGTAAGACTCAACAAAAACTTGTTGAGAGAATGAATGAGTAAATAATAAAGTTGGGTAAATCTCCCTGGAGTAGAGCAAAAAAACAGATGAAAAATAGGAAAGCAAAGCAAAATACCTCAGGAGCTACAACATCTGAATAATGACTTATTCCTACTGGGAATCCAGAAGGAATAAGTCAGATGGGGAAAAAATTACCAAAAAATTTTATTCAGTAGAAATTCCTCAAAATAGCCCTAGCCAGTTTGGCTCAGTGGATTGTGGGATCCCTTAACACGACCTGCGTGGTTCAGGGCCCACTCAAGGTCCGGTTTCTGGAGAAGGCCGCACACTAAAATGAAGAGACTGGCAAAGAGTTAATTTGGGGAAATGGGGGCCAGGCGGGAAGTCCACCTCTAGTGGGAGGACTAACCCCATGCTCTGGCCTTTTACCATTCCTTTTATTGAGATTCTGAGACAAAGACATCTCTTAGGCAGGAAGTTCCAACAACAGAAAATCAACAAGAATTTACATATGATTAACAAATTAAAGTTGCCTAAACCACCACTATCTCAACTATACGATGAATTAATAGCTCCGACCATTCAGAGCCATCAAGGTTGGCCAGCTATTATTTATTTATTTATTTATTATTTTTTTTATTAAGGTATTATATATGTACATAGCTTACCATTGCCCCCCCACCCCCACCTCCCATTCATGCCCTCCCTCCCCAGAGTTCTGTGTTCGTTGGTTGTACTTATATTCATGCATACCAGTCCTTCGGTTGTTCTCTTATCTCCCCCCAGGTCTCCTTCCCCTCCCCGCTGTCATTTGGCAGTCTGCTTGTTTTAAGGTGACTATCTCAGGACCACATGAATAGAGTCCGCTCCTCCTCTGGTTCAAACCACCCCTACCCCCGGGTCCCACTGCTTCCCCTGGGACACACGGCTCACCCGGGGAACACGGCCCCCTGGGACACACGGCTCACCCGGGGCACATGGCCAGTTCTTTTTACATTTTACTACCAGTGACAATGTTTGGTTTCGGTTCCAGCAGTGGATAGAATGTTGTCCTGGGGACCGAAGAGCCCTGATTTCGATTCCAGCCAAGGGTATGTACCTGGCTGCAGGCTCCTCCCCAGCCCGGGACCTGGTCAGGGCTTGTGCAGGAGGCAACCAATTGATGCATTTCTCTCACGTCTATATTTCTCTCTGTCTTTCCCTTTCTCTTCCGCTTTCTCTAAAAATCAATGGAAAAATATCCTCGGGTGAGGATTAAAAAAAAAAATTCCTCAAAATGAATTTCTACAAGTAGCACTATGGATGAGAATAGACCTACATCAAAGCAGATCACTGTAAAATTTCAGACTATTGAGGATAGCTACATTGGAAGCTAAAAAGGTAATCAAGCAATCTTTTCAAAATCTGAGGGGAAAATAATTTTCAACCAAAAATTCTATACTTAATTAAATATGAAGGTAGGATAAAGATATTTTCTGATGTTCAAGATTCCAAAAAAATTGTTTCCTATGCATACCCTTTCCTAAGAAGCTATTAAAGTGTACACTTCATAAGGTAAAGGAATCCAAGTAAAGCAAAGACATAAGATCTAAGAAATGGGCTCCAACAGGACACAGAGTGGAGGAAATACCCAACACATTTGTGAAAGAAAGGCCCCATAGGACAGCTGAGTAGCAGGCCTGAAGGGTCCAAGAGAGGCTTCTTCAAAAACACAAAATTGATAATGAGAAGGAAACCCCTATTTGTAACAAACTGTTGTTTGAAATTTTCTGCTGTTTTTCTTAGATAAAATGTTGCTTTCTAGTCTGCTTTAGCCTGTTTGAAGAATGATGAAGATAAATTTATTTATTTTATTTATTTTTTATTTTTAAGTATATATTTTTATTGATATTTTACAGAGAGGAAGGGAGAGAGATAGAGAGCTAGAAACGTCAATGAGAGAGAAACATCGACCAGCTGCCTCTTGCACACCCCCTACCGGGGATGTGCCCACAACCAATGTACATGCCCTTGACTGGAATCGAACCAGGGACCTTTCAGTCCTCAGACCAATGCTCTACCACTGAGCCAAACCGGTTTCGGCTGATGAAGATAAATTTAGCTGTATGCCGGAGCTGTATGCTTGTAGGCCGGAGACTAGATATTCCCATAATCTCAATGCCATGCCAGGTGCATTTAATTGGATAGAACTGTATTGTTTTCATGGCCAGCATGGAGATAACCACTAAATGCACATAGAGCTAGGTCTTTAATAAAAAGGGAAGTTCTGCTGTAGCCTTGCTTAGAATTTGAATTCATTTTCTCTAAGCCCATCACTTAGTGATGAATAAAGTAAGTCTCTCCAAACTCTCCTCCTGCATTGTTTGATTGTTCGGGAACTCTGTAACAATAACATCTAATGTGTTTGCATGCATTGAGAGATTTACACGACTGTGAAGACTTTGGGGTAGATTAGTGATAAACACATACAAAACCTACAAGACCATTGTTAAATGTAGGAATGGAAAAACAATAATCATATATAATAAAAGCCTAATATGCTAAGTGTCCCATCATCTGGTCAGCCATTCAACCAATCATAATATGCTAATGATATGCTAAGATTGCTCAACTGCTCACTATGACATGCACTTACCACCAGGGGGCAGGTTAGTTTGCTGCTGGGGCCTGGCTAATTAGAACTAAGCAAGACAGTCCAAACAAGCCCTGGAGCCCTTCATGGTCCTTCTCTGTCTGGCCAAAGCCTGGGTCATGTGGGGGTCCCCTGAGTGGGGTCCTTTGGCCTGGCCTGCACCCTCTTGCACAATCCAGGCTGAGGGAACACCCTCTCCCCAGTGTATGAATTTTGTGCACTGGGCCTCTAGTGGTATATAAGTGGCTGGGCTGTGAAGAGCAGTTATATAATTACAATAATGTAGAAACAAAATATCAACCTAACCAAATTTACCTTCTGGCTCCATGAGAATGGGCACCGGGAGATGACACTGTGTGCATGTATGTGGTGGGACCTGGAGAAGGAAGGAGAGTTACATCTTCATCTTCCAGATGAGTCAACAGAGTGTAAAAGTTTCAAAGCTAGCATTACAAGCATGTTATTTAGTTCATAGAAATAAATTCAAAAGGAAGTCAGGTAAGAGAATAGAAAATGATTGTCTCTAGGGAGTGGGAAATGGAAAGAAGATTGTGGTGGGGGGACATGCTGATGTGTAATAATAAGTCTCATAGAACTATTTTCTCTTTAAACTATGTACATGTAAATACCTGATAAAAAATAAATTAAGTTAACAAAAAAGAAAGAAACTAACTAGGTGGTAGCAAAAGAACATGGCCAATATATAAAAAGCAGAACACTGATTTAGGGCAGAAAATGAAAATACAAAAAACCCATAAGTAACCAAATGCTTTTCTTCTATTCTAAATGGAATAGAATTTTACTGCCTCAACTGAGAATATTATTTTGCAAGATAGTGAGTTTATAAAATGGCCTATGAAAATGAAATATCTGTTATGTTAAAGAAACAGCATGTTTTTACTTAGGCAAAATATGGAACACTCTCCAGAACAAAAGACTGTGTAGGTAAATTACTATTACCGTTTGCAAATTACTATTCTCATGATTTGAAACCAATTTAAGTTGTCACTTATTAAGCACCTAATGGAAGCCAAACTCTTGCTAAGAGCTTCAACATAGACCATATTACCTATTTTCATATCTAATCCAAGAGAAGGTTATAAAATCTTCAGTAAAGAAGTGAAGAATTTGAGACTCATGGAGACTAACTCAGTTGTGCCACTTGACTAGACTAGTAGGTGGTACCACTAGGGTTAAAGCTGGGGTCTATCTGAGTCCAAGGTCAGGGCTGTGAAAAGAGGCAGTTTCCTTTCTGTGATATCTAGGTGTATGTGCCTGGTCCTGCTCCTGTGGATTTAATGAAATCCAGGATAATGACCTCCTGCTTTAATCATCATGAGATGCTGGGGGCAAAGAAGGAGCAGAGAACCAGGAGGGAGGATATGGGGATCTAGAGTCAGGCTCCGACCCTAAGTTTCTGGGTGACCTGGACAACTTCCTTAATTACTCTGTGCTTTTAGTTATTCATATTTAAAAGGAAGAGAAAGAACCAAATGATCTCTTGGTTTCCTCCCTTTTTGAATATTAGTTATTTGCCTAATTGATCCCTGATGCACAAGAAACGTGACAGTGACTTACAGAGCTTTAGTACCTGCGTCAGTGCTGCCTGGGGCTCGATGCCTTTGGCACCACTCACCACTCAGTAGAGGCAGATGAGGTTTAGGGCAGACCAGCAACAGTGATTTCCTGCTTTGTTACTCTCTTCATCATCCACCCATTGGTTAGGATTTTTAAAAGAAATCTCTATCGTTGAAAGTATTACGTATGTCCCCTTTTTTGCCCTTTGACCTGTTATAACCTATCACTCAACCCCACCCAGGCCTTTACCACCCTATTATCTGTGTGCATGTGTTATGCATATTGCATACAAGTTATTTGGTTTATATCTTCCCACTCACCCCCTAGCATGGTCGCCTAAGACCATCGGAAAACACAGATATTTACATTATGACTCATAACAGTAGCAAAATTATGAAGTAGCAATGAAAATAATTTTATGGTTGGGGGTCACCACAACATGAAGAACTATATTAAAGGGTCGTGGCATGAGAAAGGTGAGAACCACTGGTCTAGAAGATCTATCCAGTGAAGTCAATGGGGTGTTAAAGTCTGCTACTATGACTGTATTGCTGTCAATCTCTCTCTTAAAGTCCTCAGAAGTTTTTTTTTAAATTTTTTTTATATATATAGCTAGGTGCTTCTGTATTGGGTGCATATATGTTTACCAAGGTTATATCATCTTGTTGGATCAATTCCATTAGTATTATGTAGTGACCTTTGTTGTCTCTTATGATGGCCTTCACTTTAAAGTTTATTTTGTCAGATATGAATATTGCTACCCCAGCTTTTTTGTTTTTCTTTTCTTTTCCATTTGCATGGAAAAAAATGTCCATCCCTTCCTTCTCTCTCATCCTGTGTGAGTCTTTTGTTCTGAGATGGGTCTCTTGTAGACTGAAAATATTTGGGTCATGTTTTCATATCCATTCAAGTACCCTTTGTCTTTTTTATTGGGGCATTTAATCCATTTACACTTAAGATTATTACTGATTGCCATTTTAATTCTTTATGCCTATGTTTCTCTCTCTCTCTCTCTCTCTCTCTCTCTCTCTCTCTCTCTCTCCTCATTACAGTAGTCCCTTTAGCATTTCTTGCAGTGCTAGTTTGATGGTGACAAACTCTTTTTAGTCTTTTGTTTGTTTGTTTATATGTTTGGAAGCTCTTTATTTCACCATCTATTTTGAATGATATCCTTGCTGGATGTAGTATCTTGTTTTCAGATCCTTGTTTGTCATTATCCTGTGTACTTCATGACATTTCTTTCTGGCCTGTAGAGTTTCTGATGAAAAATGAGCTAACAGCCTTATGGGTAACAAATTACCTTTCTCTTGATGCTTTTAAGATTCTCTTTGTCTTAAAAAATTTTTTTTTCATTTTAATTATGATGTGTCTGGGTATGGACCTGTTTGGGTTCTTCTTGCTTGTGACTCTCTGTGCCTCCTGAACTTGTGTGACTTTTTCTTTTACCACGTTAGGGAAATTTTCTGCCATTATTTCTTCAAAAAACATTCTCATCCCTTGCTCACTTTCTTCCCCTTTTGGTATTCTTTTGAAGCAAATATTGTTATATTCCATGTTGTTTTACAGTTCCCTTAAGCTCTCCTTCTGTGTTTTTGTTTTGTTTTGTTTTTAAAAAAATTATAGATTTTTTTATAGAGAGGAAGAGAGAGGAATAGAGAGTTAGAAACATTGATGAGAGAGAATCATCCATCAGTTGCCTCCTGCACACCCCCTACTGCCCGCAACCAAGGTACATTCCCTTGACCAGAATCGAACCTGGGGCTTTTCAATCCACAGGCAGACGCTCTATTCACTGAGCCAAACTGGTTTCGGCTCCTTCTGTGTTTTTAAATTTTTTTTTCCTTTTTGGTTCTCTGATTGAGTGATTTTTTTTTTCTACCCTGTATTTTAATTCACTGATCCAATCCTCAACTTTCCCTAATCTGCTGTGTAGTCCTTCCACTGTGTTCTTTATCAGTTCTTTATCATGGTAATTCTTCATAGTTACTATATTTTTCTTATGCTATTGAGCATCTTTGCCGTCATTATTCTGAACTCTATGTCTGGTAAATTTCTTATCTCCATTTCATTTAACTCCTCTTTTGGATAATGCTCTTGTTCTTTTGTTTGGGACTTATTTTTGTCTCCCCATTTTGGCTGCTTGTTTGGTTTTGTGCCTATGTACTAAGTCAGTGGTCGGCAAACTCATTAGTCAACAGAATGGCAAACTGAGGCTCATGAGCCACATGTGGCTTGCGAGCGCAGTTTGCCAACCACTGTACTAAGTAGATCTGCCACGTCTTCTAATCTCTAGTTTAGGACAGTGTCAGATGCAGTTTCTGATTGGCCCTGAGTACTCTGTATCGGCAATCCACAGCTTGTGGCTCCTCCTGCTGGGACTGGATGCCTTTTCAAAGGCTGTTGATGAGGCTTTTGTCATTGGATGTGGCTAATTATTTTGAAGGAATTCTTTTGTTTTGCATCAGAAGATTTAGATTGGAGTCCTGGCCTAGCCACTTCCATTCATTTTCTTTTATTTATTTGATGAATATGCTACTTTATTAATCAGGCATATAATGTGTGTCAGGCACTGCCAGAGGATATAGAGATAAGTAAGAAATGATCTTTGCCCTCTGGAAATATAGTAGGGGAGAGAGGTATATATACAAATGACTGTAATTAAATGTTTAGTGTGTCTATGAAAGAGGATCTTTGATAGAGGAGGTGGGCATAAAAGACATGGATTCCTCTTGACAAATGAGTGAGTTATGGAAGTGGCAGGAATAAAGGAGTAGGAGTGAGGGTGGCATACAGTGGCAGGAGGAGCATTTCAGGTAGAGGGAATAACATGAGCAAAGGAAGGAGGTATGAGCAACAAGTCATGTTCAAAATAACTAAGTGAAAAAAAGTGGGCTTCTGCTTCTTAGCTGCAGAGGGTCATCATCTCAAGAGAGAGAAATTCAAATGCTATTAAGGCCAGGAGGTAGAGGAAATGTTTAAGAAAGAGTGGATAATCTAGTGGCCTATATTTTTACCAAGGTTCTCAGAGGTTGGATTTGGAAAGAAGGCAGTGGAAGGAAGGGTTAAGGGTGGCAGAAGATGGAACAGGATGGGATATAGCCTAGTGTGCATTTTGGCCAGAACTAAATATGGTTGGTTTAAGGTTGGTGGGTGGGCTGCAATGGCACTTACTTGTTAGGCAGACAAAGCAGTCACCTGGAAAGGCGTTAGAGGGTCTGCTGGAGCTGCCAGGATATGGTCCTGTGGCTAGCTGCAAACTTTGCCCATGTGGCTTGGAAGGGTCTGGCCAGCACAAAGAGTGCCCTTTTTAATGGAAAGTTTGATCTTCTGAACCTATTTCTTTCACTATAAAATGGAGATGATGATACTGATAATAGTATATAATTCTTTAGAGGAGGATCAAAATGAGCCGATATGGGTGAGATAGCATTATGAACTGTAAAGAACTTTACAAATTTGGATTATCTTAAATTTCCCTCAACTCTTGTTCTTCATTCCATGTCCCCATCAATTCTCTGAAGGAGGTGGCATATTTGCTCTAGCTTTGCAATTAAGTTTGAGTTGAACTTGTTCCTTTCAATTGCCAAGTTTACTTTCAGAAATCTGTGGTCTTTGTACTGAGTTGCACAGGAGTACTATGATAGATGAAACACTCATTCTCTGGAGCATTTAAAAATTTATTGGTTTATATTTTTAAAGAGAACATTGTTCAGAATGAGTGGAGTATTTGGTACTTGATAATTCAGCTTTGTGAACTCAAGTACATTCTTATATAAAGTTTCATTTAAAAATAAGTTGTGCCATAAGCTTGTGTGTGTATGTGTGTATAAAAGAGAGATAGAGAGAGATAGATAGATAAATAGATAAATAGATAGATAGATAGATAGATAGATAGATAGATAGATAGATAGATAGAATGAGAGAGCACACGGTATAGGTGTTGACTCTTTATTTATTCCTCAGGATTCTGAAAGAACACAGTTCTTTAAAAAGTATGTTTTATTGATTTTTTTATAGAGAGGAAAGAAGAGGGATAAAGAGTTAGAAACATCGATGAGAGAGAAACTGATTCAGCTGCTTCTTTCACACTCTGGGGATGTGCTCATAACCAAAGTACATGCCCTTGACCAGAATCGAACCTGGGACAGTCCATAGGCTGATGTTCTATCCACTGAGCCAAATTGGTTAGGGCAAGAACACAGTTCTTATGATCCTAGGATAGTGGTCAGCAAACTGCAGCTTGAGATCCACATGCAGTTTGCCCCTCTGTTGATTAATGAGTTTGCCAACCATTGACCTAGACTCTCGATTCCAATCATTACAGGCTGTTGTTGTTCCTTGTGATTAAGTCCCTATCCAGTGGTCAGCAGTTTGCCAACCACTGTCCTAGGATATTATTTGGGTCTAGACTTGGTGACAATACCTTTATCTCTCTCTACTCTGTATCACTTCTCCCTCTAATATATGAATCTCTGCCCTCAAAGGTGGCATGACTGAAGTCTCCTGAGGGTGGCATTTTGTCAGAAGAAGGAATAGTGGGCTCATTGCCATCAAAGCCTGGATCCTGCTGTTGGACTCAGGTTTTGCTGCATCAGCTACCCATTCCAGTTACAATGATCAGTTTCTAGTGGGGATGTGTTTTATCCTTTTTATTCAATGCTGAGATGATTCCCGAAGCCTAGCACAGTTGTGGGGCTCCCACAGACTAGCACCCGTTGCTGTGTGCTTAGGTGTGCTATGCAGGTGATATGCTCTGGTATGGCATCCTGGGTGGTATCTGTCCTGGTGAGTAGTTTGAACACTCCTCACTTTCAAACAGATTCCCTTCTCTTCTCCATTCCTATGTATAAGAAGGAGACCCAGTCCAGATTTCTCAAGTGAAGGGGATTTTGTTCTAAGACTACAAACTGGAATTGAACCAAAAGATCCTCCTGGAATGGAAGTTGCTCTTCTATTGGTGTAGACCTCCAACTCTCTTGTCTCTCTCTCTTTTCACTGCCCCACTGACTTCTTCATGTCTTACTCTGCACCTTTTCTCTACCTCAGAGGTTTTGCTTCCTTTTAACTTCAGCTTGCTGACACACTCAATGGTTCTGCATTACCGTATGGTACTTTCCTTACCTTCAGCTCCCTCAATCAACTGGCCCATTGTGTCATCAATATACATCAGTATTTCCTGGTTAAAATCTAGAAAGATGGATTGTCATTGGCCCAGCTCATCATTTTATATCAGGATCAGTGGTCATGTCCATCCCTAGTCCAATCACATCTGGTTATGAGGGAATGGGCCACTGCATAGCAAAGCATCACCATTTATGTGACAATGAACTATGGACAGGTGCTATGATTGATATCTCCAGTGTGAGCAAAGTCTTTCCTTGAGACTTTGGAATATTCAAGAACTGCAGTGTCCTTTCTTAATAGATTCACTCCAGACCCACTGGTAGCATTGTGTGCAATGGTCTTTGTATTTATTTTATATTAAAACTTTCTGACTGTAGATTATATTTCAGGTACTAATAGCCTCCCAAATAGTTAGATAGAAATAAAGCATCTCTGAAAAAAATCAAGTCAGTGACTGTCTTCTCCACATTTGGAGACATATTTGTCTCTCAGTTTTCAGCTATAACTCTGCTACAGGGCTGCTGGCCCATCTCAGATCTGAAGTGCAGACTTGGAAGTGATCATGAGATATAAGCTTGATCAGTCATATACACAAGATATGGAGGTAATTTCCAGCAAAGGTTTTGTGGCATTAATTTGTTTTACTCTAGCAACTTTATTAATCGGTTTTATTCTGACAACTTGTTTTGCTGCATTGCTGCCTAATCAGGGAACTGTCACCAAAATTCTTTATGGCTTCCCTATTTCCCAGCACAAATCAAAGATTCCAGTGACAGCTCACCAGCGTAAGAAGCAGTTAAAATTAAAATACATTCCGACCGAATTAGGAGCATTCAATTGGATGAAGTTATTAGGAGAGATTGCCCTTGTAGGAAAAGGACAATCAGAAGACACTCTTTCTAAGCAATTATGCAGCTTTCCTGTCGAATTGCTAATGCCACACCTGTGTATGGGTTCAGGGACTGAGCTGAGAGTACTGTGCCCTCGGCTGGATGCCTGGGCTTCTTTGATGGAGCTGGGAAAAGTGGAGGCTCTTCTCTTGGCTGATAATCAGGAGCAGAGCTATTAGGATCCATCCAGTAGAGAGCAGGAAATGAGAAAATGTGTGAGGAGTGGAGCATGATAAGGAGGAGTCAGGAAACTCATTTCACCTGCTTTCTGGGAGCGATGGGAGGGAGGAATATGTGGGTGTGAATCTTCCAGAAGGGGCACAGCAAGAGATCATTTTAAAGAACTCAGGATATTTTTTTTGCCTTTTATTTGTCATACTTACAGCAGAAGTGGTGAAGAGATGCATTGAAAACACAATCTGTCAGCAATCAAATTTACTAGATTGTTAGTATTTATTTTGAAAAACAACAACAACAACAACAACAACAATGATGTCTACACTTTCTGAAGTTCTTGTAGTACTGGGTATATATAAGTAGCTCTCCATACACTATAATCATTACAAAAACCTATAACAGGTATTATCAGCTTCGTATCCCAGGGAAGGAAACTGAGTCTCAGAGAGGTTAAGTTACGTGTCCCAGATCATATAGGGAATAAGTGAAAGAGCCAAGATTCCAATGCTGGTTGGTCTGATTTCAAAGCCCATGTTTTCCCACTGGATTTCACTGGGGCTGCCCTCAGCGTCTGCCTGCCTGGGCAATGCCTGGGCAGCTGATGTCTAGCCAGGAAATGGCACTGGCTGTGTGGTGCTGTCTGTCATGTGTTCAGATGCAGGTGAGAAGGCTTCATGGCTCATGGGCTGGTGGGGGGATGTGGCAGGTCCACGTGTGCAGAAGTGCAGGGCAGGGAACCTGGCTCTGTTGCACCGGGCAGCCTGTCTCTTGGCCACACTGAACTATGAATGAGCCACGTGTGCCATACTGGAGAGGGTCCTGATTTGCAAGCGCTATGTAGATGTGCAATGATAAGCAGGATATTTGTGGCTCAGATGCCACAGGGCACAAAAGTCAATATGTTACATGCTCATTTAGCATGTTTGACTTGAATGGAACAGGTGGGAAATAATTGGCTTTTGAAGAAATGCCGCACTTCATTTCAGTCAGAAAGCACCCCCCCCCCCCCACAGGGTGGCTGTAACTCCAGCCTTCACAAATCTACCTCATTCTGAGATTGGCAAGTGGGTGGTGGCGGCGGTGGGGGAGGGGATAGAGTTATATGTGTAGGGGCAAGATGACAAAGGTGCCTGTCAGAAATGTGCGAAGCTGGATGTTTTCCATGGTTGTGTAGGCTCCTGTCCTTAAGCAGTTAGATGTTTTCTACCTGGTGGTGTTTCCTTGGATACTTACTTTCCTACCAGCTGATTAAGGTGTGGCATCTTGGCTTGGGATGGCTGAAAATGACTTATCTTCTTCTCTGATTCCTGCAGAAGCCTATGAAATGGTGAATGGCACAGAGTTTCAAAGTGGTAAGTTTTAGAATCAACAAAAGGATGTACTATTATGCCAATCAGAATCTAGCTGGTAAAGTAGAAACAACACTAATTATTTCTACAGGGAAAATTTGAGAAGAGGCTGGGTTATCAGAACCCACTGGAGGAGGGGATCTCCACCTGAATGGTGCTGGTGCGCCTGAGTGGTACAATGAGGCTGCTTCTGTGAGTGTGGGAACAAGCTGGGAAACACAATCAACTTCTACTGTAACCAACTGCAGGCGTCTGGGTGAGCTACCACCATGGGGGTGACACTGGTGGGACATGGGAATGACCATTTTTCCTCCTCTAACCTTTGGGAAAAGTTAGCTTGACACGCAGGCAGACAGGGCAGGGGTCCAGTGGAAAACAAAGGCAGGTAGAACATTGTCAGGGGCAGACATGGCAGTTTGAACAGCCTAACCACAGAAACAACTATGTAGAAATAACGGTGTTTTTAGATTCAGAGCAGGAGGCATGTGAAACTAGGGAGGGTCTGCAACAATAAAGTAAGTGAGGCATAGAAACAGGGACAGTTCAGGTCTGTTGCTGGGAAAAAACAATTGAGGGAATCATCCAGGTGGCGACAGGGATAGATACAGGGCAGGCTTGTAGCAAATATATGCCCCTAGACTACAAGGCTTCAGAGGAAACACATTATTGAACCCCTTCTCCATGCGGAGAGTCTGAATCTGCTTACAATAAATTTTCCATGTTTTTGCTTACATTTTCTGGTCCATGATTTCATTCTTTGGTTTCATGAGACATGATCCTGGGGGGGGGAGGGACTTGCCTTATATCACCTTGCCATTCCGGTTATCACATCTAGCTCCCCCTATTCAGAACCCAATAGGGCACTTGTTGGCAAAGCAGAGTTGTGTTTTGTGGGGCCATAGCCCCTTTATAAATTAGAGCATAGAAGAGTGGATGTGAAACTGAGACACAGTAGCATAAAAAGAAACAGATCTATTTGAATAAGATAGTATAGTGGCTGAGAGCATGCAAGAAATGAGCTTCTCAGATCTGGTCAGACCCTAATTTTGTGCTTAATGTCACTGTCCATTAAGGGCTCTGGATGACAAAGAAAGCCATATGGAGATTTGCTGCATCTGTTAATGGCGTGTCTGTGTAGTTTCTCTTCTAATAAGATTCTGTATCATTGGCCAAATATACTGATAAGTGTGTTTCTTTTTGCAGATCCGAAATACCCAAAAACGTAGTTAGTGTCTGAAGTATGACTAGCACCAATCCCCACCACCATGGTTAGATTTTGGAAGGACTTTCAGGAAAGCGAAAGAGAAAATGGGGTCCTGAGAATGCTTTAATCAAGGCCCTTGCATGAGAGCCATAGAATGAGCTTAAGAGAAAGAGGCTGACTTTAAAAAAAGAAAAAGGAAGAGCTGGTGTTATGTTATTACTTTAACATGTGTGAGTTAATCTTTGTTTTCATAGAAAAGTCTTTTGAGAGCTATGACCTTGGCTTTCACCATTTTGTGCAAGCTAAATGAGTTTTTAAAAATGGCTTTCAGAGGGTAGCGTCTCAGAAATAATTTTATACTTCAGAAAGGTGACTTTTAAGTAGAATATTAAAAATACCAAATTAAATTGTTCTCTAGATAAGTTTACCTAAAGTATTCGGTGACTAACTGTGGCCATAATTTGGTTTAGAAAAATATGCCCTTTCTGGACTGGAGCTACAAAAAAAGGAAGAAATGGCCACAAGCCTGGGTAATTATAATTAAAAAGTTTATCTTCAGGATTGGTGGTTTGGGAAGGCCACACTCTCTTCTACTTTATTTGGGTCACTTTAGAACCTTGGCCTGAGGCCATGACTCCTTCAGTGTCTGCATTTAGTCAGTTTCCCAGGCAGTTTCTGCCCAGTCACACCCTAGCTGGGCTTAGCTGAGCTAAAGAGGCAGAGATAGATGACAGAGGAATAAGATGGGACGTGGTGGAGGAGCCATGTTTTCCAACTTCTGAAAGAGAAGTGAGACAAGGGACACTGTTGGCTTAGGTAAGGGACTGCTCGGAAAGTTGAGCCCCACAAAGGGGAGGCTAAGTGAGTGCCCAATGGTGGGTGGAAAGTCAGCTCAGGTCAGCTGGCCTCCAACCCTCTGAGAGGTTGGTGGTCGAGGGGGAAATGACACATGATAGCATCCCCTTGCTTAAATGCACAGAACAGATAACCAAGAAAATCTTTTTATTTAGAGCTACGTGGATGTGCAAAGTGGAAAACTCTACTATTATCAGCCTCAAAGGAGGTAGTTTACCCTAAGTAATAAAGGTCCTAGGGGTCAAATAGGTGAAGATTTTTAAAAAAAATAATGAACTCAGTCCCAACCAGGTCAAACATAGTTTTAATATCCAATCAATTTGATTTGGACTTAGCAATACATTTTATCCTTGTAGTTCTAACCGGGTCCAACCACAAAGTTACCTGAAGAAAATACATTTTCTCTTTCTTGAGTAGTTATCACAAAATTCAAACTATAGTCATAGAAATCTTTGGTCAATGTAAGCATTTGGGTTTCTTGCTGTAAAGATAAAATGCCAACATTTGTTCTGATTGTTTCTGAAGTTGACATTAGGTATGAGAATGTAATGAGGACATAATGCTGAGATTGAAATGTGTTCACCTTTTTGAGTTTGAAAATGTCTCTTATTCTTGAGAAGCCCAGTCAATTGCATACATTTTAAAGGCCTTACAGAAATTGTTCTACTTGAACTTTGGGAGAAAATATGAAAAATCACAAATAATTCTTGATTTTATTTTAGCTGCATTTTCTGATATTGATTGAATTTTGAAAAGTTGGATTGGCCAGGGCAAAAATAATGCATACCAATTTATCCAAAGGAAATGGCAGTTCATAACTAAAGTTACTTGTGATGTGAATTAAATAAAAGCCCTAAGAGTTAGAGGTGAGTTTTATGTAAAATCTGTGAAGTTGGTATTTGTTCTCACCTTTCTTGCAGTTGTTAACTTGTTGAAGAGATATTATTGAGGGACTCTCGGATACAGCCTCATCTCTCACCCCACATGGAACTGCCCTCATTGACGAGTTTGGGATTCATCGGGAGATGCCAGGTGTCTTCAACCTGTGTACCTTTTGGTGTTCTTTGAAGGAAGGCCGGGACTGTCTTTTCCTTTTAGGTAATTGGTGCTTGAGTGGTACTGATAAGGACAGCACATAGACCTGGACATTTTGGAACTAATTCCAGTATGGGACCCAGAAGCCAAAAAGTAAAAGAAACTGGAAACTTTAACATTTGAAGGCAAGAGTATAGTTTGGACAAATTGTTACTGGAAAGGGGACCTGGCCCTGAGTGGGTCTGCCTAGGACCGCCAGTAGTGTTTGGGCTCTTGATTTCGTGCAGGAAAAGTTTCACAACATGAGTCCAGGTGAGTTTTAGAGGACGCTCATTGAAGCTGGGGACAGTGGGACAAGGAAGGCTGGGGATCATCCTTGGCTGGGCTGCTTTGGTTCCCTGAGAAGTCAGAGAAGAGGGGGCTTTGGGGACACGCTCAGGGGGTTTGCCTGGGACGGACTGCCACTTCCCACTGCTGCCCTGATGGCAAGCATCATGGGATCCCTTAGAGTTTAGGAGATGCGCACCTGTGGGAGAAGAAGGGCAGAGGGAGGGGGAGAAGGTACTAGCATGTTCCTGGGAAGGAGAGCACATGATAGATGTGCATTTTGAGGGGTTTAAAGGCTGAGCATTTAGGAGAAGTCTTAGGGGGAGGATCTCAATAGAATACTCATCAGTCTTATGCTGATGGACTAAAATAAGATTTATTCCTTTAACTTAATCTGTCCTTGGGTGTGGTTGGCAATTGGCACAAATTGGATTTCTACTGTCTCCTCAAGTAGAGTGATTTAAGCTATTTACCCTGTGGTTGAGAAGAGAAGAGCAAACCATTTACTCTTAAGTGTCCCTGGTTTAGGGAAGATAGGCTTTGATAGATGGCTGCAAACTGCTGTTTAATTATCTGTCTCAGTTTCCCTATCCCACTTATTCTGGCTTACAGGCCTGTCTTGAAATGAGTTGGTATAGCACTATATGGCATGGTACATCACATTTAGAACAAGATAAAAAATTTAGTAGTTGTAGAGTATACAAATTAAGTATACAAATTGAAAATAACACTTTTTTGAAAAAAAGATAATTTCTAATGATCATTTTTTTTGTGATGTCACCAAACCACCTCATATGCTCATTTGAAACAATTTACTTCTCTGTAAGCACATTTGGGTCTCCACTATCATTTCCACAAACCGGAGCCAAGTTTTCCTAGAGAATAGCTGATTCTGTGTTTGGGGCATGATAACTTGAAATGAACTAAACTTTAATAATGTAAAATTCAAAAATTAAGTAATGACCGTGGTAATTATAACAAGTTAAGCTTATGAGAGACCACAAGTCTATAGTGATGCTCAAATGGCACAAATAATATGAAGTTACCACATTGATTGATGCCAGCTTGCCGAGATTATAAATGTTCCAACTCATGTGGCAGAAGCATGATCACTTCCATGGTCAGAGGACATTGGCTATCGTGGTTCTCAGCTCATTCCTATTATTAGAATTCTCCATATAGAAGGCATTAAACCAGAGAAAGGAGTTCCTGAGAGAAGTGGACTTTTGGGATGCTGGAAAGCTGTAGGCAGAGGTATTTTTCAGGGACACTTGGGCACAGCTTCAATTCTCTCCCCCAGAAAAATGGTTTCCTTACTGACAGTGAGTTTGGCTTGAGCCTAGGAGGACTCTATACTTAAAAGTTCCTTATGGACAGCCTAGGGTATCTATCTGCACAAGCTCTTCCTGAATGGTATCCTCAGAAGTTTCCTCTATTTTTAATCTCTTCCTCTCTACTGGTTATTTCTCTTTAGCCTAAAAACATACTCAAACCTCTACTTTCCTAGAAACAAAAACAAGCAAAGAAAGACCAAAATAAACAGCAGAAAACCTCCAATGTTCCCAAATCAAGATCCATAACCTTCCCCCCATGCCACATCTTCCTTTAGTTATTGTCTAAGATCTTTTCTGTCATATGAATATTTTTATCTTAAAAATCTCTTTTTTGGTACCATTTTATCAAATTTTTAATTCTGAGCTTTAAAAAATGCTGTAGGCATCTGATGAGGAGGCTGAATGGTTAAGGCAATTGGCTGCTAAAACCCTATAAAGTAATGAGATTACTTTATATAGACAATATTTATATTTAATAGCTATTATATTATGTATTCATATTTATACTTATATTTATCAGTGTTTGTTTTCAATTCTTTGATCTCAGTTCATATTTTTGGGGTTATTTTTCTTGTTCATTTCTTTAGGATTTTTAAGTTATTTTAAATTGTGGTAAAACACATAGAACTTACCATCTTAACCATTTTTAAGTATACAGTCTAGTAGTGTTAAGTACATTCACATTGTCCTGCAACCAATCTCCAGAACTTGCAAAATGAAAACTTATAGCCATTAAACAGCTCCCTGATTTCCCCTTCCACAGTCTCTGGCAACCACTCATCTATGTCCTGTCTCTATGAGTTTGACCATAGAAACTTGAATCACAGTATTTATCTTTTTATGACTGACTCATTTCACTTAGCAAAATATTCTGAAGGTTCATCAATGTTGTAGCATGTGTTAGAATTTTTTTTAAAGGCTGAGTAATATTTCATTGTATGGGTATATCCATTCATCTGTGACTAAATACTTGAATTGCTTCCCCCTTTGGTGCTGTAAATAATACTCTGTTGAATATAGGTATACAAATACCTGTTTGAGATCCTACTTTCAGTTTTTTTGAGTACACCCTAAAGTGTAATTGCTGGATTATATGGTACCTTTCTTTTCTTCTTCTTCTTTTTTTTTTTCTTAAATATACTTTCATTGGCTGCAGAGAGGAAGGGAGAGTGAGAGAGATAGAAATATCAATGAAGAGAGAGAATCACTGATCAGCTGCCTTCTGCATGCCTCCTACTGAGGATCCAACCTGCAACCCTGGCATGTGTCCTTGACCAGAATCGAACCTGGGACCCTTAACTGAGCAAAATCGGCTAGGGCATGGCACCTTTATTTTCAATTTTTAAGGAACTGCCATACTGTTTTTTCATGGCAGATGCACCATTTTACATTCTCATCAACAGTACACAAGGATTCCAATTTCTCCACATTCTTATCAACATTTATTATTTTCAGGTTTTTTTTTATAGTAGCTATCTTAATTGGTGTAAGGTGGTATCCCATTGTATTTTTTTATTTTAATTTCTCTGATTTTTAGCATTGAGCATCTTTTCATGTGCATATTGGTTATTTGTATATTGTCTTTGGAGAAATATCTATTCAAATCCTTTGCCATTTTTTTAACTAAGATTGTGTGTTTGTGGTTGAGTTATAGGAGTTTGTAATATATTTGTAAGCTAACCCCTTATGAGATATATAAATTTCAACTATTTTCTCCATTCTGTAGTTGCATTTCATTCTGTTGATTGCATCTTTGATGCACAGAAGTTTTAAATTTTGATGTAGACCAGTTTTACCTATTTTTTTTCTTTTGTTGCTTATGCTTTTGGTATAATATTCAAGAAATCATTCCTAAATCCAATGTCATGAAGCTTTCTTCTGTTTTCTTTTTCTTCTTCTAAGAGTTTTTTAGTTTTAGTTCTCACATTCAGGTTATTCATTTTGATAATTTTTATATATGATGTAGGATGAGATTCCAACTTTATTCTTTTGCATGTGAATATCCAGATTCCCAACACTATTTCTTGAAAAGACTGTCATTCCCCCATTGAATGATCTTAAAGGCCCTGCCAAAAATAATTTTATCTAAGATTTGGAAACAGCCTAAGTGCCATCAGCAGATGAATGGATTAAAAAAACTGTGGTACATCTACACAATGGAATACAACACTGCTGTAAAAAAAAAAAAGGAGGAACTCTTATGACTTGCAACAGCATGGATGGATCTGGAGAACATTATATTAAGTAAAATAAGCCAGTCAGAGAAAGATAAATATCACATGATCTCACCCATTTGTGGAATATAATGAACAGCATAAACTGATGAACAAAAATAGATCCAGAGACAGAGAAGCATTGAACTGACAGTCAAACCTCAAATGGAAGGCAAGGATAGGGGTGGGGATAAGAGATCAACCAAAGGACTTGTATGCATGCATATAATCATTACCAATGGACACAGTCACTAAGGGGTTAAGGACATGTGCTTGGGGGTGGGAGTGGCCAAAGAGAGAGGCCAATGGAGGAAAAAAAATAATATTGTAATAGCTATGTAAGGGCTAAGAGGGGTGGGTACTTGAAATATTAGGGACCACTCTGTAAAATATATGATTGTTTAACCACTATGTTGTGGTTAGAAACTAATACAGAATAATATTGAATGTGAACTATAATGAAAAAAAAGCTGGAAAATTGTATGTTGTATGTATTTCATAATAGTAATAAAAGTAGCCAAAACCAGTTTGGCTCAGTGGATAGAGCGTCAGCCTGCAGACTGAAAGGTCCCAGGTTCCATGTACACTGGTTGTGGGTGGATCCCCAGCAGGGGGTGTGCAAGAGGTAGCTGATCGATGATTCTCACCGATGTTTCTAACTCTCTATCCCTCTCTCTTCTTCTCTGTAAAAAAATCAATAAAATATATTTAAAAAATAATAAAAATAACCACCATAAGAAGAAAAAATAATTTTATATATGTGAGCATTTATTTCTGGGCTTTCTATTTATTCCACTGGGCTACACATCTGGTTTTAGGCAAATATCAATTGTTGAATCATTCATGTATTCCAGGAATGAACCCCATTTGGTCATGGTGATCCTTTTCAGGTGCTATTGAATTCTGTTTGCTAGTATTTTGTTGAGAATTTTTGCATCAATATTAATCAGAAACATTGGTCTGTAATTGTTCTTTCTTATAGTGTCTTTGCCTAGCTTTGATATTAGGAAAATGCTGGCCTCATAGAATGGGCAGGAACTATTTCCTCTTCTTCATTATTTTGGAAGCGTTCAAAGAGAATTGATATTAATTCTTTTTAAATATTTGGTAGAATTCACCAGTGAAGCCATGTGTTCCTGAGGTTTTCTTTTTGGGAGTTTTTTTGATTAGTGAGTTTATTTCTTATTAGTTATAGATACATCTAGATTTTTTTATTTCCTCATGATTCAGTCTTTGTAGGTTGTATGGTTTTGTAGGTTGTATGATTTTTAGGAATTTATCCATTTCATCTCGGTTATCCAATTTTTCATTATATAATTATTCATGGTATTATATAATCCTTATTATTTTGGAAATAATTTCTAATGTCCCTTTTATTTCTGATTTTAGCTATTTGACTCCCTCCCCTCTCTCTCTTTACTTAATCTATTTGAAGTTTTGTCAATTTTGTGGTGTTTTCAAAGAACCAAATTTTGGCTTGTTGATTCTCTATTGTTTTTCTATTCTCTACTTTGTTTGTATTTCTAATTTTAATTATTTTCTAGTTTCAGAAGATGAAAACTTAAGTTGTTGATCTTCTTTTTGGATACTCTTTTATAAATATCCATTTCCTTCTTAGTACTGCTTTTGCTGCATCCTCAAGACTTTTGGCATGTTTTGTTTTCATCTTCATTTGTCTAAAGATATTTTCTAATTTCTGATCTAATTTCTTTTTTGAGACATTGGTTTTTAAAGAATATATTATTTAATTTTTACATATTTTTTGCATTTTCTAGCTTTTCTTTTGCTATTGATTTCTATTTTTATTTTGTTGTGATCAGAGAAGATACTTGTGTGGTTTAAATATCTTAAAATTTATTAAGATTTATTTTATGACCTAATATGTGGTGTATCTGGGAGAATGTTCTGTGTGCACTTGTAAAAAAATGTGTACTTCATTTTTGTTTGGGGAATGTTTTGTATATGTCTGTTTGGTTCAACGTTTATAGTGTTGTTCAATTTTTCTATTTCCTTACTGATCCATTTTAAACAATTGTAAGTGTACAATCCAATGGCATCAAGTACATTTACAACTAGAGGCCACATGCATAAAATTCATGCATAGGAATGAGGGGGAAGGTGTCCCTCAGCCCAGCCTGCACTCTCTTCAATCTGGGACATCCCTCTCACAATCTAGGACTGCTGGCTCCCAACTGCTCGCCTGCCTGCCTTCCTGATTGCCCCTAACCACTTCTGCCTGCCAGCCTGATCACCCCCTAACCACTCATGCCAGCCTGATTAATGTCTAACTGCTCCCCTGCCAGCCTGTTTGCCCCCAACTTCCCTCCTCTGCTGGCCTGCAGGGTTGATCACTTCCAACTGCCTTCCCTTGCAGGCCTGGTCCCCCCAACTGCCCTCTTGTGGTGGCTATCTTGTGTCCACATAGGGGCAGGATATTTGACCACATGGGGGCAGCTATATTGTGTGTTGGAGTGATGGTCAATTTGCTTATTACTCTTTTATTATATAGGATAGAGGCCTGGTACATGGGTGGGGGCCAGCTGGTTTGCCCTGAAGGATGTCCCAGATAAGGGTGGGAGTTCTTATCCCCACCCTTGGGGTGTGGGGCGGCCTGAGCGAGGGGTCTGTGATGGTTTGCAGGCCGACCATGCCCCTGGCGACCCAAGCAGACACCCCAGAATCTGGAATTTATTTATCTTCTACAATTGAAACTTTGTAGCCTGGAGTGGAGCCAAGTCTCCTGCTTGCTCCCTGGCTGCCATCATTTCTGTTTGGATTTGTTTACCTTCTAAAATTGAAACTTTGTAGCCTTGACTGGAAGCTTAGGGCGGCAAGGGCAGGTGGATAGCTTGGCTTCCTCCATTGCCTGGGAAACCCAAGCCTCTCTCCTGCTCTCTGTGGCAATATTGGTTGGATTTATTTGCATACTTGCTCTGATTGGCTGGTGGGCATGGCTTGTGGGTGTAGTGGAGTTATGGTTAATTTGCATATTGCTCTTTTATTAGGTAAGATCTTAACCAACCATCACCACTATTCTACAAACTTTCATTATCGCAAACAGGAACTCTACACCCATTAAACAATAGCTTTGTATCCTCCTCTTTCCAGCCACTTGATTATCTCTAGTCTCTATGAATTTGCCTATTCTAGCTCAGAGAAGTTTAGCTATTTTAGGTACCTCATATAAGTGGAATTCTACAATTTTGTTCTTTTGTTTCTGGCTTATTCACATAGCATAATGTTTTCAAGGTTTATCCATGTTGCAGCACACAGAATTTTATTCTTTTTAAATTTTTTTTTATTAAGGTGTTATATGTGTACATAGCTTACCATTGCCCCCCACCCCCACCTCCCATTCATGCCCTCCCTCCCCAGAGTTCTGTGTTCGTTGGTTGTACTTATATTCATGTATACCAGTCCTTTGGTTGTTCTCTTATCTCCCCCCAGGTCTCCTTCCCCTCCCTGCTGTCATTTGACAATCTGCTTGTTTTATGGTGACTATCTCAGAATCACATGAATAGAATACGCTCCTCATTTGGGAGTCTGCTTGTTTTATGGTGACTATCTCAGGACCACATGAATAGAGTCTGCTCCTCCTCTGGTTCAAACTGCCCCTACCCCGGGTCCCACTGCTTCCCCTGGGACACACGGCTCACCCGGGGCACACGGCCCCTCTGGGGTGCTGGGGTCGCGAATTGGAGGTGCCGCACTAGCTTCTCGCTAGCACGGCGGGCAGGCTGGGATGGCTGCAGGCGGGCTGAGATGGCTGCAGGCGGGGAGACCGCCCTCAAAGGTGTCTCGTTCGGTGCGGAAGCGGAGCAGCTGCAGACATGGAGGCTAAGTTCTGAGGCTGCCCACTCCTTGAGCCCGGGGTGTAGTGAGCTCTGTTCTCGGTGGATTTCCTTTATTCGCGGCGGCAGTGGAGGGTGCGGCAGTGACAGTCGCTCCTATGGTTCAATTTCCACTGTAGTTTTAAAGTTCACATGGCAGCAGTGACAGAAGCTTCGGCCTGGCCATGCGGTGGCGGAGGAAGGACTTGCCGGGGCTGGGAATGGAAGGCGCTGCACCATCTCCACACCAGCACGCACCATCTCCACACCAGCACGGAGGGTGCGCTGGGAAGGTTTTGGGCGGGCTGAGATGGCTGCAGGCGGAGAGACCGCCCTCAATGGTGTCTCCTTTGGTGCAGAAGCGGAGCTGCTGTGGATGCCGAGGCTAAGTTCTGAAGTTGCACTCTCCCTGAGCCCGGGGCGGAGTGAGCTCTGTTTTAGGTGGATTCCTATTATTCCAGACGGCACCCGGTGAGGCGGTGATGGTAGCTCTTGTGGCTCAATTTCCCCTGTAGTTTTAAAATCCACATGGAGGTAAGTGGTGGAAGCTTCGTCCTGGCCATGCGGCAGTGGAGGAAGGACTCGCCAGGGCAGCAAATGGAAGGCGTCGTGCCAGCTCCTCACCAGCAAGGCGTCTGCGGAGGCCGGGCTGAGCTGGCTGCGGGCGGCATTGGAGGAAGGACTGGCCGGGGCCGCGAATGGAGGGCGCCACACCAGCTCCTCATCAGCAAGGCATGTGCGGAGGCTGGGCCGAGCTGGCTGCAGGCTGGGAGACGCCGCGCCAGCTCCTCACCAGGATGGCGGGCGGGCTGGGACAGCTGCGGGCCGGGATGGTTGTGGGCAGAGAGGCCGCGCTCACAGGCTTCTCTTCCGGGAAGGAGCTGAAGGCACGGTGGAGGCCCCGTATCAGCTCCCTGGCTCCCAAGGCAGCCGGCAGGGCTGGCCCACTCCCTGGGCCCCGGGGCGGAGCGAGGTCTGGCTTCCCTCATTCCCGGCGGCAGCGGCTCCCTCTGGCAGGTCCGGTTTCGCCATAGTTTTAAACTCCACATGGTAGCAGCAGTGTCCTGCTTTGTGTCTAGTTGTAGCCTTCCCATTTCGCCAGCTTTCCTTTGGATCTGGTGCAATCCCTTTCAATTTTCGCTATTGTTTTTTTCCAAATTGTTGAGGATGTGGCAGCTTAGGAGACTACCTAGGCTGCCATCTTGTTGGAATCCGAATTTTATTCTTTTTTAAGGCTATAATATTTTTCCATTTATTATAATACTATAATAAAATATAATATTATTACATTTTTATTCACTCATTTCTTGATAAACATTGACTTGTTTCCACTCTCAGTTATTGTGAGCAATGTTGTTATGCATATCCTATATAATAAAGAGCTAATATGCAAATGGTTGTCACACCCTTGTGCCTTCATCCCCCATCTTGGCGCCAGTGACAGGGGACCTGAGGCCAGGCCAGGGTACTTGAGGCTGCGCCCCCCCCCCCCCCCAACCAGCAGGGCTTGATGGAGGACTTAAGGCTGCACCTCCTGCCCTGTGGACCTTGACAGGTTGGGGCTGGCCAGGTCTGGGTCTCACACAATTTCCAGGTGCATGTGGGTGAGTGGGGATTTGACTCTGGGTCCTGCAGTGTACCCCAGATGCCGACAGGAGGGAGATTTTCATAATTTTCCTTAATCTCTGATGCTTCTATTACAGAGAAAGGACAAATAGCAATATTAAAATATTTCCTCTAGCTAATTCCCTTTAACGTGCACAAATTTTGTGCACTGGGCCACTAGTTTGTATATAGGAACCTGTTTAAGCTCCTGCTTTCAAATTCTTTTCTTTTTTTTTTATAGATCTGGGAGTGCAATTGCCGAGCCATATGGTAATTCTATGTCTAAGTGTATGAGGAACTGCCAAACTGTTTTTCACAGTGGCTGCACCAGTTACATTTCAACCAATAGTGCATAAAGGTTCCAACTTTCCTGTATCTTTACCAACACTCACTATTTTTCGTTTTTCTGATAATAGCTATCATAATGTGTACATAGTGGTATCTTTTGGTCTGAACTTGCATTTCTCTAATCTAATCATAATGAGCACTCTTTCTTATTCAGTCCCTTTAAAAATTGTAATTTATTTTCCTTCTACATGTATTTAAGCATCCTAATACATTGCCATAGTTTTTCTATGGTAATGTATTATCATGCTTTTTCTTTAATTATCCTTTAAGGAGATTAAAAATGAAAATAAATTTTAGTCATCCAGATTTACAGTTTCTGGTGTTCTTTGTTTCTTTGAGTGATTCAAATTTGCATCAGATATTGTTCTCCATCTGAAGTACTACTTCTAGCATTTTTTGTAATGAAGGTCTCTGAGGATGAAAATGTATATTGACAGTCTTTTCATACTTTAAAAGGTATTACTCCATTTTCTGGTTTACATAGCTTCTAATGAGAAGTCTATAAATTTCCTTTTGCTCTTTCTCTGTAAATAATGTCTTTTTATTTTTCTTCTCTGTCTGCTTTTAAGATTTTTCTCCTTGTCCCTACCTCTCAGAAGTTTGGCTATTCTGTGTCTTTATGTATTCCTTTGTGTATTTATTCTTCTTGGGCTTTTTTGAGATTCTTAGACTCGTGGATTTATCATTTTCATAAACTGTAAAAATATTTTGGCTACTATTTCTTCAAATAGCTTTTCTGTCTTTCCCTCTCCTTTCTCTCTTAGACTTAAATTACATAAATTTTAGACTGCTTGATATTTTTCATTGGTTGCTTGCTCTTCTTTTCTCTATCATCCATCATTTGGTGCCATATTTCATCTTCTACTCTCTTTGTCTTTGTGGGTTTATAGCATCTTTAATTCTTTATTATCATTTATTGGGATATTGGGAAAAAGAGACAAATTTATGGGTTCAAATAACTATATTTAATTAAGAATTGGATTTGGATATCTTTCTTTATCATTTAATTTTCAAACTTCTTTTTTCCCCTTATTATCCATACTACATGAAAAAGCAGATGTTTTAATCACAACTTAAGCTTCCATTTTTAAGTGGGAGCACACACAGTCTCAGTTCTTTGTTTCATGCATGAAGATAGGCTACAGTCCTTTGTCATCTTTTAGGGATACTAAATTCTTTTTTTTTCCATATGGGATTTAAATCCCAGCCCTTACTGCCCATTTCTGGCCCTGCTGCCCTAAGGACCAGTGAGTGGGTCTCATGACTATAGCCCACTATAATTTCTACTCAATTTTCAAAAGAGAATTTAAAGCTTAAGATTTTAATTTGTAATCCATTTATTTGAAATACACATATGTTTCACTCCTAAGTTTAGAATTTATAAGGAGGACTCTTAAGAAACTGGCCCCACTATCTTAATGACAAGCCTTTCCTATGACATTCTGACATAAAATCTCATATTTCTTGGAATTTATTATAATCTTTCTTTCCTTACATCTTAATTAAAAGTATTTTTTGCTATAGTTTTCTAGTTTCCAAACTCAGTGGGCTCTATTTAGTTCTTTTCTTACTAACTTTCTTCTTGCTTTTAACATTTCAGATTGCATCCTCCTTGAAACGCTTATGTGTGCTATGTTTTCCCATTCATTGTTTTCCGTTATCTCTCATCAGTCTTCCTGTGATTAGTTTGGGAACCCTTTTATCCATCTGCTATTGGTGCTCAACCTCAGCCCTCTGCACTTCTCACTGTACATGCTTGTCCTGGTTGAATTCATTTACACTCATTATTGTTATTAACCATACTAGAGGCCAAGTGCACAAAATTTGTGCATGGGGGGGGTGTGTCCCTCAGCCCAGCCTGCACCCTCTCCAATCTGGGACCCCTCAAGGGATATCTCACTGCCCGTTTAGGCTTGATTCACATAGGATCAGGCCTAAATGGGCAGTCGGACATCCCTCTCACAATCCAGGGCTGCTGGCTCCTAACTGCTCACCTGCCTGCCTTCCTGATTACCTCTAACTTCTTCTGCCTGCCAGCATGATTGCCTCCTAACCACTCCCCTGCCAGCCTGATTGATGCCTAACTGCTCCCCTGCCATCCTGATTGCCCCCAACTGCCCTCCCTTGCAGACCTGTTTCCTCCTAACTGCCCTCCCCTGCTGGCCATTTTGTGGTGGCCATCTTGTGTCCACATAGGGGCAGTTATCTTTAGCCACATGGGGGCAGCAATCTTTTGTGTTGGAGTGATAGTCAATTTGCATTTTACTCTTTTATTAGATAGGATGCTGATGAGGATGAAATCTTCATTTCTAGCCCAAATCTCTACTCCAGATTTCAATGCTAAAACAAGCTCTGTTGGATGCATCTACCTGAAAGGACTACAGTCATCATAAAATTCAAGATACCCAAGAATGAACATGCAATTCTCCTTCTTAACCTTGTTTCTGTTCTTGGATTTTCTATGTCAATGTACAACACCGACATTTACTTGTTCATCCAAGTGAAAACCTAGCAGCCATCCTTGAATCCTCTTACTTCTCACCCTCCCTATTTTAGTTATGTCTTTAGGTTGCTAAGGAAAAGAGACATGATCAGTGTACCTCAGTAATAGGAACTTATTTAGGCAGAAATGGAGGCGAAAATGCAATGTCTGTGAGTTAGACTTCGTAAGAAGTGTATCTGTACCCAAGATGGTTCTAGAAACCTCAGGATCTTCAGTTTGTAGAACTTCTTGGCTACTAATGTGACTCAAATATTTCTCCTGTATTCACCTCTGACAGTTAACTTCCTTATTCTCTTCTTCCATTCTTTATCTTTTCTCTACATCACAGGTTATCCTCATAACTTTATGAGGCTTGCTATAATCTCTCAATGTCCCAACTCTACTTCCTCCTTCATATTGTCTGGAGTTTCTCTCCTTTGGATCTCTGGTGCTACTGGTTACTACTGGTTTTCTCTATGTTCAATGTTTTGGATTTCTGGGATTAGGAATCAGATTGGTCCAGCTCATCTTCTCATCATAGGCCATACTGCAGAGTACTTATGGGCCCATTAAAAGGCTTTCCTGATATCAGGTGGTCATTCACTCCAATCACCTGTGCCAAGAGGAGCAGGTTGATATGATATGAAATATGACCACTTATGTTTCCTCCCGGATGATGTACACTGGACAGTTACCCTTCATAAGGGAAGCTGGCATAGAAGACACTGTGATTGCCCTAACCAGTTTGGCTCAGTGGATAGAGTGTTGGCCTGTGGACTGAAGGGTCCAGGTTTGATTCCAATCAAGGGCATGTACCTTGGTTGTGGGCATATTCCCAGTAGGAAGTGTGCAAAAGGCAGCTGATTGATGTTTCTCCCTCATCAATGTTTCTAACTCTCTATCTCTCTCCCTTCTTCTCTGTAAAAAATCAATAAAATATATATTTTTAAAAAGAAGACACTGTGATTGACAGAGTATATTCAATGTTCAGTATATCACCAAATCCATCAAAATTATCTTCTAAACAGTTTTCAAGCCTGTATTCATCTCTCCATTCTTCATCTCAGTGTCTTGGTTCAAGTATTCATCTTTTTTCACCTGCTCTGAGGCAACAGCTCACACTATTCTTTCTCCTCCCCCCTCCCTTTCTTCCCTGATTGGTTATATTATTGATTTTGTGATGAACAATGGTTTTTGTTACCTATCACTATGAACAGACACCTGAACACTTTTGTATCTTGGTAGCAGAGATGCCAAGGAAAACACAGCACAGCTCTGGATGGAGCAGTGCTCTACTCACCCAGAAAAGAAACAGGACAGGATCCACTCCAGTAGTCGGCATCAGTCCCCAGTCTCCAGCAGGTCCATCTTGGGCTGGAGTAGAAGGACTCTGTCCCCTCCTCACAGGGGACAGATATAGCAGTGGGACTGGCCAAGTGCCATATGACACCCACGCTTCAGCAGAGGGAAGGATTATACATTGAGTCTGAAACAGGGAAATATAAACCTTCATGAGGTCAGTTCAGCACAGATTGGGAGGGCCCTATCTCAATAGGGGAGTGTTCCAGGCCCAAGGCCCATTCTTATGAGTGGGGCTCAAAAGAGGGTATGCATGAGACTGCCTTCCCAACATTAAGTACATTTAAAATATCTCTTTGTTTATCGAATACAATTTATTACTTATTCTTAACTAAAATATTAGATGAATTCAACTTTTTTATTTGTTTCTTAAAAGGACTCCAGAGAAGCTAACCCAATTAAGTTGTTTTTTTACTTCTACATGATTAATTCTTCCTCTCGGAGGGTCAATGCTTCATCAACTATGTCTCGGATGATTGCAGAAACCTCCTAATTGTCGGCTGGGCCCCAGTCCTTTCTCAACTCCAATCCATCTTCTAGATTTATTTTTCTAAAACGTGTATCTGACCATGCCTCTCTCCTATTTAAAGACCTAACGTCCCTTTCAGGCCTATTTTCTGCCACTCCCTCCTGTGAGGTTTCCCTGCTTACATTCCCTGCACTGGGCTCTGGGCTCTCATCTGAAGGCCTATATACTTGCTCATGGAGAACACCTCACTAATTTCAGTTTTGGTGTCAAACTCTGTCCATGTGACACAGCCTAATTATTTGAAAAAAAAAAAAAAAATCAGTATTTCATGTGGTGTTTTTCTTATTTCCACCAAGCTACTGATTTAGCTGTTGAAATGCTGAGCCCTAGTCCTTCCCATGCTGACACATTACCTCTGAGGCAGGATGGCGCTATAATCATTTTTTTCTAGTCCCCTCCCTGGTAACCCTGACCCCAGGGCACTTAGACCTATGCTGTGCCTGCAAGTGGCCAATTAAAGCTGGTACACAACAGTAGCAGATTCTTTTCCTAGTTACTGGGTAAAGGAGCTAACAAAATACCCAAAATAAAAGTAGTTAGTATAAATTTATTTTTAACTCTGTGTTCATTTTAGATCTTTGTCTAAAGAGTTAATTTGGGGAGTCAGGGTGGTGCTTAAAGCACACAACTGGATTGATGCCACCTGGTAGGTGGTGGGTGATACATGGTGTGGGAATGGGGTAGTGCATGGGGTGGTGCATGGGGTGGTATTTGGGGTGGTACATGGAGTAGTGCATGGAATGGTGCATGGGGTGATGCATGGGGTGATGCATGGGGTGGTGCATGGGGTGGTGCATGGGGTGGTGTATGAGGTCAGCAACTGGCATCCAAGGGCTTCTCATTAGGATCAGGCTGATTCTTCCCAGGCAAGCCATTTCAATGTGTTTTTTTTTTTAAATGAGGTAAAATAAACTGCACATATTTAAAGTTTGTAATTTGATCAGTTGTGACACATATACACTTGTGAAACCATCATTATGGTCAAGATAATGAACATATTCATCACCACCCTCCCCCTGTTTCATTGTGCCCCTCCCCACTACCCTCCTTACCTCCTTGTTCTCTCTTCAGGCAACCGATAATCTGCTTTTGTCACTACAGATTAGCTTGTATTTTCTATAATTTTATGTAAATGGAATACTATAGTATGTAGTATTTGTAGTATGTAGGTGGGAAGAGGGCTGGCTTCTATAGTATGTAGTATTTATAGTATGTAGGTGGGAAGAGGGCTGGCTTATTTCATTAATATAACTGTTTGAGATTCACCCATGTTGTTGCATGTGTCAGTAATTCATTCTTTTTTGTTCTATTGTATGGCTCTACCACAATTCATTTAATCATTCACCTGTTGTTGGATATTAAATTGTTTATAGTTACAAGTAAAGCATTCATGTACAACTTTTGCACTTTCATTTTTCTTGGGTAAGTCCTCCAGAGTGAGGTATGTAGTAAATATATACAGTAGGTATGTAGTAAGACATTTAGATTTTGAACTTTAAAATAATTCCATTTCCTGGGTCCCATTTCAGGCCTAATAAATCCTAACTTTGGGAAGAGGACTTGGAATGTTTTATTTTTAGGATGTGAACCAGCTAATAGCCAGCTAGGTTTAGGAGCCACCACACTGCCTCCAGCTTCTTTGAAGTGGTACAGGAAGGCAGGGAACAGAGTCAGAAACAACCTTGTCTTCAGGATGAAATGTGTCTAATTTGCTAAACTTGTTTTGGATCAGTTAACAACTACCAGAGCTGAAGCTTTCAGCTGAGAGGAGGCCACAGTTAGAAGAAACCTTGATGTGCCTCATCTGATTGCCATGTTCATGTGCTATTCGGAGAGTGATAGATGCCAGGCTGATAGAGAAATGTCAGAATCTGAACAAGAGCCAGGAAAGCACTACTGCTGTTGCTGAAAATGGAAACTGGTGTTGTCACAGTGGAAAACAGCAGGGAGGGGCCTCAAATAATTAAAGATAGACCCAGGAATTTCACATCTGGATACATAGCCAAAAAAAATGAAAACAGGCTATTGAAGAGATAGCTGTACTCTCATGTTCATGGCAGCATTGTTCACAGTAGCTAAGACATGGAAACAATCCATTTTCATCAATGGATAAATGAAGATGTGGTGTGTATACACAATGGGATATTACTGTTGAAGCCTTAACAATATCATTTGTAAATTGAGATTTTTTGAAGCATTGATAAGATAATTATGTGAATAAATAAATGTGAGATAATTTACAAACCATCCTACCTACTAAAAAAGTAATATTCAAATTAGCCATCACCCCACTAAACCCACAAGCCACTCCCACAAGTCATGCTCACCAGCCAATCAGGAGCAAATATGCAAATAAACCCAACCAAGATGGGTACAGACACAGAAAGTATGAGGGAGGCTTGGGTTTTCCAGGCAATGGAGGAAGCCAAGCTTTCCGCCTGCCCTTGCTGGTCTAGGCCTCCACTCAAGGCTACAAAGTTTCAATTACAGAAGGTAAACAAATCCAAACAGAAATGGCGACAGCCACAGAGCTGGAAAGAACGGGAGGCTAGGGTTTCCCCTGGCAATGGAGGAAGCCAAGCTTTCCGCACAACTTGGCCTGGCCAGGCCTTCACTTAAGGCTAAAATGTTTCAATTATAGAAGATACATAAACCCCAACAGAAATGGCTGCTGGCCACGGAGCAAACAGAAGACTTGGCTTTGCTCCAGCTACAAAGTTTCAATTGTAGAAGATAAATAAACCTCAGGTACTTTAAAAAAAAATTTTATTCTTTAGTTTATTGATGTTGAAACTGAGTGTGAATTTCTTTTTATTCATCTGAAGGATATGTTTAGCTCTTTAAATCTATTTAGCTTATTTAGCTCCTTATCTATTATTGGGTCACCAGGAGGCATGGCCAGCCTGCAAACCACCACAGGCACCTCGCCCAGGCCGTCCCATACCCCAAGGGAACCCCTACTCTGATCTGGGACACCCTTCAGGGCAAACCAGCCAGCCCCCACCCATGCAACAGGCCTCTATCCTATCTAATAAAAGAGTAATATGCAGATTGACCATCACTCCAACACACAAGATGGCTGCTCCCATGTGGTCAAAGATCCTTCCCCCTTGTGGACATAAGATGGTCATCAAAAGATGACCAGCAGGGGAGGGCAGTTGGGAGTGACCAGGCCAGGAGAGGAGGAAAGTTGGGAGTGACCAGGCATGCAGGGAAGGGCAGTTGGGGGGGACCCAGGCCTGTAGTGGGGAGCAGTTGAGGGGACCAGGCCTGCACGGGAGGGTAGTTAGGGGTGATCAGGCCTGAAGGGGATAGCAGTTAGGAGTGACCAGGCCTGCAGGGGATGGCAGTTAGGGGCAAACAGGCTGGCAAGGGAGCAGTTAGGCATCAATCAGGCTGGCAGAGGAGTGGTTAGGGGGTGATCAGGCTGGCAGGCAGAAGTGGTTAGGGGCAATCAGGAAGGCAGGCAGGCAAGCAGTTGGGAGCAGTTCTAGATTGTGAGAGGGATGTCCAGTGGGATCGGGCCTAAACGGGCAGTCAGACTTCCCTTGTGAGGTCCCAGATTGGAGAGGGTGCAGGCTGGGCTGAGGGACACACTCCTCACCACCCATGCACGAATTTCGGGCACGTGGTCTCTAGTTTGTTTATAAATGGAAATGTCCTGTCTAAATACCATTTAAGGGAAAGTTATAGTGTTCTTACTAAGGGCCAACTCTGTGCTGGAAACTTTGCATATATTACCTGTAACCCTCACTATAACATATGGAAACTTACCATCAACTTCATTGTACAGACTAGGAAATTGAAGCACATGGAGATTTAGAACTTGTTCAAAGTCACACAGCAGGTAGGCAGTGGGGCCAGGAGTTGTGTGTTAAGAGTAAGTCTACACCGCCTCTTGCCTGGTTTTTCCTGACAAGCTATCTTTGCAATTTGGAGTCAGAGGCTTACCCACATTCTTCAAATATCCAGAAACAAACCTTTGCACGAGAATACACATGTTAGGCAATATGTGACAGTGACCAATGAAATACTTAGCAGGGTCTAGAAACTCTACATCAAATCTTAGATTTTGTTCAGCATTGAGTAGGAGATTCCAGAGTTGCTACCGAGCCACAAACACCTTCAGGAAACTTTTACAGGTATAGGAAGAACACTGGGTTTGACATCACAGGACCAGAGTTATGGATCAGCTTGTCTTTGCCCTGGTTTCTCTGAACTAAGTTTTCTAATCCATAAAATGGCTATGATGGTCTTTCTCATTGTACAGATATTCAAGTTCAAATGAGAAAATTTAATGAAAACACCTGGCAGAGTCTCTCTCTCCCTTTTCTTCCTTCCCTCATTCCCTTCTCTCTCCATCCCTCTTCTCCTCCCTTCTTCCCTCTCTCTGAGTTATACATTTAAAAAGATCTCCTGAAAAGGAGAATAGAAGATTCTCTTCTATCGTCTTTACCAATTTTTATTCCATTTTCTAATCTGTAGCTTTTGCATAATTTTTCATTGACCAGGTGTCCTATGTTAGCTATTTAAAAGCAATTTTAACCAGTGGTAATGTACAGGTAATAAAGAGGACAGATATAGCCTTTTCTCTGTAACTAGTACAGCCTTTTTCCTTTTCTTTGTTGATTCCATATTCACCCTCTATTCTAATTATGAATGTTACACATTGGGGCTTAGGACTTTTTAAAAATTTTTGCAGGACACAAACATTCAGTCCATGACATAATATATATATATATATATATATATATATATATATATATATCATATTATCTATAATAATTAATACAGTATAAAATGTATATGTAAAATTCAATACCATTCTTTAACCATTAATATTACATCTTGAGGTTTTTCATGCCATTAACATTCTTAGAAAAGCTTCCTATAAACTGCCTAACAGAAGTACCTGTTATTGAGTTTTAGTTAATTCAAATATTTTACTAACATAAATAGCACTTTATACACACATTTGTATATCTCTATTTTTAGGTTTCTCTCTTTGAGCTATTTAATTCAAGAAAGTGTTTTCAAATTTCTAGGTTTTTTTCACCTAAACATTTTTGTTATCAATTGCTAGTTTTATAATGTCAGAGAATGTTGCTTGCACGGTGTATGCATTTCAGAACTTATTGAAGCTTTCTTTGTAGCTTAGTATCTTTGAAGCTCTTTCTTTGTAGCTTTTCTCAATGTTTTATGGGCACATGAAAAGAAAGTATATTTGGTGATTGTAGACTACACCATTTGATGTATTTCTATTAATTCAATCCTATTAATTTTATTATTCAAATCCTCTGAATTTACTTATTTTTATTTTTTTAATCTATCAAGAAAGAGTGGTGGTTAAGTATTCCACAATTATGTATTTATTTATATTCCTCTATGTTTCCAACAAGTTTTGCTTCTTATAGTATGATGCTTATTTATTTGACATATAAAAATCATGACTATTAAATTTTTATTATGCATTATAAGTTTCATAAATATAAGGTGACATTTTATGTTTTATTGAAAGCTTTTTGCTTGGAATAAAACCTTTTTAGAATTTAATGTTGCCACTCTGTGCTGCATTGTTCTGCACTTGCCTGAAAAAAACTACTCATTCTTTTATTTCATATCATTTTTTTTTTGCTATTTTCCTGTATGTCTATTTCTTGGAGCATAGAGTAAGATTTGAATTTGTAGCACATTTGGAGAACATTTTAATTTTAATAAGGCAGTTAAGCTCATATTTATTTCATGATTTATTTGTTTGTTTTTATATTTGCCACCTATTTTATGCTTCCCATTTTTATTCTCCTTTGCTTTTTCTTTTCTATCTTCAGCTAAATGGAAAATGTTTTATATCCTTTTTTATTCTTCAGTGATTTGGAAAATTTGTCCTATTTTAGATTGTTACTTATTACCTATAAGTATTAGAAACTTTTAAATATGTACAGTATTTTAGAAAGTTTTTATTGTGATATTAAAGAAAATACATAAAATTCATGTTTGGTATTAAATAACCACTAAGCAAATGCCTATTATAAACACCATTTTTTACTTTCAACTTTTATGTATCTTTATGGTTTTGACACATTCTTGCAAGATTGATATGGTGAGATTTTAATTTTTAATCTAGTATGACTAGCTTTGATTTTATTTGGAGCAATAAGTCCTTTTAGATTTACTGTAATTACTGATACGTTTGCATTTAAATATACCACTTTATTTGTTTGACTTGTTCTATGTTTCTTTTACTTTTCTTTCTTGAATTTGTTTGGAAACACTCTGTATTCATTTGGTGGTTACCTGAGAAATTATTATGAGGGTGCTTAATTGACCAAAGTTTGAAGTTAATTGATATATTTAGTCTCATCTGAGTTCTTCATTTCTTATTTTCAGTCCTTCTGTTTGGGATTACTTCCTACCTGAAGTACATCCTTTAGAATTTCCTGTGGTTGAGATATGCTCATGGTACATTCTCAATTATTGTTTGTCTGAACACGTCTTTTTTTCTTTCTCATTTTTTATAGATACTGTGTTTTTTTGGAACAGGAATAGATTCTAAATGGGTACTGGCTTCTTTTCAGCACACTGAAGGTACCATATTGACTTCTGAGCATCAATGCTGCTGTTGAGAAGTTAGTTATCACTGTACCCCTTGCTCCTTTGAAGAAATCTATCTCTTAGGATTAATTTATTTTATATTCTTCAGTTTATTGATGTTGAAACTGAGTGTGGATTTCTTTTTATTCATCTGTAGGATATGTTTAGATCCTTAAATCTATGTCTTTCATTACTACTGGAAAATTCTTAGCCATTATAATTTCAATTATTGCCACTCCCCTATTCTCTCTCCCTTTTCTTGCCCATACTCTGTTCCATGTTCTGAATCATTTCTTCTGTCATAGGTAGTTAACCAGTTCTCTATTTATCTATGTCTGTAGGCTGTTATGCCCGTCTATCATTGTTTTATTCTAAGAAATTTCTAAACATTCTATTTATTCAAGAAAATATGCTATAATTCTTAGAGTTTCCTTTCAGCTAGTTATTGCATATTTAAAATTGGTCTTTCATTATTTAAATACAATAAGCATGATTGCATTTTATTTTGTCTAATAATTCTAGTACCTTTGAATTGAAGTCTTTGTGGCTCTGTTTCTGCTTTTTGTTATCTACTGGTTCTTACTCTTTTTACTTTAACTCTTTTATTATTTTTGACTGTATGACTATCATTGCCCTCACAGATATTATTTTTAGAGACTGTTTGGGGGCATAGTATGGGGGTGAATTCTTCAGAGAGCATTTACTTTTACTTTTACTGCATGCTTAGGGGAAATACCAGTCTAGAACCATGTTAAATTAAATTCATGCCATAAAGTGTTTTTTTTTTTTTTATTCCCAACCAAAGTATGTGAATTTCAGCTACAAATCTGCTCCAGAGCTGCTTGTGTCTGTAACCCCTCAGGTAAGTTTCTGTGATCAGTGCCCAAGCAACTTTTCTATTAGTTTCTGAGGTGCTTGTTAGGATTTTTACTGCTAGTTCACCCTTATCTTGAAGATACAGTCTGTTGGGATCTCATCTTTTTGTGGGAAGCATCACTGGATAAAAGTTGGTGTGACATCTGCCCCTTTGTCTAGTTCAGACCCTGAAGTTTGATGCCCAAAGTGAAGCTGATGTTTGTAGAGATAGACAGACACCCTCAGAACAAAGGCTGCTTTACTGTCCTGTTTTCCTGACTGGGTTTCCTATCTCACATCTGGCCCAGTATTTTTAGTTGTTTGCAGCAGGAGTATCCGTCCGAATTATTAGCCTATCATAACATAGCTATTTTTACATTATATGGCTTCTTCTCTTTCAAAAATTATTTCTGAAATTTGTATTTAGTTTGCAGTCATATTTACAACAATTTAGATTTATATTTAGTAGGCTGCAGTAGCTGGCAAATAACTTTCCCCTTTCTTAACTCAATTATATATCCTTTAAAATATTTAATAGACTTTATTTTTAGAGCAGTTTTAAGTTCACAGAAAAGTTGAGGGGAAGGCACAGATTTTCCACTCATACATAACCTCTGCCACTACCAACATCTCCCACCAGAGAGGTACATATGTTACAATTAATGAACCTATTGACACATCACTACCATCCAAATCCAAATACCGTAGTTACGTTAGGGTGTACTCTTGGTTTGTACATTCTATTGGTTTGAACAAATGTATAATGATGTGTATCTACCATCACAGTACATTATCATGCAGAGTATTTTGACTGCCCTAAAAAGACTGTTCCATTAATCATCCTTCCTTCCTCCCTAACCTCTGGCAAGCACTGATTATTGCCATAGTTCTGCTTTTCTCATAATGACATAGAATAGGTGGCCCTTCAGATTGGCTTCTTTCATGTAGTAATACACTTTCAAGTTTCCTCTATGTCTTTTCATGGCTTGATAGCTAATTTACTTTTAGTGCTGAATAATATTTTATTGTCTGGATTTATCACAGTTTACTATTCCATTCATCTACTGAAGGACATCTTGGTTGCTTTCAAGTTTTGGCAATTATAAATAAAGCTGTTATAAACATGTCTCAGTGTGCAGTCTTTTTGTGAGACACGTTTTTAACTCTTCGAGTAAATACCAAGAAGTGTAATTGCTGGATCATGTGATAAGAATATACTTAGTTTGCTGGGACCAGTTTGGCTCAGTGGATAGAGCGTCGGCCTGCAGACTCAAGGGTCCCAGTTTTGATTCTAGTCAAGGGCATGTACCTTGGTTATGGGCGGCAGCTGATTGGTTTTTCTCTCTCATCACTGTTTCTAACTCTCTATCCCTCTCCCTTCCTCTCTGTAAAAAATCAATAAAATATATTTTTTAAAAGGATATATACTTTGCTTTTGCAAATATTTTCTCCCAGTTAGTGTCTTGTTTTCTCATTTTCTTAGTGTTGCATTTTCAGAGCAGAAGTTTTAAATTGAATTAATTCCAATTTACCATTTTTTTCTTTCATGGATCATGTCTTTGGTGGTATATTTAAAAGTAATCACTATAACCAAGGTCATCTAGGTTCTTTCCTATGTTATCTTTTTTTTAAAAGTTTTAATTACAAATTTTTAAAATTGATTTTGGAGAGAGAAAGGGAGAGGGAGAGAGGGATAGAAACATCAACAATGAGAGATCATCATTGATTGGCTACCTCCTGCATGCCCCCTACTGAGGATTGAGCTTCCAACCAGGGCATGTGCCCTGCCCAGGAGTTGAACTGTAACCTCCTGGCTCATGGTCTATGCTCAGGCTCAGCTGCTGAGCAATGCCAGCCAGGCCCAGCAGTTAGCTTCTAGGAGGGTTACATTGTGCTTCTATGCCTGTGGTCATTTTGAGTTAGTTTTTGTGATGGACGTAAGGTCTGTGTCTATTAACGTATTTTTGCATGTGGATGTCCAGTTGTTCCAGCACCATTTGTTGACAAGACTGTCTTTGTTCCATGGTATTGACTTTGTTCCTTTGTTAAAGATTAGTTGACTATACTTATGTGGGTCTATTTCTGGGCTTTTCCTTCTGTTCTGTAGATACATTTGGCTATCTTTTGCCAATACTACACTATATCTTTATAAGCCTTAAAGTTAGGTAGTGCCAGTTTTCCAACTTTGTTTCATCTGCCCTCCTCCCCCCTTCAATACTGTGTTGGCTACTCTAGATCTTTTTCTGCTCCATATAAACTTTAAAATAAAAGTAACTTGCTGGGATTTTGATTGGTGGTATAACCTTGAATTTTTAGGTCAAATTAGGAAGAACTGAGATCTTGTCAATATTGAATATTTCTATCTACGAACATCTCTCAATTTATTTAGTTCCTCTTTGGTGTTGTTGATCACAGCTTTTTAATTTTCCTTATATAGCTATTGTGCATATTTCTTAGACTTATACCTAAATATTTCATTTTTGGAGCTGTTAATGTACATGGTATTGTGTTTTTTAATTTCAAATTCCACTTTTCATTTCTGACAAATAGGAGAGCAATTGACTTTTGTACATTAGCCTTGTATCCTCCAACCTTGCTACAATCAGTTATTAGTTCCAGAAGTTTATTTTATTGATTCTTTTTGATTTTCTGTATAGATGATCATGCCATTTGTGAAGTAAGACAGTTTTATTTCTTCCTTTCCAATTTGCATACCCTTTATTTATTTCCTTGTCTTATGCATTAGCTAGGATATCATATATCTTTAAAGTATACATTTAAAAATTTTTTAGAAAAGGTAAATACAGGAGTGTATTTTCCAAATTCTGACACACTCCCTTATTTCTCCATGGTAATAAGGGAGAAATGAGGCCTTCAAAGAGACGACATCCTAGTGCAACTTCTCTCCCTGCTAATCCGGCTTCTTCCTTTCCCCTGGCTTCAGTAATCCTGCTCCTCATCCCCACCCCAGTGCCTGTTTTCTGCAGTGCACACCCTGCAGCACTGAAGCAGCAGGGAGACCATTTCCTCCTGGATAGGAGCCTGGCTTCACTACCTATTTCACATTCCAGCTCCACTGACCTGGCAGGTAGCAGAGGCTCCCCCTGAAGTCAAGCAATAGGTTAATAGTATGTCTTAGTTTTTACAATTTTCAGATGTCTTTGAGTTCCCCCTGTGATTTGTATTTTAGGGTCAAATGAGATAAGGTTTGAGGTAGGACAGCCTACAAGACAATATTTTAAATGAGAAATCCTCCTTGTTTCTTTCTTTACACCCTTTCACTTGTTCTTTAAATCTAACACAAAGTGAGGATGATTTACCATAAAAAGAGGAGCATGATTTACTCAGTCCTTTTTGCACTTGAAGTAAAAGAAAAAGAAATTTCCCATGTGAGGCAGCATAGCGCTGGGGAAGAAGGCTTGAGCTGGCATTGGAAGCACCATCTCCTGTGCCTTGTCCCCCAGAGACCAGAGGAGAAACATATGTGGTAGTGATGGGGTAATTCAGCCTTGAGTACTTCTTTGTAAAGTCTGGAGATCTTATTGCCTCAAAGGCACTGAGAGAAGGGACATCCACGGGGAGTTTGAAAGAGACAGTATGAGCCCTGGGCCTTGGCAGTCAACCTGGTAGAACTAACTGCCTTTTGTGGAGCTGGGATACCAACTTTCTTGAGTCTTCTTTCCATCCTAAGAAAGTGCTCATGATCCAGCTTCTCTACCCAGAAAAGAGGCATGTGAAGTCAGGCATGGACCGGTGATTGAGCCTGCAGCTTCTGGAAGCCAGACCTCCAGCTGGTTTTGTCCAAGATGGGGCAGCTCCAGTGTATGGGTGCACGTCCACATTTCAGATATAGGGTGGTGGCCTGGGTAGCAGGCAAGATCTGATGCACTGAATCTTGGGGAGCTGCAGAACCGCAAGAGACTCAAATCAAGTGTCAGCTGACTGGGAGGTGGAAACCAGCAGCTGAAACCTGAGAGAACCCCTGAGGCAAGAGTATGCAGGGAAAGGAAACTTCAGAGGACCAAGTCCAGGGGGAAGGAAGGGGAGATAGTACCAGCATGAAGAAGCATGTGAAAAACTTGTGCATGATGATTTAATTTGCACCTCGGCAGCATCTGCCTGAGGGCAGCAAGGGCTGTAATTGAAGTTCCAGAAGCATGGAGACATTTAGCGGAAGATTAACTCAGGAGAGCATTGTGTTTGTAGAAGGAACCAGGCAACTGGCCTGGGGGTGGGACGGTGGTGGGAACTCTGGCTCCTACAACTGAGTGGGGAATTAGGTCACAGCTCTTGACTTTGTCTTTACAGGATGATGCTGGACTCTCCCTTCACCTCCAAAGGCAGACATGTTTCTCACAGTAACACCATTAAAAGGTACCATATTAAGGTATAATTAATATGGTCACTAGTGAGTAGGGAATGCATCCACCTGGGGGAGGGTGTGTCCCACCCCCCCACCCCCCGCTCCTGAGGTCATCAGTTCTTTATGGGAGCAGGGCTGCCCATTGGTTTCTCAAGCCAAAAAAAAGTTTAACAGAATACTGCATGCATACATGCATGGATGAATGGGTGAGTGTTTATAGAGGCCACCAAAGTCCCTGGGAGCTTGGTGACACTGTCATTATATGGGCAGCCCCTCCCAGCTTGCTGTTCAACCTGGTCTCCAGGCTATCAGGGGTTCCTTGGGCAGTGACCTCTGCCTCTGTCCTCTGTCTGCTTCCTTTGGAGCACAAGGGTCAGCCTCTCTCCATTCTGGTGGGAGGGAAGGGAACAAGTGCCTGGATAAGCAGGAGGCTGGATTTTTCACAGACCAAAGAAAGCTGAGAGAAGTTGGGGAAGCTTGTGTGGGCCTTACCTACCATGTCTGTACCAGGCTTAGGGCTTCTTATAACAACCCTCAACATCAACAGGTCTGGCTCCCTGAAGCGAGGATTCACACATCCCCACAGTGTTTTCTGATGAGGTGAGAGTCACATGGCACATGCTGGACTTCTTTCTGAAGCTGGGTCCTTTCTGTAGCCTAGGGACCAGAAGCTCAGAGGCTACTAGAGCAAGATTTGCCTGATATCGTCCTTCCTGGCACTCAGATGAACACAGAAGGTCCTGTAGTGGCCTGGGGAGGGCTGCCAGTCCTGGGCAGAGGTCCTCCATGCTGGTGATGGGCAGGCACCTCCTCTTCTCTCTTCTTGTTTTAGGGAACTCACTTTCCCTGGAGCAGAAGAGAAAATTAAGCAAACTAATATCATAGGTTCATTTTGATTAATCAGAGAATCTCATCTGCATATATTAAAGTAATATAGGCAATAACTAAATGCATTATAAGCTTATTGTCTTATGATGGAAATCTCCTGGTTTTATGGAAAGATTTGGCATTGATGCCTCTTGTCCATGTGGTATTTGATGATCATAAGGAAGAGATGGACCTTCCAGGTCTGACCTCAGAGGGGCTGAGAAAGGAACTCCTTCTTTCCACTTTAAAAAATGTAAATGTTTTCTGGGAAAGGTACCATATTAAGGTATAATTTGCATTAGCCTGAATTAATTGATCAGGTTAGCACTAGTCTCCTTTGAGTGCTTAGCAGAAGTGGAAATTGGTTTTGATTAGGGATTGGAAGAGGTGTGGAGGGAGCCAGCTGGGAACGCAGGGAAAGTGTGGCCCCTACAGGGGGACCAGCCTGAGGGCACTGGCTGTGTGGCTGGGGCTGGGGATGAGGTGAACCCAGCAAAGAGCAGGGACACTGTAGCCAACCTAGGCAGTTGTTTTTTAGGGACCAGCCTATCAATCACACACATGCAAGGAATGCTTTACTTGGTTGTGCCTACTCTTCACATCTGTTCCATCTCCTTTGCCAAAGCCAAGCCTCACCTGTCTTTACACCAGTTCTTCTGACTCTTTTCTGCACACAAATAGCAATATGTTTAAGCTAAGGCTGAAGTCATTTCTGTTGACTGGCAGAGAGGCTGGTTTGTTTTGTTAAATTCTGTTGAATGAAGAATGTAACTTGAGCTCCTGTGAGCTCTGGCAGATGGAGGCTAAAATAGATCACTTAGTTTTCTCTAGTTTGTACCTCCACCCGATAATGATGGACCCCAGCCACCCCATTGTCTCAGGCAGTGTCAGGTAGATAGAGAACACTGTCACAGAGCAGCTCTTGATTCTTCAGGGAGAAAATCCACAAGGGGCCCCTATTGGTTTGGGTGCTGGGGGAGAAACAGCCTTTGGGACTTAGCAATCTTCACTCTTTTTTATTTTAACATATTCTATTTATTTTCTACAGAGAGGAAGAGAGAGGGACAGAGAGCCAGAAATATTGGTGAGAGAGAACCATTGATTAGCTGCCTCCTGCACACCCCCCACAGGGGATGTGCCCACAACCAAGGCACATGCCCCTGACTGGAATCAAACCTTGGACCCCCCAGTCTGCAGACCGACGCTCCATCCACTGAGCCAAACCAGTCTCGGCTCCTCACTCTTTTTTATACTCCATGCTGGGAACTGCTGGCCCCTGGGAAAGCAGAGGGTGCATATAGGACTGAGAAGCTTCCTGGGAAAAGAGACCTAGATCTTATCCTCTTTCCTTTTGATGTTCTATACTATAAGCATTTCCCTAACAGATTGGGATGGTCCTTCATTGAGGCTCTTAGGAAAGAAAAAAATTCTTGACGGGAATTGACCATGAGGCCAGAGGACTTGAGGATCTGTGCTCAAACCCAAGAACTTATTACATCTTGAACTCCTTTACGCCTCACCCTCCTATTTACCTCAATACTGGTTCATCCCTGCCCGAGAGCAGTAAAGAGTGGCTAGGAAAACCAGCACACATTGAATTGTTACCACTAAGCTCAAGTGGGCCCTCAGCTCTTTCTGGCTCTCCTGCATGTATTCTTTTTTTTAAATTTAATTTTTTTATTGATTATGGTATCATATAATTGTCCTTATCCCCCCATTCCCATTCCAACCCCCCCTACACACACATGCCTCCCCTTCCCCCCACTGTCCGTAGCCACTGGCTAGGCCCATGTGCATGCACACAAGTCCTCTGGTTGATCTCTTCCCCTTACCCCCACCCTCCCCTTCCCCCTCTCTGAGGCTCGAGAGTCTGATTGCTGCTTCTCTTTCTCTGGGTCTATTTTTGTTCACCAGTCCATGCTGTTCATTATTTCCTCTAGATGTGTGAGGTCATGTGATCCAAGAAGCACCCTTGTAAGAACCTAAACTGCAACAAGCCTTAATGGTTGGTTATGCTGAGAGGCAAATGAGTCAGTCTGTAGTGAGTTCCTTTCTGAGCCAACAGTTCTTTTGAGTACCAATTTCAATGTCAAAAATGTATTCTTATTTAATCTTCAAGAATGTAAGATTCTTTCTATATTTTGCTTGCTCTCTCCTTTACCTCCAAAAGACCTCCACATCTTGTCAACTGATCACCACTTTTAATTTTTCCAAGAAAATAGAACAAATCAGAATGGAACTATATTTGTCCTTCACCAGATCTATTATTAGCCTACTTGCCCCTGAGAGCCTTGTACTAACCCTGTGCAGAGTCTGTACTCTGCCTCCAGCCTGCAACAATGAGCAGTCCCTGCTCAGCGAAGGCCAGTGCCTTCATCTGTAGCCTAGATCTCCTTCTCTCTTGTCTACTCATTTCCACTTATCCCTTTTCTTCTGATTGCTTAGTTCTTCTACTGGCCACAGATCTGCTGTAATTCTTGCTCAACTCCACAACAACCTACAACAAACACACAAATACCTGCCCCCCCCCAACTTCCTTGACCATAAATCTTCCCCTGCCTTTTGCGCCAGTCTCTGCCCCACTTTATAGTAGAATTTCTCAACAGATGTGTCCATAGTTACTATTGCCATTTCTCCACTTCCACTCTTTTGCAATCCACTTCAAGGGGGCTCTTTTCTTCAATTCTTTGGAACTGTTCTTACCTGATCACCAGTGAGACATTTGCCAAAAACAGCGGGTTAGTTGTCTTTCTTGTTTTATTTGATCTCTCACCAGCATGTGAAATAGTCGTTCACTCCCTTCTTTGTTATAAACATTTTATAATAAAGTATTTCATTCCTACAAAACGTGTGAAAAGGTCAGAATGAAGTCATCCTGTTTACGACTGAAAACATTACTAATAAAATTGGAGCCCTCTGTATCTCCTTCTCTTAAATTACTTTAAAAAATCTTGCTTCCAGGACACCACACTCAGTTTTTCTTCTACTTCAGTCTATTTTCCTCTAAAGATCCTTACTAGATAGTCTCATTCAGTACATGGCTTTAAATATTGTGTATATTCTGATGACTCCCAAATTTACCTCTTAAACCTGACTTCTCACCAGAGTTCTAGATGTCTGTCTAACCAAACCAAATGTTTGATTCTGTATCCCAATATATCCTCCCCAAACTATTCCTCTTACAGGTTTCTTCATTGTAATATGTGTCATCTGAATGAAGTAATGTGCCACCTGGATGTAGTATTGTATCACTTGGATGTAGTAATATGCCACCTGGTTGTAGTAATGTGCCACCTGGTTGTTGTGGTGTGCCACCTGGTTGCAGTCATGTGTCACCTGGTTGTAGTAATGTGCCACCTGGTTATAGTAATGTGCCATCTGGTTGTATTAATGAGTCACCTGGATATAGTACTGTATCACTTGGATGTAATAACATGCCACCTGGTTGTAGTAATGTGCCACCTGATTTTAGTAATGTGCCTCCTGGTTGTTTTGGTGTGCCACCTGGTTGTAGTGATGTGTCACCTGGATATAGTACTGTATCACTTGGACAGTACTACAGGTAGTAATATGCCACCTGGTTGTAGTAATGTGCCACCTGGTTGTAGTAATGTGCCACCTTGTTATAGTAATGTGCCACCTGGCCAAATCCCAGTACTCATCCTTGAGGCTGCTCTTTATCTTTCACTCTTTGTTAATCAGTGTTGTTTTTCATTTAAAATTAAAAAAAAATATTTTTATTAGTTTCAGAGAGAGGAAGGGAGATAGAGAGATAGAAACATCAATGATGAGAGAGAATACTGCATGCTTCCTAATGAGAATTGAGCCTACAACCTGGGCATGTGCCCTGACCAGAATTGAACCATGACCTCCTGGTTCATGGGATGATGCTCAACCATGAGACACATGGCCAGGCATATCAATGTTGTTTTTAAAGTTTATCCCATGTCTGATGAGGTATCACTTCCTCCAGCCCAAGTGTCATCTTCTCTCTAACACATTCCTCATTGCCTCCTAAATGGTCTCCCAGCCCAATCTCTGGGTTCCCTCTGAAAGATTTTCCTCATAGTGGTCAGAGCCATTCTTTTTAAAAAATGTAAATCAGGTCATGCTCTTTCTTGCTCAAATTCTTCTAATGTTTTCCATCATATTCAATATGAGATCCAAACTCTCCTATGGCTCATGTGACTTGATGTGATTTGCATTCTGCATACATGTCAGACCTTGTTTCATAACAGGCCTCTGGGGTAACTTTGCTCCAGCCATCCCAGCCCACCCCTACCCCTTGGACATGCAAAGTGTGTTCCTGCCTTGAGACCCTTGTATTTGCTCTTCCCTCTGCTTGAAGTGCTCACTCCCCAGATTTTGCATGGCTGATTTTTCACTTCATTTAGGTGGTTCTGTTCCTTCTTTTGTCAGAGAGCCTTTCTTGGCCTCTATGTAATCCTGCTCCCTATCCCAATAACTCATTCTCACCTTGCTTTCATTTTTTGTACCTCTGCCAATTTGTTTATTTTCTGTCACCACTTTCTCTGTGAATGTAAACTCTAAGTGTTTAAAAGAGTGCCTAGCATAGAGTAGATGCTCAATAAATATATACTGCATAAATAATAAATAAACATAAGAAAAGTGAAAAAATCTCAAAATTCTGTGTACACTCTTAACCACAAAAAGATAGTATAGAGTCCTGAGATGAAGTAAATGTTAGGATTTCATTTCATGGCAAATAACCACAAGGTTAAAAATAGAGATTATAGAAAACACAATAGATAATAACCATCACAGAAGGTATGGCCATAGGCATCTGAAGGCAAGGCAATGGAAGTTAAACCAATGAGCAAGTGTAAGACACTCTATAGATGCCTCCTCCTTAAGCTGAGCTTCCAGAACAGCTCTTCAAAAGCCCTCTGATACCTTTCTCAATGGGATTCTCAGGTGGATACTCATGGAGAAGGGCTCTGGTAGGTTGCTCACCTGAGTCACCAGACATTCCCAGATGCACTGAAGGGAGTAAAGAACAATGGGATGTTGCATGATACTCCCCCAATCAGTAGGTTCTGG